>OX359291.1:58154457-59354457 GCA_947179395.2 Pulicaria dysenterica | reverse complement strand
CATCTTTTTCCCCAGATCAAGATCTGTGTTCCTAATGCCTTTTCTTCTGAGATCCACTCATTAAATGCTCCACAGAAAAAAGATAAAAAAACAACAACTTTATCACGAGGTAACGTTTTGCATTCTTGATCTGCAACATTCTAACATCTTACTAGCTTATTAACCTGCAACAACGACCCACATTATTAATGTCTACTTCCAATTTGCAGGTACTTGAATGGCGGACGATCTAAACTCTGGATTATCAGAAAAAATTGGGGTTTTGGGGATTAAAGTGTGGGAGTTAATTGGGATTATTGTTGGATTACTTATTGTGGGTATTCTTTGTGCATTAACATGTTACCTCACTTGTCGGAAGAAATTGACTAGGGGAAGAGACAAAGCTCCTCACAGTCAAATTCCTACAGTTTCAAAGGAGATTAAAGAAGTCAGAGTAGAACACGTTTCTACAAATGAATTTGCACCAAGAGATGGTATACTATTCACGATTCATGACAAGAATAGTGATAAAGATTCAGATAAAGTTTTAGTTCATCTTGGAATGGGGAAATCGAAGAACAACAGTAGTCAAGGTTCGTTTCATTACATGGAGCAATCAGGAGAAGATGTGTATAAGCCTTCGTCTTCTTCTTCTTCTTGTCATCCAATAAGTGCCCCTTCTCCTCTTGTGGGTCTGCCTGAGTTTTCACATCTGGGTTGGGGCCATTGGTTCACGTTACGCGATCTTGAACTCGCTACGAATCGGTTTTCGAAGGAGAATGTTCTTGGGGAGGGTGGATATGGCGTTGTTTACCGTGGAACGCTTGTTAACAGGAGTCCTGTTGCAGTCAAGAAACTTCTTAACAATGTGTCAGTTGTTTCTTGCACATTTATTATGTTTTTTTATATCTTTTAATTGATGTTTCTGTGCATAAACATGTGTTACATTTGTTTGTGTAGAGGGCAAGCTGAGAAAGAATTCAGAGTGGAGGTTGAAGCAATCGGCCATGTTCGTCATAAGAACTTGGTCAGATTATTGGGTTACTGTATTGAAGGAACTCATAGGTATTACCAAGGATTGCTGCAATATGTGTGTGTGTGTGTGTGTGTTTGTGTCTATATATATGTGTGTATATATGTATGTATATCATTCAATCGAGCTGATTTTGAGAGACGTTTAACATTCAGGATGTTAGTCTATGAGTATGTTAACAATGGGAATTTAGAACAATGGCTTCATGGAGCTATGCGCCAGCATGGATATCTTACTTGGGAGGCTCGGATGAAGGTTCTTCTTGGAACAGCTAAGGCGTAAGTAAATAGTACCCCTAACTCAACCCGTATACTTATGAATGGGTCCATTCAGGTTATGTTATATGTCTACGGGTCAACAAGAATTAGGCAAACGGGTCAGAAGAGTAAAGTTTAAACGTGTAGAACATCTTAAATCATTTTGTTAGATAACTAGATTATGTATGAAACAATATAATCATTGTAACTGTTTATTCAGGTTAGGATAAAAATCATGTTCTCTCACAAAACATGAGAGTGGACCCAACAAAGGGGGCCCATTCTTACCTGAAATAAGGGACCCACTCTCATGTTTGTGAGAGAACATGACTAGTCATATTTGACCCAAACACGAGAGGATCCTAACCCCCCTACCCTACCCGCCATTTTACCACTTACAACTTCATAGGTCATAACATACTTGGATGTCATACTTTCATCATTTGTTGCAGCCTTGCCTACTTACACGAAGCAATTGAGCCAAAAGTCGTGCACCGGGACATAAAGTCGAGCAATATTTTGATCGATGACGATTTCAATGCAAAGGTCTCTGATTTCGGGCTGGCTAAGCTTCTTGGTGCCGGAAAAAGTCACATCACAACTCGAGTTATGGGCACTTTTGGGTTAGTATATATTTGATTATTTCTTACACTTTCCTATATAGTAAGATAGAAATAACTTATTCGTTTTCTTTTCTGTATAGCTATGTCGCTCCAGAATACGCGAATACTGGCTTGTTGAATGAAAAGAGTGACGTGTATAGCTTTGGCGTTGTACTTTTGGAATCAATCACCGGAAGAGATCCGGTTGACTACGGTCGCCCTGCTCAAGAGGTATTGAATTAATAATAATGCTTTGGTGGGTTGTGTTCAATAAAGTCCATATAAAAAACATAGTCCTGAAATTTTAATATTCAATCACGTGTGATTCAGTATACAATCACATGTGATTGTAAAAACATCACATGTTAATTACGAAAATGCCACTCCGCCCAACTTTTTAAAATTCAATCTAGACTATTGATGGGGTTGATAATTAGTCCCTCAGGAGTATGCATAAGTATGGATTATATTGAACATTTCTCATGCTTTGGCTTGTACATAATTAATAATAATATTGCTTTAAGGACTAAATGATGACGTTTTGATATTAACCAACAATGTCATATGACGTACTACATGTTTACACGTGCATTACCAACTATGCAGTCAATAGCGGTGGGATAGCGGTTAGCGGTCCTAGACAAAATAGCAGTGGGAAATAGCGGACGCTATTTCCGCTATTTGAGGCAAAATAGCGGTTTACACTTTTTTTTGTATTTTTTGTTAGATTTTTCGCTTTACACTCCACAGTCGATTCCCATATTACTGTATTAGTGTACTAAGTTTTATATAATGCTTTTAATTAACGACATGCTTCAGATGTAATGGGCATGGTTTGGCAATAACTGTATTTGATGATCGGTTAAACACAGTTATACATACCTTGAATCTTAACGTTGATAACTATGGTTAATATACAATTCGAATTTTGCAGGTAAACCTTGTAGATTGGTTGAAAATGATGGTTGGAAGCCGGAGATCAGACGAAGTGGTGGACCCGACCATTGAAACAAAGCCATCAACGAGGGCTCTAAAACGCGCACTCTTAACTGCTTTAAGGTGTGTTGACCCTGACTCCGAAAAGAGACCCAAAATGAGCCAAGTCGTCCGTATGCTTGAATCCGAGGAATATCCCTTACCAAGAGAGGTTTGTTTCTATTTATTCCTAAAAAAAACTATATTCCCAATGTAAAAACTATGTTATTTCAATAATAATGATCTAAGAGTTATGTTCAATAAAGTCCACATAAAAAACAGTCCTGAAATTTTAATATTCAATCACATGTGATTCAGTATGGAATCACATGTGAATTACGAAAATGTCACCCCGTCCAAATTTTTAAAATTCAATCTGGACCATTGATGGGGCTGATCCAAAGGCTAAAATTAGTCCCTTAGGACTATGCATTAAGTATGGACTATGTTGAACATTTCTCACTGATCTAAATCTAAATAAAAATATAACCATTTAGAAGGCTGTAAACTTTAAAAATACACTTTAAGGAGAAGGTTCGATAACTATATAGGAGATGGCATCAAATCATCAATTAAAATAAGTTTGTATTATAATAACTATATAGGATCGAAGACGTAGATCTCAAGCAGGTAGCATGGAGATTGAATCACAGAGAGAAAACTATGATACCGATAAGAGTGATAATCCTGACCCGCGCTCAGACAGTCAAAGGAACTTGAAGCCGTAATATGTATCCATTTATCTTCGTTTGATTCTTTCAACCGTCCGAGGCAAAGAGCTAGAATGAGGCAGTGGATTCGGGGGGGAAGAGTGGTTTTTTCTTGTATTTTTATGCATTTCTTCAATTTTTTTTTAATCTATAAGAAGTCTTATTTTCAGGAAATCAACTTAGATGGAGAGTTGATTGTTTTGTAAGTAACAAAGTTATGGAAGTCTTATGGGGGTGGGAGGTGGAGGGTGGGGGTGGGGTGTGTACAGTTTATTGGGTTATTGTTTCCATCTGGTTTGTTATCCTACCAGTCCAGTGCTAGTGTATATTCAAATCTAAGTTATGAGACTTGATTGAGAGTGAAGTTGATTCACTTAACTTTTTTTGTTGGTAGTGAAAACTGATTTGGTATCCTATCAATATATAATTGAACTAGTTTAAAATGGTTCTAATTCTATGTTAAGATTATGAGTTAGGATCATTTCATGTGGGGTCAAACATGGTTGATCATGTTCTCTCATAAAGCATGAGAGTGGATCCTACAAAGTGGATCCATTCTTGATTAAAATAAGGGATCCATTATCATGTTTGTTTGAGAACATGACCAATCATATTTGACACTAACATTAGAGGATCTTAACCTTAAGATTATGTGGTGCATACCCGAAAGGTAGAATCCCGAGGTATAAGGAGTGGAGTGGGGGTGAGGGTGGGGTAGGATGGCCATATGGGGGGTGCCATTGCAATTAGGGGTGTTCATGGATTGGTTAACCGAAATACGGGTTAGTAATTTTCATGAACTTCGGTTGACCAAATAACCATTTTCTATTACTAGATATATTTCAAAATAAAAACTTTTATAATTTAATATTCATATCTTAACGTAGACAAGGTTTAAACTTTGACCATTAGTCAAAGGGTATTTTTGTTTCTTTTCATGCTGTCCTTGGAACCAAACAATACTTATTCATTATACTAGTCACCAAACATGTTTTTTTTAATATTCTATCTTAACCTCTTCTTCTACCAAACACTGTATCCCCCCCCCCCCCCTTCTCTCTCTCTCTCTCTCTCTCTTATAGCTTTTTTTTAAACCAAACACAGGTTTCATATCTCTCCATCTAACCACTCTCTCTCCCCTCCGCCACCCGCCGCCACCACCAACACCACCATCCCTCTACCGGACTCAATCGTTTCCTCTCTCTCTCTAACTATTCTCTCCGTTAAACACACTCCCCCTCTCTCTAGACTTCTCTCTATCACCGGAAACCACCACCACAACAGCCGTCTAACCACCAGCACTGTCGAAAACCACCATTATCACCATCTAACCACCTCTATCTTTTCATCATCGATATCAGATCTACCCACCGCCATGACCACTGTCTAAGAAAACCCTAAATCTGATCTCTCTGTCTTCCTCGTTAAAGACAACAACCGTAACCACCGACGCCACCATCTCAACAAGTCACAACCGATCTCTAGCACCACCATCATCGTTAACTAGATCTCAATCACCACCGCTGCTATGTCTTCGGAACTCAGCGAGTTACAACAGATCTGAACCACCACAGTCATCGTTCACCAGATCTGAACTACCACCACCGCCATCTCGTCAGAGCTTGGCGATTTACAACAGATTTGAACATTAGTTCATGAGATCCGAACTCTTGTAGTCGGCGATACCTCCGCCACCATGAAGTCCTATGTTCACCTATACACTCTTTTTTGTGAGATTGAAGATTGAAAAGTAGGTTTTTCATTTTAATTTAATTTGGATGTTCATTGAAGATTGATTTAGCATTCTGGTTTAAGTGTCTAATTTGTTATTGGCTCGAGAAGATGATAACTGTTGTTCCTGTGTTATTCTTAATTCAATGAAGAAAACATCTGGCTAGGTTTTTGTTATCATTGAATAAGGTTTGTGAATTTTGAAATGGTTTGAAGAGGAGTAGGGTTTGTGGTTCTTGTTTAAGAACAGATGAAAAATATAAAGATGAATATCATGAACACCTAGTATGCTGAAAAATAATATCAAGGACATAATAAAAATTAAAAATTAATTTATAAAAAATAATTAATAATTAATGTGTATAAAAGTATTACTTATTATTATTAATAATTAACTAATTATTAGTTAATTTGTTAAAGGGTTAATTAATTACTAATTTAAAGAAAGGGCAGAAAAATGTTAAATGTTGTTTGGTAACAAGGATAAGTTAAGAATTGACCAAATTGCCCATTGACTAACGGTCAAAGATAACAAAAGTTTGACTAAAGGACCAAAAGTGAAACAAAATGATAACCACAACGACTATTTTTGTAACTTTTAAAATTAAAGGACCAAAAGTGAAAATTAGTGACAACTTTTTGTAATTAACTCTTATTCTTTTGACCAACTAATTATATTAGGGGAAAACATTATGAATAAAAATGTGATGAAGATAGATGAAACTAAGTTAGTAAGTAGTAAATAATAATATTTACAAACCTATTAAGACTTGTAGACACAAAATAATAACTATATCTATAACTCGAGGTACCAACACGCGATCTCCAACTTGAGATACCAACACAATCATTCTCCTTTTTTGGTCGACCTATTCACGAGCAAGAGTTAACACATCCACCTTAGTCTTCTTCAGCTCCTTATTTGGTCTACCTTCTCAAGAAGGTGGGGTTTACACACACTACAGGAGCTGATTTGTTTACTCTGACTAAAAATGGGATGTTTGTGGGGAAGGGGTATGCAACTCATGGGATGTTCAAATTGAATGTTGAAGTTAATTAAATGAATGTTTATGCTTACATGTTGTGTTCTTTTAGTATTTAGCATGCTCGATTTTGTCATGTGAACAAACGAATAATTAAAAACATGAGCAGCTTGCGTCTAATTCCTAAATTATCGTTGTCTGATTTTGAAAAATGTGATTACTGTAGTCAAGCTAAAATTCATAAAACTCTTAGTAATCGTGTTGACAAAGTTATTGAACCTTTAGAACTAATCCTTTTAGATATTTGCGAGCTTGATGAAACTTTAACAAGAAATGAACAACGTTATTTTATCATGTTTATTGATGACTGCTATGATTATACTTTGATGTACCTAATGAAAAATAAAAGTGATGCTCTAGATGTGTTTAGGTGGCGTTTGGTTTGCAGGAATGTTTCTGTTGAAATTGGATTCTTTGAAGGAATTAGAATTTGCAGGAATTGGAATTTGAATCTGTAATCTGTTTGTTTGGTAGGAAATGGAATTGGAATTCATTTCCATAAACAGTTTGGTTTGTAGATAATATAGATGAATTTGATTTCAGACATGTAAAATGATAGAATTACCCTTTCTATTTTTTTACCAGATTTTAGATCAATACATATCAGTTAGCAAGTTGAGATAACAAATTAGCAAGTTCAACAACAAATGAGTAGCTGCAATCAACAAAGCAACATAACATTAGTTGCAATCACAAATCACATTCCCACAAATTAACCATAAAATCAACAAACAAAATGATATTCAAAGTAGTTTGTGATTGCAAAGTTCAAAAGTCTACAAAACCAACAGTATTCAAACAAAATAAGATACCCACAATGAACAATCCAATAAACAACCCAGGAGAAAGAGAAATAAACAAAATCAACCGTCAATAATCAAATAATGATGGTGAGAGAGAGAGAGAGAGAGAAACAGAGAGAGAAGAAGATAGAACTTACCGGCAGCGAGGAAGAAGGGCGTTCCTGGCGGCTGACGAACGACGAGGAAGAATGGCGAGAGACAGGCAAGGGAAGAAGGGCGTTCCCGTCGGCTAACGAACGGCGAGGAAGAACGGCGAGAGACAGGCATGGGAAGAATGGCGTTCCCGTCTGCTGAGGAACGACAACAAAGTACAGTGGAGGCCATGTGAGGACGACGAACTACGGTCGATGGCGACGTGAAGGGCAGGGGGTTCGACGACCTGCTTTTTGTGGGTTGAGAGAAAAACGGCAAAGTGATAATCTAGGGCACGAGGGTATATTGGTAATAAGCCACAATCCCTTATTCTCATATTTTAAAATCCCACCCACTTTGGAAGGATTTCAGTTTCCGACACATGAGGGATTTTAATTCCTTGAAATTCCAATTCCATGATGAACTAAACAACGGAATTAATGGGAATTGGAATCCAATGCCCACAAAATCCTATGGAATCCATCAAACCAAACAGGGCCTTAGGGTATTCATTGCTGAAATTGAGAATCTAAAGTTTAATAGAAAGATAAAAAGACATCGTACTGATAGAGGCATAGATTATGATTTAGACCCATTTGTTGAACTTTATAAATCACATGGAATCATACATGAAAAAACTGGTCCTTACACAACATGAAAGTAGAAAGAAAAAATAGGACATTAATCTGTTGTTGCTATTCTACTAAATTCTATTGCTGCTTCTCATTGGTGGGGAGAGATTCTTTTAACTATGTCTTACGTGCTTAATCGAGGTCCTAACTTTAAAAGCAAAATTTCTCCATATGAGGTCTTGAAAAATAGAATTCCTAATCTGACTTACTTTAGAACTTGGGGCTGTTTAGCATACGTTAGAATCCCCGATCCTGAGAGGGTCAAACTTGCTAGTAGAGCCTATGAATGTATGTTTATTAGCTGCACGGTAAATAATAAAGCTTATAGGTTCTTTGATTTGAAGACACATGTTATTCTGAAATCTAATGATGCTAACTTTTACGAGCATAGATTTCCTTTTAAATATGGAAATAATGGGGGTGCTTCACCTAGTAATTCAGCAATGATTAGGAGAAACACAAATCACGAAGAACTAAATACTGAACCTAGAAAAGTAAAAGAACTAGAACTAAAAAGGACTTTTGATTTTTGTGCAGTCGTGCTAGAGGAGGATCTTTCTAATTGTCAGGAAGCACTAACTTCTCTAGATGCTGATATGTGGCAAAAGGCTATCAATGACGAAATGAAATCTCTTGAGGCTAACAAAACATGGCATCTAGTTGACTTACCATCAGGCTGTGATATAACTAACAGTAAGTGGGTCCTTAAAAAGAAGTTAAAAGCCGACGGGTCACTTGAAAAGTTTAACACGGGTCTAGTTGCAAAGGGTTTTAGATCAAAAGAAAATAGACTTTTTTTTACACATATTCATCTCCTACTAGATTTACATCTATTCGAGTACTTATAGCTCTTGCTTCACTACATGATATTGTTGTACACCCAATGGATGTTAAAACTGCGATTATTCAGATGAAGAGATTTACATGGATCAAGCTCAGGGCTTGTGGAACCTGGTCAAAAACACGAAGTATGTAAATTAGATAAATCTTTATATGGTTTGAAACATCCCCCTAAACAATGACATGAAAAATTTGATAGCCTTGTGATTTCACATGGTTTCCACATAAATAAAAGTGACAAGTGTATATATTATAAATCTGAAAATGGCATATATACCATGATATGCTTATATGTAGACGACTTACTTATTTTTGGATCTAATATTAATGTTGCGAGCAATATGAAAGTGATATTTTGTTAATATTTTGAGATGAAAGATCTTGGGCAAGCAAATGTGATACTTGGTAAAGTGAATATCTTTGGACCAATCTCATTATATCGAGAAGATCTTACAAAAATACAATTACTTCATCTATAAACCTGCTTGTACACTTTTTGATCCAAGTATCAAACAACTTAAGAACACCGGAGACAGTGTAAGATAATCTGAATATGCGAGCATCATTGGCAACCTCAGTTATGCCATTAATTGTACTAGACCCGACATAGCATATGTCGTGGGATTGATATGCAGGTTTATTAACACGCCAAGTGTAACATCCTAATTTAGGGCCTAGCAGTAATGTGTTGTACCTTATGTTTGTTTAGTTGTACGTTGATTTTAACCAAGTTGTTTAAGTTGTTTTGTTGTTTAATTGTTGTTAATTGTGGGTACACGTGGTTATGGGGCTAAAGTTAGAAATGTTTCCTAAATAGATAATGTTAGTAAATAGTTGAACGGTTTCAGATAATGATTCCGAAAATATCTCCGTTAGTTGAAACGGATAAACCTAAGTCGTGTTGTAAGTTGAATAGGAGAACGAAATACCCAAGTGGGGTATTAAATCACTTAGGTCGGTTTATGTGGGATGTTTATCCCCTGCTTTGTTCAAACTCACACAAAACACACATTCAACACACATACATACGTACGTAGCTTCATACACACACACTTTGCGATTTTGAAGAAGGAATCAAGAAAGAGGTTAAGCAATAGGGGGAAAACAAGTGTTGAATCTGTTCTATAAGCTTGATATCGTCTTCTTCAAGTAAGTTTCTTGATTAAAACTAGGTTTTGGGTTTAAATGGTGAAAACCTGTTTTGAGTCGATTTTGAGATGTGTTGATGTTGGTTTTGAGTCCAAGTGGTGTCAATAACTTCATATGTGTGTTAGATATCTGGTAGTAACGATTGATTGTGAAAAACCAGTCGATTTATGGGTTAAAAACCCGAAAAACGTCGCTGTGCTCCAACAGAGCAAGAACACTCTGTAACGAGTGTCCTTGCGGTCGCAAGGGTATTGCCTTGCGGTCGCAAGCATGTCAAAAGGTCACTTGCGGTCGCAAGCAATGGGTCTTGCGATCGTAAGCTTGTTGCGTTATGATTTACCGTCTAAGGACGAAGGAAACATAACTTGCGATCGTAGGTACATATCTTGCGATCGTAAGCCCCCAAGATACCACCCTTGCGGTCGTATGGCTATGTCCTTGCGGTCGCAAGCTGGTGTGGTCTGGATAGGACCCTTGCGGTCGCAAGGTAAACCCTTGCGGTCGCAAGTGGGGTGTTTAAGAGGACCCTTGCGGTCGCATGAAGGTGTCTTGCGATCGCAAGTGTTGCTGTTTTGTTGGCAGTTTTGTTGTATTGTTGTTTAAGTCTCGTTGGTTGTCGTTGTTTGGTGCCTAAGCCTGACCCTAATGTGTTAGGTGATTCGGACGACTCCGTGTGCTCCTGGGATTCCCGAATTCATATCTGCCTCTTATAATCTCGAGGTGAGTACCGGTTTTCCCATGAGTCTCGGTAAGTAGCGTTGTCTATTGTTTATTGAGATATGTGGTTTATGTCGCACACGTGCGTATATGAGGTATGTTGTACCATGTTATTGTACATTGTTGCCATGTTAAGTTGCTTTACAAGTTGGTTATGAATAGCATGCGCATAGTTGAACCCATTACGGGTAGTAGTAGTATATGTGGTACTAGTCCGGACTGATGATGGCATGGTTAAGGTCAGTTTTCTTCCCGAAGGCTGGGTCCCTTTGATGGAATAATGGGGATCAACGGTACCCGGTGTGCAGCACGCCGGGGTGGTCTTGCAAACCGCCGCTCCTTAACGTGAGTTGGGATCTTAACTTCAGTTGAGATCCAAGATGTTGAGCTTCGAGCTTCGTAACGCGTTTGGTGGACTGCTCTTCGCTCCCCCACCATTGCGGATAGTTGTAGCTGATGGTCCCCAGTTTGAATCGTTGAGCGGGGTTCCCTTCCCTGCGAGATATGATTCCTACTGACTCGTTGGCGCGACACTATATGTTAGGATAGCCTTATGTGCTGTCCCGTAGTTGGGATAACCTGCTTATTGATACTTATGTGTTAATCTGTACTCACTAGCTAGTTGTAGCTAACGGTGCCTAAATTTACCTTTTTGCAGATGCGCAGTAGTTGGCCTGGTGAGGCGGGACCGTTGGTAGTTGTTGTACATACCTTTTGTGGAACACTGCTCGTTGTAAATATTGTGATCCGATGGTCGGTATTGTCGGTTAGTTGGGTAACACGCGGTGGTATTTTTGGGACTTGGTTTATGGTGTTGTACTTTTTACATTACCAAGTCAGTTAAACAATATTATCTTTGTAAAACGTTGGTTACTTCCGCTGCTGGCTTTTAAAATATAAGGTTAAAAAGCTTAAAATTTTCCTTAATTCTAAGCGCGTGAAAACCGGTGTTACACCAAGTATTGAGCATTGGCATGCTATAGAACAGGTTATGAGGTATCTTAAACAAATCCTAAACCTTGGATTGCATTATCAGAAGAGTTAATTATCAAAACGGTCCTTTAACTTTGCTGTTTCTTCCGATTTGGTCCTTTAACTTCAAAAGTGACCAAGATGGTCTTTTAACTACCACTTTATCACCTAATTGGTCCATTCATTAGTTGACTGTTAGTCAACTCTATTAAGTGAGGTAAAATGACATTTTTACCCTTATATATTAATTAAAATCAGATTTAATAACATTTAATACACATTTATTATATTAAATTAATAATATTTATTATATATCACTTTCTCTCACTCTCATCTCTCTCTCTCTCTCTCCTTCTCTTACCTCTCTCTTTCTTAAGAACCAATCTGGACACAAAAACACATTCAAGAACCGTCGGTGGCTGTTGGCAGTGGTGGTTTGCGGCTATTCTCAGAAGAAATTAGGGTTAGAGAAAGAGAGAGAGAGAGAGAGAATGAGCTTCGTGTAGTTTTGCAGAAAGAGATATGGGGGGATGGTGATTTTTGGTTCTGTTTGGTGTTGGTGGCGGAGTGGTGGTTGGGGGCAGTTGGCGGTGGCTATTCTCAAAGGATGGTGGCAAATCCGATTGAAGTCCTGGAAGAACACATAACAATCTTACTTTTGAATCTGCAAGAACATTGAACAACATAAAGATGAAAATAGAAGAATAAAACTCTAGATCTACATTACTTTGTAGACTGAAAAGAAGAAGCCTGGATTTACATCACAAACACATCCCAATCTACTTCAAATCCATCATTTAAGCAAGATAAAAAAACAAGAACTCGATTCAACCATAAATCAGTTAACAAACATGAATCAGTTAACAAAAAACCATAAAAACCCTAAAAGTAGATCTGAAAACCTTAAACAACCATAAATCGGAGACAGGAACTCAATCAATCTTTTAAACAAGATATGAAAACATTAAACAACCATAAATCAATTAACAAAAAACCCTAAAAAAAGAAGATCAAGAGGAAGGAGACCGGGAAGAAGAACAAGGAGGGAAAAGAGAAAGAGAGAGAGAGAGAGAGAGAGAGAGAGAGAGATGGAAATAGAAGTACACGAAAGGAGTGTTGTGAAAGTAGGCTGCGACGGTGGTGTGGTTATGTAACAGCAACAACGGCGGAGGTGTGGTTGGGTGGCGACGGTGTAGTTGTAACAGCAAAGGCAGCGACGACGGTAAGGTTTTAGATAGTAGTAGTGGTGCGATGGTGGAACAAAATCATTAGACATCATCGGTAGTGGTGGTGCGATGGGGGAGCAGTGGTCTAACGGTAGTGGTTGTAACAGCGAGGTCAGCGGCAATGGTCATACATAGTGGTTGCCGGCGGCAGTTTTGAAGGACAAGGGAGTGGTGGTGGACAGATGGTGCGATGGGAGAGAGAGAGGGAGAGGAGGGATAGAGAGAGTGAGAAATGTCTGTTTGAGAGAGAGAGAGAAAATCAAGAATATATATTTTTGTAATTTAAAAACAATTAAATATTACTTTAATCAATAAAAAAATAGAAATATGTTAAAAAAGACAAAAATACCCTTGGTTTAATGAAGTTGACTAACAGTCAACTAACGAATGGACCAATTAGGTGATAAAGTGGTAGTTAAAGGACCATCTTGGTCACTTTTGAAGTTAAAGGACCAAATCGGAAGAAGCAGTAAAGTTAAATGACCATTTTGATAATTAACTCTTATAAGAAGTTTCCAGCTATCCTTAAAGGATTTGGCGATGCTGACCGAAACACGCTAACCGGCTAGTTTTTTAGTATTTCAATCTTAGCTTAATCAACTATAGAGTCGGAAAAACCGATTCCATCCGTGTTGATCCATTGCAATAGTACCACAGCTATTGTAAAAGTTTAGAAATCTTATTACAATGGTAATAGAAGACAGATACATAGAAAGCACAACATCAGTCTGTTTCTGTCTAAAGAAACAATTACAGTTGATCGTCTACGCAACGATAAAAACTTAGCTATAAAGAGGCTTGATTTCTTTTGTTTTTCACGAGGAAATATTGTACGTCATTGATCAATTGTGACCTAGGTTTAATAAGAGTGTTAGCTTGAGAGAAAAGCTTTTTGTTCATGTTCTTGTGATTGCATGAGAGGGGTAAGAATCACCTTTGGTTCAACAAGTACGATTTTAGTTTTGATCGCGAGCTAGTAAACAATGTTGCATGTTTTCGCATGACCATATGCTGTTTCAAAATATTTTGCACGCAGGCATAGTGTCCATACTCGTGAATTCATAGAATAAAACTAAGACTCGACTTTCATATATGGTCTAACCCAATTTTGCTTGTAAAGAATACCAAATAATTTGTCTCTATCATATGCACCCACAGATCCAAACATATACAACACTTCAATGTTGTGGAAAGACACACAATAATCGTAGTGCAATACCATGGACATGAATGGCTTATTTCGCGACACTTAAGTCGCAGGAAAAAAGGAAAAAAAAAGAAAAAAAAAGAAACAAGTGACCTTTATTAATGGTATATGGAGTTACTTGAAAAGTTGGTTAAATTTCATAATGCAATCCAAAGCTCGGTCAAAATCACCATCTTCTAATGCTAAAGTGAAACGGCAAAAGCCTGGAATCCCGGTCCATGAAGCTCCATTGATGCACAAACCTGTGGCTCTAAGCATTGCTTCTCGGATATTGGTGTCGTTCAGCTTGGCTTCCCACGTCGAACCATCATTCTCAATCTTCAAGTTTTTGCCAAGATAAGCAGATGGATTTGCAATCATCGAAACACCTCCATGTGGTTCAATTACTTCCCACCCACATTTCTCCAGAGTCTGTATATGCAATACAAGTAGTGGATAATGAAGCCCGTGGTTATGATCATCTAAAAGTTTCTAAGTGTCTCAAGAATATATGTTATTTTCATAAGATATTGAAAAAGGGAATACTGTAACCAGTGGTAGAAGATTTCAGAGATGTGGAATCGTTCGGATTTTTATCTTTTTTACATCATAAACTTTAGACGACGTCATCTTATCTCTACATGAAGCACAAGTAAGTGTCTCAATAATATGTCACTTATTTTACATTTTGGGAATTTTTTAACATTCTTTTTGGAACAAAAAATTCTTGTGAGCATCATCATCATCTTATCTCTACATGAAGCACAAGTGAAAGTGGGGAATTCAGTAGGTTGGGTAACCAATCAAAATATGCAAGTGCGTGTATGGGTCGAATAGGGTAGAAGCTCAAACAATTTAAGTTGAAAATTTTCTTTTCTTTTACCAACTAGTGTGTGAAATTTTTTATAAAAAAATATCGCATTTCAATAACAGTCTTTTTTTTCCTAATAGAATTATTTAGGAGGTTTTGAGTATTAAAAATAAAATTCGGTTGACTTTTGACCTGTTTGATAATTTTCCTTTGAAGCTGACTTTTGGATTTTACCCCTTTGACCCGTTAGAGATAAAAGACAACCCGAATCCACTCATTCAGAAATAAATACATTAAAATTGCTAATTTAATGCTTACCTCTTTCAAACGTTTGAATCTAGTAGCCAGCAATTTCGATTGTCCTTCAGCAGCACCTGTTAAATCCAGTTTCTGCTCACTAAATTCAAGCAATTTCTTTGCAGTATACCTAATAGTACTATGCGGTTTATTCAACCCGGAGAAACTATGAAACGCATCACTTAAAAAACCCTGCTTCAGAACTAGAAACCCGAATGCAAGCCCTCCTGTAGGTATCTTAAAAAACAACCCTCCAAGCAAAGACACGCTAAAAGACGGTTTTCCATTTAATCCTGCTAAAGTTTCATCCAAATTCCAGCCATCCCAACCATTGGAATTAAACTCCACCCCTGAGAAAGAAGTATCAATTATAACTCTTGCCCCATATTTCGCACAAATTCCTAACAAGCTTCTCATCTCCACATTGCTGTAAAGCAAACCTGTCGGGTTTATTGTTGGACCAGAAATATAAACCCATGGTTTATCAACAGTCTCTAACACACTACTAAGTTGGTTTTCGGTAAGTTTAAAACCGGCTTCAGCTTGTGTAGGGATAGATATAATTTTTGCATTTAAAAACTTGGAAGCTGATACATAATTACCATTTGATCCAGCAGGCATGCATAGGGTTCCCCCTTCCTCAATGCAGCAGAGAACTAGTTTGTTGAAAAGAGCATGTTGAAAGTCAGCATATATGAGTTCTGCAGTTTGGTCAACTGTGAAGTTGTAAGCGCTTTTTATGAATTGTCTAAGGCTGGGGGTGACATCACACTCTGATTCGGTCACATTTTGTCTGGCAAAACTTTCAAAAATGGCGGCCTTAACTGGGGTTGGCGTAGGAAGAAAAATTTGATCAACGTCCATGTGAAGTAGAGAGGATTCTGTCTCTTTAACTGATAATTCTGCTTGACCGAGAACTGAGATTGCTGAACTTGAAAATCCTATCATGTCACTAGATTTCTCATTCTCATCTTCTCTCTGTTTAAAAATTAAAATAAAAAATAAAGGTGAGCTCCTAAACTGTACTTGCCCACCACAAAATAAATAAAGAAATAGACAGATAAATCTTGAAAGTAAACCTGTCCAGGTGGACGTTTATCAGGAAGCTGAAACGACAGAAGCTCGTCGAAAAGACATCCGTAATAATATTGACTAATGAGAGCAGTATTTCCTTGTAAAAGTTCCACACTCCTTGACAATGCATCAAAGATGGTTGGTTCTTCGGATATCACGAAAGCTACTTCAAGGTCTGTATACACCTGAAAAACGAGACAAAAAACAAAACTAAAACTAAAACTAAAAAAACGTCGCAATTTTATGACGATTTAGGAAACATGCATTATAACTGAATTTGGACAACATTCAAACTCATTCTCCTTTTATCTATAAACTTTTTGACTAGATTAATTTATGAAAAATCAACTCATCTATAAGTAAATGGGAGAAAAAGATCTCTATATAATGTACCTGATTTCTTAACAAGCCACATATAATGGCTGCATGAGAAGGCAGGCGAGTTCTAGCAAGATATTTTAAGGCCCCAATTGAAGTTGGGAGGCTGGAAAGCTCAAACTGGTCAGATATGTCTATAAAAAGACGGGACCCGATTTCTCTCGTAACGCGCAAAAGATGCTCAAAAGCTGAACTTGTAACTGCCTCAAATTGAGCAATCCCTGTTACTACCACTTGTGGCTTTAACTTCTTTATCAGTTCTATCATCAAATCTGACTGGCGTGGCGCTTCAATGACAGTGACTACATCTGTTGAAGTTCTTTTGTCCTTTTTTCCCTAAAAGAAATTTTGAAGTTAACAATTTGGTACTCGAAACAACAATATTGTCTCCACAGCGCACAGCTAAATCAAAACACATAGTTTTATATATGAAATATAGGGGAATTAGTGATACGGATCCCAACATAGCAGTAAAACGAGATGAACAATACATACAGTTAATATGGTTCATTATACTCTTGTTTTTGTAGATTGCAATAAGTGAATTAAAAATATGTTCCAATATCTTTCCTTTAGATTTTATTTTGAAGGTTATAAACTTCAGCATGACCTCCACTTTTAATTTAAATAACTTTATGATTTTGTAAGAAGATTTGCAGGAGTCATTTGGATAAAATTATATCTTACCATAGGGCTAAAACAAATATTTGGGGAGTTTAAACTTTAAAGCAAAAAAATGAATAACTGGTGGATTAGATGATTCTATTCTAAAAAGATCTTTTTCACCACTTATGCTTGCAGGCAGGCAGACCGTTTGTTTAGAAAAAGATGTAAGTGTTTAGAGAAACTTTTTTCCTCATTTTTGAAACGAGGTGGGATTGCCTCTTTTATTTCTTGCAGGCATTCCAAACTCTCTTTTCTTCCCTGTATTATATGCACAAACAAAAAACCCTAGACCTCTCCACCCCCGATTGGCTATCCTTCACATAAATCTGTGCAGATAATGCCGACATCGTTAAGAAATATATGCATTGTGATGAAGTAGAACATAAAATAAAATTATATGAAATTCGTAAAGAACATATATTTTAGTGAGTAAATCATTGTACAAGCAATAAAACTTAACACCAAACTTACAATATTAATTTCGGATAAAATGGGTTAAAAAATACACGGTACCTGGATTTCTAGTGACGTTAACCATTGTCTGGGGAGATGTCGGGTTAGATGTTCATCAACAATGGCAAGAGGTGGATTAAACAAACGGAGGGCATTCTCAATAGCTGTAGCCCTTGAAGGAAAAATAGCAACACTCTTGCAAAATATTAAGAATAAGAAAGTCAAGAATATAACTCATATTATTTCCAAAATGTAAAAAAAATATTTTTATAACATAGTTAAACTGAAATCCAATTAAAATGGTATGGTGTAGATATGTTCTTACTTCAGCGGTAAGGGGTACATGGTGGTATGTTTTCATGAAACCTGCAATAAGTTCACGGAACCTTTTGCTTCCACTCGGAGGCTCGTATGGAAAACGAGAATTGTCTTTCAAAACACCCGCAAGATATGCAAGAAAAGGGATCTTCTCATCGGCAACAGAATCAGATTCAAAAGATAAATCTAAGGAATTGCTGATATCGTGAAACCCTTTCTTGAGAAACTCAAAGATTTTCTTAACCTGTCAGCTTAGTTTGTTCAGGACTTATTACGGTTCTCAATTTTTCATATCATCTGTGCTAACAGCGTATATATATAAGCTAGAGGTGGCTTAACCGGTCAAATTTTGGTTCAGGTTGGGTTGATCTAAAACCCAACCATTTCAAACTTTGTATAAACAATCAATGCGTTATTACAATATGATCCAAATTCTAAATCTAAAAGTGATTTAAAAGGTTTATGAGTTGTAAATATAATTACGATGAGTTGGACCTGTTAGAGATAAAATAATCACAAACTGACCGACCCATTGATAACTAATGGGTCGGAAATTACCACCTCAGCAATAACTCTGTGGTTTAATTATAAAGCATACAGACCTGATTAGGATGTCGAAGTTGACAGCTGTAAACAGATAAAGCATGAGAAATTCTGCCACCAGCCTTTCCAAAGGCCCAAGCAGTTCTAGCACAAATTGGCTGGTCCCCAACAAGTCCCATGAAGAACTCAAAACGGTGTGGATTATTTTTCTCAATTTCAACTAAAGCTGAGATGTCAGTGTCAGAAGCCTGAAGAATTTTTGTCTGCCACAGCTTGTTAACACGGAGCCCACGACGTTCAAATAGACGTTTACAAACACCTTGACCTGGACGTCCTCCCATATTGAAGATCATGATTCCCATTGGCTTAATAACATCAATGCCTTCTTCAACTGCCCGTGCAATTAAACCTAGACCAAACTGGTCCTCAACGAACCCCTACCACACCCAAAAATCAAAAAAAAAAAAAAAGATTTGACATTGATATACTAACAACAATCCTTCCTGAACTTATAATATGATAGTACATAAATTATTTTTTAGCAACATATAAGCATGTAATTAAAAAAAGCATGATGAAGTGATGGCATCTGTAACAAATTACGAGTGCCAAGATGGTTAGCAGGTGGTCAGTGTAAGTTTGTGAGGTTCAAACTCAAATCCAATTGGCTATGAGAGGAGTAGCCCATGACCCTTATTAAGCATATTACAAAGTCACTTTCAGTCCAATGTGGGACATTACTCAACAGGCAAAAGAGGTTCAATGAGTCATTTTGTACAATGGGTCGAAACAGGGAGGGGACGGGTTAGGTTTACTCACAAACACTTTTTATTCAATATTGTTCTAAATAATCAACATGTTAATCATTATTAGGAATATATAACACTATTACAATACTAATCTAAATCTTAGAAAAAATACAATTTCGGAGGTTGCACGCAATAAGAATAGGATTTGGGTGACTTTCAACCTGTTCAATACCTTTATCCTGTTACCCCTTGTAGCTAATCTTTTTGATTTAACACATTTGATCTGTTTGACATATAACACAACCCAAATAGACCCATTATTAAGTAAATGGGTTGAAATTTCCACCTTTAGATATCAGTATTATCACTGCAATTTCCACCCATAAAAGGTATTCATTTGTTGTTGAACTCCAAGTGTGCACTTAGTCACAGTCTCACAGATATTTTTTTTTTTGAAGAATTCCATTGTCGTCTAGCTGTTAGGATATTTGGCTTTCACCCATGAGACCCAAACCAAAGAAGATAAATGAAATAGAATAGAGAACAGAAAATAGGGATTCAATAGATGATTTCAGAAACTGAAAATAGTAGAATGATTTACAAAATCAGAAAGGGAACCAAATGGAAATCTCTCCTGCCAAATTTAGAGAAGATCCAACAAAGGACTCTTCATGCCTAAACTTTATAGCCATTGCCTTCAAAAAAGAAATAAACACTCGATGCCCGCTACCGCTTCTTATTCAGCTATATATGTGTGTGTGTGTGTGTTCCTCTTCTAAAAAGAAGAGCCCTAGGCACAATGGTCTGTTGGTCTAGAACTGGGTTTGTAGCATATTCTCTATCAAGTTACATATGAACAAATCAGGAGACATGAGTTTTATGTGGGGCCCCTAGTTAAAACATTCATGTTTAGTCTTCAAACCAATGGAATGAGAATAAAAAAATATGTAGCAAGTCAATACAAAGCATTTGTAACAAAGAATTGATTCTCCAGGGCTCAGCTTCATATACATTCTTCATGGATATAAATGGAGGGCATAAAACAACAATTGTATAAAACATAGTTAATTAGCATGCTATGTTCTCCACTATTGACTATATATATCCTTGACGTGTATTTAATCTCCATGCAGCCAATAGCCTTTGGCTTAGCGGTACCATGGTGTAGAGAGGATGTCTAAGAATTTGACATTCCAAAAATAAAATAAAATTCAAGCAGATGACTTTGATGTGAAGCAAGTTAGAAACATGAAACAAACAACGGAAAAGGATATAACTAGGCATAACACTTGGTGCTAAGATGCTTTAATCAATGGTTTTAGAATTAACATGCTACCTTTATTTCAAATAGTTATACTAGTTGTGGTGGTGGTTTGCAACAACATGTTCAAACCTAAAACCCAAACTGATATGATTTCAAGGAAGGTCAAGTTTCTATTTGGAAACTTACCTTGCCTTAATCCAAATAAGATTGTATTCCTTCTGATCCTAAGGACCAACTTATATTACAACATATGTCAACTGTATCCACATCTTAGGATGGACGGACGACACTAATCCTTGATACTATTGCAAATGCCTTTAAACCCTTTGGTGTGTGTGTCAATTCATGAATACATCCATAACAGATGAGTTTACAAAATCCACTGTTAAATTTCACAAATTAATTTCATTGTATGCTAACCCTTAAGACTCAACTCAACTGAATCCTAACAAGTTTGGCATGATGGCTTAGCTAAATTGAACAGAAACCTCGAAAAAATAAAAACTGAGAAGCATAAACAAACAATGTAGTTCAAACCACTTACCTGAAGTGCACAATAGTTACTTAGTGAATGTAGAAACTCTTCACTAGCATTTTCAGTAATAATCTTGGACATTGCATCTGGATTTGGATTCAGAATCTGGAACACAAAGTAGATCACAAATTAATACCATATGGGCAGTGTGGAGAATGTTGGGTAGCAGGTCAGTAACAGTTCAAAAAGGAAAACCTTTTGTGTTGCTGAAACCATTTGGGTTGGGTATTTAGGTTGACCCAGCCACGACCTCTTTAAAATTTGTATCAAAATTTAGTGAGCCAGATATCAGTATAAAAGTAATATGAATTCAATTAATAATTTGATTTTTTGAAAACGATAATTTTAGAGGTTTTATGCATTACAACTGCACTTTGGGTAACTTTCGTCCCATTCGACATGTTTCCTTTTAACCTAATTATTTAATTTTACCTGTTCGATCAATTAAAGATAGGCATACCCAAATTGACCAACTCTCTAATGTAGACCATAAATGAGGATACCTGTGGTATGCATCCGACAATCCGTTCAAGCTCTATGTTGTTATCTCTGCAGTAAGATAATAGATCAGATTCATAAAACTCTACCCTGTCAAGCAAAGTTTTCTTCTCATGGTCATAAACGGGCTGTCCATTCTCATCAAAAGCATTTAGATACAAATTTATCCATGAAATTTTTACTGCTCTTGGATTTATATCAAGGCCATAAACCTGCAAGATTTATTTAGAAGAAACTGAGAAACCACAAAAAAATAGTTTGTTTAATAACATGCTTAATTGCATATGATATTTGATAAGTAAACGTATCAGGGGTTTGACCTTCGATGGCGACCACTTCTCAGCAATGGCTATGGATATCCATCCATTACCACAACCAAGCTCAGCAACCGTCTTATCTTTGAAGATAGAGTCAGGATGTCTATTTAACCCCTCATAGAAAGTAAAGGACCAGTCCTCTGGCATAAAGATGCTAGGTATCACCATCATTGTTAACTTTTTTCTCTTTTGGTAACCTGCATCAGGAAGGAAAGGGAAAGAAATGCTTCATTCCAAGTTTTAGAGTCACTTTTCGTGTGCGCTGCTTTAAATATGCACGATCAATAAGATATTTTACAAGTTGTAGATAAACGTGTTGAGAATGTTTGTTTCCTTAATAGAGGAAGTCAATTGACTTAAACAGCGCATGAGAAGAAGAATATGCTCACAACAGTAATGACCACAACTGATTGGTCGCCAATAGTGACCAACCACTTTTATCAGTGATATCGATAACGAAAATATGTAATCAATTTGTAAATATTGGCCATCCATAATACATTTGCACCACTCATAAATTGCTATCTCACTGTGAATGGCCTATATATGCCTTCCTAGATTATAGATCACAAGGCAAGGATACTCTACCACGGTTTTATAAGCATAACTGCATAAGTGAAATGTAACTAGGCCATAGATTCTCAATAGTGAAGGGGTTTTAAACTTTATATCATGTTCACAGGGTCAGATTCGGTTACATGTCCGTTTAAATTGGATGAGATCGACTCTTAAAATCTCGTTAATGATAGTACCTATACTGCCTATATATTTTATCCTTATGCTACAAATAGCTATACACACAAATTTACAAGATAATTGCTATCCAAGCAATCATCATCCCTGCAGTTTGAAACTAAAACGCCCAAGTACAGATTGTAGATACACACAGATAACACCTACAATTGGATAAAATTTGAGATTGAGAGAAATGAGACATAGATATACAAACATACATACAAAAATTTAAAGATAAACAAATGTATAGATAAGGATTAAGAACCTTCATTTCGTTCGAGGTATATATCTTGGATTTGGAAATGGTAGGTATCGAGGGAATGTTGTGAGGCTCCATCGGCGTCGAGCTTTTTCTGTAGCTGTGCGAAGAAGATTCTGGCCTCGATTCGGGTTTCCGGATTCTCGAGTCGCTCCAACAGTGATCTTATTGCACTGTAGGCAGAGTCACCTGACTGTGAACACTGCTTTAAGAACTCATGTATCGATCCATACAAGCCTTTCACTGCAGCCATTGATGGCAATCGAATCGGATGAAAGAGATTCTCTGCGTGTTTGTGTCTCTGTGTGTGTGTGTGTGAGAGAGAGTTGAAGTTTGGGTCCCTGGGAGAGATCGATGGAGGATGTTCGCGGGATTTTAATATAAAAGGACCTGTGATGACGGAAGAGCTGATTCTTAATTTACACTTTTGCCCCCTGTAGTTTCAGGAATGTATACCCTCCCCCCTCTTTAATTGATGCTTGTAGCTTTTGATATAAAAACGTGAAAAATCTTACAACCATTGAAATATATTCTCCATAATAAATTATTTTAATATTAAATTAATAATATTATTTGCTTTTTTTGTTTTTTAACTAGCGTGGGAGACCATCACTTTCTATGGATATTCCTTGGTACTTTGGAGTTATAATATTAAAAAAAAGGACTTTTTAAAATAAATTTATTTGTTATTAGTTTCGGGTAAGACATTTATATACGGAAAAAGGATGTATTTTGTTAAAAAGTATTTATTATATGTGTTTTAATAATCATTAAAAGCAAAGAAAAAGAAGATTCAAAAGAATGAAACAATGATGGAGCTAGTATGAGAAAGGGTGGGGAGTTAGGCTAATATTATTTAACTTTAGACTTTAGATGTGATGAAATAGGGCCGGTTTAACTATTTACAGAACTCGGATAAAAATAAAAATGGTCTCCTAAAGATATTAAAACACGGGGATATGATATATAATTTTGGTAATATTTAATTATATATTTTTATACTTACAAACATTTTAAATGAGAATTATGTTAGTTATTTTATCATTTCATTATTTAAGTGTTTGTTTATATGTAAACGTACATCATAAAGCCTTCTAACTACATACATATTTTCCCTTAAAACATATAGATATAAAACGGTTATATTTATATATTATTTAAATATTAAGAACATAAAATCGTATCTACTTGTAATGAAAATTTTTGTTCCAACAATCTGACTTCAACTTTAAACACCACCAACGGTAAAATATAAATAAATTACTAAATAAGGCTTTTTTGAGTTTTTTTACATTGTTTTCTCGAGTTTTCTTTCCTATTGTTAGGCATAATACAAGAAATGAACATGCTTTAGAGTTTTGGATTTACTTAAAGGTGTTTTTGGATTTTCTCTCTCTCACATACACATATTATATCATTAGGTTAACCCTTTCACATATATTATAAGACGGAGAGTGTAATGTTTCATTCTCTCTACTAAAACATGATTAAGTTCAGACCAATTAATAAAAATAATTTAAAAACCTAACTAATGCTATTTCAACTTTTAGAATAAGTAGGATGTTTTTAACGGCAAATAAATATACCTATGGTGTTCATTTTTGGATATCTGGATTTTCGAATATCCGAATTTCGGATATCCGAAAATTTCGGATAGTGGATTTCAGTATCCAAATCCGAATCCGAAATTTCGGATTCGGATATCGGATATCAGAAATATCCGAAAATTTCAAAAAATATATTTTTTATATAATTTTTAAAAAATATATAATTACTAAATAACCATATTTTAAACTTTAATCACCAAAAATAGCTCAAATATGTTTCAAAATGAAAAAAATACATTTATATAAAAATATATATGTTAAGAAAACTATATAAATAAGCATATAAAAAATAAAAAAATAAAAAATAAAAAATATTTTTCGGATATCGGATATCCGAAACTTCTAAAAAACACTATCCGGATCCGAATCCGAAAATTCGGATATCCGAATTTCGGGTATCCGAAATTTCGGATATCCAAATTTTCGGATAATTTAGGATAGGATTTTCAGATAATTGATTCGGATGTTCGGATTCGGATTATTTTGAACACCATTTATACTTACTCTTACATCTAATTTATTCTACATCACGGGGTTCGAACCCTCAATCTTGTGCGTGAGAGAGAGAGAGAGAGAGTTGGAGTTTGGGTCACTGGGAGAGATCGATGGAGGATGTTCGCGGGATTCTAATATAAAAGGACCGGTGATGATGGAAGAGTTGATTCTTAATTTATACTTTTGCCCCTTGAAGTTTCAGGAATGTATATAAACCCCCTTTAGTTGATGCTTGTAGCTTTTGATGTATATAAATATACGGAAATATCTTACAACCATTGAAATTAATTCTCCATAATATATTAATTTAATATTAAATTTTATAATATGTTTTGCTTTTTTGTTTTTTAACTAGCGTGGAAGGTCATCACTTGCTGTGGATATTCCTTGATACTTTAGTGATAAATAGAGTTGATTGAAATTGTCCGTTTTTGTTAATTTTAATTTTTTAATTTTAAAAGTTATAAAAAATGTCTTCTAAAATCAACTTTATTGCAAGTTTAATTCTTTCTAACAGTGGATATTAAAAACTTCATTAATCATGTCAAATTGATATCTTTATCATGTCTATAACATCTAAAAAGACTTAAAATATCTTATCTATTTTAAATATTATAAAAGCTAAAATATAAACATAAAGCTTAAGAAACTAAACATAAAAAAACAATATTGAAATCTCACTCTTCAAAGCTCTCAAACGCCGGAGACTACACATTCCAACAACCACCACCATAGTCGCCTTCAGCTTCACCACCACCGTCGCCTTTGATTCGCCATCACCACCACCATCCGGATATCTTTCCTCATCTTTTTCTCTTCCTATCTCTCACAAACACGACACACATAAACATCTACTTTTTGACCAGCACCTGTCCTCCGACGTTAAAGAAAGTGGTGGTAGGCACTTTCAACTCGTTGTGATGAGGTTTTATTGATCTAAAGTTGTTTAGATTATCGGAAAAGATTATAGAGTCTGATCCTTCAAAATCATTTTTAGGGTTTTCTGCGAACGAAGGGTTTGATTCAATGTCTAATCGAGGGGGTCAATTCCAGGGTGGGCGTTTGCTTGAAGATAACAAATATTCGAGGTCGTGAACAGTAGTTGTGGTTTGTGGTGGTGATGTGTACGCTGGTGGTGCGATTGTGGTTTTCATTTAGAGAAAGTGGTGTTGGTTTTAATAGATAAATGTGGTTGTGGTTATATTTCATGGTGGTGGTGTGTGCGGTGGTGGAGAACATGGGTGCGATGGTGGAGATGATGGGACGCGGTGGTGGATATAAGATGGGCGTGGTGGTGGATAAAACAGGGTGCAGTGGTAGTTTCGAGAGAGAACGGTGGTTGTGGTTGTAGTTTCTGGTGGTAGTAGGTTGTGGCGGTTGTGGTGTTGGTGGTGGTAGTGGTGGTGATGGTGGTGGTGTCAGAATGAGAGTCTGATATATATATATATATATATATATATATGGTAATGTTACATATAGAAACTTACTTAAACAAAAAACCAAAAGAACCACTTTAGGTGATGACACGTGGCCTCCCCCTCCCTTCCAACAAACTTTAAAAAAAAAACCCCTCAATCTTTAAATTATCATAACTCATTCGTTTTTAAGAATTTTAACAAAAAAAAGTATATCGTTAGATTCAGTTTTTCGTCCTCTTTCAAACAAGACCAGGCTTGATATATTTCTGAAACTTTATTTTTTTTGAAAATGCAAATTTTTCAAAATTTTCATTTTCATCTAGGTTTCATTTGAAAATGCAAAAATGCAAAAACCGAAAATGCAAAAATCGAAGATGCAAGTTATGCATATGCTTCCAAAAATGCAAATTTTGAAACCAATACTGAAAATGCAAACAAGAACTAACTGAAAATGCAACCCAAAATGCAAAACAAAATTTGCATTTTCATAAATTTTTTTGAAAAATATGGCAAGAGTGGTCTTGATTGAAAGAGGATTAAAAAACTAAAATATTGGTATAATTTTTTTTTTAAAATTCACAAAACTTAAAAAGTTATGACAATTTAAAGTTTTGGGGGGTATTTTTTTTATTAAAAACGTGGGTTTGTTGGGAGATAATTACAATTATGCAATCCTTAATCTCAACCATTGATTTTGATGATCCAATGGTCCAGATTGGTTCTATGGTTCTATGTTTAAATAATGGTTCTATATTGATCCATTATATATATATATATATATAGAGAGAGAGAGAGAGAGACATGATCAAATGAGAACACCTTTTATTTGGAGAACGGTGAGAACAATTTATAGCCCTTGGATTATCTTAATTTAATAGTTGATATTAAATTGGTGTAATTAAGGAATGTTGAATTTTAATTATTTGGTTTAATTAAGTAAGGGATATAAACTCAACATACCTTAATTAAACCAAATGATTGGCCTAAAAGTGTTCTCACCGTTCTACAAATAAAACGTGTTCTCACAGGATCCCTCCTATATATATATATATATATATATATATATATATATATATATATATATATATATATATATATAGTGAGAGAGATGATCAAATGAGAACACCTTTTAAGGTAAGAACAGTGAGAACAATCTATAGTCCGTGGATTATCTTTATTTGGTAAATATTCAACTTGATTTAATTAAGATATATTGAATTTTAATTGTTTAGTTTAATTAAAGTATGTTGAGTTTATAAATTTTATTTATGTATTTAAATGATTCGACTATAAGTGTTCACACTGTTCTCATCTTACCATGTGTTTTTACGGATCCCTCCTCTCTCTCTCTCTCTCTCTCTCTCTATATATATATATATATATATATATATATATATATATATATACACATGAGAGTGAAAGAGAAGAGTGATAAAGATAAGAGTGAGAGTTAGACCGAATGTGAGGGGGTATTTTTATTATTTTTAAGAATTAAATATTACTGTATTTAAAATGATTTAAAAACAAAAAGAGGGTAAAAAGACCTAAATGTCCTAGTGTGCAGTGCGCATAAGGATAATTTAACAGACTTGGTAAATGTCCACCTTTAGAAAGAAACTCGTCATAAAAATATATCTTAAATGACAGTCCTTACCACTTTTAAAGTAAAAAGCCTAAAGTTACATAAATTATAAAGTTAAACGACCATTTAAACAATTAACTCTTATATATACTAAAAAAACTTTTAAAATAAAATATATATGTTATTAGTCTCACACAAAACGTTTTTATATGGGAAAAGAAGATATCCAGCAAGCACTTAAATGACTAAATAACAAAATGAATAATATACCCCTCTAATTTAACTTGATTATTATCATACTAGTTTAATACCCCGTGTATAAACACGGGGATGATTAAAGTGAATTTTAAATTTTCTATATTGTAAACATTGTAAAACATACAAAAATTATAAACAAATAATTAAATAAATAATACCCCATGTATAAATACACATATCGATAACAAATACCTCATATATAAATAATAACGTAAAATATAATAACAAATTACGATAGCAAACAAAATAACGAAGAAAGAAGGTACTGTTATGACATCATTTTCGAAATGATTCCTAAAATAAAATATTATGACAAATCCAATAATAAAAATTCAATGTATTAATTTAATCAAATTAGTCTACGTGTCTATATAAATAACCATGAAAAAAATTATCTATTAAATAGTTTAAATACATTTTTTTAAAACAACCATAAATATTAAATATCTATGAAAAATTATCAAGTAATTCAAAATAAAGCGATAGAATTATGGGATCGATGGATGTATCCTTTTTTTGCTTTTTGATTTTTTAAATATGTTAGATGTTAGATTAATGTTTCAAGATAAATTTTTGATATTTATTATTGAATTAATTAAGTGTTATCTTTATCTAATTCACATTAGTTTGACTCTAAAAAGTCAAAATCAAAATTTTAGAATTAAATAAATTAACGGCTAAGATTAAATCTTTTATTAAATAAATGGTCCAGATTATCTAATAATTTGTTTCAAATTAGTCTTTTATATATATTAGAAGATACTTTTTGAAATACGATTTTGTTTACTACTTACTTTATTTGCACATGCTAGCAAACACGAGAAAAGGGAAAAGGAAGAGATAAAGAAAACATGAAGTTCAAAGTTAAAGATTAGATTAGAACAAATGATGTTTTAATAATCGTGAAAAGCAAAGAAAAAGAAGATTCAAAAGAATATCAATGATGAAGCTAGTATGGAAAAGGGAGGGGAGTTACACTAATCTATCTATATCCTCTATAACTTAGACTTGAATATATCCCATGTTGCAATGCTTGTTGCTTGTATAAAATTCAAGAATGATCAATTGAAGGCTTTTGAATTTCTGACGTGGCACCCAAATTCGTGATTTGGGCTAATTTTCTAAACTTAGTTGGGCTTTTTACCACTTTCTGGGCTCTGCCCATTAATAGCTGTCGTCTTAGGACGAAACGGTTGACGGTTTCATCAGGTCTTAATTGAGGCGGATAACCTGATCGTCGGTACACTAATCGATCAACAACCATTGGTGTTTTTCAGTTTTTCACCATCAATAAGGTATTGTTGCCCAAGGAACTTTTTTAAGAAGCAATTTCCCCTGCTCCAGATCCGGCACCGGTAGCTGACGCTCACTCGGCGGATTCCCTTTATATGGCTTCCAAATTGACGCACCAAAGTTGTTCAACCTAGTCGCAATGTGTGTAACACTGTTCTCACTAACACTATTATAAACACGTGCGGAAGCTTAATTAACAAAATATAATATAATATAATATATATTTGATCAAACACAACTTAACAGGTTTGCTTTACAAATCATTTACAGTGTTACTACAAAACAGGCTCTTTACAAAAACATCAGATCTCAGAGTTAGATCAGTCCCAAAATTCCAGTTTAGCTCTTTAATCCATCTACCTGGATTCTCCTGAAAAGAAATCAACAGTGGGGAATTAGCACAAAGCTAAGTGAGAGAATAGATACCACAAACATACAAGACATAATGCCCAAACAACAATGCTCAACAAACAAGAGAACCGGCGGTCTTGCGGGACCTTCAACCAAATGCCGGCCAAAGCATAGGTTTACCGATAGCCTAGTTACCACAGACAACAATAATAGCACTTCTTGATTACAACAAATGCTTATCAAGACAAATACTAATACTGTATATCTCTAAACATAGGCCCAGCTGAATAACAACCGTCAAGCTGATCTCACAATAACGTCATGTATATATACAGAAAAGAGCAACAATCAGGTGATATATCTTATACATCCAAGATATATATCCACTCACCGATATCTTCAATGCTCAGGGGACTCAGTCTTTCTTACTACTGAGTCTTTCCACCACCTGAACAAACAACTATCAATCAGTATTTGCTTAATCAACAAACAATAAGCATAATATTGAAATCAATCATACATGTACAAATAAAACCACAAGTACATATATCAAATCACGTATATACTACCAATATACCACAATTCACGATTACCCTTTACTTACTGTAATCTTGTGAATTCATCCAACTCCTTAGCTTAGGCAATTCATACATTCCTTTCACAAACCAAGACTACAAGTTCATGTTTAAACTTGATCTTTCATACACAATGTTCATCAATTCCGAGCATAGGCAAAACTGGAAATCCGATTGTGTTCAAATCCGACAAGATCAAATCCGATTAAGCCAATCCGATAAAATCAAATCCGAGAAAAGGCAATCCGCTAAACATGAAATCCGATCAAACAAAGACAAATCCGATACAGTCAAACAATCAGATAGAATTCACAATTCCGATAAAATAGGATTCCGATAATATCAACAATCCGATAGAATAGGAAATCCGATAAAAGTGTTAGGCATTTTATCCATCTTGATTTCATACTTAAGTCACACAATCTGATCAAATCCAAATCCGATAAAACAATCGGATTCTGATAAACAGAGTTAAGGAAACAGTTCAAATGTTTTATCGGTTTTCTTCCAAATCCGATAACTTCTATCGGTTTTCAACAATCCGATCGATTCAAACTCAAATCCCGATCGATTCATCCTTAGCAAATCCGATAAACTCAACAATCATATAAACTTCAACTTTTGATCTGATTTTAAGCATGCAAACACTTGTATGTTTCCAGAATTGAATTCTAAACATATATTATTCATTCTAACATCAAACACTATCAATCATGCTTCCTAAATCATCAATTTATCATACAAGCATTTAATCGGTTTTCAACATAATTTCATATAAACCGAAATTAATCAACAATTAACACATGATTGAGTTAATCTAACCTCTTGATGATGTAGAACACTTCAGTATTTCAAATTCACAAACAAGATCAACAATAAAAATCAATTCTTTCTTCTTCTTCTTGCTCTTGGCCGCAGCACACAAAACACACACACACACACACTTTGTTTACTACAACAAGTAAAAGGGTAGAAGTATGGTTGGTTTGACCAACCATCAACCCCACCATACCCCCCTCATCATCACATCTAAATAATAATAATAAAAATAAATATATCTATCCAAAATAAATATCTAAGCAATAAACAATCATTTAATAACTAAATAAACTAAACACATAAACCAATTAATCAATCAATTAATTAAAGTAATTCAACTTAATTACCTTAATCCTACTAGGCCGGTAAGGAGGGTGTTACAATGTGCTTCAACTTGTTTGACTGTTTCATTTATTTGGGTTCGACTGCATTGCTTCGAAATCGCAGCTTAGGGTTCAACCAAATCGACTGTTTCAGTTTGTTCGACTCCACTGCTTCGAAATCGCACAGGTACTTTCTTTTTTTGTTCGATTGTTTCTTTTTTCTAATTGTTCACTGCAAATAATCAATAATGATTTGAAATTGTTTGACTGTTTCAGATTGTTACCGTAAGCTTAGCTCGATTCACTATCCCTATTCGACTTGCTTCACTGCCTCCATTCGACTGCTTCACTATCACATGTACTTTTTTTTGGTTCTACTGCTTGCTATGTAGATATTTGCAGGTTCATATAAGGATTATATGATACAATTGAAATAGATCAAACTCCATGTTGATAGTTGCTGGTTCATAAACTTTTAAATTTCTGATTCTGATTCAACTCATTCTGAATATTGATTCCACGGTTTCAACCCTAGAATACTTTTGCAAATTGAAAACTAAAATTGTAAGCATTCTACTTGAATTTTGATTCTTTAGTTGATTTCCGGTTCTAATTGTAAGCATTCTAATTGTAAGCAAACTGAAATTGCTAATGTTCTTATCTTCTTCGTTCTTATTACTATATTATTGATTATTTAGAGGTTCATTGTTCCTTTCTTCAACTGAAACTGGAATACTGGATGAGTGCTAAATTGCAAGCCGAAATTACTAACAATTTTAGTCATTATCTGAACAGCCTATATAAATCACAGGTGGTAGTATCGAGCCCCAAACTGAAAGGGCTTCCCCGAAACTACTCATAACTATCTTCAATTTTCCATATCACAACCGTTTTAATCAATCAAAGAAAGCTTCTGATCGTTTTTCTCTTTCGTCAACTGTTTGATTGATTATTTTGTTTTGGGTGATTATTTACTGATAGAAAGTTTTAATCATGTTCAGATCGATGAGTAGATGGCTTCTCCAGGTATCAGGACTGAAGAGGTAAGCTTCTTTGCGATTCAAGCTCTATATATAACATAATAATTTATATAGCCTTTTCTGTATGATCACGAAATTTAAGCAGATTTTTATCTCTATTGTTTCTATCTTAACATTAGTGGTATGAACCAATAAGTTCTCTGATATCCTTAATCATTTAAGGGCCTGTTTGTTTTTTCTATTATTAAGTGCTATCTGGATAAAGTGTCTGTCTGGAAAAATAAGGTCTGTATAGAATAAGTAGTGTTGTTGTTTGTTTTATGTGTTAAATGAACTGTCTGAATAAGAAAAAGATTAAAATCATGAGCTTGATGTAGAAAGTATCCTACTCATAACTTATTGTGTTAAGCCATCTTTCTGGATTAAGTAAAAAACAAACAGTACGATTATAACTTACCAGAATAAGTTTTCTTCCCATTAAGTTAATTAAGTCAAAAGTAAACACCACCTAAGATTTTGTTTTTGTCCCAAAGTAAGCCTTTTGCCAATATTAGGATGTTTCTCAGGTTAGCTGAAATCTGAACTTGCAACATTTTCTCTTTTGACAGGTTTATAATTATCATTAGGTTTAGTCTTTTAGCTAACTAAATGTGTTCCTGTTCCATTTGATACTTGTGCTCATATAGTTTCACACTTTCACATATAGTAGTTCTCAACTTTTCTCTCAATCTTATAAAGATGCACTTTCGAAGTGTTTGCCTTAAAAGTAGAGTGAACAATTTGCTTATTACTTCAGGATGAAAAGAATTGTTTCAGGTTATTGGCAAACGGTAATCATTATTATCTACAAAAGATAGTAGATCTACAATACATACAAACCAATGTATTATTTGAGAAATACTCTAACGATGAGGAGGAAATAAATCAAATCATCAAGAGTAATTTTTTACTTTCAACTGGCTAAATATACATGTATATTTGAACTTTGTAGTGGTTTGAAATGAACTCAAAGGGTCAAGAAATTTTCTGTAAAAGTTGGTTGCCAAGGCCTGGAGTCCGGATTAAGGCCGCTGTGTGTTTTGTCCATGAATATTGCGATACTTGCACCTGTTTCTTTGAAGGTTTGTGATCACACGTCACCATCATCCATGTTTTCTATTGTCTGCAGGAACTTTCCCCTGCTTAATCTTGATAGGAGGTCTCTTTTTTATCCTTGAATCTCCTCGGTGGCTGGTAAGATTAATGAAGTGCTTTTTCTTTGTTGGATATCTTCCTATATTAGTAACTTATGAGCAATATTGTGTCAAATCTTCTAGGCAAAGATGGGTATGACTCATGATTTTGAATCTTCGTTGCAAGTTCTTTGTGGGTTTGATACTGATATATACAGTAAAGATTTATTATCATGTGTAAGGTATCTTCATTGAACTCTTCTTTCGTCTTTTTTATAAACCCGATTTTGCAATCAACCCGGTCTTTTTTATAAACCCGATCTTCGAGTGTTTGAGATGTCACATACAAGCGTCGTAGCAACTTGGCAGATAATGCTCTTCAAGGTTATGACAAGAGACTTGGGAGAGGGTTACTAGAGACATGGGTCTCAAAACATAAGTGAACCGGTTAGTGGTGGTAAGTGGGGAGTAGAACCCGATTTTAGGATTGGCAAACAAATTTGATATGAAAATAATTGCTTATAATTCTGATTTTCAGATATAAGTAATTAAGTATGCCTTCGTCTCCTATTAAGAAAATAGATTAAGTAATATAAATTCCACCTTCTATTAATTCTGCTGTTGCTCTCAAGAGATAATTACTTTATATCATTCACATGTTTCTCTACTACCCCCTATGCATTATGGTTTTATTGTTCACTAAAGATGAACTTTAATGAGACTGCATCAAATGTGTGTGATAAGTAGGCTTGCAGCAATGAAATGAGAGCCATAGAAGCCTTTTAGAGACAGGGATATTTCCCATGTTTCACGTGTTTACTACACGTTGTGCTATTTTGCTTTGCTACCAAAACGTTGCCGTAAAAACTACCAGGCTAAAGGATGGGATCAGTAGGTACTTTTATTTACTCTTAAATAATTAGTTTTGTTGCAGAGCTTAGATGAAACTTAATATTTGACTCTCAAATAATTGGAAACATGGTCTGTTTATTCAAGGCGCAATGTTAAGATAGTTAAAATTGAACATCCTTTTTATTTCAACATTTTAGTTCCTTATGTTGATTGTTGAAGCATAATATATGACCTGACATGTTTCAATATTTGGTATTTAAGTAAAATATTCATTTATAGATTAGTAACCTAAGTTGCAACAGTCAATCTTTAAGTTTCGTTTTATTTTGATATATGTCATGACTCATTGCAATGTTGGTTATATATCTATTAGGCAGAGAGTTGATGGGTGGGCTTGAATATCTTAAGTTTTTAACCAAAATATGATTGTAGGATCGTGTGTGTGTTATCCAGTTAATAAAATGAACAGTAACTAAACAAAGAATATCATATAAGTAGCTAATCCATACCAAGGAATCCTTATAAGTACTTGATCAAACTCTATCTGAATGTCATATACTATGAAGACTGCAAACTGCTGTAGAAATAACAAGATAAACTGGATTATAAACAACAATTAAAGGAGTCATGCAACATAAGCAAGCATAGGAGGCTGAGTGCATATTAAAAACAATATAAAAAAGAGCTGGATGGAACTAAGTAGAAATTATATTGTTAAACCCTTGCTCGTATGTACCCTCCTGGTGCCGATATTTGACACATTTATAGATGTTTAAGCATTTGATGTGTGTTTTTTTTCAATTACCTGTTGTAGAGTACAAATCGATTTAAGGTCGATGATTGGGTAAGTTTCATCGATTCTAGCTATTGATTTCCTGTTGTTTGTTTGAAATCAGAATTATTTTTCTTAAAGAGTAATGTTAATTTTCTATTATGGAGGTATCGAACCAGAAAAGGAGCAATATTTAGTTTCATTTTAGAAAATAGCTTACAAATCTTAAATTAAAAATCATATTGTTTATAATTATTGTTTTGCTTGATTTTTTACCTTTTTGAAAGTTTATTTGTGGCAGAGTGCTTCGAAGTATTGAAGGTCTTTATGGAAATACAAGCAGCAGTTTTTGACTTATATGATAGAACCTACGTTCAACCATTCGAAGGAGGTTTGGTTAGTATTCACAAAAATCATGTTGTGTGTCATTTATTTATTTAATTTTCTTCTTTAGTTTGGTCATGTGTAGTCTCACTCCGTTTACTTATGAATGGGATTACCATATGTCGTATCTTGTATTCCGAAAACTAACATTACTAAATATGAGAAACCAACTACTGTACCAGTGACATTAGACCCACCTGCACCTAAACACACTCATTAAGTCAGCTTGTAACTCAGGAGTAAAGTCTGACTTTCATGTAACACATATTTGCTATAAAACTAACGTTGTATGTAGCATCACTTGTGACATTATAATTTTTAGTTTTGCTTCTAAAGAGTTCCCATCATTACATGAGCTATATACAGTAAAGATTTATTATCATGTGTGTGTGTGTTTTAATAATTTGTTTGCTATACATGCGCAATCTCATTAGGACTTTGAACTTATTTAAACCAACATAGTATTTCTGTCCAAATATTTTTTTAAACCAAAGATGATATACAAATTTGATATCTCTTACTTTCTTTTATCTATCTCTTTTGCAATGTCTGCTCTGTATGATTGCTTATCAGTTTTATTATTTGTTGCAATATGTTACATCTGTAGGAAGTCCATGATTTTCATGATTGCTTATCAGTTTTATTCTCGGTTGCAATATGATACATCTGTAGGAAGTCCATGAAAAATCAAACGACAGCCCTTGTGCTCTATAATAGTGTGTTGGATTGTTGTAACTATTTGACCCGCCAAGGCATGACAATGCTCAAACCATTCGAAAATCTCTCTGAGTGTAAATCGCATGATGATTTATGTAATCAATCATATCTACTAATTATAAAACAATTAATTTTTTATATATATTGTGTCTAATTAATTTTTTATTTATTGTTGTAACTATTTTTAGTATTGTTTACCACTTGTATGCTTAGAGGTGAAATATCTGGCCACTTATTTTAAAAGTATGGATTTTATTCTCAAACGGGTCAAATAAGGAAAGTTTATAAAAACATTCGGTGCAAATAAAACTTAAAATATAGATCCGCATTTATGCGGGCTTGAAACCTAGTATTATTTAACTTTGGATGTGATGATATCAGTGTTGGTTTAGCTATTTATTGTGTTCGGGTAAATATAAAAATGGACTTCTAGAGATATTAAAACATGAGATATGATATATGTTTATGGTAATATCTATATTAGGTGTTTTTATAATTTAAATGATGGTTATGTTAATCATTTAAGTATTTGTGTCTATGAAAGCACCTATCAAAAATGTTTTTAGCTGTATACATCATTTTCTTTTAAAACATAGTCATAAAACGTAAAATTAATATATTATATACATACTAAGAACATAAAATCGTATCTATTTAAAATGAAATCTTGTTCCAACGAACTTTACTTCAACTTTACACCACCAACTGCAAAATATAAGGGTGTGTTTGACAAAAGGCTTACGGGGATTATAGAGGCTTGGATTCTATTTTCATAATCTCTAGCTCTCCAGTATCGTTCAGGTGTTAAAGTATTAAGAGTATTATTAAAAACATAATCCCCTAAAATAAAAACCTTTCCAAATAGCTTATAAATATGCTTATGATTATCAATCTCCAGCCCTAGCCCTAGTTCTATCTAGTTTCGCCGAACACACACTAAATAAATCATTTGTCCATGTGTACCACCTCACATGTGCCCTTCGGGTAGGCTACCTCGGGTTCAAGGGGGAACACCGGTGACCGGTATGCCCTCCTTTTGTGGTACCCGAGTTGTGAGCAACCGGCTTCCCACACCTGAATGCTAATTCCCCTACACACACACATACACACACACACACACACACATATATATATATATATATATATATATATGTATATGTATATGTATATGTATATATATATATATATATATATATATATATATAAATAATTGAGTTAGTTTGAGTTAGGTTATATTTGATATATGGGTAAAAAAGAGAAAAAAAAGGAAAAAATAATGTGACACTAATATAACATTTGATCAAGTGAGAGATGAAGAATTAGCCATATACATAACCTTTAAGCAAGGCTCCTCAGAGATATTCTTACAATGTTTTCTTGAGTTTCCTTCCCTGGTGTTAGGCATAATACAATAAATGAACATGATTTAGTATTAGACATTAACTTATAGACATCAAAAGAAATCTATTAAAAGGTGTTGTTGGGTATATTCCCCTTCTTTCACATACAAATGTTATATCATTAGCTTAACTCTTTCATATAAATCACATACATCATAAGGTGAAGACTGCAATGATCCATACCCTTTACTAAAACACGATTAAGTTTCAAACAAACCAACATAACAATTATAATGGAAATACCTAACTAAAAATGATTAATTTAATAAAAGGAAATTTTTATAAAATAATAAGTAAAATTTAAATGTATTTCATCAAAGTCACTCGTACTTTAATTCACCTAACAATACTAATCAATATTCAAAAGTTTTTTTTTAAACATCAATCAATATTCAAAAGTGTTGCCATGTTTTGAAATTTACCCTCTTTTAAAGGTTTTTCAGGTTAAATTCCTTTTAATTCACCTAACTCATACTTAAAATTTACCATCGCCGGACCACCGTGAAGCATTACCAACACAAAGACTCAAAATTTGAAATACATATTCAACTCAAAATCAACACATTCAAACCCAAATTGAAATCGTACACATCTTTTCATCCTCGAAAATCCATAGATCTGTTTATCTTCAAATGTTATCTCAAAAACCCACAAATCTTTTCATCCTCGAACACAACTCAAGAACACCTACAACCTATGGTTCTGGAACTTAAAGAATGAAGAGAGCGAGAGAGAGAGAGAGAGAGATCTGGAACTTGAAGAACACAAAGAGGTGACTGATGATGGCGATGGAGCGAACAAACTCGACTGATTCAAACTCAATTTAAACTCGGATCTGGAGATGGCGGCGGCAGAGCGATGGTGACGTAGATTTGGACAACCCTAACCAAAATCCGAAACACAACCACATGTGCGGTGGAGATGCGGTGGAGCGGCAGAACTGTCCAGATAGGAGAGAGAAAGAGAGACGCTGGTCGTGGTGGTGGATCAGCAGAGTGGTGGTGGTGGAGCTGTATTTAGAGAGAGAGACGGGAGAGAGAGAGACGAGAGAGGGAGAGAGAACTTCAGAGAGAGAGAGAGCGTGAGTCACCTCAGTTGAGTTTTAACCGGTAAGTTAGACTTCCGGTTACCGGTTCCTTTTTTTTTTTTGTTAGAAATTGAAATTTGTAATCCTTCGTCGGCCTAAAAAATTGGACGTTACCTTTATTAACAAATTTCGGTATTTTAGTTACTTTTCTCCGTAATTTGCCCTTTAACATAAGTTAGCACAAAGGATCGAATATAAACTAAAAAATTTAATTACACAAATGGTCCCTGTGGTTTACCAAATTTCCCATGGTGGTCCCTAAACTTCAAAAATTACACTCACAGTCCCCGTGGTTGTCAATTTGTTTCAATGTTGGTCTTTTTTTAACTGAGCCGTCTAAATTTCCGTTAACCCCTATATTTGTGGTGGTATTATTGTCTTTTTACCCCTAAATTAATTAAGGAATAATTAATAAAACATCCCCCATACCTATCCCCCCCCTCTTTCTCTCTCACTCTCACTCTCACCTCTGTCTTTCTCACCGTGAAACTCCTTCATCTCCGATCTCTTTATCGACCATTTCTTCATCTCCGAATTCGCACCAGTAAATCAAGATCTACATCTTCGACGATCATACAATAAATACAGATTTGGTTTTTGGGTTCATCTGGGTTTTACAATCTTCAATCAAGACTCGAACACAAACATCTGGGTTTTTTAGGTTCATCTGGGTTTCAAATCTGCATGTGAATTTAGGGCTTGAAATCGATTTGGATCTGCCATTAACAAATCCGTTCTACAAGAATCCCTCAGACCATCAATGTTTCTGGGTTTCTCGATTTTTGGTTGCCGATTTTTTTAGATCTGGGTTTAATCGATTTCGTTAGATCTAGGTTTCATCGATTTTGAAAATGGAGTGGCGGTGGTGGTTGAAAAAGGAGTGGAAGTGGTGGTGAGAGTGAGATAGTGGTGACAAAGTGAGAAAGAGAAGAGGGTGTGTGCGTGAGGGAGAGAGAGAGAGATGACTGTGATGGCGGTGGATCTAGGGTTTGTGTAACACCGTGATTTTCGAAAAAACTAGATTTTTCTTTTTAAAATAGTAATTCAAGAATCCAAACTGCGTGTATCAGTTTGTAAACAAAACTTAAACCAAACCTGTTTTTCAAAAATCACATAGGCAACGGAATATAAAGTGGCTATTAATTTACAATCAAAAGTCAGCCACGACGTACAAAAGATACCGTTGGTGTTACCATGATTTCGTCCGACCACCACAAAATAAATATATACAAACACAGTATCATGCAAAGTGTTCCTCCAAAACATAAATACATCCAGCAGTCACCCAAGCTCACATGCCTAAGTATCACCTGCATCATGGGGAGAGTATCTGTTAGCTATTTAAAGCTAGTGAGCATATGATAGCATAATCATTAATACAAATATATGACATATCAACAATAGTATCAAACAGTGCTATCCTAGCATCTCGCGATGAGCTGACACAGCCAGAAGGAAGCATAATCTTGCAGGGTAGCTAGCCCGGCTCAACACTCCTAATTGGGGAAACCAGACACATCAACCGCGCGGGTGGGTGAGCGGGTAGCGGTCCACCGTTGAATTATGAAGTCATCGACTCCATGGGATACAGCGGGTAACTGATCCCCAAATCGCACGAGGAACGTTGGGTTTGCAACCCCAAACCGTTGACGGTATCATCGACCCGTAGGTCTCAAAGCGCCCCAGCCCGAAACTGGCCCCGATCAAGGACTATATCCAGTCCCCATATCTCGGATCCGATCATAAACACAAATCTGACCCATTCTGGGCCTCATAGCGCGCATATCATAACCAGATAATATCCATGGTTCAACTCATACATGCTTCTTGCATAATCATAATCATATCATAAATCATGGTTCAATTGTTACGTGCGTTATGCATAAACATAACATACATCAAGGTTAATTACATTTCAGGGAATTTCTAACACATATTGATAACATGTAATATGGTTATATTAATTCTTATATTATCCTATACTCACCTGAGAGGCTAAAGGCTACAGTAAACAAATATCGTGATCGTCTCGTTCTTCGGAGTCGTACGGTTCACCTATAAGATAATACTCATGTTTAGTCACTTCACACAAGTACAATAACTAATATAACTAATATGAATCTCCTAATGATGCCATTAGACTACTTAGAATCCTAAACGAGCATCCCGTACGACAAAACGTCGAAAAACAGCACAACAGTGCACTGTTCATGAACAACCCCCTTACAGCCGCAAGGGTTTCCCCTTGCGGGGGTAAGGGCCTTCTTTTTCCTTGCGGTGGTAAGGATAAAAACATCCCTTACGGCCGCAAGGGTTTTCCTTGCGGGGGTAAGGGACCTGGTTACAGACCAGTTCGATTTTCAGCCCCTGTTTTTGTCCATTTCCACTTCAATCCAATCTCAGTTGTTTCCAATTCAATTTTCATTGATTACATAACTACCAAGGCATCAAAACAAGTCTAGAAACATATACATAACAAGCTCGAATCAAAGATTGAAGCTATGGGATCAAAATCTCCATTTTTGACCCATTTGTTGATTATTATGGAACAAGCTTAAAATCAACATTTAAATTCAAGATAATGATTCCTAAACACTTAGAAATCATATAGGAACATATTAGAACTCATGAATCTAATTATTGATAGCTAATTTGGATTTAGCCATTTTTTGACCTAAAACTCAAGAACTTGAAGGTGAGCCATGAAGAACACTTACAATTGAGAGAAGATGATGAAGATAAGATTATGTACTGAGTTTGAACTTTAATTTGCAGCTGGATTGAAACTTGTTAACCTTCTTCAAAGATTCAAGAGCCAAAGGGATGAAGTATGTGTGTTTGTATGTATGCGTATGTGGGTGTTTGTGTCTTTGTTATCCAAAACCAAAGAAACCGACTTTGGTTTCTTATTTACTCCCAACGGGTATTTTTTTCCCCTTTTTCAACTTACAATTTAATACCCGTTTACCCGTTTCAACTAACGGGGATATTTCCGGAATCCTTATTCAAAACAGTTTAATATTTTATTAAACTTATCTATTTTCGTTAATATTTTAACATCACCGTTTCTTATTCATTTTTCATAATAATTTAATATTAACTTAATTAAATAAATTCTAATATCTATTATTAAATTCGAGATTCTAAAGCATCAAGAGTATATACGACTAGACCCTTTTTGAGGATGTTACAGTTTGTTTGTAGGTGGTGGCGGTGGATGATGGTCACGGCGGAGGTGGATGGTGGTAGGGGCGGTGGAGGCGGCAGAGGTGGAGAGAGAGGGAGAGGCAGATATGAAGAGAGAGAGAGAGAGAGAGAGAGAGAGTTTGTGGAGTCGTCGTTCTTAGACCACCACACCAACGCCACCTCTTTCGTCTTCAACCGCTGGAGATGAAGGCGACAGTGTTGGGTGTGTGTGGTGGAGGTAGTTGACGGCGGTGAGAGAGAGAGGCGGCAGAGTTGAAGTGAGAGAGAGTTTAAAGAGCTGAACAGAACGAAAAACCTAGCTAGCTTACTTCTTGCTGTTGTTTTAGTTCATCAGTACTGTCACTAATGACCATAGGCATGAATGTATTAGATCGATCTCTCAAGTATATGTGAACAGTAGTCGTTGCATTTGCAGGAAGAAAGCTTGAGAGAGAGAGAGGAAGAAAGACAAGAGTGTGTGAGACCCACTAGATCTTTATTTTAATAATTTTAATTAATTAAGAGGGTAAAAGACAATAATACCCCCATAAATATAGGGGTTAACGGTGATTTGGACGGCACAGTTAAAATTGGACCAATATTGAAACAAATTGACAACAACGGGGACTGTGGGTGTAATTTTTAAAGTTTAGGGACCACCCATGGGAAATTTGGTAAACCACAGGACCATTTGTGTAATTAACTCTAAACAAAAATGTCAACTATAAGAACTACCGGTGTAATATTTAATCCTAAAATACTAAATATGAAAGTCTAAGATAAAGTACAAGGACTATTTTTGTAATTAACTCTGATATAATAATACATTCCAATTTTTTGATTTTAATAGCACGAAATTAGAAAGATTCATTAGGTCAATTATTATAAAGGTGGAGGTGGGGAAGGAAAATATCCTTAAAAACAAACAATCCTAAGACTTCATTGAAATGACAGTCCTTTTGAATTATTGGTTGATGGAATTTCTAAATTTTTTTTTTAATTCCATCCTTGCAAGTGGTCAAGAGAAAGCTATGGTTTTGTATTCTTTTTTTAAGAAATTTGTATATAATAAGTTTTTACCGACGCAACAATTAGTTATTATTTTGATCATTATATCTTGATCATCATATATTGAATATGTCGATGGAAATAACAGATAATGAGATAAGATAAGGTCGCAAGTATTATATGGTAAAAACTTGTTTTGGGGCTTGGGTTTCTTCAAGATTTGATGTTGTATATGGGTTTTGATCTCCAATGGCAGGAAGATTTGTTCAAATTGTTCATAATTTTTATGCTTAGTTCTTATGGCTTCATTTCTATTGGTTGTATTTTGGTTGTTTAGAACTTTTGTATTCTTACAAGTCTCGATCTTAGAGACAATTTATCCTTTTTAAAACAAAAAAAAATAAAAAAAATTTAATAAGAAAAAAAAAAATTAAAAAAAAAAAAAAATACTAAACCCTATTATAAATTACACACAATACTTTTCATCCTAATAATTGCGTTCATGTAGGGATGTAAATGAGCCGAGCTATTCGTGAACTACTCAAGCTCGAATCGTTAAAAGTCCGAAACAAGCCGAGTCTAAACGAGCTCGAGCCCAAGCCTTGTATACTAGGTTCGTTTAAGCTCGCGAGCTTAAACGAGTTTTGATATAATATTTATTTTTTTTACTTTTTATTTATTACTTATATAATTGTATTATATATTTTTATATCATTAAATATGAAAAAGTTCAAAATTAAAAATTAAAAATTAAAAATTAAAAATTAAAAATTAAAAATTAAAAATTGTTTTTATATCATTAAATATGAAAAAAATTTAAGTTCAAATTGTTATTTATTAATTTGTTTAAATAATTTAAACTTTAATTAAAAAAAGAAAAAAAATAAACGAGCTTCTTACGAGCTTCATAAAACACTTCACGAGCAGAGCTCGAGTCTCAAATCACGAGCTCGAGCTTCTGCACTTTTAAAAGAGCTTAGCTCGATTAGTGTAAAACTCGTTTCGGCTCGTTTACATCTCTACGTTCATGCCCAAGAGCATGTAGAGAGGGAACAATTTGGAAAGGTAGGGAAGGCGCGGCGTGGTGGCCACGATGGGGGTAGTAGGAGATACTGCTAGCTACGACATAGCTACCTTTTTAGTCTTTTTTCTTTTGTTTTTTTAATATACAATCACAAGTGATTTAGTATACAATCACATGTAAGTTGTAAAGGCATCACATGTGAATTATAAAAATACCCTTTCGTCCAAAATTTTAAAATGCAATCTGAACAATTGATGTTAATGATCTAAATGTAAAAATTAGTCCCTTAAAACTATAAATTAAATATGAACTACATTGAACGTTTTTATTTCCTTATCAAAGCTTGATCGATGGTTATGTTGTAAGTAGGTCCTAGAATTTAGTTTGGTAGGTACAACCATTACATGTACTGTGTGACGAGCCATTCGGTGGGAGTGTAATGTTAAAACGACATATATCACTCCCACGATGTCATGGCTATCACACTAATAACGTCATGTTTAATCTCTTTTCAAACGATGACTAAAAAAAGGGGTCCAATTAGAACAATCAAACAACTAACATAGAATTTAAACAGTTAGTAATAACAGTGATTACCGCATTTTCTTTTTCTACGAGTAATATTAGTTATCGAATAACATAGGAACCAAGATTTGTTTTCGCAAACGATCTTTTACATAACAACTAACCCATATGTGACCATCAAGGATCACAAGTGGAGCATATAACATACCTCCTCTTAACATAATCTCACAAGTGGGAGTATTAAAGAAAACATACATCCATACATTGATTCATTTACTTACATCAGCCTTCACTTTCTCATGCTAAACGGCTAATAAACTACGCCGATTTAGCAAACCCAAGCTGCAGATTCCCATAGTCGAACACCGTGTGGTAAGCCCCCATGAATACATCTCCAAGAATCCTGCATTTACAGAAGCATTTATGAAATTGTTTCAAAATGTTTTTAGGTATAAAAATATCGGCTCGGAAGATGTTACATACCATAGAGGGCCTGCTGGAGGCGGCACATCCATCGCCATGAAACCGCTAATGCAGACAGCAGCAATCCCTTCTCCGGTTTTCAGAATATACTAAGAATCAAAGGCATTCGTTATTTTAAACTGTAAAATAACGTATAGTTCAAAAAATATCGTATAGTTGTGAAGTTGAATAAGTATACCTGTTCGGGAGTGAGAGTATAAAGTTTGTCCCCAATGGTGAATGAGATGGTCGGCATCTTAGAGAGGCTGTTGCAATCTATTACCGATTCTCCAGCTGGGCTCGGTATGCTCTCACAAAGCTATTGAATAGGGTTAGTTGTATACATATTCATATGTCCATGTATGCGGTATGCGTGTATGGTATATTAAATAATAATAATAATGAATCACCTTATCTACGTAGCTTAGCACTGCCTCCTTGGTCTCCGCTTGTCGCAGCTGGTTTTGCATCCAAATAACCGCCATTTGACACACTTCACACAAAACGGTATCCTCAAGTCCCCCGTTCTCCTTCCCGACCACTGTTTCGATATTTGAACTGAAACAAAAAGTTCGGATTCAGATATCCATTCCTCGAGTCGATTGAATTAGGGGCTGTTTGTTAAAACAGAATGATTAAACACTCGATGATTATGTGGTCTGGATTATTCAAAGACTCTGAATGAATCTGCCTCTGAATGTGACATGCTGTAGAGACATGTTGTTTGATTAAAGTTCTGAATAAACAATCTAAATGATGCATATTACCATTTTAACCTTAAAAGTGATATACTATATTATAAGATATGGTTGTTTAACTAGGCAACGTGCGAAAGGAGTATTATGATAAAATATGTAGTGCTTAATGATTCAGCATGAACTTTAGAATGATTTAGCAGCGTTCTTCTTTTTAATTCAGCACGGTCTTCATTCAGAGACGGTAATCAAACACGTTGAATGCTAAACGGTTCAACATTCAGCGCTGAATGCTTCCATTAAGCAGCAAACAAACAACCCCTTAGCTTGTTAGAGAAGTAGATGTATATAATCTACAAAACAAACAACAGATAACGGGAACAAAACTGATAAAATGAATATACTCCAACCTCACGGATTGCGCTCCGCTTGCGAAACATAAACCAGCCTGTGAACAAACTTTTCCAGGTGTCACCTGAAAGCCATGTCATTGGCATAAAAGATTATTTTTCGAACTTCTAAACGTAAAACCACGGAGATGTTAAAAGTAATAATACAGAAAGGAATACGAACCCCGGATACGAGGAGATCCCATATCATATCTCCGTACTCATTGACAAGTGTTTTACATTCGCTGCTCAGTACTCCTTCAGCCCCGATCGCGTAGTTGATCTCCGTCACAATAGTCTGAAAATTTAAACGAAAGACGTAAAAAATAGCCCACAAATTACTTTTAAAAATATAAACTTTTGAAAACATACGGTTGGACCAGCAAGCAAGGATGTTCCAGAATCCACAATAGCAGCACACCCACCCTCGCAAAATCCTGCAAGAAACAAAAAACGTGTGAAATAAGCACGCTTATGCTGTTCACATTACATACATGCGGCAAATGGGCAGACTGGTTGGTTAAGTGTTAGGATCACAACCAGGGAACCGACCAACAATATTGTCCACTTTAGGTTTCCCCTCACGGCTTTAAAACACGTCAGATGTCAGGAGTAAGATCCCCCCCTCTTTATATGGAGGAAGAATTCCCCTTATCTCATCAATGTGGGATGCTCCTGCATTTCTATAGGAGCGGTGGGGCTCGAGAGAACGATGAGCGCCGTAAACCCAACAGTAACGGGTCGAAACAACATATTTGAATGCTCCCCTATGAAGTGTAAATAGCATTTTAAACTTAAACTGTTAAAGTTACCTGTAGATTGGTTTCCAATAAGGAAATCGCCCATATCGAATTGCCAGTAACCTTTCTTAGAGACGGGAACGTATGAATGCTCCCCTATGAAGTGTTTTGGATCAACACCACCAAATACAAGTTCACCTCCATTTTCATCGGCTTCATTCCGGTTAAGCCAAAAAGAAAACACCTGCTCTTTTACAAGGCCTTGTTCTACCATATTGTACCTATAATTACCAAAAGATATTGTCACATACATGAACAATATTTCAAAAAAAAAGAGCTAATTACATATTTGGTCCCTAATTAGTAATAAATTTTATGAATTAATTTGTTGATGAACCTGGTGGGTATTTATCAATCATTTATTAATTAATAATATCTAATTAGTAATGAATTTTTAAATTGAATAAATGTAATAAAAAAATAACAAACTAATAATAAAGGGTATTATTGTCTATTTAAGTGCTCAGGGACTATGAGTGTGATAAAATGCTTAGTTCAGGGATTCCTAGTGCAATAAACGTAGTTTAGGGACGGTAGGTGTAATAAGTGACATAGTTCAAGGACCAAATATGTAATTAACTAAAAAAATATATATAATTTCACAATGAACAAGTATAGTTAGCAGTACCAGACTGGCTGCAAACCTCCAACCGAAATTTCCTTAAACCCGAGTCCAAAAATACCATCGAATTTCCCGATCACAAACGAGAGACTTCCTTCTTTAGTAACTTCAATGAAATCCTGAAATACGATGCAATTTACGCGTTATATAACGAAAACGAACTTATCGGTAAAAAGTCGCAGCCGTTTCAATGAAACTTACTTGATCTTCAACACAAAGATCACCAACTTGAACAGTATCTTTACTGGAGAATCCCGATATCGAACCCGATCCATAGTTTATAGTCAAATCATCCCCTGATCGTTACAAAGAAAATGATGCAATCATTATTTAAGCACTCCATTGTGTTCATCGATATTAGTTTATAATGGTGCACGTGTTTACCGATTTTCGTGTAAGTACTCGATTTTGTTCCCTTAAACCGGTTATGGAAGTAGCACGCAATCTGCACATGATTACACATCTTATTGTAAGTAAAAACTCGGAGTTGTGTTTAATATAGTCTATAAAAAAAACATAGTCCTAAAATTTTAATATCCAATCACATGTGATTCAGTATACAATCACATGTAAATTACGAAAATGCCACTCCGTCCAAATTTTTATAATTCAATCTGGACCATTGATGAGGCTGATCCAAAGGCTAAAAGTAGTCCCTCAGAATATTGAACATTTATCTAAAAACTCGTAGTGATTTACATATTCGAATATCGGAAACGAGATTTTAACTTACAGAAAATATGCATTTGGAAGACGGAACCCAGAGATTCGAACTGCCGGTATCAAAGATTACGGTGAACGTTTGAGGTGGTGAACCGATACTTATCTCTCCATAGTATTGGGCATCCAAGTAGTTGTTTAACGGGACTAAATCGCCCTCATCATCAACTAAATCAGGAAGCGTGTTCTTGAGACTTTTAGCATATTTGTCTCCTTTTCTAGCGGCTTTAATGCTATTAATATCCAATGGGCGTTTCTTGACGTTGATTCTCAGTAACCCGTCAGAAGAAGCAGCAAGCATATAAGGTACGACAGCACATAAACACAAAGCTAACCAAAGATAACGATTGCCCATTTTTAACGGTTTCCTTGACTGAAAAATGTAAAGAATTTATAAGCCAAAAGATATATCAGCAGCTCATGTATACAAAATGTTTAAAAACCGGTTTTTTTAGTTGACCCGGTCTCCTCACCGGGTCAAGCGTCAACCGGTTCGGAAATTGCCAGAACCCGCCTTATGTTGTCCCGGTCTAGGGACCGGGTCCCGGGTCAACCGGTTCGACCAGGGTCTTAAAACATTGTGTATACATATATCAGAAGCAAATCAAAACATACAACTTAAACTGAATCAGGAGATAAGATATGGATAGTCCAAACAAGGCTTGTTGGTTGAAAACTTTCACTACATAACTAACTACAAGCCATGAGTTTGTGGTTCAAAAATTACAACATTGATCCCTATAGTTCACCTATCGTAACAATGTTAGTCCCTAGTGTAGATACAAGACAAAAAACACCCTTCAACCTTTTTTCTTTATTTTTTTAAACTCCCCTAAATGATAATAAATTATGTTAAAAATTTTAAAAACTAAAAATTTATCCAGTCAAACAAAATTAGGAAAAATATGATTTTTTGTCATTGTGTGTTCCATAGTCGAATAAGAAAACAAAAAAAAAGAACAAAATATGAAAAGAAAACAAAAAAAAGAACAAACTATGAAATTTCCTCCCTTTCAAAATCTCTTCAAGGTTTTGCCAACTAAATTAGGTAAAGAAAATTGGAAACCTTGAAATCAGAAAGCAATCTAAACAAACTTAAGAACCCAGTCTAAAACATGAACAAGTAGATCAACCAACACATAAGGAAACACTTGAACAAGAGCTAAAGAACCCCTTGACAAAAAAAAGTCAACGCAAACCCAGCCCTAGAAGTCTGGAACTTATCTAAACAAAGCAGTTCTAATTTTTCAGCTTAAATTCACTTCACATACTGTCACATAAACAACTTAAAACCAAAAATCAAAGGATTCACACAACAGCAACGAGATTAACCCACAACTAACACTATCTATAATCAAACTGTTAAAAGTCAAACATATAATTAGCGTAAAGAGCAGATAATAACCCATAAACCATGGATCAAAGTCATCAAGCACAAATAGACTGATGACAGATGAATTACTAGGAAATTAAGTGAATTTAAGTAATAAAAACACAAATCATGAGAAACCCACAAGCTAACTGATGGGATAACTTGAAATCAGTAGATGATATAACACAGAAGCATCAAGAACTTGATGATTACTATGAAGAAGATGGAAGAAATGTGAAAAGGAGTTGATGAGAGCAGCTACCTACCTACCAAGCCAAAAGGTATAGAGAGGAGGGTTGATTCCTGCTTTTGATTTTAACAAAAGCAGACCTTGTGCAGGTTGAATAAATAAAGGATTTTAAGGTCTGGGAATGGATTAGATATTTTCAAGGGTGGAGATGAGTACTGAGCGGTGTTAGCACGTGCCATGCACGAGGAGATTGTTGATGGTTAAGATGGTTGTTGCGTAACATCTTAGAATTTCATGGATTATTTTTTTCCAACTATTATTAAATTAGTGATTTGTATCTTTCGTCGCATGAAAAATAAAATAAGTTTTCATAAGTATTTTATATTTAAAGTTGTAAGGCCCTACCAAGCCCGTTTTCTTTTGGGTTTGGGTTAATTGGGTTAGATACCCATATTGGTATTGGGTTTGGGTTCATCGGGTTAGAAAGGAATACCTATATTGGTGTTGGGTTTGGGTTTGGGTTCATCGGGTTAGAAAGGATACTCCATAGTCCATACAGGTGTTTGGGTTCGCTTCTAATTTCTCCATTTCATATTAGTAAATTTGAGAGCTCGTCTTTCTCTTGTATCTCTTTCTCGGTTAATATGTATAGTAAAAAGTAAGAGTAAATTTTAGTTAAAATATACTAACTTTTAAGCTGAAAAGAAGTGAAAGAGAAACTGATATGATATTCGGATTGCATAGCTAGAATTGCATGTCATAAAGAATTGCATTTCATAAGGATGGTCTAAAATATCAATTTTTTGTTTGATAATTAAGTATAACGTAAATGATTGAAATTAACGAGTTTTTATAGTCTCGCGTGATGTGACTGATGAAAGCAAATTAATACAATACCTTGTTACATTTTTCTCTTTTATTATAATTCTTTTTTTTTAAATCTTACTTAATGGTAATTAAGTTTAGTATTGTTACATAAAAATCTTTCAAGCTTTTTTCGATTTTATAATTCATTAAAAAAATAAGAATCTTGTCAAAAGCACGTTAAATTCAAACACTTTTTGAGATTAGGAGTATTGAAAATTTACTAAACATAAAATAATACGTATTTTTGTTCCCGTGAGGGTTGTTGAGTTGTTTGTTTTCTTCCTTTATGTTGCTTAAAACTATAATCACTAAGTGAGCATTCGAATTTAGTAGTTCTTCAAGATTTGTAAACATTCAATCTATGCTAGTGGACTGATTTTTGTAACATCCGTGGTTTTTAAAATTCTTGATTTTAAAAAAAAATTCTTAACTAAATCAAATTCATCACAACAGAAGACTGTTGACACCACATTTATTAAAACTAGTAAAACCATTTTAAACATACATCAACATAAAAAAACACCCATCACGTCAAACAAATTAATGCCTTCTAGTTCTGGGGGTAACCCATTATACACCTCCTTCTTGATTCCCATGCAAGGTGCCTCTGTCGGTCATGAGTAAGTTGTGAATTCTAATGATAAGGCTTGTGATGTTCGGAAAGGCTTTGGAATCCCATTCCTTATTCCGTACGCTACGAAGTCAATTTGCCTAAGTCATATAATTTCTTTTTCAGAAAAATTGGTCTTCGTGTATCTAGGCATGGAAAATGCCCGAACAAAAAGACCGAGCCGGCTTATATGCAATTGTAGTAGCTTAGGCACCAATTAGTTTTTCACATAGACTCGTGCATAGATTTATGTTCAATAATCCCAAGGGCTTTCGCGATTAGTCTCTCTATTTTATAAAGACATGTTCAATTCAAACTCGAGATTAGAAGTATTAAAATTTCACTAAATAGGTTTTTGTTCCCGTGAGGGTTGTTAATCTGTTTGATTTTTTGTCTTTGTGATGCTTAAACTATAATCACCAAGTAAGCATTCGAATTTTGTGTTCTAGCTTTGTAAACATTCAATCTATGCTAGTTGACCGATTTCATTTTTCTTCATTCTTGTTTTTAATTGGGTTTAGGTTTTTTCATGTATATTTTGTTGGGTTACGATATTCATCTTGATGTAGCGGAAAACGAATTTAGACTAATTTTAAATGTTTATGCACACCTAAAAACACTCTAGTATTGTTCAATGACTAATCAACCAAGAAAAACAAAAAGAAAATGGTATACCTTTCACAAACTAGTTGCGAGTACACCCATTCGGGTTCTTATGCGGGTGAATGGAGGGACCAAACAAGCTCCCCTCTACCGAATGCACAGCTCGAGAATTGTCTTCAACTCCACTAGTGCTAGATATTTCGCCTCCCAACTTGGAACTTCACAGGTGTTGGGTTTTAACGGTCAAAACGGTTTGGATTTCATACACACGAATACATTAACTTTAACAAAATATTAATCTTGTATATGCATATCAAATAGAAAAACTTGAATATACATTGAGCGAAGTGTTATAAACAAAACGTGATTATAACTTTAAAAACCATAGGATCTAGTTAATCTCAATATGTTTACCAACAAAGAACTATAAGTAAGACCATAAGGATTACCTTGAGTGATCAAGGTTGATCCGCCCGCTATGATGTCTTACAAACAGACAGGGAGAGGAAATAATTTTTTCTTTAAAACTCAACCTTATTTTAAGAGGATTAATGGATAATATCAAGGATAACACATTTTGAACCAAAATTGAATCTCAATTTGAAATTCCCTTTTATTTAATTAAGTAATAGCTAATAAATCCACTTATCAAATCAACTATTAAGATTATTTCTCGCAGTTCTTGTACGAAAAATAGTTCTCATTTGAACCGTCCCATATATATATATATATATATATATATATATATATATATATATATATATATATATATATATATATATATATATATATATATATATATATATATATATATATATATATATATATATATATATAGGCAAAAGTTCAAACGAGAACTGTTTTTCATACGAGAACTGCGAGAACCAATCTGAGCCGTCCAATTCCCCCTCCTTTAATGTCATTGCCCACCCATGAATTCCTCACATGCATCATGTCACACTTGATCCCCCTCCACGCTCTCCATCCATGAACTTCCCATATCCAAGGAATGACCGAGATTGGTTCTCGCAGTTCTCGTACGAAAAACAGTTCTCGTTTGAACCCTCCCCTATATATATATATATATATATATATATATATATATATATATATATATATATATATATATATATATATATATATAATCTGGATCAAATAAAAAGAGAATTTGGGTAAAAAAAGTAAGGAGAATTCTAGGGCTGACACGTGTCATAACTAACAAAAGGGTAAAATAGAAACTTTAAAAAAAGATGAATTTCTCTCTCTCCCCTTATTACCCCACGTTTCACGGTACTAGTAGATCTTCCCTCTGTCAATGAAAACCCACATTTCGGCCATCCTTCATTCCCATCCCTCATTGAAAACCCTAGATATCGGCCGCTTTTATTCATCTTCATCAACGAACCGTCACCTTCCTTGCAAAGTCGTCATTTTTAAAGTCGTCGCTGTGAATCGTCATTTTGAAGTCACTGCTTCCTTCCCGTCGTCTTCGTCACCCCTGTCGATTTTAGGGTTTCTGTGGTTGTGTATCAACGACGGTGACCCCCGCTATTGATTTAGGGTTTCTGTGGTTATGCATCAACGTCGGTGACCACAGCCCGAGACTTAGGATTTCTGTGTTTGTGCATCAACGCCGGTGATCACTGCCATCGATTTTAGGGTTTTTGCGGTTGTGTGCATCTGTTGTTCTATCAGGTACTCCGCCGTGTAGTTGTTGATTAGTATTGTTTTTAATGGATTGTGTATCAAAATTTTAATGACTTATCATATATTTTTTTTGTGCACCATCAATGGCTGGAAGCGAATTGTTCATCGATTATTGATTTTATTTTGTTTAAAATGGTTACTCCGTAAATCCCGTTAAAGTAGCAAAGTCCCTAATTACATTTTCCAATTTTGGCCTGCAACTGTTTCGCAACTGCTTTTTCTGTTGACTATTTTTTTTACTTTTGATTAGATCCATTGGTTGAGATCTCTCATTACTTTTTGTAGCTTCATTTTCTTATTAGAATATCCCTCCCATATATATATATATATATATATATATATATATATATATATATATATATATATATATATATATATATATATATATATATATATATATATATATATATATATATATATATATATATATATATATATATATATATATATATATATATATGGGTGAGATCAAATAAAAAGAGTAAGGAGAGTTCTTGAAATGCCACGTGTCTTTATTGGATAAGGGTTATTTTTGGAAGTAGAAAAAAATTTCAATTTCTCTCTCCCTATTTACTACCCCAGGTTCCGTATCCCATGTCCCAAACCCTAGTTCCGTTTTTTTATTTTCCGCCTACATTCTCTGTAGAGCATTCCTGAGCGACGCTCCTCCCATCTTGTCTTCGCCGTTCATCGGTTACACCGATGGTATTCGCCGCCGTTTATGTTCGAAAAACTATTCCGATTTCCGTCACCGATGTAAATGCAAAACTCCATCACCACCAATGACGCTCACTTTCTGTGCATCTGCGCCACCTGGTTTGCCATTTTATTCGCAAACGAACGCCATCGGTGACAAGCATAACCACCGCTACATGTGTGTTCATCCTCCGCCTGGTTGTCGACATCTTCTCCGTCTTCCGCCACGCACGTCTAGCTATCGCAAAAGTCAATCTCCGCTGAAGTCGCCACTATGTGGTGGTAGGGAAAATTCCATATTCGATTGGGCTATGCTGTGTGGTGGTCGCCCATGCACAAGGGCTGTGATGATATCTTCGGTGAAGACAACGGGAGGCATATAAGAAAGTTAGGGGCATCAAATTCCTAACAGCTTTAAGTTTTATAAATTTAAAATTTTTTAGATGTTTTTGGTTTGATCTTGTATTGAGTTTTATTTAGAACTTTGGTATACTTTTTGGTTTTGTTTTTATAAGTTTTCTAGATGTTCATGAAGATCCTACAACTTATGTGCATAAATTTCATATTGTGGTGACTGTAATCGAATTAAATTGTTGTTTGGGTGTTAATTGTTTAGGGATTTACAGGGTACAAACATGCACAACGGAAAATATACTTGCACATCCCATTCCCAGTTTCCCAACTGGATCAGGTGGGGAAATAATAACCATAAACATAAAACAGATATGTATCATGAAATATTCACACGTTTAAAATTAGTTATTTCTAAGATATAGAAATTATACCCTGAAACTGCTGAAGGGGGATACACAGCTACTGCGTAACACCCTAAAAATGGGCCTAGTAGTGTGGGGTTGTACCTTATGTTTTAATAGTTGTACTTTGACTATAATTAAGTACATTAGTTGTTAATTGGAGTTTATGGCAGATAAAATATGGTTTTGTGAAAAGTGTTATAAGTGGACCAAGTGGGTAGATTATTAAACGGTTTTTGATAATGGTTCCAAAAATATCTCCGTTAGTTAAAACGGATAAACCTAAGTTGTGTATTAAGTTGAATAGGAGAACAAAATACCCGTGAGGGGTATTTGACCAACCAAGGTCGGTCTTTGTGTCTCCTTTATCCCCTGGGAATAAACAAAATACATACATACATATGTACCAAAGAACACACACACATACTTGCAATTCTTGTGGATTTGAAAAGGAAATCAAGGAGAAATCTGTTGATTGAGGATTCTGTAGCTGATTTCAGGAACGATCCAGCTATAGTCATCATCTCCAAGTAAGTGATTTTGATCAAGAACCCTAGTTTTGAGTTCTAAAAAAGAAAACACCATTTCAATGGTGTTTGTTGTGTACTAGGTGTTAATTTATGTGTCAAATTTGTTTGTAAGCTTCAATGGATGTCTAGTAAGGTGTATAAATGATTAAAGTCGAGTTTTTGATTCATTAAAAGGGTTAAAACCCGAAAAACAATAGCTGTCGCGAAACAGGGTCGAAGAACACTGTAACGAGGTTCCTTGCGGTCGCATGGCATGGTGCTTGCGATCGCAGGGGGGTGTTGTGGGCCATGCGACCGCAAGTGTGTTTGTGATTTCCGCGCCGCGGAAATTTATGGGGTCGCGCCGCGTAAATTGGGGTGTTGATCGCAAGTGTTAGTCTTTTGACCGTAAGTCTTGTGTTTATGCTTTGCGATCGCATGGTAGGTCCATGCGATCGTATGGGCATGTTTTGTGATGATTACCGCCTTCGAGTGAAGGAAATGAGGTTTACGAGCGCAGGTACATAACTTGCGATCGTAAACACCCTAAGAACCATTCTTGCGATCGTATGGTGAGTCCCTTGCGATCGTAAGCTTTGGTGTGTTGGGGGGGGGGGGGGGACCCTTGCGACCGCATGGTTACTGCTTGCGATCGCAAGCAGGGGTCCAGTGTGACAGTTTGTGCAGAATTATGATTTAAGCTGTGTTAGTTGTCGTTAGTTAGTAATCAAGTATGAACCTATTGTGTTAGGTGTTCGAGAGAAGCCGGAAGACGCTGATCGTTGTGTTAACTTATTGTGAGCTTAAGGTGAGTACCTGTTTCCCATAAAGATCAGTAAGAATGACTAACTGTAGTTACGGCTATGTGTGGTTTGTGTTGTTTTACATGTCTAAAATGTGATATGCTAGAGGCGATATTATATGAACTAGCGTGCCGTGAGGTAAGTTGCATGTGAATTATTAGATGTGAATTGATGTGATGTAATATGTGTTATTTATGAAATGCTAGCATGTTATTGAAAATGATAGAGATTATGCGGAAAAGGTGGTTACGGGTTAATGTGGTTATTAGTCAAACGTGTATGTGTGGAAATTGTGGTAAATGTGGAAATTGTGGTAAGTGTGGAAATTGCGGTAAGTGTGGAAATTGCGGTAAGTGTGGGAATTGTGGTCAGTTATGGACTGAGGTTCTTGACATGATTTCTGAGGGTCTTGGCCTATGGCTAGGATCCACGCGGCTCTGTAACGTGTCGAGTGGACTGCTATTCGCTCCCCCACCCGTACGGTTGGTTGTGGCTGATTCCTCAGTTTGGGTCGTTGAGCTGGGTTGGCTCCCCCGTGAGATATGACCCTGCTGACTCGTCGGCACACCGCAATGTGGTAGTCTAGTTTGTGTGCCATGCCTGAACGTGTTAGAATGCTTATTGATATTTGTGTGAAATCTGTACTCACTAGCTAGTGTAGCTAACTGGTGTATGAATTTCCCTTTTTACAGGTTAGTGATTGTGGGCCTGGTGAGCTGGGTACACTTGTGGGTATTTCTGTACATATGTTTTGGGAACGCTTGTAGTTAGTTTTCCATGTTTCAGTGGTCGGTGTCTAGTTGGTAACACTGGCAGTCTTGGGACTTGATGTATTTTGATATGTTTCTCATCAAGTCCGGTATTAATACAAATATTTTGTAATCAGTGGTTTTTTTCCGCTGCGATCTTTTGATAATTATACTTAAAAAGTTTAAATTGGCGCTAATTTTAAGCTCGTGAAACCCGGTGTTACAATTATGTATCAGAGCCTAAGTTTGAGGGAATTGGATACTCGGAATAGTATTCGATCTCAAACTTGGGCCCGACCATCGTTAAGTGTTCCCATTGGGGTAATTGGGGTGAGTGTGAGCGTTATGTGGCTGTGGTATGTGATAGACTAGCTGGTAGTGTTAGTAGTTGTCATGTAAGTGGTGTGTTAAATGCTGTTTTTGTGTTTATTGTAAGTTAAGTTAGAATGTCGAACCGAAGGGCTACGACTGAAGAAGCTCTGAAGCAAATGGAGGATGAGGCTTTGCGTGTTCCTCATGAAGTAGAGGACGAGTCCTCTGAAAATAGTGTGGAGGGTCCGAGGCGTATTACAGATCAGGAAGCATATATCGGACGTATTGAGGAAGAACTCCGGGTGACCAAAGAAGAGCTCCGGGTGACCAAAGAAGAGCTCCGGGTAACTAATGAGGAGCTTCGGGTAATCAAGGAGTTATTGTTAGAAACAAGTAGAAAGGAAAGGCAAGAGCGTTGTTCGTATAAACTGTTTCTGACTTGTGGACCGAAGATTTACGAGGGTAGTGATGATCCCTCAGCTACTATACGTTGGTTGCGAGAAATGGATCAAGTCTTTAAATCCTGTGACTGTGAACCTAAGTACCGTGTCAAGTACGCGGTACGGATGCTAAAAGGCAAAGCGTTAGACTGGTGGGATACGGTGGAAGATACACTCAGCGAGGAAGTGATTGCTGCTATGACTTGGGAACAATTCTACGAGAAAGTAAAGACAAAGTATTGCACCGATTATGATCTAGAAAAGATGGAGAGCGAATTCAACAGTCTCTGTAAGGGAGACAAACCGGTTGAAGACCTTATCCATTCTTTTACAGATAAGGTAAGGTTTATTCCACATCTGTTGAACGATGAGAAAGCCAAGATGAGGACATTTGTGAACATGTTGCCACTAGATTACCATGCTCATGTGAGAGTTGCTACCACTATGGACCGGGCTTTCGAGATAGCCCGACAAATTAATGGGGATCGTCTCCAGTGTAAGGGGGACCAAGTAGATGATAGTCAAAAGAGGAAGTCTCAGCCGTTCACCGAGGGTGAAAAGTTAGATTCTTTAAAGAAACCAAGGTTTGACGGTTTTTGGTGTTCGTCGTGCCGTGCCTATCACGTTGGTGAATGTACTAAAGCTACCACAAGATGTTTGAAGTGTGGGATAATAGGGCATTCCGCCGTGGAATGTGAATGCAAAGAGAATGTTTGCTATAACTACCATAAGCCGGGGCACCGAATTAGTGATTGCCCAACAAAGCAAGATACTGGTGTTGGGGGTTCTAAGACAGGGCACAGAAAGGGGGCTCCCCGTGCAAAGGGGTGGTCGGTTTAGATGACAGCAGAGGAGGCCGAGAGTGCCGGTAACGTGATTACGGGTATTCTCCTTTATTAGTTTTAACTAACATGTGTGTTATTGATTGTGGAGTTAATTGTTTATTCGTGTCCATGACCTTTGCGTGGTAAACTGTGATTGTCTGTGTTAACTAAGACCCCTAAGGTAGAAGTTGTTTGATAGAGGCTTTGTTTGTTTGAGTCCCTCTCCGGGAGATACTCTAATGTTGTTTGGGAATTAGGAAGGTGGGACGATGCTGACACGTAGTGATTAAGGGAGCACAATTGGTTGTATCGTGAGAAGAGGATTTAAAGATTGCGGTAATGAGGTTGTAAATGAAAGAAGTGTTTTTATGTAGTGTTGTAATTGTAGTTAGTGGAAATAAGTGTAGTGTTGTATTGGGGATCTTCGTGTTGATTGTAGTCGTTGCTTAAATGTAGACTGAAATGGGTGAAATTTGTTAAGTATGTGATCATAGTGGATATGAACTTGTAGAGGTGTTCCTATATGTAAACTGTGTGGAGTAACAGTGAAATTAGTTATAGTGTATACGTGTTCGTAAGTAGCGTAGAATTGCAGTTACTCGAAATAAATGAAGTGTAGTATTAGTTGTTTTAGTGTTAATTGTAGCCTCGCATTGACTAATTGTGGTAATGATAATTGTAGTCTCGCATTGATTAATTGTGGTAATGATAATTGTGGTCTCGCATTGATTAATTGTGGTAATGATAATTGCGGCCTCCCATTGACTAATAGTGGCAACAACAAATGTGGCCTTTTATTGGCTAATTGTGGTAACGTATGACTAAGTGTAAGATAGTGATCGGATTCCGATGACGGAATCATCTTTAAGGAGGGTAGATTTGTAACACCCTAAAAATGGGCCTAGTAGTGTGGGGTTGTACCTTGTGTTTTAATAGTTGTACTTTGATTATAATTAAGTACATTAGTTGTTAATTGGAGTTTATGGCAGATAAAATATGGTTATGTGAAAAGTGTTATAAATGGACCAAGTGGGTAGATTATTAAACGGTTTTAGATAATGGTTCCAAAAATATCTCCGTTAGTTAAAACGGATAAACCTAAGTTGTGTATTAAGTTGAATAGGAGAACAAAATACCCGTGAGGGGTATTTGACCAACCAAGGTCGGTCTTTGTGTCTCCTTTATCCCCTGGGAATAAACAAAATACATACGTACATACGTACCAAAGAATACACACACATACTTGCAATTCTTGTGGATTTGAAAAGGAAATCAAGGAGAAATCTGTTGATTGAGGATTCTTTAGCTGATTTCAGGAACAATCCAGCTATAGTCATCATCTCCAAGTAAATGATTTTGATCAAGAACCCTAGTTTTGAGTTCTAAAAAAGAAAACACCATTTCAATGGTGTTTGTTGTGTACTAGGTGTTAATTTATGTGTCAAATGTGTTTGTAAGCTTCAATGGATGTCTAGTAAGGTGTATAAATGATTAAAGTCGAGTTTTTGATTGATTAAAGGGGTTAAAACCCGAAAAACAGTAGCTGTAGCGAAACAGGGTCGAAGAACACTGTAACGAGGTTCCTTGCGGTCGCATGGCATGGTGCTTGCGATCGCAGGGGGTGTTGTGGGCCATGCGACCGCAAGCAAAGGTGCTTGCGACCGCAAGTGTGTTTGTGATTTCCGCGCCGCGGAAATTTATGGGGTCGCGCCGCGTAAATTGGGGTGTTGATCGCAAGTGTTAGTCTTTTGACCGTAAGTCTTATGTTTATGCTTTGCGATCGCATGGTAGGTCCATGCGATCGTATGGGCATGTTTTGTGATGATTACCGCCTTCGAGCGAAGGAAATGAGGTTTACGAGAGCAGGTACATAACTTGCGATCGTAAACACCCTAAGAACAATTTTTGCAATCGTATGGTGAGTACCTTGCGATCGTAAGCTTTGGTGTGTTGGGGTGGGGGGGGGAGGGGACCCTTGCGACCGCATGGTTACTGCTTGCGATTGGAAGCAGGGGTCCAGTGTGACAGTTTGTGCAGAATTATGATTTAAGCTGTGTTAGTTGTCGTTAGTTAGTAATCAAGTATGAACCTATTGTGTTAGGTGTTCGAGAGAAGCCAGAAGACGCTGATCGTTGTGTTAACTTATTGTGAGCTTAAGGTGAGTACCGGTTTCCCATAAAGATCAGTAAGTATGACTAACTGTAGTTACGGCTATGTGTGGTCTGTGTTATTTTACATGTCTAAAATGTGATATGCTAGAGGCGATATTATATGAACTAGCGTGCCGTGAGGTAAGTTGCATGTGAATTATTAGATGTGAATTGATGTGATGTAATATGTGTTATTTATGAAATGCTAGCATGTTATTGAAAATGATTGAGATTATGCGGAAAAGGTGGTTACGGGTTAATGTGGTTATTAGTCAAACGTGTATGTGTGGAAATTGTGGTAAATGTGGAAATTGTGGTAAGTGTGGAAATTGTGGTAAGTGTGGGAATTGCGGTAAGTGTGGGAATTGTGGTACGTTAAGGACTGAGGTTCTTGACATGAGTTCTGAGGGTCTTGGCCTATGGCTAGGATCCACGTGGCTCTGTAACGTGTCGAGTGGACTACTATTCGCTCCCCTACCCGTACGGTTGGTTGTGGCTGATTCCCAAGTTTGGGTCATTGAGCTGGGTTGGCTCCCCCGTGAGATATGACCCTTCTGACTCGTCGGCACACCGCAATGTGGTAGTCTAGTTTGTGTGCCATGCCTGAACGTGTTAGCATGCTTATTGATATTTGTGTGAAATCTGTACTTACTAGCTAGTGTAGCTAACCGGTGTATGAATTTCCCTTTTTGCAGGTTAGTGATTGTGGGCCTGGTGAGCTGGGTACACTTGTGGGTATTTCTGTACATATGTTTTGGGAACGCTTGTAGTTAGTTTTCCTTGTTTCGGTGGTCGGTGTCTAGTTGGTAACATTGGCAGTCTTGGGACTTGATGTATTTTGATATGTTTCTCATCAAGTCCGGTATTAATACTAATATTTTGTAATCAGTGGTTTGTTTCCGCTGCGATCTTTTGATAATTATACTTAAAAATTTTAAATTGGCGCTAATTTTAAGCTCGTGAAACCCGGTGTTACATATTGCACCCTAGAACTGGCTGCTAGACCGTCAAAACTGAACTTTCCATGTGTGTAATTGATACCCGGTAAAAACCCAAACCGCCACCGTCGATAAAACCTGCCGCAAAGGGGTTGCGACCTTAAGGTTTGCGCCGCAAGGCGCCGCCCGAGGGCCGCCGTGAAGCCGCCGCCTCCGTCCGCCGGTACGCTACCGGATAACCGCCGAGAACTACCGTGTGTGGTTGTCCGGCCGAACGCAGAGAGAGAGAGAGAGAGAGAGAGAGAGAGAGAGAGAGGGAGGAGGCTTGTGTGTTTAGGATTAGATAACTTCAATTAATTTGAATTAGGTTTAAACTAAGGTTTAAACCCTAGTTTAAACCCCTTTTATAGATATTCTTCTGGGCCTAAGCCATTAGACTTTAAAACCCGGTCCATAATCTATATCTTTAATCCTATTACAAAGCAAGCCCTCCAAGTTCAGTTATTATTAATTAAGCAACTGATAATTAATAATTTTCTAACTAAACTTTATTTATTAAATATTTAACTAATATTTAATATCTTTTCTTATTATTAATAAATATCCATTTATTAATTTCCTCTAAAGTGATAATTAATCAACTATTAATTATCTATTTTATACGCACTGAATTATTCCTGGTTCATTAGTTGGGTGTGCAGCTGTGTGACCCTTTAGTGACTCATAGTGTCCATGGATGTGATGACACGTGTACACTATCTCTGCACATAATCTATCAGACTCCCACTTGTGCACGATAGTTACATTTCCTTGTTCATCACGAGCCTAAGGAGGTACCCAGCCAGAAATTTAGGTTGACCACGACTATAAGTTCTCTTATGTCCAGAGATTTTGTATTCACCTACTTGGATTACCCGGCTTTTCCTTTCGCATCACGATATCCCGTAATGTGGATTTCAGACATGGAGCACGTGATCTATTCTGAAAATCCAGATTATGTTTCTCGACTCCTGATTTTGACTAACTGCAGTTACGGAGTTACCAAATGATGTCCATCATTCTATCCGAGCGCGGCCACAAAACTTGTGATGTTATTCTCTACTCGAATAATCCATCAAGTATTTATAATAACGTTAGTATCACCCTAATTCGGATCCCACCGAATCAGGTAGCTACGGAGTGATTTTGATATAGCAACACTTGTATATCATGGATGAATAAATATGCTAAAAGTATAAAGAAATCTAAAATATTGTATTAAACCTCCTATTTCCATCACGCATAAATGTTTAATACATAATCATAAAGTTTAAATTTCAATCCATACAGTTTTAATTAAATACTAAAAAACTAGGTGCTAGGTCCCATGTACCGCCTTCCTATGGAATTAGTATGTCTCTCATGCTTTTCTCTTGCTAGCGCCTTGGTCATCGTATTAGCAACGTTGTCCTCTGTTGGTTTCTTGCATATCCTCACATCTCCCTTTCCGATGATCTCTCGGATGATGTGATACTTTCTAAGTACGTGCCTGGTCCGCTGGTGATATCTTGGTTCTTTCGCTTGCGCCAAAGCTCCCATATTATCACAGAATATATCAATCGGTCTAGAGATACTGGCAACCACTCTTAGATCCGAGATAAAATTCCGCAGCCAAACCGCTTCCTTTGCCGCATCATTTGCCGCAATGTACTCATCATATGTAGTTGTATCTGCTATAGTATGTTGCTTCTGGCTTTTCCAAGATACAGCTCCACCCTTTAGGGTAAAAATAAACCCTGACTGCGACTTAAAGTCATCTCTGTTTGTCTGGAAGCTTGCATTTGTGTAACCAGTAATGCTGATTTCATCCGTGCTTCCACCAAAGACCAAGAACATAACCTTTGCTCTTGTCAAATACTTGAGAATGTTCTTAACTGCTACCCAATGGGGTTTACCCGGATTTTGCTGGTACCTACTCGTAAGGCTTATAGAGTAAGCAACATCGGGCCTAGTATATAACATGGCATACATAATCGATCCTACTACCGAAGCATAAAGGAACCGATTTCATCCTCTTCTGCTCTTCTGGAGAAGTAGGGCATTGAGCCTTGGTCAATGGTATACCAGATCTCATACTGATGAATCCTTTCTTGGAATCTTCCATCTTAAAGCGTTTCAACACTTTATCTATGTATGTACTCTGACCAAGACCGATTATCCGCCTAGATCTATCTCTATAGATCTTAATACCAAGTATGTATGCGACTTCTCCTAGGTCCTTCATCTGGAAACATTTACCTAACTAGGATTTTACTCCTTGTAATGCTGGTACATCATTTCCTATGATCAGTATGTCATCCACATACAGGGTCAGGAAGATTGCTATGCTCCCACCTAACTTCGTGTAAACACAGGACTCGAACTCGCTTTTGGTAAAACCAAACTCCTTGATGCGCTCATCAAAGTGCAAGTTCCAGCTCCTAGATGCTTGCTTTAATCCATAAATGAACTTCAGCAACTTGCATACTTTCTTTACCTGGATTCTTGGAATCCTCAAAACCGTCCGGTTGTGCCATATACACATCCTCTGTTAGTTTCCCGTTAAGCAAAGCGGTTTTGACATCCATTTGCCATATCTCATAATTTGACATCCATTTGTCAGACTCACTGGCCGACATAGCATCCCCGTAGGATGTAGGCTCATAAAGATCCCCTTTTTCCTGAGCGATTAGAAATCCTAGATATCTATCCGGCTCAGTCCGAATCCTACTGGACCTGCGAAGGTCTTGTGTTTCCACTCCTTCCTCAACCACAGACTCGGGTTGGGATTCAACAACTCTTTGTTGACTTACGGGTTCCACTAGTGGAGGAGGCATACCTTCATCCTCTTCAATTTGTTGAAGATCCATTTCTTTTCTAGAAGTTTCTAAACTTAGAAACTTATCCTCTAGAAATGTCCCTGACCGAGTGACAAAAACTTTGTTCTCATCGGGATTATAGAAATAGTACCCTAAGGTTTCCTTAGGATAACCCGCGAAGACACACTTATCCGATTTGGGTTTGAGTTTATCCGAGAACGACCGTTTAACGAACGCCTGACAACCCCAAATCTTTATGAAAGACAGTTTGGGCTTTTTCCTCGTCCATAACTCGAACGGTGTCTTTCCCTTTTCCACAGACTTAGTTGGAACTCGGTTCTGCATATAAGCATCCGTTTCGAGTGCATGACCCCAGAATGACATTAGTAAACTAGTTCGACTCATCATAGACCAAACCATGTCAAGTAAGGTCCTAATCCTCCTTTCTGATACACCATTCCACTATGGCGTATACGGAGGTGTGAGTTGTGAAACAATCTCACATTCCTTTAGATGATCGTCGAACTCCTGACTCAGATACTCACCACCCCGGTCAGACCGAAGCAGCTTTATCTTCTTGTCAAGTTGGTTCTGTACTTCATTCTGAAATTGTTTGAAGAAATCAAAACTTTAAGACTTGTGTCTCATCAGATACACATAACCATACTTACTGAAGTCATCAGTAAAGGTAGTGAAGTACTGGTATCCACCTCTGGCCTCCTGACCGAAAGGATCACACACATCTGTGTGTATAATTCCTAGCAGTTCCTTTGACCTTTCATTCAAACTGTCGATAAGGTTTCTTTGTCATCTTGCTGGACAAACAAGATTCACAATTGTCAATTGATTCAAGATCAAATGACCCTAGAACTCCATCACTATGAAGTTGCTCTGTGCGTTTCTTATTTATGTGTCTGAGCCGACAATGCCAAAGGTAAATCTGGTTCAAAGTGTCCTTTGATTTCTTACTTATATGATAGATTTCCTTGTCATCTTCTAGATTTATTATATATAGACCATTTTGTGAACTTGCTTTAAAATAGAATAAATTATCTCTAAAGCACAAAATTGTTTTACCTACCAACTGATAGTTAAAACCACTATCAATTAATAAATCAAATGAGATTACATTAATCAATCTAGGAACGTAAAAACAATTCTCTAGTTCTATGATTAATCCTGAAGGTAGCCTGAGACAATAGGTTCCTACAGCTTCAACACCAATAATGGAGTCTTCGCCTACCCGTAGGTTCATGTCCCCCTTCCTTAGTTTTCTACTTCTCTTGAATCCCTGCAAATGATTTCAAATGTGATACCACATCCGGTATCAAGTACCCATGATTCAAATGAAGTAACTAAGCAATCTATCATAAAGATACCTGACTCGTCGGTAGAACTGACGTCCAGCTGATCAATGTCGAGTGAGTGCTCGCAAATATCCTTGCTACCGCAAACTGGGTAACAAACATCTAGTAGCTCATCAATCCAGCTTTCTTCCTCCATTGACTCAACTACTGTTGTATCAAAGGGGTGCCCGTGCACATGTTTATCTATGCACATTAAGAACCCGTACATACCAACAACTGTGGTATCTGGTTCACCAAACTTGTCCACTACCTCTGCCTGATAGCGGTCAGTTAGGGTACCGACCAATAGCGGTCAGTTAGGGTACCGACCAAGAGCATCACAAGTTCATGCTCAGTAACTTGTGATCCCAGAATCATTAAGCAATCAAACAACCTTCTCATATTAATGAGATGATCGTTCAATAGCTGGTATTCTTTCATCCCTTGTGAAAGAATATCCTTCATGAGTAGAAAGCATCCATAGCGCTCACTATCCTTGAAACGCTCATCTAAGCCTTGCACGACCTCAAAAGCCGACTTATTCTTGAGTTCATCCAAAAACTCAAATTCTGTGGAGAGTATCAGAATTGACATGATGTCAAATTCATCAGACATATACTTATAATATGTATCATACTCTTCATCCTGAGCAGAATACTCAGGTCGTGCTAGAGGAGGTTTATCTACTGTGTATAGCCTTCCATGCGCCCTTAGGATATTCCTAAAGTGCAGTTTCCAAACCATGAAGTTTGGACCTGAAAGCTTCCACTTGCTCATGATGAAGCTAAGAGACTCCTCAGGTGTATAAAACGGTATAACATATAATATCGACATCTATAGTAAAAGCAAGAAATAAATATTTCAGTAATTTAATTCCTCTAAAATAATTTATAACCCTTAAATAAATATATTTTAGAATAGGATCCATATTTCACACGTGCCGGTGCACGGTTTGGGCACGACAACACCGACCCCGTGCTATTTCTGGTGGGTATAAACCATACCGATCGTGTTTAAACCAAAACATGACTCCTATATCCATGGGACATCGAATGAAACAATAATCTGTTCATATTTAGTCCTCCTAAGTGCACTTTGGGCCCGTCACATCAGGGAATCACCAAAATAGACCTCACCATCTAAGACGGGGTGAACTCTGGCCCGTCACATCAGGGAATCACAAAGTGTTTCACCCCCTCCCCACATCAGTTTGAACCCCGGTGAGCACGATTTGGGCATGACAACCCACTGAAGTACTCGGAGCTAGGAAGGTGTACCATTAGATGGGTAGCATTACTGGTCTAAGATTTTGAAAGGGTTAATTTGTTTCAAAAACATATTGCCAGTTTTAACCGTTTTACAAAACTTGTAAAACTTATAACCTATTTAAGTGAAAAACTTTTCAACTTAAAAATATCCTTCATATATGTATATGGTTTTTAATGACGTGCGTGTAATATATAATTAAATAATTAAATCACAACCACATAATTAATAATAGCAATAATAAGCCAACACACATAACGCCTTTGACCATCACTGGTACTTAATTAAAGTGGTCAAACCCTAAGTGGATCATAAACAACACACATGGCATGAATTTGATGTTGATGCTCCCATTGGCTCCAGCATCCGTGATGTCCTCTCTCCTTTGTCTTGATTGGATCCAAAATTACATTTACAAATATCAAACTAACCTATTACAATTTTGATAAACTAATGCCCTATTACATAATAATTCAAAGACACGCAGGACCGCTAAAACTAATACTTTTACAAAATTGAATAGGGGCTGTAAGTGGCACGCAGGCCTCCCCACACCAGATAAATAATAAATGTAAATCAATCCACAAACAATAAAGTAAACAACCACAAACTTGATCCACTAGATTTTAGGCGTTTGGCTTAAAATAATAAACAACCAATTACGTATCGGAAAAATAAATAATACACGCATTATAAACCATCATATACATATATAATTCCGGGTAGATTCAAACTTGAATCTTTAACACCAAAACACAAACTGGTTTTGTGTTAATCCCCAACTTTTTAACCTGGACCTCAAACTGGGCCTGAAACTGGGTCTTTTGTTAAACATCTTAAACTGAATAAAAACAAAAAATACCTCACAGGTTAAATATCAATGTTATTAAATTACATAATAGTAAAGCTGGAAACTTGATTTAAAAATTCAAGAACTTTGAACTTTGAAATATCCACAAGTTTCACACACAATTTATACAGACATATATTAAGCATATAAACTGGAAATTTTATCCGGCTAAAAGTCAAAACTTTATCCTTTTAACCTGGACCTCAAACTGGGCCTGAAACTGGGTCTTTTCTTAAATATCTCAAACTGAATAAAAATAAAAAATACCTCACAGGTTAAATATCAATGTTATTAAATACATAATAATAAAGCTGGAAACTTGATTTAAAAATTCAAAAACTTTGAACTTTTAAATATCCACAAGTTTCACACACAATTTATATAGACATATATTAAGTATATTGATATATGTGTTTTTACACATATATTCTGTACCGAAAAGTCCAATTATTAATCCCATTCTGAGGTGAATTGTCTGTTTTATGAACTAATATGCTTTATATTCACCATACAGGTTTAAAAGAACAAAAACTGAGAAACCTGGACAAAACGCAAGAAAAAACCACAGAAAACCGATAAAGTGGTGAAAACACCCCTTACGGCCGCAAGCCATGTTACTTGCGGCCGCAATTATTAACCACCCAATAATTGTCGCGAATATGCAATTAATACGATGTCAGGCCTCGAGACTTACATTCGGCGGAGAAAATTTGACTTTTGTGGTCCCTTGCGGCCACAAGGGATTGCTTACGGTCGCAAGGACCCTCATCCAGTTGCCTATATAAAGAGACTTCTGCCAGCCAAAAGAGAGAGAGCCAGAAGAGAGAGCCTGGAGAGACAGTTTTGGCAGACGGCTTTGGCAGAGCTTATGCTCGGTTTTTCCACATAAAACACCCTACTTCTAGTATCATAAACACTCTAAATCCATACCTCATCCATATCAAAGGTGAAGACCAAAGATTGGAGGCTTGGAACATCAAGAGGAAGCTAGGAATTTGCAAATCAAAGTACACAATAGCTTGGTATACTCTTTCCATAATCTGATTTCCATCATGTATTCATGTATTCCAGTTGTTGTTGTGTTTATTGTAATGGATAACTAAGTAATTTCATTTGGGCCAAGATGATTCTTGGCTAGTTATGGTAAAACAATGTTAGTTTGACTTTTATGTTGACTTGATATAATCAAGCTTGTTTCATTCGTAATCATAGTAAATTTAATCATGTTTGTGAGTGTAATATGATACTTTTCATGTGGTTATATGTTTAGAACAACTTCTGCATGTTAAAATCACATGGATACACAAGAATGCTTTGTTGACTTTTTAATATATCATGTTAAGTTATTGCTAGAAATAGTATACATGCATGATTATGGTCTAGAAGGCATTTTTGCAACATGTTATGGATCACTCCAGGTCTGTTCATGTTGGTCACTTTGCTCACAATATGGTTTTATGAATGTCTTAGCATGATAGAGGAAAGTCTAAGTGCTTTGACTTTGGGTTATGGGTTAAACAAGCTATTATTTGAATGAAGAATTCATAATCTGTTTTTGGGTATGATAAATACAGAAATGAACTCATATTAATGCCATGTAGATTCTGTCCTAAGAGTCCATAGTGCATACTCACATGTGTTATGCTTGAAATGTGTTAATTCGGCTAGAGATAGTGTATTAACATGATTATATGTTTAGAATGCATGTGGCTAAATTGAATCCTACTGAGTGGTTTGAGTGTTGCTGAGTTCATGTCTTTAGAATACCCATTTGCATGCTCCTATGATCTGTGACTAAAATCTAGGTTGTATGAGTTGTTGGATTTCTTTGTACAAAAATAGGACAGACTGTCAGAAAAGGCTTACAGCCGCAAGCAGACATGCTTGCGGCCGCAAGCCATGTTTCTTACAATCTGTACTTGCAGCCGCAAGTAGACACACTTGCGACCGCAAGTACCCCTGTATCAGTCAGTGTGCTGTTTTTGATCGTACGCGCTGTTTTTAACCATTTTGACACCTTTTTGGGTTCTGATAACTACTGGATATATTATCTGAAAAGATGTGTGTTTATGTAGTTTTATTTTTATGCAACTTGGTGAAGTTATGGTTGATTTATAGTCTTATTTTGTATCATACGTGAAAGCGTGGATATAATATGCTTGCTTGTCATGTTTGAATGTTTAGATCAAATTCTTGAAAACTCAAGTAATGATTTGTTTCATGATAACATGATTAGTTTAGAAGTAAAACAGTATGCTCCATGCTTAATTTACATCTATGTCAAGTCTTCATAATTGTTCAACTATTGTAGTTTTTGCCATGACTAGTTAGGATGATTCAAACGCCCGAATGAACCTTTGCCTTATTGCTCCTCCATTCTGTATCTTCAGTCCTTTATCTGTAATGTGTTGTTATGCTTAGTCTAATTGCCTCAACTCCTAAGTTATTAATTGATCAAATGTCAATAATGATAGATTACGAGTAGCTCTCAGTCCCTGTGGTTCGACACTCGGTCTTACCTAGTCTATACTATAACTTGGCCAGGTTATACTTGCCTGAGTCGTGTGTAGTATCATCTATGTGATATCGTTTACTTTATAAATTTAAGACACGGTACACGTACGCGCATTACCACAGATAAACTGGAAACTTTATCCGGCTAAAAGTCAAAACTTTGTCCTTTTACCATAAACCAAAGTTTCTCGAATAATAAATGTATAAATAATAAAAACAGATAATATGAAAACTTTGATTGGTTAAAAGTCATAAACCTTGACTTTTGACCAAATACCAAGTTCTACGCAGTTAATATATAAACAGCAAACTGGAAACTATAATAGTAAAAAGATCAGAACTTGATTCTTGAACCAATAACAAATCTGTCACACAAAAATATATATAACAATATATATAAACAGCAGATCTGGAAAATTAATCAGGTAACAAATCAGAAACTTGATTTTAACCACAATACTAATTTTCGCAAAACATATATACACAATATATAATTATGATCAACTTGTTTCCCATCGAGCCTAGAAGCCGGCTCTGATACCACTGTAGGGATTTACAGGGTACAAACATGTGTAGCGGAAAATATACTTGCAAATCCCATTCCCAAGATCCCAACTGGATCAGGTGGGGAAACAATAACCAGAAACATAAAACAGATATATATATCATGCAGTATTCACACGTTTAAATTTAGTTATTTCTAAGAGATAGAAATTATACCCTGAAACTGCTGAAGGGGGATACACAGCTACTGCATCCTAGAACTGGCTGCTAAACCGCCAAAACTGAACAATCCGTGTGTGTAATCGATACCCGGTAACCCTTGGTTTTTACCCCAAACTGCCGCCGCTGATAAAACCCGCCGCAAAGGGGGTCGCGACCTCGAGGTTTGCGCCGCAGGGCCACCGTGAAGCCGCCGCCTCCGTCCGCCGGTACGCCACCGGAAAACCGCCTAGAACCACCGTGTGTGGTGGTCCGGCCGAACGCAGAGAGAGAGAGAGAGAGAGAGAGAGAGAGAGAGGGAGGAGGCTTGTGTGTTTAGGATTAGATAACTTCAATTAATTTGAATTAAGTTTAAACTAAGGTTTAAACCCCTTTTATAGATATTCTTCTCTTAAAACCCAGTCCATAATCTATATCTTTAATCTTATTACAAAGCAAGCCCTCCAAGTTCGGTTATTATTAATTATGCAACTGTTAATTAATAATTTTCTAACTAAACTTTATTTATTAAATATTTAACTAATATTTAATATCCTTTCTTATTATTAATAAATATCAATTTATCAATTTTCTCTTTCCTGATAATTAATCAACTATTAGTTATCTATTTTATACACATTAAATTATTCCTGGTTCATGATTTGAGTGTGCAGCTGTGTGACCCTTTAGTGACTCATAGTGTCAATGAATATGATGACACGTGTACATTATCCCTACACATAATCTATCAAGTTGTTCATCCAGTTTTGAGTTTTTGTGCATTCGTATGATAATTTATGCATCGTTTCCTTTTTTGGATGAAAGTTTAATTGTTTATAAATTTTTTGTGTTGGTACGGATGTGATTTTAGTATGAGGACTATAAATTTGATGAAACTATATTTATTGTGCAACAAATGCTGTGTATTGAATTCTACAGCTGTGTATCAAAAAAGTTATGGGGAAAAGCCATATTTTTAGGAGTAGAAGTGAAAATTTTAAACTTTAATGGACAATTATACCCCTAACTGTTTTTTTATAATTAAAAAAAAGAAATAAACCACATTTATAGCATCAAATTTTAAAATTTGGATGGCTGAGATTTCTCATTATTTTTTTAAAACTTTTTTTAGTTTATCCCCTCCCTATATGTATATGTATATGTATATATATATATATATATATATATATATATATATATATACACACACACACATAAATATATATAGGTAAAAGTTCAAATGAGAACAGTGTTTCATACGAGAACCGCGAGAACCAATCTGAGCCGTCCAATTCCCCCTCCCTTAATGTCATCACCCACCAATGAATTCATCACAAGTACCCTTCAACACATCCATGAATTCCATTAATCAAATCAACGGTAAAGATTGGTTTCGCAGTTTTCGTACGAAAAACAGTTCTCGTTTGAAGCCTCCTCCCTATATATATAGGGTTATGTTATGTATAGAACCTCCCATAAACATAGAACCTAAAGAACCACCCTGGGGATGGCACGTGGTACTATGACTGAAGGTAAAATTGGAAGATAAAAATTAAAAGCACACTCACGTGCCACCCCTTCTAATCTATAGGAAACAATTTTTTATTAGAAAAAAAACCCTGAATCTTTAAATGATCATAACTCATTCATTTTTAAGAATTTTAGCAAAAAAGTTATATCATTAGATTCAGTTTTTCGTCCTCTTTCAAACAAGACCAATCTTGATATATCTTTGAAACTTTTTTTTAATATACATGATTCTCAAAATTTCCATTTTCATCTGGTTTTTTTCAAAATGCAATATGCAAAAAATAGAAAATGAAAAATATCAAAGATGCAGGTCATGCATATGCTTCCAAAATGTAAATTATGAAAATGCAAAATAGAAACCCAAAATGGTTAAATGAAAATGCAGCCCAAAATATAAAATTGCATATTTAAATCCAAAATGCAAAATACATACACAACACTACAATGCAGCCCAAAATGCAAACTACATATTCAAAATTTGCATTTTCAAAAAAGATTTAGAAAAATATGGGAATAGTAGTCTTTATTGAAAGAGGATTAAAAACTACAAGATTGGTATAAATTTTTTTTGTTTAAATTCATAAAACTTAAATAGTTATGACAATTTAAAGTTTTGAGGGTAATTTTTTTTTAAGTTGAAATGAGGGAAGAGTTGACGTGGGGTTTTATTTAGGCCGAGGGGATTTTCCATGCTTACCTCTTACACATTTAGTTATCTTATATATAAATTTCATATAATTACAAATTTGCCATCTTTAAATCTAATACATTTATTTTGATGATACAATGGTCCACATTGATTATTTAGGTTCTTTGGTTAAGACATGGTTCTTTATTATATATATATATATATATATATATATATATATATATATATATATATATATATATATATATATATATATATATATATATATATATATATATATATATATATATATATATATATATATATATATATATATATATGAGTAAATTACATCAATCGTCCCTATGGTTCATTAATTACACCAGACGTCCCTGAGGTTCTTACTTTGTCACGCTTGTAGTCCTGGTCCATATAAAATGACTATAATACCCTTTTCTTTTTAATTTAGACTTCTTTTTATATATTTATTTCTTTTTTAATTAATAAATCATTATTTTTATTATTTATTAATTACTTTATTATATAAAAAAAACCTCCCCCTCTTTCTCATACTCTCTCGTCTCCTCTTTAACCATCGTCATTCCTCCTCCGCTGCCGGATTCCTCCTCCACTGCCGGAGAAGAGAAAGCCGCCACCGCCGACCGTTTGTCGTCAAGACCTCGTGTCCCACCGCCGACCGTCTGTAGCTCTGTACCCGTCGATGACCTCCTGTCGGCTCACCTCTGCCACGGCACCACCACCACCACCACCACCGTAAAGGCACCACCACCACCAAGAATGGAACCACCGTTACCACCATCATCTGAAAACAACACCATATCTGTAGCTAAACAAACCCTCATTAGAAAACCCTAAACTGAAAACCCAAATCAAGAACACTGAAAACCCTAATCTGAAAACAATTCGATTTTTCTGCGATTATGGTTTCTACACAGAGATCTGGGTTTGTTCTTGTGGCCGTCACCATCTTTGATCTCGGTTAGTTCTTGCATTTGTTCAGATTTAGGTTTGTTCTTGTGAAGGCCGCCACCACCGGTTTCTTCTAGTTTTTGTTCAGATCTGATTACAATGATTATGGCGATGGTTAGGGTTTTTCTTGTGTAGGTGTGGTGGTGCGATGATGATGGCGATGCTTTGTAAGAGTTCAGATCTGATTAGCGATTATTAGCGCTGGTTTTTTGGTATTTTGCTTTTTTGGTTCAGATCTGATTGCGATGGTCTTGTTCATGTTTATGATGGCGATGGTGGTGGATGTGTTGTGTGTGTGGTGGTTTACTTATTGTTCTTGTTTACAAATCTGGGTTTGATTTCATGTGGCGGTGGTATTTGTTTACAGATCTGGTTTGTAAGGGATCGACGGGGAAGGGGGGGTTGGGGGTGTTTTTTTTCCGCTGCTGGGAGGTCATGGCGGTGGCCGGAGTTGCAGGCGGTAGCCGGAGTTGCAGGCGGTGGCCGGAGTTGCAGGCGTGTAACACCACTTTTCTAAAATAGCTTTTAACAATTTAATTACTACTAATTAGCATTCTAATACATCAGAGTTTGTGGAAAACTAGCTACAACACTTTAATGCTGATAGTTTTACTAAAAAGTAGTGTTAAAAGTACTCTTTTCAAAAACTGGGAGCTATCCGACTCTGCGGAGCACCGGGGCCTTACCCATGCTGGAAACTGGTTACCTGCATGCACAACATACTAAAACGTAAGCTTTCGCTTAGTGAGCATACAAACTGAACATATAAACACATATATCATGAGTATCTCTTCTCAGGATGTCTCACATCCAAACTTTAATCTGCAAAACAATCAAACTGTTAACTTGTCGCGGGATATGATCACACCTCGCACGTAACCAGCCCCTGACGCCTTACTTGGGCATAAGGATCTCAATATACCCCTTTCACTTGCCTGGATACATAGTATCCGCTTTTCTTTGTACAAGGTTTCTCTAAGCCAGGTACTTTCTGTACTCGTGCACATACATAACATACATCACAACACATATATTATACTGTTCACTTTGTACATAAATGCATACTACTCATATCAAATATTATAACATAGTGCTACTAAACATCTGAATAGCAGCCTTTAACTTTATACATCAAACATACAATTGATATACTAATCACTTAGTGCACAAACATATACTAATCTGATTAAGGTAAGTACACTCACCTTAACAGCAGCTAAGCAAATATACTCCTCTCACAGAATCGTCAGTCTGTTATTGCCTACAAGCAATAAACATGTGCTACATTAACTTCTATACGCTCTGCGGCATCTTAAACTGAACATTAAACAACAAACAGCTTGACCTGACCCTGGCCTTCCCTACGGCCGTAGGGAATAATCCCTGCGCCCACAGGAGTTTACTTAACTACGGCCGTTGGGATTCACTCTGCGCCCGTAGGACTAGTTCTATACCAAATCACTTTAACAACTTCCTACTCCCGTAAGATACACTTCATGCGGCCGTAGGAGCTAAAACTCCAGAAACACACCAAAACATTCCTACGCCCGTAGGAAATAATCCCTGCGGCCTTAGGAACAGTCGGTACAGCAGAAAGATTGCTCTGTTCGAACAGCAGCTGCAAAATCCCAATTTTCTCATCTTCAACGATTCTAAATTTGTTTTTAAGCATAAGAACACTTCCCAACATGTACTACTACTTCAATTACAACTAAACATCAACAAAAACACAAAGATACCACACAAAACAAGGATTCAACCTATGAATCCATTCTTTGACCTAAAACTTCAAATACTTCAAGAAAACACATACCTTATGTTAAACAAGCTCTATCTGATTGAATTCTAGGTGTTAATCTTCACTTTTTAATTGAAATCAACAAGCTAAAGAACTAAGTGTGTGTATCGTATGTGTGTATGCATGCTCCTGGTGGTTTGACTCCAAATAAGTCAATTGCAACTCATATATATCTAAACTTTCAAAAATAACATAACAAGTCCCTGTACTTCCTTAACTTTCTGATTGGCAAAACTAGTCCCTTAACTTTGTAAACATAGAGAACACTTATCACATTAATTGAAATTACTCACATCTTGGAACTTACGAACTTTGGGGCGTTACAACTCTTCCCTACTTGGGACGATTTCGTCCCCGAAATCTACTGTACACAAAACAACTTTAAACATAACTACAAATCGAATGCTACCATAGCGCACTAACGGCAGTCTTACATCTCCTGCCTGCCCGCTATCAAAGTAGAAGGTTTATTGCATACTGAACATAAAATCATGTACCACACATAAAACATGGCATATACACCTAAGTGTAATCTGAACTCTTCTTGTACTTCTACCGTATCTTTACCAATTTCATATGTTTGTTACACAAACCCTTAACTTTTCTCTCTACTAAAGCCACTGACTTTGCTATATAACTGAACTTCTCATCTCTTGCCCCGTCTTAAAGAGGGACAACTACTAAAACATCAGCTAGACTCTTACGAAGGTAGGATACATGATAGGTATCACGAATTTGAATCACTTCATCTGGAAATTCCAGTCTATACACTACTTTCCCTACCACACACCATTCTTGAACGGACCTATAAACCGAGGCCCTAACTTACCTTTATTTCTAAATCTGATAAGCCATATTTACAATGACGCTTTCAACTACACATAGCCTCCACTCTGGAGCTCTAATAACAATTTCTTCTTACTCACATAACTAATCAGTTTATCCTGTGCAGCCCTAAGCCGCTCATATATCTATGCTACTTGAAGGGTTTTGATAACCTGACCAAACCACCTTTGACACAAACTAGTCAATCCTGGGTTTGATTCCACTGGTTCAATCCTAAAAGCGGAATTGGATTGAACACAACCCTCTAAACCCCAAAAGGGTTAGGATCTTTAAACTTTTATATGATCAACATAGTTTCTTACAAACAGTCCATAGAAAGGGTTACAAGAAATATACCTGAACAAAACCTTTAGGATTGCTAAAGATAGTCCACCACTACTGCACCTCCGATTGAACTGGCTGCTAGACCGCTCCTGGATCACCAAGGCTTCAAATCTCGAAACCCTTGTGTGTGTGTGTCCTTGCTTGCGTCGATCTCGAAATCGAGAAACACCACTTGGTGTTTCTTCCTTGTTCGACGACGAGAGAGAGACCGTGAGAGAGAGAGAGAGAGAGAGTTCGACCGAGAGAGAGTGTGCGACAAGGAGAGAGATCAAGAGTGTGAGAGAGTTATGGTGGTGGCTAGGGTTAATCCCTAAATGTCTCATATCTAATCCTTAAGGCTTAAGGATATTATATAGGGATTAACTTGGACCTAAGCCCGTTTAATTAAAAGCCCAACTGGTTTTAATTAAACTTTCATCTCTTCTCATATTGACCCCCTGGACTTTACTAGTTAATTAATTAACTATTAATTAACTTAGTCCATTAAATATTAAAGACTTAATATTTAATTCTCCTTAAATAATAAATAACTATTTATTATTTATTACCTTTCTAATAATTAATCCAAACTGGATAATTATTTATATCTCTCAATAATTAATACTACTGATTAATTATTCGTTTATTTCTTTAATAATTAATCTAACTGATTAATTATTTACTCTTTCTCTTTAATAATTAATCTAACTGATTAATTATTGCCACACATATTTATGGTGAAATCCAACTGTTCTGAATTGGGTATGTAGCAGTGTGACTCTTTAGTCTATTATAATATTGGATACAATATGCCCGTTAATTATCTATTCACATAATCCAACAGACTCCCACTTGTGCAGGATAAGTAACAGTTACTGCACATTGTTAGCCTAAGGAGGTCCCTAGCCAGACACTTAGGGTAACCAGGTTATAAGAACTCTTATACCCCAAAGTAACTTGTGATAAAACTTTATAAGCAACCTGCTTAGAAGTAACCTGTTATAAACTAACTGTTTATAAACTAAACTATCATAAACTCCCTGTTCATGAATGGGTACGTTTTATATATACAAACTTGCATATATATAGGTTTGTCCCTTGCAGCGCGATATTTCAATTTTGAGCATGAGCATGGAGGAAGTCAACTCAGAGACTCAAGAATTTGTTCATGACATACTTGATTTCGAAACTGCGTGATAAACGAAAAGGAACAGATCAGTTCGTTTGGGCACGGCCGTGCACTTACCAGTTTCTCTTATCAGTCAAGGGGCCCGGAAATATCTCTTCTAAAAAAGAAAGGTGCAATTACCATCTTGCATATTTGCATTTGGCAACACGGCTTCCACTGAATCTAGACACGCCCCTTATGACCACCCTGTTACGGCGTGGCGTTAGAACGCGCTAAGAAGACAATAGTTACCGCATCCCAAACCAAATACCTCAGGCTTGAGGATAACCTATGTGATAAATACTTTTGACATGAATCCACAAAGTATTTTTCACGGTGGGTCAATCCAATATTCGTAACCCTAACGAATATCCGTAAATTTTGGTCCGCAAAAACCTTTTGCAGCTATATTCGACAAACTTTCGAATCTACAAAATTACGATGACTTCATAACCCTATCATAGTTCCTACCACGATAAGTAGTCACGGATAATATTTTGAATAAACTTAGTTTATCCCTGGATAAACCAAAACATACAAAATTGTGAAGAACAATGAAGCTAATTTCTACACCCTTCCATATTCTTCCCTGGAATAAAGATGTATAATTTCTACCATTTCACTGACTCGATTCACGGTGTTTATCAGAATTACTTATTATTTTTACATTGTAACTTATCACGGATTACAAAGAAAATAATATGGTTATAAACCCTAAAACACAAGACTAGTACTTTGAAGTACTCCTTCTTGGTTTTGCTAGAAATCATTCTTGCAACCTAAGAACACTTCTAGGCTTACTTATTTTATAAATTCCTTAAACTTGGAGAACTGGAAATAACTCCTTGTTTCTGATTTATAAAACAACCTCCCTGTAATTAAAACTTTAATTACATTTGTAGATGTATTAAAACTTATTAGATTTATGTCCTTTTGAAATGATAAATCCTCTTACACCTACTTGTAAGAAACTTGAAACTAGATTCCCGGTGTATACCAAACACTTATCTAATTTCATTACTAAGAATGTTAAAGAACATCCTATTTTATCATTTCTAACGTTAACCAACCAACAAAATTATTAAGCTGACTTACAGAACATTTTAGAACGTATATAATTTCTATTTAAGTCATAACTTGACTAAAAAAACTTGCAATGATATCTTTATCGAGTACCTCTCAATAAATCATGCATCCCTCGGATTAGTTCTTTCTCAAGAACTTACTGTTTTAAATAGCTTCTAAAAACATCCGATAATTATATATTCTAAAAGTTCGATCTTGTATTTATCACACTGGTTAAAAACAACCTTTTATTAACTCCGATAAATACATTAGTCAGGTGCTCCCACTATATTTTATGAAAAAGTGCATTCTTTAAAACATCCTTTTAGGTCTTAGTCAAAACTTAACTACCATGCCTAAAACTTGTGTTCCAAACACATGTTTTAAAGAACTTAGTTTTTGCAAGAAATTTGTTTTTATGAAACCAAGAACTTGGATCTCCCATATATCCATCTTTCCAATTACGGAAAATGGTTTCATTAAATTTCTTTCCTTAAAATACATTTAGTATAAAATTCCCTTGACTATAATAACTATTATAATCACTTTTATACTTTATTAAATGTTTCATCAAAAACTACTTTTCCCAGAAATAATGACTATTATTTCCATATGTTCAAGACTTTGAACATTCACTTTTCATAAAATCTTAAATACTTGTTGAATTAGGAAAACTATCTAATCTTATAAACAAAACTTGTTTATTCAAGTATTTGAAAAAGTGGAGCTAACATTTATATAACTACAACAAATCATAGCATAAGATTATTATGAATCACTAATCAAGTCAAGGCTTTGACTTATTAGCACTCTTTTAGTCACAACTGGACTAATCATGATTCATATAATAAGAACACGTGCACGGATATATAACCAAATAATTAAATTTCCATAAACTTAAAAAGTATCCATAAACAATATAAAATTGTTCAAATAAAGTTAAAAGGTTTAATTAACTAGGAAATATAAAAATTCATAATATCCGCATGCTGCACGTAGGATCTCTTTATGCTGGGCCGTATCACTTTCCATCTCCTCCTGAGGAGCCAGACTTGCCTCCTGCCTCGTGACCTTTCGGACAATCTCTTTTCCAATGTCCGGCCTCGCCGCACCTGAAGCACCGATTCTCGGTCCTTGCCTTGTTTGGCTTTGGCTTCTTGCCCTTGTTGTCGTTACTAGCTATGGGTGCATTCTGGCTGGGCTGGGCCTTGCCCTTTCTCTTTCCGTTGCGCCCCTTCCTCTTCTTACGTCCACCATGTCCCACCATAAGAATATACTTAGACTTGGTCCCGATACTCTGCTCAGCAGTCTTGAGCATTGAGTGCAACTCAGCCACGGATTTCTCCATGTTGTTCATGTTGTAGTTGACTATAAAAGGCTTATAGACATCTGACAATGAGTTGAGTATCATATCCGTTTCTAGCTGCAACGGTACTGGGTGCCCTAGTCTCTCTAGGTGGTACATGTAACCTTTCATTTTCATGACATGGTCACTGACCGAGGTCCCCTTAGCCATCTTGCACGAGTTAAATGCCCTAGTGGCATCATAACGCTCTGTGCGGGCTTGCTCCTGGAACATGTCCCTCAGCTGGCGGATCATGTCATAGGCAGGAGTCTCCATCATGCTCGACTGCAACTCTGGACTCATAGTTGCGAGCATGAGGCAGCTGACATCTAGGGCGTCATTAGAGCGCTTCTGAAAAGCCTCCCTAACTTCTGCCCTGGCATTGTTGGCAGGGGGATTTCCTAGAGGTTGTTCTAGGACATACCACTTTCTCTCGTGCCTCAGCACGATCCGGAGATTTCTCTCCCAAGTGAGAAATTTGGACTCGGTGAGCTTATCCTTCTCAAGGATAGAGCGGAGTGAGAGGTTATTACTACTGGTAACGTTGGTTGTCATCTACAAATTAAAACCCGGTTTAATTAGTAATTGCAAATAAACTTTCCAACATATATCATTAAACCCATAAATAATATATATTAGACCTAGGACCCATATTTCACATACTTGACGCAAGGTTTGGGCACTTCCCGCCAAGTCATGTTATTTCTGGTAGGTAACACCCTGTACCAATCATACCTAACTGATACGACTCCTAGAACCTCGTAGAGCACTTAGACCCAGTCTAGTATGTTTAACTTTACTCTAGTGCCTTTTGGGCCAGGACTCCCGATTATCACCAAAATAGATCGCACCACCTAAGACAACATGAATTCTGGTCGGGACTCCCGATTATCGCAGAACCTTTCATGCCCCTTCCCGCAATGGTTTGAACCCGGATGCCAAAGGTTTGGGCACTTCTGACACCCGAGTACCGTTTAACAGTTAGGGTGTACCATTAGGTGGGTAGCACACTGATCTAAGATTTTTCTTGGGTTTTATAATTAAGTTACAAACTTAAATTTCCAGTTTTTGAAAAACCATTTTAAAACTAACTGTTTTAAAATACGATTTATATGTGTACCTAAACTAGGTGCACAAAACGGCCTTTATAAGTTCAAACTTATAACCTTGACAAAACTTTAAATTTATAAAAAATTAATTAACACGACTAACAGCCTGTAGTCGTATTCTAGTTTGTCATAAAGCGCGTGGTTTTTCATTGTTTAATAACAGCCTGTTATTAAATCCCTTTTTATTTAGCATCATATAAGTGTCGCAAGAATATATGATAAACAGTAAATAAATGAAACACAACCACGCAGATATAAGAGTAACCATATAAAACTCTATAGTTTTGCCAACTAATCCTAAGGTCAAACCTAAGGACAAAGTGACTTGGATTCGCCTTTCTTGACATGCTGCTCCCACTAGCCTTGGCACCTCCCGAAGTGTTCGTGCTACGCGTATAGAACACCATTTACGTCGTCATCTTCTTCGAGTCCATCTTGGTTGAGGGATTAAACTATCACTAGTCTATTACAAATACAATATTGAATGAGGTTGTAAGTGGCACGCATGCCTCCCCTAACCAGTACAATATTACAATTAAGAAAGGGATTGTAATTGGCACGAAGGCCTTCCCAAAACCAAAATAAAAGAAGAAATGAAAAACGAGTCCTAAGTCGGCAAAACTATAGCTATATGAATCACAACCACGCAATTTATATATAAGCACTATATATATAAAAGTCAACCACGCAGTTATAATAAATATACAGAAACTGTGCTGTTAAGCACACAACCTGATTTGTCTATAACTCTCTCATTTATTCTTTTGATTAATACCTATTAACCAAAAAGAGAGTTATGATCTTCTAATTTATTTGACCAATATAATTTTTCAATAATCCTTTGAAAAAACTTGGCTTTATTCAAAACTTGAATGAAAGCCTCTACGTCGAGTTCTTTTACCAGTTTTTCCAAAAACTTAAAACCGACAACTTTGGTCAAATAATACTATCTTATTTGTTTCTCCATTATATAAACTTTATCCCCTTTTAGAATTTATTTAAAACGACTAAACTAGTCATAATAAATAAAAACTAAAAAAATATATATTTTAACTTAAACTAATTAAAATATATGACACTAGCTTATATATTATCTTATTAATTATAAAACTTAAAATTAATAATCCTTTTTGTATTAATCCGGAAATACAATCTGGGCCAACATCTCCCGTCAACCCGAGAAACCTATTTGGACCGAAAAACTGGGCCGAGGCCCACTGGCCCTTAGCGCCGCTAACCCTTGCCGCGAACCCCAACTGCGCCGCAGGCTTCATGGGCCGTGATGTTCTGGGCCGTAGCCCACCACGCTTCCGCTGCGCCTTAGCGCCGCTAGCCATCTGGGCCGTAGCCCACTAGGCCTTAGCGCCGCTAACAGGCACGCCCAACACGGTGTTTTTCTCGGTTCGTGTTTTCCGATTAATACAGCATTCTTAATCCCTTTTAACCTATTAAAACTAACTGTTTTAATATACTGATTAAAAACTGGATTTAATTCAAAAACCAAAAATTATTAATTATTAATATTAACAAACTTGTTTTATTAATAACTAATTATCCTAAAACTTGATTTCAACCGTTTTAAACAAAAGTTCAAAACTTGTTAAAATCTAGTTTTAGATAAAAGGTTTATCCTTTTTAACCGTTTAAACGCAATCCTGGTTTAAACCTAACTGGTTAAAATCAAACCTTTTACTATCTGGATAAAAACAGAAAACTTGTTTTTATCCCTTATGGTTTTCGAAAACTTGTGGAGAAAGAAACAAGATGAAGTAGATCATTTAACCATTAAACAAACCAACAATGGATTAACTAGGTTTAATTAATTAAAACAAACGGTTTAATTTATCTTAATCCTAAACTTGTTCTTATCCAAAAACCGCAATCCTTTTTAACCGTTTAAACTAACTATTTAAACTTTCTGATTAATAGGATTAAACTGGATAACAAAAAAACAAACTGTTTTGTTGCCCTTGGTGATTTTCGAAATAGGCTAGAGCAAGTAGAAGATCAAGAATCAAACCTTAACCCAAAAAACAGATAAAACTAGAAACTATGGATCATAGAGCCAAGACTCTGATACCACTGAAGGGTTTTGATAACCTGACCAAACCACCTTTGACACAAACTGGTCAATCCTGGGTTTGATTCCACTGGTTCAATCCTAAAAATGGAACTGGATTGAACACAACCCTCTAAACCCCAAAAGGGTTAGGATCTTTAAACATTTATATGATCAACATAGTTTCTTACAAACAGTCCATAGAAAGGGTTACAAGAAATATACCTGAACAAAACATTTAGGATTGCTAAAGATAGTCCACCACTACTGCATCTCCGATTGAACTGGCTGCTAGACTGCTCCTGGATCACCAAGGCTTCAACTCTCGAAACCCTTGTGTGTGTGTGTCCTTGCTTGCGTCGATCTCGAAACCGAGAAACACCACTTGGTGTTTCTTCCTTGTTCGACGAAGAGAGAGAGACCGTGAGAGAGAGAGTTCGACCGAGAGAGAGTGTGCGACAAGGAGAGAGATCGAGAGTGTGAGAGAGTTATGGTGGTGGCTAGGGTTAATCCCTAAATGTCTCATATCTAATCCTTAAGGCTTAAGGATATTATATAGGGATTAACTTGGACCTAAGCCCGTTTAATTAAAAGCTCAACTGGTTTTAATTAAACTTTCATCTCTTCTCATATTGACCCCCTGGACTTTACTAGTTAATTAATTAACTATTGATTAACTTAATCCATTAAATATTAAAGACTTAATATTTAATTATCTTTAAATAATAAATAACTATTTATTATTTATTTCCTTTCTAATAATTAATCCAAACTGGATAATTATTTATATCTCTCAATAATTAATACTACTAATTAATTATTCGTTTATTTCTTTAATAATTAATCTAAGTGATTAATTATTTACTCTTTCTCTTTAATAATTAATCTTACTGATTAATTATTTCCACACAGATTTATGGTGAAATCCAACTGTTCTGAATTGGGTGTGTAGCAGTGTGACCCTTTAGTCTCTTATAACATTAGATACAATATGCCCGTTAATTATCTCTGCACATAATTCAACACTACTATCTTTACATTCAGTCATCTATTCAATTCTCTCTTTCTAACCAATCCCACCCTAACAGTTAGGGTTTGATATTCTCTAACACACAACATCTGCTACACTCTGCTGGTAACTGTTACTACACAAGAACTCTGAGTTCTGAATTTATCTTTCAGTATCTGTATAACCCTCTCGTTCTATCCATCCGTCTGAGGGTGGAACACCCTATCAACATATAACTCAGTCCCCATATATCTTTTCAACTTACTCCAATGCCTGGAGGTAAATCGGACATCTCTCTGGAATAACTATAACTAAAACTTCTTGTCTAGCTGTCATCTCTTTTCACCTGTATTCATCTGCCATCTTCTTAAAGATATATTTTTTTATCAGAATAACATATACCTCTTCATGAGTCTATTAACTGTTACTCTTCATAAGAATTCTGGTGTTTTGCCTTTATATGTAGACAGATCAAACATTAATCAATATATCTCTATACATCTCTATTGATACTATGCGGGTTGAAAGCTGAGAACAATCTGCTTCCTCTGAAAGAACTTGGCTCGTACATTCCTTTAACTGGGTACTCATACTCGGATCAATAGATCTCGCCCATCTCTTACTAACTTTACCACCTAGTCTTTGGTACACTGAATCTTAGGCTGCTATCTTTAACTACTTTAATCTTATCAAGTATTGCAGTGACAACTGATCTTCTTACTCGATGCTTCCTTATATATATGGTGCCTGACTTTCTGCTCAAAGCATCTACCATTATATTAACTTCATCTAGGTGGTCCAAAACCACCCTTTACTAATTCTTTAAAAGCTCTAACTACTGTCTCTGTCACTTGTTCATACTCTTACGTTCCAATTCTAAATCATAGGAAGGGTAACTACTTTTTTTTTCATATCTAATTGAGGGAAATCCTAAGTAATAGCTTTACTACTCTGTATAACGTATCACAACAACTACCCCGTCGCTCATTTCATCCATAAACATATACCTTGGAGCATCACACAACTTATGTCTCAAAGTATTATATACTCTCTACGGTTCACTTTCCCGCTTAAACCTTGCTCCCTTATTTGCTACTCACGTAGGGGTAACACTAGTTTGATCTTATTCTCTTCTCAAATCTTTAGCTGATGGTACTATGACCGCATATCTATCTTTGTACATTACAACTTACCTTGAAGCTAAGTAAACAATTCATCTATTCTGGAAAGTGGATACTTATTTTTGCTGGTAGCCCTGTTACACTTTCTACACCCTGGACACATCCTATACGTACTACCTTCATTTCTCACAATTTAAACTGATACGCCCCCGAAGTAAACTACTAAATCAAATAACACCTTTATATGTTAACTAATCACAGTTAAATCATCAACCCTTACATCTCTGGCGGGGCCATTCTATTGGGGCCTTAACTTTTCTGGTCTTGTTCCAGATACTACAAACCGGTGGAATTTCTGGTAAAATCATCTGTGTAGTCACAACTACCGGTACCTCTTAAATCTTTTGTAACTTGGTTTTTCATGCTACCTTCTTTCACATAAGCTGAAACACTATATATTAATGCCCCGGATACTTTCTCATTTCTATTAACAAGCAATTATAATACCTATTCTTTTACTGTCACTTTTGCTCAACAGTTCTTCCCCACTTGGGGTCTGAACTCATACTGTCCTCTGACCTCTGTGTACTTGGACTTGCTACTAACTTAATTAATTAATCTCATCTGCTGCGTCTACTGGTAATCATACCAGGTTCTACCTTTACTTCTTTATTTAGGAACTGGAAAACTATGCCCTTTGGCCAAGGCATCTCTGCTTTCTAGTACTGCCAAAACTAGGGTAAGTGTTTCATTGACTTTCTTTCTATCGCTGATAACTTAGAACAACAAACTTACTGTATTCAAACTAGTAAACTGGTAGCACACTTGGAGCGAGCTATTTCAAATCTTCTACCACATACTCTACTTTTCACACTTTGCATATCTGAGTGAGGGAACTAACCCTCCATACTGTAATACAAATGTTGACCTCTTACTTGGCACCCTTATCGGCTCAATCTTTCTCCTTTAGCTCACTATTCTCTGCTTTTTCAACTACTATTTTCTCTTCCATGTACAACTTATCATCTCGCACACTTCATTACAAGTAATTGTCATTAAGCTTTACCCGTATCATTTCTAACATCAGACTATAACACTGCATTTACAAAATCTCTATGCCAATTTACTCTGAACAAAACTACCCATTTCTAACAACTTCCAGGTAATATCATTCACTAACTTTATCGTCTGTCAACAAACTTGAAATTCTTTTGGGATCTGGTCTACTCAAGCTTCTAATATGACTATACTCTAAATAATCCTTTGATTCTAAGGCCATGTCATAGCCTCAATCTGTGCTTCTAACTTTCTCTACTGGTCATCAGCATTCACAATTCATTCTATGATCTTTCCTCCAAACAGGTAGTTCGCATGCCAAACAATCTTTACATATCTACCCCTATAACGGGTTCTTTCTTAACTTTAACTCTTACTAATGCTTTGACTGTAATCTATACTACTGTATCCACATATTGCGATAACATAACTTTCATTCCTTCTAAAACTTACTAAACCACTTGGTTGATGATATCTGAAACATCTATATAAAAGACTTTACTTTATCACTACCGCCTCTTTTACTGACTGTTCCAAAAGATCTTGCAATCCCTTCATAATAACTCCCTCTACAGGGTCACTTGTAGACTTACTATTTTAAACAGGAATTGCATCTGAAACATAGGTATCTCTGGTCTCCCGAGGTATACTAGCCTCAGACTACTATAATAAACACGTATAAACTCTTTTCACATACTCTTTTCTCTTAATCATATATATATATATATATATATATATATATATATATATATATATATATATATATATCATACAACACAATAACATCTTTCTCTGTTTCTCATAACAAGGTATGTAATTTTATTAATACTACATCTATCTCATATTCAATTCTTATCTTCTTCACATACTCTGTACAGTCACGTATTACCCATCACTTGATTCACAAGGCACTACCATAACAATCTCAAGCTCAACTGCATACCATATGTTCTTTACACACATTTGCCAGGTGTTGTAAGGGACATATTGTACACAACTGTTCTTGGTGCCGTCATGGAATACCCCGATTCACAAGCTTAGGTCACGTATGGCAAAGTCAACTACACATGCATTACCATTACTACTCATGCTCAAACTATAAAGCAGATAACAATTCATAACTTCTTACTACCGTATGCTCACCAAGGTTACTGCCCCCCAGGGATAGCTCCACTTTATCTCAAAACCAGGGTTTAAGTTCAGACATCACGCTCATGTGTGCCTAAATCCCTTAAACCTTGGCTCTGATACCAAGTTGTAACACCACTTTTCTAAAATAGCTTTTAACAATTTAATTACTACTAATTAGCATTCTAAAACATCAGAGTTTGCGGAAAACTAGCTACAACACTTTAATGCTGACAGTTTTACTAAAAAGCAGTGTTAAAAGTACTCTTTTCAAAAACTGGGAGCTATCCGACTCTGCGGAGCACCGGGGCCTTACCGTTGCTGGAAACTGGTTACCTGCATGCACAACATACTAAAACGTAAGCTTTCGCTTAGTGAGCATACAAACTGAACAGATAAACACATATAGCATGAGTATCTCTTCTCAGGATGTCTCACATCCAAACTTTAATCTGCAAAACAATCAAACTGTTAACTTGTCCCGGGGTATGATCACACCTCGCGCGTAACCAGCCCCTGACGCCTTACTTGGGCATAAGGATCTCAATATACCCATTTCACTTGCCTGGATACATAGTATCCGCTTTTCTTTGTACAAGGCTTCTCTAAGCCATATACTTTCTGTACTCGTGCACATACATAACATACATCACAGCACATATATCATACTGTTCACTTTGTACATAAATACATACTACTCATATAAAATATTATAACATAGTGCTACTGAACATCTGAACAGCAGCCTTTAACTTTATACATCAAACATACAATTGATATATTAATCACTTAGTGCATAAACATATACTAATCTGATTAAGGTAAGTACACTCACCTTAACAGCATCTAAGCAAATATATTCCTCTCACAGAATCGTCAGTCTGTTATTGCCTACAAGCAATAAACATGTGCTACATTAACTTCTATACGCTCTGCGGCATCTTAAACTGAACATTAAACAACAAACAGCTTGACCTGACCCTGGCCCTCCCTACGGCCGTAGGGAATAATCCCTGCGCCCGCAGGAGTTTACTTAACTACGGCCGTTGGGATTCACCCTGCGCCCGTAGGACTAGTTCTATACCAAATCTCTTTAACAACTTCCTACGCCCGTAAGATACACTTCGTGCGGCCATAGGAACTAAAACTCCAAAAACACACCAAAACCTTCCTACGCCCGTAGGAAATAATCCCTGCGGCCTTACGAACAGTCGGTACAGTAGAAAGATTGCTCTGTTCGAACAGCAGCTGCAAAATCCTAATTTTCTCCTCTTCAACGATTCTAAATCTGTTTTTAAGCATAAGAACACTTCCCAACATGTACTACTACTTCAATTACAACTAAACATCAACAAAAACACAAAGATACCACACAAAACAAAGATTCAACCTATGAATCCATTCTTTGACCTAAAACTTCAAATACGTCAAGAAAACACATACCTTATGTTATACAAGCTCTATCTAATCAAAATCTAGGTGTTAATCTTCACTTTTGAATTGAAATCAACAAGCTAAAGAACTAAGTGTGTGTATCGTAAGTGTGTATGCATGCTCCTGGTGGTTTGACTCCAAATAAGTCAATTGCAACTCATATATATCTAAACTTTCAGAAATAACATAACAAGTCCTTGTACTTCCTTAACTTTCTGATTGGCAAAACTTTTCCCTTAACTTTGTAAACATAGAGAACACTTATCACAATAATTGAAATTACTCACATCTTGGAACTTACGAACTTTGGGGCGTTACAAGGCGGTGGCCGGAGTTTGTTGTGAAAATGATCTCATCAGTTTAAATTTGATGAGACAAAGGTAAGTTTGTATGATATGTTCTACATATAACTTAATCAGAATTATAAAGCTTAATCAGACTGAACACTCATAGTGATTCAGACTGAGTATAAGCTGAGTATCAGCTGTACATGTGTTCGATCAGCTTAGACTATATCTTAGTAAGATTATCAATATGTTTGATAAGCTGTGTGTGTAAACTAAAATATACATATTGAGTTTCAGCTTGATGAGTTTCAAGCTGAGCGACTCAGCGTGAAGACTGAGTCAGCTCAATAGAGTTACTAAATATGTTTTAGTTAATTCTTTAGACTTCTAAGGATGAGTTAATAATTATACATGTTAGTCCGTGTTTGTTTTCGAGTGTGTTCTCGAAGAACTCAGCTTGATGAGTTTCAAGCTGAGTAACTCAGCCTGACTAAAGAAGTCAGTTTGAAAGAATTTAAATGTGTTTTAAATTCTGTTTTAACTCTCTATATCTACGAAAAGGATTAGAAGACTTCAAAATCAAGATTGAAGATTGAAGACTCAAGATTGAAGATTCAAGATTCAAGATTCCGAGTTATCCGATAGTTAGTTAGAAAATTAGGATCAGTCCAGTTTGTTAGGAACCGTATGAACAGGATTATAACTACTTATCTCCTGATAAGTTTAGAGGCACGACTTCTACTACGACTTAGAAAACAACTAAGTGTTGCATAGCCAAAACCTCACCTCACCGTATGTGTTACGAATCTTGATTACAGTTTGTTAGTTCAACTTGATCAATAAAACTCACAGATTCCCAAAGTGTTCGTGTGTTCGAATATTCACATTTGTTGTGAAGGTTGGTAAGTAATCATAAGTTGATTGAATCTGTGTAAATCCTGTTTAGAGAGTCGTCAGTATCTATAATCATAAGTTGATTATAGATAGCTAAGTTTGAGAAATTGAGAGATTTATATTAGGTGGTTATATATCAAGAGTTGCTTACTTGATAATTATTGTAATCATCTTCTTATTCAAAGCATTGTAATCATCTTCTTAATAAAAGCATTCGACTGATTGTGGTTTGATTTACTGTGTGTAACACTTTTATTTGATTTGTTCAATTTCCGCCGAAAGTGTATTCAACCCCCCTTCTACACACCTGTTGCTTGTTGTTATTCTCATACAAGGGACCAACAACTGGTATCAGAGCAGGCTGAACGATTTCATTAGTTGAAAGTTCAAGATTCTAAGAAAATTTACAATGTCTACAAGCCACAATTCTTCAAACTTTCCACAGATGTATGCCAAAGGCTGTCCCATATTTGATGGATCTGACTATCCTATGTGGAAGTTCAGAGCCATGTTGTTCCTCAAGTCCATTGACAACCGTATGTCGGATGTTGTCACAAAAGGACCTATAATCCCCAAGATTCCTGCTACTGTCGGTGATACGTCTCCTGGCAGATCTGAAAAGGAAACAAGAAAGCCTATTGCATCTTGGACTGATGAAGATTGGAAACTTTACAATCTGGATGATAAGGCTAAAAGTGTTTTAGAAAATGCCCTGTCAAATGAAATCTTGCGTACTGTGACTGGGTGTCAAACCGCAAAAGATATCTGGGATACGCTGAGTGTCACATATGAGGGCACGGATCTGGTCAAGCAGCACAAGAGAAATCATTTGAATAGATCTTATGAAAACTTCTTTTCTAAGAAGAATGAAACCTTGTCAGATTTGTTCACAAGGTTTCACTGCTTGATAAATGACCTACTAAGTGTGGGTGTAAAGAAAGATGAAGCTGAACTTGTGCTGAAATTTCTGGATGTGTTACCAGAGAGGTTTAACGATGTAACTACAGCACTGAGGGCTGGAGGAACACTGCACGTGTACAACCTACAGTCCATATATGGGTTCTTGCTAAATCATGAACAGATCACTGAACACAAGAAATCTTCTCAACAACAACTTAAGGAGTCCTTGGATAAATCTGCTATTGCATTAGTTGCACAGAAGAAGAAGAAAAGTCCCAAGGCACTAGTTGTTGAATCTGAGACTGAGTCAGAATCTCAAGCTGACCACTCAGACTCAGACTCAGACTCAAGTGATACTGATGATGTTCAGAATATCACTGAGCAAATGGCAATGTTAGCCAGATGTTTGAGAAGAGCTCAAAGGGGAAGAGGAAGATCTGACAGGGGCAAAGGAAAGAGTTCTTTTGATCCCAAGAATGCTGTGTGCTTCAACTGTCAGAAGAAGGGACACATTGCTACTGAGTGTAGATTAAAGAAGGTAGAATCAACATCAGTTGTTGATAAGAATGTTTACAGAGCTGATAAATACAAGAAGAAATACACTCAGCTCAAGAAAGGAAAGCCTGAAGACAAACCCAGTGCAAAAGGACTAATCGCTGAAACCTGGGATACAGAATCATCTACCTCAGATGATGATGTATGTCTGATGGCTCAAGAAGATGAAGAGTTGGAAATTGATGAGGTTGATTATGGTATGTCCAAATCAATATTTGAAGCTGACATGAATGAAGCTGAGGAAAACAACATGCTCAGTGATTGGGATCCTGCTTCCATGTATAAGGTCAGTAATTTCTACTCTTACACTAATGAAGAAAAGGGTCTTGCGTTTGATTATCTACTAGATGACTTCAAGACCAGCCTTAAGTCTCAGACTGACCTCAAAGCTGAAATAGCTAAACTTAAAGATGAGATTAAGGAAAATCAATCTCTCATTGATGTTGGTAAGATAGCACAATGTGATCTTGAATGTCAAAGACACATTAACAAAATTCTAAGTGAAGAACTTCAGGAAGCTAAAGACAAAGCTGAACAACTCCAAAAGGTCACTGAGTCTTGGTGTAAGTCATCAAAGCTTGCTGAAAAGTGCATAAACCAACAAATACTTAAACAGGTAAAGGCTGTACTTGGAGGTGACTATCAAACAGCAGCTTATGTAGCCGATGATGAGATAGCAAGTACAGACTCTGAGGAGGATAGACTATTGATTGAGTCTCAGAAGTCAGCCTCAGAGAAGAAACATGGTCAAAACCTTAAATACAATATGTTTGTAAAGGCTAAAGATCATGGAGAAGAGTGCTCAACATCCAAACAGCATAGTAAGTCTGTGCTGGACAGATTAAGCACTCATCCTATTCAAAGAACTTCAGTCATAGAAAGGCTTAATCCAAATCCTTTCAAAAGACAACATTCTCTATCTAGCTCGGAGAGAAGTTACAAGAATAGGAAGACCACTGTAAGTCAGAGGTCAAATCACAACCATGGTAAGTCCAAAGTTGTGGATCTTGGTAAGTCTAAGAATATCAACAGTGGTAAGTCTAAACCTGTTGAAACTGGTGAGTCCAGTAGGTATGACAAAGGTAAGTCCAAGGTCATGGAAAATAAGTTTGTTGGTCAAGCTTCCAAGGATAACAACCAAAGATCTGACAAAGGTAAGTTCAAAGTCAGTGAGCATCAAGTGAATCAACTTGCTAAGAAAGTTGAAAAGTTATCCACAACATATAATCCTAAAGCTGAGAGTAAGTTCTCACAAGGATTATTGGACACTCTACCTCCTGTAATCATTGGAAGAAGGAGATGCTACAAGTGCAGAAGTAGAGGTCATGAGGCTAAGGACTGTGACACGGAAATCTCAAGGCCTGAACAAGAACAAGCTGATCAGCCTGCACAGGACTCAGCTCCTGCTCAAGCTGAACAGTCAGTTCAACCCGATGGAGATGCTAAGTGCCCCTCATCAGAACCCACCAAGAAGTGGGTTCCCAAACAAAACTAAAGTGTTTAGCTTTCATATCATGTGCAGGGTTCAAGTAAATGGTACTTGGATAGTGGATGCTCATGGCACATGACCGGATGGAAAGGACTTCTTAGTGATTTCCAAGAAGATGAAGGTCCTAAAGTAACATTTGGTGACAACTCCCATGGAAGAACAAAAGGCTATGGGAAGATGCAAGCTGGCAAAGTTACATTCCAGAGAGTTGCATATGTCAAAGGTCTCAAACATAACCTGATTAGTATCAGTCAATTGTGTAATGAAGATAATGTTGTTACTTTTAGGAAGAAAGCAGGAACAATTTATAATGCTAAGGGAAAGCCTGTATTAATAGCTAAAAGAGAAAGAGATGTGTATCTACTTGATCTTAATTCTACTGATCCCTATAATGAAACCTGCTTGTATTCCCATTCTGTTCCTGAGCTGAGTTGTATTCCCATTCTGTGTGTTAGTCTACCTATAAAGGAATGATAGGTTTATTACTCTATTTGACAGCTAGTAGACCTGATATTATGTTTGCTACATGTTTTTGTGTACGATATCAGGCAGATCCTAAAGAATCACATCTTCAAGCTGTGAAAAGGATCTTTAGATACCTTAAAGGTACACCAAATCTAGGTCTTTGGTATCCAAAAGACTCTGGATTTGAATTAGTTGGTTTTTCTGTTGCTGACTATGTTAGGTGCAAGTTAGATAGAAAATCAACAACTGGAGGATGTCAATTGCTTGGAGGTAAACTAGTAAGCTGGACTAGTAAGAAACAGAACTCAGTGGCTACTTCAACTGCTGAAGCTGAGTATGTTGAAGCAGGAAGCGGTTGTGCTCAAATCTTGTGGATGCAGCATCAGCTTCAGACTTTGGTATGAGTTTCAAGAAAACTCCTATCTTCTGTGATAACCAAAGTGCAATAGCCATCACTTACAATCCAGTATTTCACTCAAGAACCAAGCACATTGAAATTAGACATCACTTCATAAGGGACATCGTGGAAAAAGGTAAAGTTGAAATTAAATTTATCTCCACTGATGACCAATTAGCAGATATCTTTACTTAATTCCTTGATGAAAAAAGGTTTATGTATCTGCTAAGTGAATTGGGTATGCTCAACCCCTAACTAAGTGTCTAAAATTTGAGTTCTCAAATGTCTAAAATTTGAGTTCTCAGTTTGACAAAGACTAAGTGTCTTAAGCTAAGTGCACAGTTTATAAATAAGTTTTCATAAACTGATCAATATGTAAAACTGAATAATGAGTTCACACGTTTGGTTAGTTCCAAACAAAATTTAACTACTTAGTGTAGTTATTATATAGTTTGAGTCAGTCTCAAACATAACTGACTAAGTGTCATTGAGTCTGAGCTATGTGCTTCACTCAAGCTGAGTTATATGTTCACACGTTTGGTTGGCTCCAACCAAGTTTTAAACTACTCAGTGTAGTTGGAAACAAGTTTGAGTCAGTCTCAAACAACAATTGACTCAGTGTCATTAAGTCTGAGCTGTGTGCTCTACTCAAGCTGAGTATCAATCTCAAGCTGAGTACTCAACTCAAGCTGAGTGCTTGAATCAAGCTGAGTGCTTGAATCAAGCTGAGTGCTTGACTTAAACTGAGTAATAAGTTTACTCCGTTTGGTGTGTCCAGTCTATGATTTAATTACTACGTGTTATTAATTCATCTGTCAAAACGTATTTGGATTAGTTTCAAATCGTATCGTATATCAATTAAGTATTGATATATTTACAGAGTGTTAATAATCTTATTATTTGTTAATATTATTATTTTACACTTGTATCCTTTGGTGAATGATATGTTTCTACCCTCTAAATGTTACATCAAGCCGTAATTTACCGGCGTAACGGATTAAAAAGGGATTCCAACGGTAATTTTTCTCTCTCTTCGAAAAGGTATATATAACGACTTTACCCGCATTTTAGAGGTTTACGCTTAAACTTCTCATCTCTAAACCTTTCATCTGCTTATATACCTCTCTACAAATTTGCTAAGTGCAATCTTCTGTTCCATCGATTTCGAAACCCTAACTCGCTCAGTACGACGCTCTTTGCTCTGTGCAACGACATTTTTTACTCAGTGTAATTTTCAAACTTTCACGATGGAAGGAACCACTCTTATTCTAAGTGATAGAATGGTTAGGGGTGCTGCTTTCAAAAACAACGGATTGCCGCTGCTCAAAATTAATAATCAGCGTGCCTGTCTTGCTATTCCTCCGAGGAAACAGGGCAGAGGTTATGAAATCTGGTTAGCCTACATCCGGAAATGCCCTTTGGCATTTGCCTTCATTGGAGCACCTGTTCATATTGCTCCGCAACTTCTTTTGGAGTTCTGGTACACATGTACTTTCAACCAGAATAGGGGAGAGATAGCAGGCACTGTTCTCAATGGCAATCGAACAGTAGCCCTCACGGTTCAACGGCTAAGGGATGTTCTTCAACTCCCTGTTCAAGATGTGTTCGAGCCCACCGTGACTAGACAAGTGGCGAGGTCAGTTCTACCTCAGATGGGTCACCCTCAAACTGAAGGGGTGATTAAGAAGGCCACTTTCCCAACTAGCTGGGGCTTCATGGTGTCAACAGTGGTGCGTTCACTGGGAACTAAGGTTGGAGGCTTGGATCAAGTAAACGAGTTCGAAATGCAGCTGCTATAAAACATGTTCTTTGATAGACGTATCGACTATGCACAACTCATTTTCAACAAGCTCAAAGTCCAAGTAATGAAGACCACCAGGGACCTCCATGTGTCATTCATAAGGTACTTGTCCTTGGTACTTGAAGCTGAGTTGGGAGATCTCTATGAAGCTGGATGGGATGTGTTCCCTACCCCAACACTCAGCCCCAAGATGTTTAACAATGACATCTTCCCTGAGCAAGAGGGTCTGAGTGGTCCAATGCTCTTGGTGGCTGAGAGAGTTTCATCTGCAAGTGGAGATGAGGGATCACCTCAAGGGGGAGCTTCCTACGCTGACACGGAGGTTCAAGCTGAGCACTCTGCTCAAGCTGAACCAGCAACTATTGAAGCTGCTTCTGGTAAGACCTCTCCACTTTCTCTTTCTTCTCACTATTCTCCATCCATTTTTGGAGATAAGGCTGTGGTAATCCCAACCCAGTCTAACCCATCTCCTCCACCTTCATTCCATTTACAATCCCACTCTGAAGCCACCCCTAGTGTGCCCACTGCTACTAGGGAGAAAGTTCATACCTATAAACGTAAAACTGCCAAACGTGGTGCCACCTCTAAAGGCATCACTGGAGCTGAGATCACATTGATCCCTCCACCGGCAGGAGTTGAGAGGGAGACGCCTACTCTTCAGGTGTCAACCTCTAGGCTCTTTACAACCCAACAGCCTATACCGGGTGTAGTGACTACTTAGCCCACACCTACTCTAGCCATGGGAGAGCCTATTTATGTGCCTGGGCAGACACACTCGGGTCACATTGAACATATGACCAATCCCCAGGGTCAATCACCCCCCTCTATACCCATAAGCCAACCACTTACTCATACACTTCACATTTCGAGCCCTATTCATTCTCTTCACTTCTCACACCCTAGTGCACGACCTGTCAATGTTTCATCTTCAAACCAAGGTGATTCACAGGGTCCAGAATCTGGTGCACATGAATTTGAGGGTCCAAACCAACCCTTGGATGATGCACCCATGTCTCAACTTTTACAAGCTGACTTTGATTCAATTATCACTTTTCTGAAAAGTCAGTTTGAGATCCTCCACTTCAAAAGAAAGAAAGCCAAGAAGCATTTGTTGCTCAGGCTGGATGCCTTGGATACTGAGGTGGCAAAGCTGAAGTCTGCCGTTGCTGCTCTCCATCAACAACAACCTTCAACCCCTATTGATGATGACAAAAAGGGGGAGAAGGTTCAAGAGACGGAAGCTGAAGCTGAAGATTTATTATTTTTGGCAAAGGGAGCAGAGAGGATTGAGGGGGAGGAAGTTATTGAAAAAGACACTGAGCTGACTGACAAAGCAAAAGGAAAAAGTCCAGCAGTGGTCAGCTCAAGAGAATCAGAACCTCCTCAACAGAAAAGAAGGAAAATGATTCTCAGTGAATCATCTGACTCAGATGAAGACTCTTCGGATAAAATGACTTTACAAGAAAAAGCTTCACTGCTGGCAGTTAGAAGAATGGAGAAGGAGGATGCTGACCAGCTTGGGATCTCTGTTAACGAATTAAGAGAAAGACAAGAGAATGCTCAAGCTATGTTGGTCCATGAAAAAGAGTCAAGAGAAAGGGCATGGGCTGAGCAAATCAAAAAGCAGAATGAGGAACTGGCTAAACTCAAGCTGCCCATAGTGCCTAAGGAAGAAGAGGAAGAAGGACCTCCGATGGAAGATCAACCAGAGGAGGAGAACATAATGGATTGCTATACAAAACTATTCTTCCCTTCTCAAATACTTTCACTTAAGCTGAGCTCAGCTCAAGGGATCATTATCATTGAGTTTGTTTTGAAAAATGGTGAGACACCTTCTCTAGAGCTCAATCAACTGCACAAACTGGGTTATGAGGAATGGAAGCAAGTGGCAGTGTTCATTAAACAGATGGAAAAGTCCTCTGAAAGAAGTCAAGTTAAAGATGAGCTGCTGAGGTTACTTGCAAGAGCTGATTCGATGAAATCCATACCCGAGACTGAGATAGCTACCCTACTTACTTCCTTTCATAAAATTGGGAAGAAGAAGCTAACAAAGCCAGCTGGATTAGCACATCTAGACTTGTACAGTCTTAATCTTCCTGAAGGCATGGAGTTCAAAGAAAATACCTATGTAGAAAAACCTGAGAAAGGTTTCATGTACTTGGATAGAAATGGAAACAAATGCTTCCAGTCTAATGCAAGTATCTATACATGTGGGGTATCTCAGGTGTTTGCTCTGAGATAGCTAGTGGATAAGACTGAACAGACTGCAAGGTTCAGATACAGAATCAATAGAGCCATTAGATCACAGAAGGATCAGCTTCAACACTTACCCAATTTGCAAGAAATCCTTGAAGAAATTGACAAGGAAATCAAAGAGTTTGAAGAGCTGCATCCTAAATAGATTAGTTCTATTGTAAATATTAGATTAGTTCTAATATTTTTGTAAGCACTTAGTGTGCATGATCTGTGTGATCAACATTTTGTATTATGATTAGTTCAATTAATACAAATATTTGTTTGATATGTTCAACTGTTTTGAGATGTGTTCATATTTATAAGTCTGATAAGTTCAGCTTAATGAATAAATGATAAGTTCTTATTCATTAATATGTTTGGTTAGTGTGTTCAACTAAAAGTTGGTATGTTCCACTTAAAATTGATAAGTTCAATTAATATTGATATGTTCAATTAATATTTGATTAGTTCAAAGTAAAAATCTTGATAAGTTTAAGATTTAAAACATAATTCTGTTAAACAAACTTACTAACTGTTTGATGGTTTTGTCATCATCAAATAGGGGGAGTTTCTTGGGAAAATGATCTCATCAGTTTAAATTTGATGAGACAAAGGTAAGTTTGTATGATATGTTCTACATATAACCACTACTAGAAAAACAGAGATTTCCGACGAAAATTTGCGACGGACGAAATCCGTCGCTAATTAGCGACGGATTAGTGATGGATTTGCGACCGAATCGAGTTACCATATATCAAAAGGCAAACCGTCGCTGTTCCATCGCTAATTTGAGACGGATCTGGATTCCATCGCAAATCTGTCGCAAATTAGTGAGGAAAAAAACCATCTCTAATTCGTAGCTAATTAGCGACCGATTTCAAACAGATTTGCGACGGATTCATAATTAAGGTATATCGTCGGTATTCCCTCGGTAACTAGCGAGGGATTTGCGAGAGATATCAACGGATTCGACTTGTCAAGCATCAATGCTATTCCCTCGATATTCCCTCGCTAATTAGCGACGGATTTGCGAGGGAACTGTTGCATTTCGTCGCTATTCCCTCGCTAATCAGCGACGGATTCCGAGTTAAAGTATATCGTCGCTATTACCTCGGTAATTAGGGACGGATTTGCAAGAGATAGAGACGGAACCGAGTTGTCAAGGATCAATGCTATTCCCTAGGTATTCCCTCGCTAATCAGCGACGGATTCCGAGTTAATGTATATCGTCGCTATTCCCTCGGTAATTAGCGACGGATTTGCGAGAGATAGCGACGGAACCGAGTTGTCAAGGATCAATGCTATTCACTCGCTATTCCCTTGCTAATTAGCGACGGATTTGCGAGGGAACTGTTGCATTTCGTCGCTATTCCCTCGCTAATCAGCGACGGATTCCGAGTTAATGTATATCATCACTATTCTCTCGGTAATTTGCGACGGATTTGCGAGAGATAGCGACGGAACCGAGTTGTCAAGGATCAATGCTATTCACTCGCTATTCCCTCGCTAATTAGCGACGGATTTGCGAGGGAATCGTGGCATTCCGTCGCTATTCCCTCGCTAATTTGCGACGGATCCAGGGTTTCAAGTATCAAAGAAATTTCATCGTTATTCCTTCTCTCGCTCAATGTGAACCAATCCGAGCTCGACCTACTCGAGTATTTTTTTTTCGAGCCAAGCTCGGTTCCATAATGCCTAGATCGTCATGCTCGTGCTCCTAATTGAGTTTTGGAACTTTGTCGAGCTCGAGCTAGGTAGTGTGTCGACTCTACTCGATTACACCCCTAAATTTGGTCAATAATTCTCAATCTTGGTCTAACAAAGTCATATAAGTCCTCATAACTTTACACACTCTTTATCGACTCCTAAGGTAATTTGTAATTCCCTTATTAATATTTGTTTTTGCGGTTGAGTTAATTGACTAATTTGGAATTTGGTCTTCTAAGCCTAATTGGCGGTTTGAGCCTCAAACTCAATTTGCGATTCTAAGTCAACTAGGTGATTTGTGATTCATCTTTATACTCAATTTGTGATTCAGATCAAAATCCCAAATTGTGGTCGGACTGATTGGTCTATTTTTTTATTCGTGTAGACTGTTAACCAATTGGTGATTTAGGTATACTATGCTTGATTTGCGGTTGGGCCATAAGGCCGAATTTACGTCCATGTATGTTTGCCTAGTTTGGTGGCGGTGGTGGAATACCGATAAGTGAAGGCTATCTCGAAAGTCAACCAACAAAACAAAAATAGCCAAGTGGAGGGATCGGTGGGAAAGCATATAGTTGGATCAGTTATCTTTCTTGTTACTAAGCTAAAAATAGTAAGATACCAATCCATGTATTATATTTTAAAATGTAGTTAGTATTGTTATGTTTAAGGAGTTTATCTAATTTTCTTAACAAATTTATGTTTACTATCAATTTTCCGACTTACGCATAGACCATATGACTATTAATTTAAAATACACATTCGAATTTCTATTTGATTGTTATATGTATCCGACTTGGTGAACTCAGATACGTACATGCATGCACCGTTACTTGTTGAGAAAATAGATAAAAGTTATAATTTATTATATTGTTTAGAATAATGATTCCAAATATATCTCGTTGACACCTTTGGGTAACGTATGATTCCTTCTCGTGCCAAATAAGAATTAACCCACCCAAACACCCTCCCTTCATTTTTTACCTTTAGTTGTTCTCTCTTTCTCTCTCTCTCTCTCTCTCTCCCCCTGAGGTGGTGAAGCAAGTGAAGATTGGTGGCGAGATAAGGGTTTTCAGATGAGGTTTCCTCCTCTGTGCGATGTATGTGTGTGTTTTCAGGTGAGGTTTCCTCCGTCGTCGCCACCATAAACACCAACACCACCAAATCCGTCACCACCCCCACTGCCACCAAATCCACCACCACCATTTGAATCGATTTCGTTTTTTTCACGGGTAAATCAAAAACCACCACCGCCACCAAATCCACCACTACAGTTTGAATCGATTTCGTTTTTTCAAGTAAATCTAAAACAACCACCGCCACCAAATCCACCCCGACCATTGATTATTAAATAAAATGGTTAAACCAAGAATTAAACAAATGAAGAAGGAATATAATTGAATTCATGACCTAAACAACATCCATTTTATTAATATTGTACAAGTTTTAAATGGTTTAACTCCTTTTGTGAAATTAATATAAATCTATATTCAATTATCACATAATATCTTATTTTATATTACATTAAAAAGATCATGTATTAGCAATTTAGATAAATTAAAGTCACAACTGGTTTAAATGGTTCATAACGTCATTCAATTCAATTAATTAACGTTTCAAAGAATTATGTTTATTATATTATTTATGGAATATAATATATTCATTACAATTTTATAATTGTAATGAAGTATAAGTTTTTTATATTATTTATGGAATATACTATATTTATAATTATAATGAACGATTAGTAAATGTTAACTTTCAATTAAATAAAATTTTGAATTTTTTTATAAAACTATTTTCAAAGAGAAAGTCCAAAAATAATTCTATCTTCCCTCCAAAGTTTTCACTTTTCATATTCCCCCCAAAAAGCTTCATATCCCTACTTTGAGTTCTCTCCCTCCCTCATCTCTCACTACAGCCTCCTCTCACGATTACACCAGCGGCGCTGCTTCTCGACCACATAACCGGCGCTACCATGAATCGCCGCCGCTGCCCAGAATTTTAACCACAGCCGCTACCACGAATCGCCGCCACCGTCACTGCTTTTCGATTTCATCGCCGATGCTGCTTCTCGACCCTTTCGCCGCCTCTGCTTCTCCACCAACATCACCACTGCTGTCACGAATCACCGCCTCGCCTCTTCTTCACGAATCGTAAGGTAAACTCTAACTTTGAAATACAAAAGGTCGTTTGGGAACTTGAAGCCGCAAAGTCGGCTTTCTCCTAAATCTCTAGCACATAGCCTTATTTCATTGCGTATGATGGCCTTCTTTTCATTTTGTTGGATTTAATAAATAATGGAAGATATATGAGTAAGAACTCTCAGGCCTATTGTGTTTTATATGAAGTAATGTCTAAGCAGTCTGTAGGTTGTACCGAGCATCATCGATGAATGAGGTCCTTCAAGGAGCCGATGTGGTAAAAATTTCTTACGTTTTCATAATAATTATTTTTTTCTATTTAAGAGAATAATAATCAATGGCCTAACACAGGAAGCAATTCTTGTAAACTACAGCAGAGGACTAGTGGTTCACGAAGAAACTCTTGTGGAGCATTTGAAGCACAAAACGATGTTCCAAGTGCTTGATATAAAAAAGGTTTCAATATTCACGTGAAACAAGCGTATAAGTAATTATCGTCAAATTTATGTTGTTTTATAGATTCAAGTATAGTTCTTTAATTTTTTTTATCTGGTTCATACATCGAATTCACATGCTAATTCTAAATCTTCCATAATTACATGTTTATAATTTGGTGAAAGAATGTTAGGTTTTATAGTTTAATATTGAACTCCCCCATTAGGTTAAAACTTTTGTGTTCATCTTTATTAGATGTCGTAGATAAACTCTCCCATCTTTTGTAACTTCTATTGAAACTATTAGTCTATTACTTATGTTTAAGTTTAATGAGTACACATAATGTGAAGTGAATTTTATTTATCGTTATAATGCTACTATTTGAAATTTTGAATGACATGATATACATTGTATTTATGTATACTTATCTTGATTATATTGAAGTTGTGTTGCGAAGCTGTGAATTATTGCTCCAAAGTTGTTTCCTTGTGATTGTTTGGTTTAGGGGAGTACAGGGCCTTCTAAACTAGCGCATTATGAGCACAAAGGGGCAAACTTTGAAGGTTTTCGATCACCATTTTCCCTCTCGTCTGCTGCTCTTGACCAAGGTACACAACGATCTGTTCTCTTGTTGATTCTTGTTTAGACTCCGCTTTGTTTAGGGTTTTGATCTATACCAAACAACCTTAATCAATGAAAGAATGTTTACACATCAAATTACACAACTGAATTTCAGTAAATGGCAGGTCTACAGTATGCTTCAAACTGTTGGCATATAGAATCTAAATTGGTTAAATTGAGTTTTCATAAGTAATTAGTCTTCTAGTTAATCTTGGTCATATTACTTGGTCATATTGAATTCTTTTAATGGTTATATTGAATTCTGACTTGGTCATATTGAATTCTTTTAATGGTTAATTGTTTATATGTCAAATTTGGGTTGTAATATAGTTACTTATTATATTTAGGTACTCGAGCTGAAACAACAAGTACAAGAGTTGCATGAACGAGAGCAGAGGCTTTTAAAGGAAATGGAAGAGGCTCGAAAGCGAGAGATGGAAGAGTATCGCAAGACAGAAGAAGAGTCTCGCAAGAGAGAAGAAGAGACACGAAAGGCTACTGAAGAGTGGTTTAATCAGCTGCAAGAAATGTTACTTTTACATCTCCGTGCGAACCCTGCCCCTCCCCGTCCCCCTCCTAGTTAGTTAGTTATGTTCTTGTATGTTAATGATAACTTAAATTCCAAACATTATCGACTGATAACCTAACTCTAAACACTATCATAACTTTGGAATGCGATTGGGATCATTGATTTTCGTATCAAATGTAGTGTTATATTTATTGTATTGAACAGGGAAATTTTAGAAAAATATAAAATATTTATATTTGTACCGAACAGGAAAATTTTTGAAAAATAAAAAAAATTTATAGCTGTAATTTTAAAAATCCGTCGCAAATCCGACGCTAATCCGACGCAATTATCTGCATGTTTGATGACAAATCCGTCGCTAACCCTTAGTTCCGTCGCTAATCCGTCGAAAAAAACCGTCTCTAAACCGTCGGAAACATCGCCGTCGCAAATCTGTCGCTATAAAATCCGTCGCTAAACCGTCGGTAACTTACGTTTCATGCGTTCGTTGAAAACCGTCTCTAATCCGTCGCAAGTAGCCGTCGGTAATCCCTCGCTATATTTCCATCGCTAATCCGTCGTTAATCTCCGACCTTTTAGCGACGCCTGTATACCGTCGCAAACTGATTGATTCCGTCGCAAAATATGGTCGCTAACCGTTAGCGAGGAACAACTTAGCAAGGAATTTATTCCGTCGCAAATCCGTCGCAAATGTCGATTAGCGACGGATTAGCGACGGATTTGGCCGTCGCAAATTTCGATTTTTCTAGTAGTGAACTTAAACAGAATTATAAAGCTTAATCAGACTGAACACTCATAGTGATTCAGACTGAGTATCAGCTGTACATGTGTTCGATCAACTTAGACTATATCTTAGTAAGATTATCAATATGTTTGATAAGCTGTGTGCGTAAACTAAGATATACATATTGAGTTTCTGCTTGATGAGTTTCAAGCTGAGCGACTCAGCGTGAAGACTGAGTCAGCTCAATAGAGTTACTAAATATGTTTTAGTTAATTCTTTAGACTTCTAAGGATGAGTTAATAATTATACATGTTAGTCCATGTTTTTTTTCGAGTGTGTTCTCGAAGAACTTAGCTTGATGAGTTTCAAGCTGAGTAACTCAGCCTGACTAAAGAAGTCACTTTGAAAGAATTTAAATGTGTTTTAAATTCTGTTTTAACTCTCTATATCTACGAAAAGGATTAGAAGACTTCAGAATCAATATTGAAGATTGAAGACTCAAGATTGAAGATTCAAGATTCAAGATTCCGAGTTATCCGATAGTTAGTTAGCAAATTAGGATTAGTCCAGTTTGTTAGGAACCGTAGGAACATGATTATAACTACTTATCTCCTGATAAGTTTAGAGGCACGACTTATACTACGACTTAGAAAATAACTAAGTGTTGTAGAGCCAAAACCTCATCTCACCGTATGTGTTACGAATCTTGATTACAGTTTGTTAGTTCAACTTGATCAAGAAAACTCACAGATTCCCAAAGTGTTTGTGTGTTCGAATATTCACATTTGTTGTGAAGATTGGTAAGTAATCATAAGTTGATTGAATCTGTGTAAATCCTGTTTAGAGAGTCGTTAGTATCTATAATCATAAATTGATTATAGATAGCTAAGTTTGAGAAATTGAGAGATTTATATTAGGTGGTTATATATCAAGAGTTGCTTACTTGATAATTATTGTAATCATCTTCTTATTCAAAGCATTGTAATCATCTTCTTAATAAAAGCATTCGACTGATTGTGTTTTGATTTACTGTGTGTAACACTTTTATTTGATTTGTTCAATTTCCGCAGAAAGTGTATTCAACCCCCCTTCTACACACCTGTTGCTTGTTGTTATTCTTATACAAGGGACCAACAGAGTTGTAGACGGTGGCCGGAGTTGCAGGTGGTGGTTGTCACGGTGGAGGTCAAACAATGGAGGGTTGTGATTTTTGAATTGATTTAATAAGTGTTAAATATTAATTTAAAATTATTTGTATATTGTTTTTAAGTTTTAAAAATATTTAAAATTATTTTATAATTAAGAAAAATTGATTAAAAAAGGGTGTTAGGGGTATATATATATCCTAAAAACTGAGTAATAATTAAATAAATATAATCCAAAAATACAAAAATTTAAACTAAACCATTTAAACAATTTTCCAACAATTTTATCAATATTATATACATTTATTAACTTTAATATATATATATATATATATATATATATATATATATATATATATATATATATATATATATATATATATGCACGATTAGTCATAACGGTAGTCGATAATATTTCTTCTCTTAAGTTAAAATCAAATTTACTATTAAGTTATAACTAGGGTTTAGTTTCCGAAATTTGTACTGAAATTGTCCTACTTTTTTAAGAACTACCATTTGATATACTCTGTTACCTACTAATATATATATATATATATATATATATATATATACTAGCATATTATCCGCGCAATGCGGCGGCGTCAACTAATTTTTACTCAGTAACCTGCTTGTTTTCGGTATTCATCAATACAGTGATAACAAATAATTTTCTTTTGGCAAGTGGCAACATGTCTATTTTCTTTATCTTTTTTCCATTTTATTTATTATTATTTTATTCTCAATCAACTCTTTTATAATTTTAAAATAAATTTTGAGAACAATTAAATAAGAAAAACGATCTCTAATTATAAAGTAGGTTAAATTACATGACAATACAGAACATAAGTTAGTAATGTGAAACTATTAAAAATTAAGAGATTAAGATTATCGAATAAATTAATTTGAAACTATAAGTTAAATGAGCTATTTTAAAAAATTAAAATATATGTTTATAAATTCTAATTATATGTTATTCACATTTATAAGCTCTACTTAATTATACACATTTTTTTGATAAATAAGTTAAAATGTTTATAACATAATTGAATATTTATTATTTGATTTTTTTAAGTATGAAAGGTTTAGTTATTAAAATGGAATATAAGAATCTTATTAAATGCATTTAGTAGTTACTTTATATAATAGTTTACATTTATTTATATGAAGGGTAATTTAGTATATTCAACTTACTTAAAAATTAAAAGTTTTTAGGTTGTAAATGCTTTATATAGGAGTAAGATATATATATATATATATATATATATATATATATATATATATATATATATATATATATATATATATATATATATATATTTACCTACTAAGGTAACCGGTAATTCTTTAATTTTTAAATTTTTTTAATTGCCACATAATCTGCCACCTCATTAATTATTATACAATCTTCATCTTTAACAAGATAAAGATGAAGGGTGTTCTTCTCTCCTTCAAGAACATCTTCATTTGAAACCATGAAACCACGAAGAACACATAAACATAATCTAGAACCATACAAATAGATGGTGACCAAAAAAGAACACATAAACAAAAACTAAGATTGTGAAGAACACAAACTAAAATAATGTGAAGATGAAAACAAACACAAATCCGGATTCTAACTACAACTACCACCGAGATATCAACTCCAGCCACTAGTCACTAACTCCGACCACTGTCACCAATTCCGGTCACCACTATTAACATCCGCCATTTATTACGAGAAACCACCAAAGCACCACCGTTAAATTATTTCACAAGAAAAAAACAAACAAGGTCCCATGAAGTAGAAATACAACCTAAACGAGAAACCTAAATCATCTTTGAACCAAATATCTAGACACAAAACTTAAATCGAACCCGAAACACAACACTCAAGTCGAAAAGAGAACCCTATATACAATAATCAAACACGAATCACTTGGATCTGGAACATGAGGATCAAGTCAAGATCGTATTGATGGTATGCGATGGTGTAATAAGAGAAGGGGGAGATTGAGAACCTCTACTGATCATGGATCTTAATCTTTTGTGCAAATCGGTTGCACCTTTGATCATAAACACAAGATGATGATTCTTGCAGATTTCATGGCGGTGGGGATGGTGGGTAACATACAAAGATCGAGTGGTGATGGTTGGTGCCGTGCATACGATGGCGATGTGGCATCGGTGGCGAGATGGTCGACGATGGTTGACAGTAGAGAAGATAGGTTGGAAAGTGTTGATGTATAAGTGTGTGTAATATATATATATATATATATATATATATATATATATATATATATATATATATATATATATATATATATATATATATATGTGTGTGTGTGTGTGTGTGTGTGTGTGTATGTGTGTGTGTGTGTGTGTTGGTGTGCATATTTTGTATCTAGTTTGATAGCCTGATAAGACCTTAGTGTTTGGCCCATGACCCATTGTTATACTCTATTTATATTGGTTGCAAGGGTGAGCTCGGGTAGTAGCAGGTACACCAAAACGTGTACTGCGAGTAAGGACAGCGGGTAAGTTCTTTGGATTTCCAGACTCGCTCGAGTATTCCTCCCCACCCCACCCTCTACCCCCTCTCAACCAATCACAATCAAACACCCATTTAATTATTTTAATATATTAATAAAAAAATGGGGAGAGTTTTAAGGTAAGGTAAAATTTGTAAATTGGGTAAAGGGATGAAGAATGATGTGGCGCTGATGTGACATCGGATAAGGGGAAGTTGCAGGTAACCCACAACACATAGCCTAAGTGTGTTTACGTAAAAATAATTAATTTTTGGAAAATTAGACTCATATTAAAAAAGAAGTTTATGATTGACTATTGCTGCTTAAGCTTGTATAGTTTTTTAAAGAATAAGCTACTAAAAACTTCTAAATAAAAACCACGTTAAGTATCAGTTATAAGAATATGTGACTTTTGATATAGAAACTACCCAAAGGGTAATTATGGAACTGATTGACCAATCAACATGGTATTAGAGATTATTATCCTCTAATTTTGTTTCCTTCTTTCCCTCACAACTTTCCTTCTTTCTTTCAGATTATGTCTGATTATTGGATTGATTGACTAATTAATGGAAAGTAGGATTAGGTGGGTTCTAGGTTAGAAATGGGGATAAATGAGTAGGGATGGCAATAGGGTCAAGGGTATACCCGAAGAACACCCCTAAGTGGACATATGGTGTAGTGTTAGTCCCATATAACAAGTGATTCAAGTAATATGTAGGATAGATGAAGGTTTGCATATGTAAACTAGAGAGAATATGGTTTACACTTTGGAAAACACCTAGTTTATTATTACATTATGAGCAAAACCTTACCTATTACAATATGTCATATCCCTATATATACCCCATGGGTATTTTACAATTAAACTCCTATTTCTATACAATATTATGAATTTACATGTAAATTTAGGCGGGTGTTTGTGTTTAACCATTAAAAACGAGTTTTTTAATTTTCTAAAAAGATTTTTAAAAAATGGGGTAAAGAGATATAATTACCCTCATCTACATGGCACATGAAAGACACTAACGGTGATTATTCAATGGAAGTTAATGAAATGACTAGATTATAAAAAAAATTATGAATAAAGGATCAATTTTGTACTTTCGTTTTTTAATGAACTAACATTCTTAACAAATTTTAAGGACGAATTTTTTTTTTCTGAACAGCTTTTAAGGACGAACTATACATTTAACTCTAAAAGGAAATATCTAGGTCAAGTATTATTAGTGATTCATATTTTATAATTTGATCAAAGTTTGTTAAAATAATGTAATTGACACAATTGCAAGAATGCATGTGTGTTCATAAATCTTTCTATTAGTTCTATAGAGAAATGTTTAATATAGTCTATACTTTTTTTCATAATCCTAAGAACTAATTTTAGCTTTTGGATCATCCTCATCAATAGTCCAGATTGAATTTTAATACTTTGGACGGAGTGATATTTTCATAATTAACATGTGATAAAATCGCATGTGATTGTATACTGAATCACATGTGATTGAATATCAAAATTTCAGGACTATATTTTTTATATAGACTTTATTGAACACAACTCTAGTTCTATAACATATATTTAAAAAAGAGCATATGATGTATGATGTCACTTTAGTATTGTTACATTTATATACCTTTTTTATAAATAATTATTAAAATAACTAAAATACTTTTCATCGAGCAGTTATATAAGCGTGACACTATGATCTCACCTAAAGTTAGGTGTGCTACTGGCTTACCTCCTTTTCCCTTTAAAAACATAACAAGTATAAGGAATTTTTCATCTATATTCTCAAATATTTCTTACCAACATATAAAAAAAGTACAATCAAGAGAAAACAATTTAGTTTGTTTCATGAAGTGTCAGTGATGGAGGGAATAGCAGAGCAAGCTTGGGCTTGTTTCCAAAGGTTTTCAATGATCATAACCAGTTTTGTATTGAATCGGTTCACAAAGAACTTTGGTAACCATCCTGCTGGATCCAACTGCAAAATAATCATATCATAATCATAATATTAATCTCCATTTATATCTTCTTTCAGTTTATCTATTTGATTATTACTCTATTTTTTTCTAGTTGAGGATATGATATATGTTTCTAGCAGCATATTTTAGGTATTAATGAGTTCTAACAGTACATATCAGTATTGGTGTTTAGTGTTGCCCATTACCCAATGTCATGGGTTCGAGTTCCGTAGACAATTAGGTAGATTTAGGAGTCGGTTAAAAAAAACTATCTTAGGTGCTTCCGTGCTCACAATAATTTTAAATGAGAGATATGTTAGTCAATTTAACATTTACTCATATATATATATATATATATATATATATATATATATATATATATATATATATATATATATATATATATATGTATGTATAATATCCTTTCTATAAAAAGGGGATATGTTTTAATACTTTAGAGTTGAATAATATTAGTTGTGGTCATTAAAAACTCTAACATTTATCAAATGTTAGCCACTATTCATAACATGTAACTTATGAATAGTTTTTTTTTTTAACTTTTAGGTTATATATATTTTTATTTAACTTTTTAGTTAACTCATTTAGGTATAAGTCTATTTATTTATAGTTAATTTTATATTTTTTACTTTGTTTTTAAACTTATAAGATACAAAATAAGTCAAATGATGCAATACTCGGATATTTCGTAATATAAATCGTAAAATCTTTTTTGGTGTGTATAGCCTTCTAGAAATTTGAAAATGATAATGCTAATTTTCAAGGTTAATAATAAATTGTCGCTTGAGCCATAATGTCATATCGATTTATGTTACATATATAACAACTACTTTTAGTTGATTTATATCCATATATATATTAGTTAACCTTATGCTAGCCCTGCTCCCGCAACGCGAAGCTGAAAAAACTTGTTTTGCAACAAAATACACACATGTCAACAACGGATGAAACCTTTAATTAAAGAAAGCAAGTAACACCTTAATCACAATGGGTTTAATATATTAGTTGTAGTAGTAATAGTATAATTATTAATCTTAATGACAAACCTACCTAACATCATCTTGTATATATATTTTCTTCATATTATTTGAAATAAGAAAAGAAATTAATACAAGTCAAATTAACCTTTTGACCAGTAATAAAAATAACCATACAAATGATGATTGAAAAAACTTTTAATCAAGAAATTAAATCAACGATTTGAACAAAATTTGGGGACTTTTATTAGCATTTGCTCTCTAATTTAAAAAATCAATTATTTTTATTTTATTATATATGTCAAATTATGAATTTAGGGGATGGTTAATTATTACATGTAGAAAATAGAAATGGATGTATGATGTACCTGTACAACATAAGTGACCATACATGAATCATCATGGAGCTTTTCTACAACCCATCCTGATTGCATTAACAACCCTCTTATTGAATTATTCTTCTTTGGTTGCAATCCTGCTGCTATCTCTTTTGGCAATGAAGCAACTGCTACTACCTTTAATATGATTATCACTTTTAGATCAAAATGACAAGGATTTAAACTAGATATCATGATTTAAATGTTTTTTTTTTGTAATTAGTTAATTACCATTGTTCCATCATCCATCGTTTCTCGTCTCTCGTATACGACGAACTCTCGGTTACGAAATAACGGTTTCGAGTTCTCCCCGAACCGTAATCGTATGATGCTTAGGTTTTCATCAAGATCTTTGATGTACCTTGCTTCTACCAAATCAGAGTCCCATTGCTTCTCACAACATAAAAGATATACTCGTTTAAGTATTTGTGAATATTTGTGAAAACTTGTCAGCCCAATTGTATAAATAGGTCAGTGTTCTTAATCAAGATTTACATTTTATCATATATTTTCTACACAGTGATTAATGTAATACATAATACTGTGTTTATTTTCATTATCTATATTTATGTACAACAATGATTGTTACAAGAAAATCTTGTTTGAAATTTGAATAGAAAAATAGATTAAGAACATGTGAATGTATACCTTAGCAGCATCGATGACATTAGCCACGGTGATAAACTGTTGAGGGGAGACGGATTTAAGCAACCATCGGCTTCGAAAAGTGTGAAAGGATCCTGATTCAGACCGACGTTTTGATATCTCAACACCGTCTTCAAAAGCCACCATTTTCCATCCATCGTTCGGCCCATTTGAATCCCTGTTAGAATCAGAAGCAGATAACAGTTCCTGTATGCAGTTTTCGCTTGCGAAGAACACGTATCTTCTCAATGAATCATCGCTTATAGACCTTGGGATTTCCAAACCAAAAGAGGAACATTTATATGATGTAATCAAAACCCATTTCAAGTAATGTGTGTTTGTCAAAATGATTCAATGAAACAGTACAGAAGATTGAGTAGTTATCATAAAAATAGTACCATGATCTGCTGCAAGGTGCAGGAGTGCTGCTGTTCATCCTAGGCGCTTTCTATCTCAAATTATTATGTAAAAATGTTGACTGAATCAATGAATGTAGGATATATAGAAGGACCATGATGATGCATATATATATACACAGACAAATATACGTATATATATGTATTTTGAGAGAGAGAGAGAGAGGAGAGAGAGGGAGATGGAGGGACAATGGAAGTACAGAGTAAGATTATTATTAGTTTAGGAGAAGTGATGAGAAATAATGAGAAGTGGACCAGTTGCTAGATGCACATGCCACTGCCAGATTAATCCCCACCCCATGTGATGCTAATCCCCACCCTTTTGCATCTCTCTTTTAACAAACTAAAGAATCTCTCGTCTTTGAAATCTAAGAGGTGCATGGGATAAAGATCATTATTGGAATGAAAGACAAAACTAATGGATTACAAAAAGAAATGAGTAAAAAAATTGGAAGCTATATTTGCCTGGTCATGGGTGACAACCACCCACAAAACAACCTTACACTGTCCCCATATCATGTGGTTTGTGCCATATATGCCAAACTCTATATTTAACATCTACCAAAGTCGACATTTTTCTGTTACCAAAAAGATAAATATATTAATTAACCAATAAAATGACTTACGGTGTGTTTGGTTAGAGGTTTTAGGTATGTATGTCCTTGTCGATCACCATCACCATCACCGACCACCACCAATATCGCTACCACTACCTCTGATGCCATCACCGTCGTTGCCGCCATCACCGACAATAACTGATGTGCTTTTTACGTATTGGTATTTTAATTTATAAAAAGAAATTACCAAGTTACCAATTAGCTAACTTTAATCCAAGGAATCAGAGAAACAAATATCTAAAACAAGAAAGCCAATAAGCAAGAAACCATTTGAATTATAATTATCAAGATGTGAAGAATCTTTACAAGAAACCATTTGAATTATAATTATCAAGATGTGAAGAATCTTTACTTAGACTTTGAATCTCCTCTTTTATTTTAGCAGATTTCAATGAAAGTGCAATGGATCAATATGTTATCATATACCGATTCCTAATATGGCTAGAACTCTTGGTCAAACTTACTAACCCTATAATTACAAAAACATTAATCCAGTGATCATGACATTAACTATCTCTATAACTAGTCAATGCGTATTAAGATACACTTCATCTATTGATTTGTACTGGTCACAAAATCAATCAATTAACAATGAATAATCATCACATGCAATTACAAACACAAATTAAAGTTTATCTCTTAATATCCTAACATTAGGATTTGGTCCATCACCAGTCATGAATCCTAATGGTCATAGCAACTCATGATTCAAGCATTCATAGCTTGAATTGTCATCTCAACTATGAAAAACTTAGCAATAGGCATAAAGTCAGAAACTTTAAAATGAATGGATCTTTGAAAAAGTTAAACATAACAAATATATAACTCTACTAAATCCAAATCAATTAAATCTAACTAAAAATCAAAGGTTCATCTTGTCTAAGTAGAGAATACGAAGCTTTTAGCCCGTAATATGAAGAAAACAACAACTCATATTCATAGAAAGTAAGCTAAACATGCTTGTGGTGTGTCACGTTTAGGTGCGGACCGGATTTCACAACGGTACAAGTACACACGGTGCGGCTGGGCAGAGGACCCATCGCGTGTAGTATAGTGCGCTGGTAAGACCGATGATTTATATCGAACACGGGTAAGCTGATAGCTATTGCTACTCTTATTTCCAAACTGCTGTCAAGTTAGATAGATAGGTGAGGATAAAACTAAATACTAGGCAGGAAAAATAAATAAAGCAGGAAATAAAAGAAAGTGCCAAGTTACGAATCCTCCAAATCAATATTAATAGTAATGTTAGCTAATCCGGTTATAAAATGAATGAAATTATTAAGATGATTTCTAAAGTAGATTCGATACCAATCTTTTATCAGTACAAAACAATCTTAAGGTAATCATGATTTAATCCTTGTATTATTAAAACACCGGTTAGATAAAACCTTGCTTCCCGGGTGTTATCCCGTTTTACTTAAAAGGTCAGTATTTATCTCCTAATGAAATAATAGACAAAGTAAATACCGTTGTCTGTCAACATCCGGTAAGAAGATATATATTTAGGTATTAAGATAATATATCAGTTCAACACCTCAAGTGGGTCTATGAGCGAATGTCCCTGTATACACATACCAGACTTATACGTATCGTACACCTCAAGTGGGTCCATGAGCAAATGCATATAAATATGAGTCTGTTTGAATATATATGTATAAAGATACAGATATCCTAAGCAAATGGTTTTTCAACACTTACGATGCCGAATACCAGCATGAAATGATAGTATTATAAAATAACCAAATATACGTTTCATTATTTCAGAAATACCAAGTCTTAAGTAAAATCATCATAATATAATCCTACGCATAACAACTACATATTTATATCAATTCGGATTCATTGTAACGAAGCGAAAATAAAGGAAAGAGAATACCAGTTCGTATTATACAAGGTAGAAATATATCTGGACAGCATCCTGACTCGTACAAACTTGCTGGAACTCGGAAAAACAACTACAGCTACGAAAACTACAAATCTACGCTATAAACTACGTATTTACATGGATAGGAGGCGAGGAAACCTCCAGAGCAGCCTGAAGGCCCCCTGGAGTCGCCTAAGTTCGGCTGGAGTGGTGTGTGGAAGTGTCTAAGGGTTGTAGAAGGTGTGTTTGTCGAATGAGGCTTGGCTTGCTATTTATAGGCGTGAAAACTGATTTACGCGCCGCGTAATGATCTATTTCCGCTGCGCGTAAAGATGTCTGACAAGATTCCTTGACAGCTTGCATTCTGTTGTAACAGAATTTGATTCCTACGCGTCGCGTGTTGAGGATAGGGTACGCGGCGCGTAAATAGCTTTTTCAGAAAATCTTCGTCTTTTGAGTGGTGTTTTCTCGTTTCGACGTGTTTTTATCCATTTTTCCGTTTTGTCTACCTGAAATAGCCTTGAATAAAATAAGAAAACATTTAAACTCATTTTGGCTATATTTTATTTATTTAAACAAGACATTGTCAGATATCAGATATATATTTTATGTATAAATCTTCCAATATCAATTACCCCACACTTAGGATATGCTTGTCCTCAAGCATAACTGTAAATATAATCAAAAACAAATCTTCAAAATTTTAACAAATATAATTATAGAAGAAATATTAACAAAATTTACATGATTCAGATATTAGCATTTATTAAGTTAGGAAAAATATATTCAAATTTTTACACGACTTTTGCATTCTCACCATGTGGTTCACTCTATCACTCAAGTGTATAAGGTTTATATCAATATAGTGAATCACACAAAATGTCATGAAAATGCAATATTACCATATGCTTGTATCCAAATCAAATCTATACCACTAGAGAGTTTAGAACTGTCAAGAGGACTTTTGGGGATAAAATGTAAAAGGCTATGGGTTAAGGGTGGGAAAAAGAAGGATTTTTAAAAGTGGCTAAAAATAAGAATCCAGAAATCAAATTAATAACCGACTAAGCTGCTTTTATTGAACTAACAACCGAGAATATCACAATCTTTTTGTTGAGAATACATTTCACTGAGAAGAATGGAATCAGAACCATCCAAATGATGGACGACATCTAGAAGAAACTGACAAAACATCTCTACTCAATGTATGACAAGCTAGAAAAGACGTCCAAGGAAAAACATGTCAAGCAACTGAAGCTTCTCATTTTTCTATTGATTTTCTGATTTTTATGGATTTTTTGGGTTCAGCTGTATGCAACGGATAGACCAAAGATATTAACTTTTCATGTCCCGCTGATCGGTACATGAACAACTGAAGAATATAGGAACACAGAATGAAACTTAGTAGCATATAATTGGTTTAATTAATTCTGGAACTCAAAAATAAATTAGACTAAAAATAGGATAAACATGGGTGATGAAACGAAAGGTTAAGGCTCAAAGTGGTGAACTAGGGTATCGAATACTAAAAATGAGCATTACGCTGAAAAAGGGTTAAAAATAAAATAAAATAAATAATCTAAAATTGAGATTATTTAAGTTTTGAAAGAAAAAGACTTATAACAACGGGTTTTAAAAAGAAAAAGGGTCTCTATCAGTGCAATAGTCTAGTTCTCATTTTGGTGGTTTTGAATAGAATTCAGTAACAAGTTCTAAAATATATGCAATTTAGACATACTCACATCAAATGAAATCAGTGTTTTAATGATAACAACTGTAAGGCTCAAACACTCAATTTAAGTACAGGCTGTATTTATGCTAAGTCGTGAAATCTCGAATAATTTTCCTTTTATGTAATCTGAATTCATATAAATTTAATTAAAAATTTCATACAAATAATCATAAATGCGAAAAAATTTAAATTTGAATTTTGAATTAATTTACAAATTAAAACTATGAGGATTTTGCAAAATTTTAAAATTTAAAATTTTCGGGATTTTAGACAAATTTTATTAACAAGAAATATGGATACCTCTACCCCACACTTAAAATGGTACAATGTCTTCATTGTACTCAAAAGCATGAATAAATAAAAGTGAAGTAGAGAGAACTCCCCTATTTTGCAGATCGAAATTTTGGTATTGTTGCTGAGCTGACTTCCAGCATATGCGTGATTAATCATAATTTTGATTCTGAGACTAGAAATCTCACACATCATTTTATTAAGTTTGTAGCAAAAATAAAACAAAAGAAAAACAAGCCATTTATTCGGGTTACATACTATTCGTACGGTATGTAAGCGAACAGAATAACACTTTGAAATGCGGAATCTTTTATAGTCAGATCTTCAATACTGCAAAACTAAATCAACACTTAGAATATTTCACAATATTATCACATTTCCCCGGCAACGGCGCCAAAAATCTGGTGTGTCGCATTTAGGTGCGGACCGGATTTCACAACGGTACAAGTGCACACGGCGCGGCTGGGCAGAGGACCCATCGCGTGTAGTATAGTGCGCTGGTTAGACCGATGATTTATATCGAACACGGGTAAGCTGATAGCTATTGCTACTCTTAATTCCAAACTGCTATCAAGGTAGATAGATAGGTGATGATAAAACTAAATACTAGGCAGGAAAAATAAATAAAGCAGGAAATAAAAGAAAGTGCCAAGTTACGAATCCTCCAAATCAATATTAATAGTAATGTTAGCTAATCCGGTTATAAAATGAATGAAATTATTAAGATGATTTCTAAAGTAGATTCGGTACCAATCTTTTATTAGTACAAAACAATCTTAAGGTAATCATGATTTAATCCTTGTATTATTAAAACACTGGTTAGATAAAACATTGCTTCCCGGGTGTTATCCCGTTTTACTTAAAAGGTCAGTATTTATCTCCTAATGAAATAATAGACAAAGTAAATACCGTTGTCTGTCAACATCCGGTAAGAAGATATATATTTAGGTATTAAGATAATATATCAGTTCAACACCTCAAGTGGGTCTATGAGCGAATGTCCCTGTATACACATACCAGACTTATACGTATCGTACACCTCAAATGGGTCCATGAGCAAATGCATATAAATATGAGTCTGTTTGAATATATATGTATAAAGATACTGATATCCTAAGCAAATGGTTTTTCAACACTTACGATGCCGAATACCAGCATGAAATGATAGTATTATAAAATAACCAAATATACGTTTCATTATTTCAGAAATACCAAGTCTTAAGTAAAATCATCATAACATAATCCTACGCATAACAACTACATATTTATATCAATTCGGATTCATTGTAACGAAGCGAAAATAAAGGAAAGAGAATACCAGTTCGTATTATACAAGGTAGAAATACATCTGTACAGCATCCTGACTCGTACAAACTTGCTGGAACTCGGAAAAACAACTACAGCTACGAAAACTACAAATCTACGCTATAAACTACATATTTACATGGATAGGAGGCGAGGAAACCTCCAGAGCTGCCCGAAGGCCCCCTGGAGTCGCCTAAGTTCGGCTGGAGTGGTGTGTGGAAGTGTCTAAGGGTTGTAGAAGGTGTGTTTGTCGAATGAGGCTTGGCTTGCTATTTATAGGCGTGAAAACTGATTTACGCGCCGCGTAATGATCTATTTCCACGGCGCGTAAAGATGCCTGACAAGATTCCTTGACAGCTTGCATTCTGTTGTAACAGAATTTGATTCCTACGCGTCGCGTGTTGAGGATAGGGTACGCGGCGCGTAAATAGCTTTTTCAAAAAATCTTCGTCTTTTGAGTGGTGTTTTCTCGTTTCGACGCGTTTTATCCATTTTTCCGTTTTGTCTACCTGAAATAGCCTTGAATAAAATAAGAAAACATTTAAAGCTCATTTTGGCTATATTTTATTTATTTAAACAAGATATTGTCAGATATCAGATATATATTTTATGTATAAATCTGCCAATATCAGCTTGTAACAGCTAATCGAATGTATGATGTAATTTTCAATTCTTGACTTCCTAAAGCTTGATCTTTAAGTTCCCTGCCAATAGCAGTATATCGAAACCATCGGGTCGGCTAAGAAAGTTGTGAATCTCCCGGACGCGTAGCGTTCCTTGATCTTCACCCGTATTGTTCTACCACGCCTCCTTCAACGCACTATCCATATCTTGCTTGTAGGTTTTTTATGTCCAATAGGCTTTATGTTTTATTTCAACAGGTAGATGACATGTTTTTCCATATACTAACATAAATAGTGTACTACCTATAGGTATTTTAAATGCAGTGTGAAAGGCCCTAAAGCATCATCTAACTTATCTGCCAATTCTTTCCTATTCCCCTTGATCGTCCACGACACAAACCATTTCACACGAACACGGCCCTAATTGTCAGGCCTAATTATGTGAATTCTTATTCATTATTGTTAGATAAATGTGCACATTCAGTAAACTAGTGTTTCCACACACACACACACACACACACACACACACACACACACACACATATATATATATATATATATATATATATATATATATATATATATATAGTTTTGGTTATAAATTAAATAATAAGGATCAAATCAATTCTAACCTTTAATATTAATCTAGGGTTGTAAATAAAGTGGGATGTGGAGGGATATGAGAACTCAACATAAAATTTCATTCCGTAGTTCATAGAAAATGGAGAACAAAATAAAGATCCAAAGTCAAATCCAAGATGTATTGTTCGGCTACTACAAACATCTTTTTTCTGAACCTTTGACAGAAAGATCTCTTCTTAAAATGTCAGAATTTTGTCAAAGCTGAATAAGGAACAACTGACAAAGGTAGAGAAACATTTTCTTAGAAAATGAGGTAAACGAGGTAAATCGTACCCGCGTATTACAGCGGGAAAATTTTTAATAAATAAAATATAGAGATTAACACTTAAAGATTCAATATAAATTATTAATTTCAGTACAGCGTATTACGGCGGGAAAAAATATAGATAAATAAAATATAGAGATTAACACTTAAAGAATCAATATAAACTATTAATTTCAGTACATGACAAAAAAAAAATATATAAAACAGATTATTTTAATATAATAATTATTAACTTAAAATATTAAATGAAGATTGATATTCGTTTATGACAAAAGCATCAAAAAGTGATTAATAAAAAACAACATGTCAGGGATCGATCCCTTACCCTTTTGGCTACAAACATAAAGCCTAACCACTACACCACTTCAAAGTTTGTTATTTAGGTTGTATCTTTTAGTAAATAACACTTTAATTTCACTACAGGACAAAAGTGCTATTGTTCATTGAATAGTTGCATTCCTGTAAATTAATGTATATATATATATATATATATATATATATAATGGCGGTCAATATGTATTCAGGTTCAAAAGTTCCAACACCGGATGGATTTAACTTCTAAATCTTTAAATCTTGCAGGATCTTATAGACTCGATTTACTGGTTTTAGAGACGGAAGAAATCTCAAAAGGGTGTGATACATCTTTCATGACCCTCATTCCAAAAATGAAAGACCCGGTTGGACTTAAAGACTTTAGTGTTGGGGTTTCACGAGCGGCGCAGCGGAAGCAGATGGGCATGAATAAAAGCTAGAAACCCCAAAAATGTACCAAGAACTCTACAACTACAAAATGCAGCATGTAAAAGGAAGAGATGGAATAAGAAATATACCATGCTCCAGCTTCTGAGATCTTTAAGTTGGGATGGACTCTAAGTTACCAAAAGAGCAACTCTCTATTGCTAGTCCACACACAAGTTTGTTTGATCCCCAAATGCTAGTATGACAATTTGTGATCTTCAAAGCCTTGAAATCACTTATGGAACAACTCACAACTTCCAGAAACACTTCATATACATGGATGAAATTCTAGACTTCTTCATGAACTCACAAAGGAGCTCCAAGAACCAAAAGAAGAGAGAGAGAGAGAGAGCATTTTAGCTTGGTATATTGATTCCATGAATTAATCTAAGTTTCTTAGATAAATGAGAGCCTCTTAGACAATTATGGAGACCCACAATCATATTGGCAGAGATTCTGGTCGTCCATGCAGCCCCTAGGTGCCCCCAATAACGCATGCCTTGAGCCAAGCAAAGAACACCAAAGTCAAGATTCTGTCAGACGTATCCCGTGGCGCGGCCACAAACATGTCCCGCGGCGCGGGAAATAGCGTTTCTAGAATTCTTCTTTCTCTCTTCTCATTGTGTGCTGTCGGGATCAATCCTTGGTGTGTGACCCAATAGGCTCGTGTATCATCAGTAGTATTACTAATATACGTGTGTCAGTGGGCATACTCCAACAGACTCCCACTTGCACATGACACATCGTATCGATAAGTAATACAGACAGAGAGCGGCCTCTAGCAAGGCATCTCTGCCCCCAAGTCAACGCGAGTTATGTCATCCCAAGACAAGTACCAAATCACAACCCTATAAGTTTGATATGGCCCTATAGATAAGTGATCAATCATTCGTTCGCGATATCCGTGTGAACACGAGACATGGTTAAATGTCAATCTCCAGATCGTTCACGATTATGTTTCTCGATCTCGATTGATGGTGACCTAAAATCTAGTCACAATCGATCAAATATCATTGCAACTTGAGCACGGCCGTGCATTTTATGTCAGCGCTCAATCATCGAGGGGCCCATGGATATCTCTTTAAAATTAGAGGAACGAATCCCTTTGACTACATTGCTCCGCTACATACACCATACTTTACCTAAAGGCTCCCTTATAACAGCCAGTTACGAACTGCATTTGAAAGCAATCAAAGCAAAGAAGGTCCATGCTTTGGAACACATGTATCTCCAGTCTAAGGACAAAATGATATTATCATCCTGATTTACTCGTGACAGAAACCATGAAGTAAATTCAGGTGTGGGTCGTCCAATCACTTGACCATTGCAAGCACAGGCGAAGTGTGGCGTCTCTTTACCCAATCCATTATTAGATAGCGACCAACCACTTCCCTTAGTATTATCTCAAACTTCATCCCCTTGAAGAATGACCGACTGTGGATATTTAGAATGAAAAAGCATTCTGGGAAGCATTAAACATGCTAAGATGGAACACAGTAAGGATTCATGAAAATATCCGCCCTCGGCGCATTATTAAATCACATTTAATAATCGATATAGTATGATATACAATGCTGCTTAATGTTCCCAAAATTTAGTATATCAATATACATAACTAAAATAAAATTAAGCCAAGTCTTTTTGAAAACGGATTTGCATGTAGGCGCTAGTATGACTAACATCATCAGCCTATGACTCTAGCTTAATAAACGGATCAGCCATAATGCCATCCATATGTACTCTCATAATAACCATATATCCATACACAACCAAACCACTCATAAAGTGTTTGTTGACGAGACTATGGTCCTTTGTCCAAGTCCGCATACCTTCATTGCTTCAGAAGAACTCAATAAGGTAAGTGACACTAAGGACAATGGTTTTTGTGCAAAAGCCATTATACCCTTATTATCTCAGAAGATCCAAATAGGGTCATAAATGCTTATAGAACCATTCTTATTAACAACTCCACATAAAATAGGATCTTTTACTCCGATCTAAATCGGCAGTTTATCCTTACTGAATAGGATTTCTAACTCCAAACTAAATCGGCAGTTTATCCCTTTGGAAATTAGCATTAGAGTAATAAATTAATCTAAGCTTTATCTTTCCCTAAATTCATCAAGAACATATCTCAATATTTCTTGTACTCCATAATCAATTTTGTATATGTCATAATCATTATGGACGAATAACTCCACAACTAAGCTTTCAAAAGCATAGTTTGGACATTTTCTCCAATACAATGTATGTACCAGGCATACAAGTATATGATTATAACAAAACTCCCACTAGCCCTGATATTCAAACAGGTTTAACCTTTGCTTTTGAAAACTCACACTTATGATTTTCATATCAAAGCAAAGGTTCCAACCTTGAGATGCATATTTAAGTCCATCAATGAACTTCCTCAAATTTGTAGACTTTACAAGAATACTTGTGCTCTTAGACTTCACAAGGATGCTTGTGCTTGTAGACTTTACAAGGATACTCTTGATGTAAGAGACCTCCGGATAGTGTTTTAAGCACTTCCTCATGAAAATTCCTGTTAAGGAATGGAGTCCTTATATCAATTTATCATAGCCATAAAAGGCAATGATATTTTATGAGTATCTGTATAAACTTCAACATAACCATTGGGATAAAGTTTCAAGATGATACCATCCTCATGGTCAATCATCAAGAACACTTTTCAACCATGCGATATTTGAAGTTGTCTACAAAACTACTTTTGATATAGCCACTGAAAGAAAGTTTCTAGATGATACCTCCCACTGGTCAATCATCAAGAACACCTTTCCAATCAGTCGGTATTCAAAGTGGTCTACAAATTTACTCTTCGACATAATCACTAAAAGAAAGTTTCTAGATGATACCTTCCATTTGGTCAACCATCAAGAACACTTCTCTACTAGTCGATATTCAAAGTTGTAAACATATCCATGCTGGTTTCTTTCAATAAAGAACCAAATACACTCTACGGGTTTCCACCCAAGTGTAGGATAAAACAAGTTTCAAACTTTAATATCCTTCATGGATTACATCTCACTTTCATTTCCTCTTTTCTTCTAGCAGACACTAAGCCCACTACGCTACCAGTAGTTGATGACTTATCATCAAGCCGTCTTCCACAGATATAATAAACTATATCTTTCTAGTCTTATGACGACATATACCAGTCTAAGAGAAAATGATTATATGTCAGGTTCTCCGGTCTTCTCATACTAGATTTTAATCATTTCTGATATGCTAATGCCAACATCAGGTTATTCCATTCAAGGTCTACTTTTACTTCTACAGACACCCATGGATATTAGTTTTCAAAAAAAAAAAAACAATTTCCCAAAAACACTTTTTTTTATAAAAACAAATATCCCATGGTCTTAGAAGAATACCTAATGGAGTAACACCTCTAGATTCTGGATTCCTTCACCTCACGAACAAAACGCAGGTTTAGACAATCCAGACTTTGAGATAGACAAGCAAGGATACTCTTTCTAGTCTTATCCCCTAAGGTGTAGTCTTAACCGTCTTTGTTGGTTTAAGATTAAGAACATAGCCCGCCATTACTTTAGTGTACTTCAAACAATTGAATACTAAAGTGTAACACATGAATTACTAGACCATATCAAGAATGTCCGGTTCCTCCACTATACGACCCCATTTCACAATGTGTCCTAGGAGGAGTGAACTATGTGATAAATCCATAATCCATTTGATGGTTATAGACTTTAGAACATGTTTACTCAATCTTCACAGTCTACACAAGGATTAACTCGGCTAAAGCTCGACAATCAAACTTTGTGTAACTAGATTCGAGTATCATATTCCCTTTATCTATTTTGAATCAGGCACTTCGTTATGGTGTGTGTTGAACACCTCTAAGGTTTCAAACACAAGTCTATCAACGAGTAGACATATCCATTTCTTCTACCATCATTGGTAAAGATAACGAAGTATTTTGATTTTATACCTTATGATTTGCTTGAACGGTCTACACAAGGATTAACTCGGCTAAAGCTCGACAATCAACCTTTGTGTACGTAATCCAACAAGCTATCAATCCTCTCACATACACAAGTGAAGGATATATAAGTAAATTAACCTAATAAATAAGATTTGTATTCAACATTTGACCCATGGTCAAACGATTCCAAATTCCTAACCACATGGATTTTTGTGATACAAGTCTTGTTTATATGGTTAAGTCAACTATGTCATAAGGTTAACTGATCCAAATTATTCATGATCATGTTATTACTTCTTAAGCACACACTTAATATAAATGCCATGACATGTATAAACTTTGAAACAAAAACATGATTCAAAATGATATCATCGTCTAACAAAGGCATAATAGATATGTTGTTTTTAGCCACTAACAGCGCAAAACAAATATCTAATGAAGTAATATATTAGCTAGAGGGACAGGCAAGTTTCAAACTTCCAATCCTTTCAATATAAACAACTATCTTGTTTTTCTATTTGAAGTCCAGCTCTCCATGCCTTACATACTCACTTCCCTGTTCATACTTACATTTTGCAGCAAATAAATTTGCAACAAAATTAGATATTATACCTAGCATTCATAAAACCTAGCCCTTAGAAGTAGTATTAAAGCAATGAAGTTTAATCATGAATTTACCTTGAGTCAAAAAGGCTAAAAGAGTTTCAGCTCATTTAGACAAAATGGCGGCGCAAATTTCTAATCTTATCTTGAAGTAGCAAACTACCCTTCATGGAGTATAGTCTATAGGCGCAATCACATTGCCCTCTAACTCCACTATAATGGAAGACTTGATCAAAACTTCCATCACAGGTCAGTTTCTATTTCTTGATTATTTGTTCCTTATTAGCCTAATTGGGAATATATGAAGTGATATTCATTGGTCATGCTAGACTTTACAGTCTCCAATCATACCATGAAGCCCTTTCAAGCGTAATCCATGTACTCCTTACTGACAAGGACATAGATACTTATATTCCCATCTTCTTGCATCCGTCAACCGACTAAGGTCTAGACACACTAATAGAGTTTCTCTTTTTAGCCTGCTGATGGATCTTGTCCTTCAACTTGGTTAATTTATATTGTACGCAATTAATTACTTAAATTACTTTCGCAACTTAGAGTCTTTAAGTCGAACAATATAAAATAAGAAACCTCTTTTGTGTCTATGATACGTGCTATACGTATCTATGACCTGTTTCACATTGGTAGCAAGTGGCTTTAAAAGGTTTTCTCAATAATGTACAACTTTTTCTCAACCACTAATGTTAGACAATTAAGTTTATATGTATGAGTCTATCCTTTATTAGGAACTAACGGAGTATTAATTTTAATGTGGTGTTGTTAATGTTTATCGTCTTAAATAAGAGTACACATTTTAGTTAATATTGATATGATCCTTGTTAAAATATTTTACCCACTTGATTTATAAAATCAAAAATTTTAACAAGGGCTAAGAACCATATTTCACCTTGCACCGTGACGGGTTTTCCGCAGATCACGTCCCAAAGCTATTTAGGCTGGTACAAATTCACCGATTGTAATCCATTATTACAACTCTTAGTTCCATGCGGGATCCAATTTGACAACCATTGTTTCAAATTTGGCATGTTTGATCCCTCCACACCAACTTCAAACTAAGATTTTGAATAACTCGGCTAGAGCTCGACAATTATTCAAAATATTACTTTGAAATCGTAAATCAACCATCAAGATACACGGTGGTACTCTTGACCAACGATTGACTAGGCTAGAGCTCGACAATCAATCTTGCGAGTTGCCACACGCGCCTTCCACACAGTCCACATAAAGATTAACTCGACTAGAGCTCGACAATCAACCTTTATGTAACTAGATTCGGGCGGTGTCATCTTATGGGTGGTGTGCAATTTACATTTAGAAAACGGGATTTAGTTTTCCGGTTATAAAACCATTTTGAGCTTGATTAACAAAAGTGACAATAACCAAAAGTTTTCACATCGGAATATAAACCAATTTTATATCCTATTTGTTAATCAAGTGTACGCGCGAGAGTTTGTTAAACCATTGTTAAAAACTCTTGTGTTTTATTATTTGTCAAAAATTGTCTAGCATGCAATAATCCTAATATCCATGCATAAACAATAAATAATAAAACAACCACACGCATACATATCAAAGTTGGTAACCATGCCCCTAAAACCTATGCATTTTCCCGTGAGCCACTACGGAAAAATCGAAGTCATCTAAGGACATTTCCTTGACTTGGATGTGCTCCCACTAAACCCGCTACCTCTATTGGGTCTCCCGGATTCGTGTTTGCCAAGACGTCATTCCAAAGACTCTCGAACAAAACGGCATGCAAGCCACAAAATTAAATTTACTAGTACAAATATACAATATGAAAATTTAAATGGCATGCAAGCCACAAAATTAATTTACATACCAAATAAATCAAATAAATTAATTATTACATACAATGTGACTTATAGTCACCAAATGAATGAATAACTAATTTAACACAACCAAACATCCACAAGTCTATGGCATGACTTTGTTACCAACAACACATGAACAACATGGTGTGCCACACAAAACCATGTAAACTTATGTATCTTGGTTAAGATTATTTCTAAAAACCCAAGGCACTAAATAATCCCATGTATATATGCATTAGTAACACCAAACCATTTTTGGTGAAACATATTCATATATACATAATATAAGTACATGCAATTATTAATTTCATGCCAAAATAATAATCTACATGTAAATATACCAACCAAGACACAAGGCAACTTATATACGAAAAAAATAATTTATGAAACTAAAATTCCACAAACCATTTTAGGATGCCAAAAACCCGACTGCAAAAACTGTTATTAAAATTTTATTTAAAAAATCTGACAGCACCAAAAACCGCGCCGCGGAACCCACCTGACAGAAAAACAGAATTTCGATTTCGGGTTTTTCAGGCCACTATGTGCATTTTTAGTGTAGAGGTGGCTCTGATACCAATGTTGGGGTTTCACGAGCGGCGCAACGGAAGCAGATGGGCATGACTAAAAGCTAGAAACCCCAAAAATGTACCAAGAACTCTACAACTACAAAATGCAACATGTAAAGGAAGAGATGAAATAAGAAATATACCATGCTCCAGCTTCTGAGATCTTCAAGTTGGGATGGACTCTAAGTTACCAAAAGAGCAACTCTCTATTGAGAGTCCACACACAAGTTTGTTTGATCCCCAAATGCTAGTATGCCAATTTGTGATCTTCAAAGCCTTGAAATCACTTATGGAACAACTCACAACTTCCAGAAACACTCCATAGACATGGATGAAATTCTGGTCTTCTACATGAACTCACAAAGGAGCTTCAAGAACCAAAAGAAGAGAGAGAGAGAGAGAGAGAGAGAGCATTTTTGCTTGGTATATTGATACCATGAATTAATCTAAGTTTCTTAGATAAATGAGAGCATCTTAGACAATTATGGAGACCCACAATCATATTGGCAGAGATTCTGGTCGTCCATACAGCCCCCTAGGTGCCCTCAATAATGCATGCCTTGAGCCAAGCAAAGAACAACAAAGTTAAGATTATGTCAGACGTATCCCGCGGCGCGGCCACAAACATGTCCCGCGGCGCGGGAAATGGCGTTTCTAGAATTCTTCTTTCTCTCTTCTCGTTGTGTGCTGTCGGGATCAATCCTTGGTGTGTGACCCAATAGGCTCGTGTATCATCAGTAGTATTACTAATATACGTGTGTCAGTGGGCATACTCCAACATTTAGACCCATTAGTCTCTTTGGAGGTTACTACAAGATACTAGCAAATATGATTTCCGAATGATTCATTGGAGATTTATCACCTCTGGTAATAATATAATCGGTTGTTATGACTAACAAGTGAACTTTATTAATTATTAATGGAAGAAACTTTAAGTTAATTTATAAACGGGGGTTTATAAATTAAGGATGATGCGGGAGCTAATTCCAACAATTATACGATAATTGAGGTGTGTTGTTTAAAAAGAATATTAACGGGAGTTAATAAAAACTATTAAATAACATTGCGGGTCGTTAATGGGAGTTAAAAATCCAACCTCTTGGGAAAACTCAATATAATCGGGTTTTAACAAATCAAATCTATATATTGGAAGATTATTATCATAGTGAATATTATTATCATCATATTTCACTTATTATATTTCTATTGTTTTAATTCGTCGTAATTAATTGTAATCTTATTCTGCTGTAAAACAAAAAATAAAAACCCCCCTTTAGATTAATTAATATAATTTATAGAATTGTATTATAATTCCAAGATTATTTCCGTGTGGATCGATCCTAATTTACCTCATCTATACTACTACACGATCCAGTCATACTTGCTGGGATACCGTGTGTTTATATTTTTTCGTAATTCTTGTACTTATTTTGTAACTTGCTAAAACACGCTGTTAAGTTTCTGGCGCCGCTGCCGGGGAAATACGGTATTATTTTATATCTCTTAAATTATTAATTAATCAAACCTTGCTTGAAAACTTGTTTGCAAGTAAGATATATTTATATATATATATATTTTTCACCTTCTTAATTGATTTCTCTAGTCTATGACACGAAGTTCAACATCAAAATTATTTGAACCTTTGTCTGAACCTGAAAAAAGATTATTTAAGAAACCAAAGATAGAAAAAATTAAAGAAATTATGGAGGACGATCAACCGATGTGGAATTCAAGAGATAAAACTCCAAAATCTGTTGATTCAACAATTAAAAATCCTGCCATACAAGGTGAAAATTTTGATATAAAAGGACAAATACTTCATATGATCCGAGATCTGCAATTCGATGGTAAGATTGTTAATGATCCAAATCTTCATATTGAAAATTTTCTGGACATTTGTGAACTTTTTAAAAATCAAGGTGCTTCTAATGATGCAGTACGTCTTCGAATTTTTCCTTTTACTCTTATAGGTGAAGCAAAAGCTTGGCTTAAATCCTTAGAGCCAAATTCTATAACTAATTGGGAAGAGTTAAGGAATAAATTTGTGACTAAATTTTATCCTCCTTCAAAAGCTGAAAAATTAAAAAATGATATTATTAGCTTTCAGCAAGAAGGTGATGAAAATTTATCTGAATCATGGGAAAGAATGAAAAAATTAATTAGAAGTTGTCCGAATAATGGTTTTACAAAAGGTCAAATAGTACAAATCTTTTATAGAGGCGTAAACCCAAATTCAAGAATGAATTTAAACTCATCAAGTGGAGGAGTTTTTCTTTATAAAACACCTAATGAAGCATATAAACTTCTTGATGATGTGTCAATTCATAATCTTGATTGGAATTCGGACAAAAGAAAAATGGTAAATCAAATAAGTACAAATGACGGAAATAATGAAGAAGAATTAGCAGCTCTTAGAACAAACCAAACAATTCTACAAAAGAAAATAGACGAATTAACTTCTTCTATACAAGCTATACAGATTGGTTGTGACATCTGCAAGGGACCACACTTTACAAAGGAATGCAACATCAATGATAAACCTATTCTAGCTCCAGAAGAGGTAAACTTTCTAAACCAGGTTTTTATAAGAATAACCAATTTGGAATACTACAAAGAAATGATAATTTGCAAATGAAATAAATGAAAATATTAGAAAGGAACATATTACTAATTTGCAGATCATCAAAAGTCATCAAGCCTCGATCCAAAATCTTGAAAGAGATATTGGAAGAATGACTCAACAACTTTCAGAAAGACATCAAGGTGAACTTCCACCCAATACTCAAGAAAACCCTAAAGGAGATCAAAGACATGAACAGGTAAAATCAATTACCACTAGAAGTGGTAAAGAGGTAAAATCTCCTTCTATTCTTGAACCTATTCAAAAGGAACATAAGGTACAAAATGAAAAAAAAGATGGAGAAGAATCAAAAGAAAAAGATAATAATTCAAAAACTCAACCTCCAGTTAAGGAATATAAACCAAAAGTACCATATCCTCAAAGGCTTAAAAAGGAAAAACTTCAAGAACAATATGATAAGTTTAGCGAAATGATAAAACAAATACGAATCAATTTACCACTTGTTGATGTACTTTCAGGTATGCCAAATTATGGAAAATTCATAAAAGACTTGTTTTCAAACAAAAGAAGAATGGAAGAAATTTCTTCCACATATCTTAATGAGGAATGTTCAGCATTATTACAAAAACAAATACCACAAAAGCTGGGAGATCCAGGGAGTTTTACTATTCCTTGCTATTTTACTGATACAATTGTTTATGATGCATTAGCCGACTTAGGTGCCAGTATAAATTTAATGCCATATTCATTATATAAAAATCTGGAACTAAGTGAGCTAAAACCAACAAGAATGAGCATTCAATTGGCAGATAGATCTTTTAAGTATCCAATTGGCATAATTAAAAACTTCCCGGTAAAAGTTGATAAATTTATCTTTCCAGTAGACTTTGTTGTTCTTAAAATGAGTGAAGATAGTAAAGTACCCTTAATTTTAGGAAGACCATTTTTAAACACTGCGGATGCCATAGTTCATGTTTCGAAAAAACAACTTACTCTTGGTGTAGCAGATGAAAGGGTAACTTTTTCTATTAATAAAGCAATGAAACATTCGGTAAATTCTGATGATTCTTGTTTCTTTGTAGATATTATTGATGATTGCATCTTTAAAGAAATTGAAGAATTTTTGAAGGATGAAGATCCTCCAACAACTATCATTTCTGATGAAGATCTAGACGTAGAACCGGAAGAACTACTAAAAATAGATATTGAAGGTAGTGATTCAGAGGATGAGGAACAAATCGAGGTAATACCTGATTTTAAAATTAAATCATCTATTGAGGAACCACCTGAACTTGAACTTAAGGAACTTCTAGAACATCTTGAGTATGTATTTCTACAAGAAAATTTTTCACTTCCTGTTATTATATAATCTAGTTTAAAACTGGAAGAAAAAGAAAAACTATTAAAAGTACTCAAGAATCATAAAAAAGCTTTTGCTTGGAAAACCGCTGATATTCAAGGTATTAATCCTTCTTATTGCACACATAAAATACTTATGAATGAAGATTTTAAACCATGTGTACAAAGACAAAGAAGATTAAATCCTAATATAAAAGAAGTGGTTAAAAAGGAAATTATTAAATTACTCGATACAGGACTAATATACCCAATTTCTGATAGTCCATGGGTTATCCCAGTTCAAGTAGTACCAAAAAAAGGAGGTATGACAGTAGTTGTAAATAAAAATAATGAACTTATACCTACAAGAACTATTACGTGATGGAGAGTATGTATTGATTATCGTAAATTAAATGATGCAACAAGAAAAGATCATTTTCCACTTCCTTTTATTGATCAAATGCTTGAAAGACTCGCAGGTAATGAATTCTATTGTTTTCTAGATGGATTTTCAGGATATTTCCAAATACCAATAGATCCAAAAGATCATGAAAAAACAACTTTTACATGTCCTTTTGGAACTTTTGCTTATAAACGAATGCCGTTTGGACTTTGTAACGCACCAGCTACTTTTCAAAGATGTATGACGGCTATTTTTCATGATAATGATTTTTCTGTTTTTGGAAACTCTTTCAATACTTGTTTATCGAGTCTAGAAAAAGTTTTAAAAAGATGTGAAGAAACTAATCTTGTTTTAAATTGGGAAAAATGTCACTTTATGGTTAAAAAGGGTATTGTTTTGGGACATAAAATTTCAAGAACAGGATTGGAAGTTGATCAAGCAAAAATTGAAGTAATCAATAAATTACCTCCACCATCAAACATAAAAGGAATAAGAAGTTTTCTAGGTCATGCTGATTTCTATAGAAGATTTATAAAAGATTTTTCAAAAATTACGAAACCATTGACCCACTTATTAGAAAAGGACACACCATTTGAGTTTACACAAGAGTGTATGAAATCTTTTAATCTTTTAAAAGAAAAACTCACTAATGCGCCAATTATAGTATCACCATATTGGAATTTACCATTTGAATTAATGTGTGATGCTAGTGATTATGCATTAGGAGCGGTGTTGGGACAAAAAATAAATAAACATTTTCAACCTATATACTATGCAAGTAGGACATTAACAGATGCACAAGAAAATTATACTACAACAGAAAAAGAACTTTTAGTCGTTGTTTTTGCATTTGATAAGTTTCGCTCTTATCTAATATTGTCCAAAACCATAGTATATACGGATCATTCTACTCTCAAGTACCTTTTTAATAAACAAGATGCAAAACCAAGACTTATCCGATGGGTTTTACTCTTACAAGAGTTTGACATAGAAATTCGTGATAAGAAAGGAGCCGAAAATTTAGCTGCAGATCACTTATCAAGATTAGAAAATCCGAATTTAGAAAAAATTGATGAAAGGGAAATTCATTATACTTTTACTGATGAATCTCTCCAATCAATTAATATAAGTGATGATTTAAATACTCCTTGGTTTGCAGATATTGCAAATTTCTTAGCTGCAGGTACTATTCTCAAAGGATTGACATACCAACAAAAGGCAAAACTTTTGTCGGATGCAAAGTATTACTACTGGGAAGAACCATATCTATTCAAAATTAGTACAGATAATTTATTACGCCGATGTGTATTCCTGAAGCCGAACAAATTCTACAAGAATGTCATCAAGGACCTACTGGGGGACATTTTGGCCCTAATTTAACTGTGAAAAAAGTATTTGATGCAGGTTTCTATTGGCCGACAATTTTTAAAGATGCAATTACAATGGTAAAAACTTGTGACGCATGTCAAAGGATTGGTAATATTTCTAAACATGATGAAATGCCACAAAAAGGTATTTTAGTTTGTGAAGTATTTGATATTTGGGGAATTGATTTCATGGGTCCATTTCCTAATTCAAATAAAAATCGTTATATTTTGGTTGCTATTGATTATGTCTCTAAATGGGCTGAAGCAAAAGCATTACCAACAAACGATGCCCAAGTTGTGGTAGACTTTTTGAAAAATATATTTTCACGTTTTGGTACACCTAAAGCTTTAATTAGTGATAGGGGAACCCATTTTGCCAATCATCAATTAGAAAAAGTTTCAAAAAGATATGGAGTAACACATAGATTTTCTACTTCTTATCATCCACAAACAAGTGGACAAGTAGAAAACACTAACCGATCTTTAAAAAGAATTTTGGAAAAAACTGTACAAAATAATCCAAAATTTTGGGCAACCAAATTGAATGACGCATTATGGGCATTTCACACAGCTTATAAAACACCGATCTGGATAACACCGTTTAAAATGGTGTATGGTAAGTCATGTCATTTACCTTTTGAAATCAAACATAAAGCTTATTAGGCTTTAAAGAATTGTAATCTAGATATTGACAAGGCTGGAAATGAAAGATTCTATCAATTACATGAGTTGGAAGAATTAAGATTGCAAGCTTATGAAAACTCTAGATTATACAAAAAAAGAACAAAATTATGGCATGACAAACGTTTGAAAGGAAATAAAGAATTTCATACAGGAGATAAGGTTTTGATCTATCAATCAAAATTTAAATTTTCTGGGAAACTAAAATCCAAATGGATAGGACCTTTCACGGTGATTAAAACATTTCCATCAGGTTATGTGGAACTCCAAGGTAAATATGATACTTTTCATGTAAATGGTCATCGTCTAAAATTGTACCAAGAAGGCATGAAAGAAACAAACAGAGATAACCTTACTCTCTATAAAGCCGAAAATTGAAAATAAATAAAAAAAGAGTCAAGCTGACGACTTGAGAAACAAAAATAAAGCGCTTCCGGGAGGCAACCCATTTTGTTTTATTTTTGTATGATTTGGTCTTTTACCAGCAGACATAAAAGAACTGGACTTGCTTTTGTGAAAAAAAAATTTAGATTGCTATAGTGTTTTCAAAATGAATATTGCTTGGTTGCTTTTAAATAACATGAGGACGCTTCTGAATTTTTTGCATTTTAAAACGAATTTGCCTTTGGATATTCGAATGTATATAATTTCAAAGTGTTTAATAATTAAGAAAAAAGGTTTGAGTGATCATAATTTTGAAAAATTTGGAAGAGGAACTTCAATATATGCAAGGAAAAGAAGGGCATTACTAAAGTTGGAAATGTGGTGCACTGGCACATTATACAAAAAGCAGGAAAACACCAACAAATTCACAATCAGAATGCGCGGATGCATTAAGGAGGGACCCAGTTAAGCTAAAAGCTGAAGGCAATCTCAGACCTAATTCAAACGCTAGCATGATGATTAATGATTTGTTATTTCTCAGACTAAATAAGCTTGAACCAGAAATCTTTATTGATGAAGGTACGTAAAATCTCTTCCATTCGTCTTAAAGATCTGACGTTAAACGATTTCGCATATCGATAGCGTTAAAATGTTCTTTTGAATTCTTATTTGAGAAGTCAAAAGTTGTGTATAGTTTTTGTTACCAAGAAAAATAGAGAAGGGCTAATGGTAAATTCAAAAACTTAAGGCTCAAAAGCCGAAAAAGTTAAATACCTCTCGATCGAACTTTTTGGTAATATTTTGTGTGATTTTTTTTTATTCCAACTTTGTGGGTGTGTTGCCTGGAAACCCTCACGAGACTATAACTCGTCCACTCGGGCTACCGAGAGGTTTAAAGGCTTGTTGCATATGCTAAATGCAACCGTGATTCCTACGAAAGTGAGTTAACTGCAACCCACCATACAAGACGCCTTACAAACATTGGATCCAACGATCCTATTGACGTTAAGTTTTTGTGGTAATCTCTATCTGGTTTTATTTTAACTATATTGCAGCTACATATTTTTCTTATTTTTTTGTGTGGATTATTTATTATATTTCAGTTTGTTGTGATGTTTTATTTTTATATTGCGTGTTATTATTATTTTTTTAGTATGAAATAAAAGAAATAAAGAAGTGTATCTACAGAAAATAAGGAAATCACGCATGGGAAGATAAACTCGACTCACATTAGAAACAAGAAAGCAAATACATTCGGAACCAACAATTACAGAAAGAGTACAAATTACAGAAAGGAAGCTAACTCGAACCTACAGGGGAGTAATCCTTTCTATTATTTATCTCCTACATTACATACCTACTATATTTTTAAACATATGGGATTAAAAAAGCCATTATGAGTAGTGGCCAGAAAATAACAGAAAAGATAAGATAAAGCTCCGGCTAGTCTTCAAAAGGTAAAGTTAAATACAGATAAATGGTGAACGCGATTAGCAGAAAAAGAAGAAAAACCAAAAATGGATCAACCATTTTTCTCGAATAAAGGAAAGTGTTGGAGAAAATGTGGGAGAGTTGTTGGAGAAGTTGTTGGTAAGATGTGTGGAATGTAGTGTAAAAAAAGGGGGTTTTGACCATAATACCCTTCCTTCTAAAATTAAATCTTATAATTGTTAACTTAATTACAATAATGCCATTATAGATCTTAACCATTGATTTGATTAATCTAATGGCTAAGATTGGGACTTTGGGATCTTTGTTTAAGGAGGGATCTATATTGATTCAATTTATATATATATATATATATATATATATATATATATATATATATATATATATATATATATAGGGTGAGGTTATAAGAACATTCCTTAAACATAGAACCTAAAGAACCATCATGATAATGACATGTGGCACATTATTTTAGGACAAAATTGGAAAATAACAAAAAAAAAAAATTCCAGGCACTCCTCCCCTTCTAGCTCAACAACATTTATAAATAAAAAAACCCCACTCAACTTTAAATTATCATAACTTATTCGTTTTTAAGAATTTTTGCTAAAAAAATATATCGTTAGATTCAGTTTTTCGTGCTCTTTCAAACAAGACCAGACTTGATATATTTATAAAACTATTTTTTTTAAATGCAAAGTTTGCATTTTGAGCTGGGTTCATTCTAAATGCAAAATGCAAAAAACGAAAAACGTAGAATATAAACATGCAGGTCCTCTAGATGCTTCCAAAATGCAAAAATTATGAAAATGCAAAATGCAAATCCAACATGATTCAATGAAAATGCAATCTAAAATGCAAAATTACATATTCAAACCCAAAATGCAAAATTCGTACATAAACACTACATACTGCCCAAAATGCAAACAAAAACTTCATGTTAAAAAAAATTTAGAAAAATATGGAAAGAGTGATCTTGTTTGAAAGAGGATTAAAAAACTAAAAGATTGGTATAATTTTTTTGTTTGAATTCACAAAACTTAAAAAGTTATGACAATTTAAAGTTTTTGGAGGTTTTTTTTAAATCGTGGGTTGTTGGAGGAGGGATTTTCCATGTTTGCCCTTTTCTTCGTATATTAATACATCATAATTACAGTTTTGCCATTGTTAAATCTCATCCATTAATTTTGATGATCCAATGGTCTAGATTTGTTCTTTGGGTTCTTTGTTTAACACATGGTTCTTTATTGATCCAATTTCTATATATATATATATATATATATATAGACAAGGGTTCATGCGAAAAGATCCTTATTTGCGAAAAGTGCGAGAAATATTTAGGGCCATCGGATAATATATTCAAAAGCTAGGATGTGATTTGGTTTTTTTGTAATTAAATAGAATATAAAGGAACTTTAAAATAAAATGAAAAGGTCAAACATTGACATTTTATCACAATTCAAAACTACCCAAATTAATAAATGCCTATTTATTCTCTCTAGTCTCTCTCTTTGTTACGTCCCCCTTCTCTCTCTCTGTCTTATGTTTATAACTAGTGAAGCAAGCAACCCTAACCAACAAAACTTCTCCACCTCCGCCGCCAGGAGTTCACCACTGGAGACCCTCTCTTCTCTTCTCTGTCGCCTTCACCGACAACTACAACTCAACCAGTGAATACCGCTACCTCCATCTACCGCAACACCACTGGCGAACTCCTCCGCCAAAGCCCTTCTTCAACAGATCGACGATCCTCTTAACATATCTTGTTTCTGGTTTTGCTACCCGAACTCTATAGCGCCGTTGCCCTATAATCGCCGCCGCTCACAACGACCCAGTTCTACAATCGTCGACTGCCGCTCTTCACCGCCCAGAGCTGGTTTCTTGCCTTTGTTTTCTTTCGCCACCGAGCCCCACCGCAGCAATTATTCTCTCTTGTTTGTTCTACAATTTTTGAAGGGTATGATTGCATCTCTGTATCAACGTTTTTCTCTTATTTGTACAATCTACCACATCTATCAAACACTTAGACACTTACTATTTAACTATATCCGATTTTTCAGTTACAACCAAAAGATGGTCAAAACGGAAGGTTAGAAAGTTAGGCTAGAAAATGAAAAGGCTAGGCTTCAACATGTTCACAAGGGTATCGAGTGCTAAAAATAAGCACTACGCAACACAAAGACAATAGTCAATCAAAAATTAGTATGTTAGTAACAAAAGAAAACCTCTATCAGTGCAATGGTATGTAGTCTCATTTTTATGGTTTTCAACAAGAATTTAGTAACAAGTTCTACTTTAATCGTATGTTGACTTCGTTACTCGAAAGAAAAGATAGCATCATAAGATAAATACTAATAATTATAGGCTCAATCTCTCTTTTGGGTAATGGAATAGGATTAAAGTAAGCATGATCTTTCAATTATTTTTCTAATTTAACAGTTGTGAGATTTTTTTTTTAATGTTTAGGTAGTAAAAAAATCGAAAAATTTGACCACAAATTTTTAAAATTTTTTATAATAGAATTTTTTTTATATCTTATCGGCTTTTAGCCTTAAGACTTTCGATTTACAACAAAGTTAAGAATTTAACCCCTTCCCACACTTAAAAATTTTCATTGTCCTCAATGCAAAAACCAGTATAGATGAAATTTATCTGTCTCGGCCAATGGTCATATGACCGTTGTAACTTTTGCACAAAAAAAAAAGAGAAAATACGTGCAATACAAGTTTGTAGAATACTATGTTTAGTTTCATTCGAGTCAAGAAATAGTCAATTTTTATTTAACAATGGTCTGGATTTTCGTTACACTAACTTGTATTTAACCGCTAACTTAACATTACAACCCCAAAGTCCTCTTGAAGGTTGATGTCTCTAGTGGTGGAAATAATATTTGGATACAAGCCTATGCTAATAAAAGTATGTTTTGACATATAGAACTTTCACCGACTTTTAACTTCTACCTACATATGGTAGAAAACCTCAGATACAGGATGAAATGTTTGCATGATATTGATTTTATTCTTTTAATTTCGTTTGTGTTTTAAAATTTTCAATGTTTTGTATAATAAAAGAAAATTGATTTATTTGATTACTAAGTAAATTTTTTTATAATAGATTTGCTCGAGGACTAGAAAAGTTTAAGTGTGGGAACTTATGATATTGCCGAATTTATACATATTTTTATATGCCAATATAATGTAGTTTTAATTATTTTCTTTATAAAAATGGATAGTTAATGTATAAATATGTTATTATTTGGTAATTATAGGAAAATAGTACTTGGAATTGAAGAATGAAGCAAAAAGAAAAGGAAAGTGCTAAAATCAAGAGGAAAATACACTACTTCATGCCATGAACTCAAAGGTTCATGCCATGAAGATTTTTACTACCAAAAGTAACATATTTATTACTCGTATGGTGGAATTATATTAAACTGAAGATCAATTCTAGAAGGAAGGGATGAAACCATGAAGTACCAGCCAAATCAAGCACACCTCATGACATAATATGGAGTTGTTTTGAAAAAGAAAAAGAAAAAAGACAATTATGACCGGAGCATGTGACTTCACGCCGTGAAGCTCCTCTTCACGCCGTGAAGTCTGCCAGATTTTTGCCTATAAATAGCATCCATTGTGTGTTCATTTGAATACACATTCTATTACCTCTCTACTTTTCTCTAGACTAGGATACTCTCTTTTTCCTCTGTAAACACTTCTATTTCTTTAGTAGTAGCTCTAATTAGATCTATCTAAATTAATTAGATAGTATCTAAAAGAGTATATAGTTAGTTTTTGTGTAATCAAGAGAGAAGTCATCATGGTTGTACAAACCATGATGTACTAAGCCATGTACAAGATTATTTCATCTATGGGGTAACTTCTTTCTATATTCACTATGATCTTATGAATCCTTTATAATGATTTGATTTACTTTTCGGTATGATATTGATTTTCATATCCGATTATCGTATTAATTGAAAAGAACCTTAAAGTTATATTCTACACCTTTGGTTAATAAATTTGTTAATCACATCTATCAATTTGACATGGGAATGAATAATTGGGTGGTTTCTATTATATTATTACATTTGGTAATAATATAATCGGTTGTTATGACTAACAAGTGAACTTTATTAATTATTAATGGAATAAACTTTAAGTTAATTTATAAACGGGAGTTTATAAATTAAGGATGATGCGGGAGCTAATTCCAACAATTATACAATAATTGAGGTGTGTTGATTAAAAAGAATATTAACGGGAGTTAATAAAAACTATTAAATAACATTGCGGGTCGTTAATGGGAGTTAAAAATCCAACCTCTTGGGAAAAATCAATATAATCGGGTTTTAACAAATCAAACCTATATATTGGAAGATTATTATCATAGTGAATATTATTATCATCATATTTCACTTATTATATTCCTATTGTTTTAATTCGTCGTAATAATTGTAATCTTATTCATCCGTAAAACAAAAAATAAAAACCCCCCCTTTAGATTAATTAATATAATTTATAGAATTGTATTATAATTCCAAGATTATTTCCTTGTGGATCGATCCTGATTTACCTCATCTATACTACTACACGATCCAGTCATACTTGCTGGGATACCGTGTGTTTATATTTGGCGTAATTCTTGTACTTATTTTGTAACTTGCTAAAACACGCTGTCAACGGTTTTAGGAGTGATATGTTCATCTAACTTGAAATTTAATAAGAGTCTGGAATTACCCGAACAACACGCGAAACGTGTGTGTGTGTGTGATCGACGCAAGTAACCGAAACCCCCTTCGGGTTCTTTTCGAAGTCGACGCAGGGAGAGGGGGAGGTCGACGCAGGGAGAGAGTGAGGAGACTAGGGTTTTTCCTTGTTTCAAGATTAAAAAATCTCTTGTGTATAATTAACCTTTCTAGGTTTAAATACTTTTAAACCTTATCCAAGCACAAGCCCGTTCAATTAAAGCCCATGTCTTTAACTGAAGTTTCATTCCTTGCACTTTGACCCCATGGACTTTACTAGTTAATTAATTAACTATTAATTAACTGGTCCGTTAAATATTAAAACTTAATATTTAATTTCCCTTTAAATAATAAATAAATATTTATTATTTATTTCTCTTTAAATAACTAATTCAACACAAAATATTTCCACACAAAAAACTGGCAAATTCCAAACTGTTCTAATTGGGTATGTAGCAGTGACCCTTTAGTCTCTTATGACATTGGACACAATGTACCTATTAATTATCTATGCACATAATCTAACAGACTCCCACTTGTACAAGATAAGTAATAGTTACTGTACATTGCTAGCCTAAGGAGGTCCCTAACCAGACACTTAGGATAACTAGGTCATAAGAACTTTTATACCCCAAAGTAATGTGTGATAAAGTAAACTCTCATAAATCAACTATTTATGAGCAATCTATCATAAACTACCCGTTTATGAATGGGTATGTTTATTAGTTTTGTCCCTTGCAACACGATATTTCAATTTTGAGCATGAGCATGGAGACTGTCAACTCAAAATCTCAAGAATTATTTCATGACATCCTTGATTTCAAGTTGCGTGATAAACGACAAAGAACAAATCAGTTCGTTTGGGCACGGCCGTGCACTTACCAGCTTTTTATCAGTCAAGGGGCACAGAAATATCTCTCCCAAAAAGAAGGTGCAAATACATTCTTGCATATTTGCATTTGGCAATACGGCTCCCACTGAATCTAGATACGCCCCTTATAGCCACCCTGTTACTGCGTGGCGTTAGGACGCACTAAGGAGACAATGATTACCGCATCCCAAACCAAATACCTCAGGTTTGAGGATAACCTATGTGACAAATACTTTTGACAAGAATCCACGAAGTATTTTTCACGGTGGGTCAATCCAATATTCGTAACCCTAATAAAGATCCGTCAATTTTGGTCCACAAAGAACTTTTGCAGCTATATTCGATATACCTTCGAATCTACCCCAAAATTACGATGACTTTACAACCCTATCATGGTTCCCACCAAGATTAGTAGCCACATATGATGTTTTGAATAAACCAAGTTTAACCATGGATAAACCAAAACATACAAAATGTTGAAGAACAATGAAACTAATTTCTGCACCCTCCGTATTCCACCCTGGAATAAAGATGCATAATTTCTACCATTTCATTGATTCAATTCACAGCGTTTATCTGAATTACTTATTATTTTACATTGTAACTTATCACGGATTACAAAGAAAATAATATGATTATAAACCAAAAACACAAGACTAGTATCTCGAAGTACTCTTTCTTGGTTTTTTGCTAGAAATTGTTTTGCAACCTTAAAACAATTCTAGTCTTACTTATTTTATAAATTCCTTAAACTTGGAGAACCGGAAATAACTCCTAAGTTTCTGAGTTTATAAAATAATCTCTTTGTAATTGAAACTTCAATTACTCTTGTAGATGTCCTAAATCTTGCTAGATTCATAACCCCTTTTTGAAATGATAAATCTATTTACATATACTTGTAAACTTGAGATTAGATTCCCAGTGTATACTAACACTTATCTAATTTCATTACTAAGGATATAAAAAATATCCTATTTTATCATTTCTAACGTTAATCAACTACCAATATTAATTATTCTGACTTTTAAACCCTTTTAAACATATATAATTCCATTTAAGTCATAACTTGACTTAAAATCTCGCAATGACGTCCTTATTGAGAACCTCTCAATAAGTCATGCATTCCTCGGATTAGTCATTTTTCAAGAACTTACTATTTTAGACAACTTCTAAAATCAGCCGACAATTATATACTTTAAAAGTTCATTCTTATATTTATCATACTAGTTAGATCATGTTAGAATATGCCCACTGATGCGAGTACACCGTTTAAACCACTACCGATGATGTATGGGTCTGTTGGGTCATACACCGGGGTCATACCTGACAATAACCAAAGTAAAGGGACCAAAATTGACAAAAGACAAAAGTTGACATCGCAGGTCGCGATAGCGCCGCTAACGTTAAGGGTTTAGCGCCGCTAAACCTTAAGGGTTAGCGCCGCTAAGGCTGCATGTACTTTGTGTCATGTCACTTGGCAGGCCGCGTTAGCGCCGCTACGGCTGCATGTGCCTTTTTGTCAAATCACCTCTAGACTTATCCAATGCATGAAGGCTTCATGATGGGGTCTTGGCCGGCCTTGGGCATACCAAGTGGTCTCTGGATTTTTATAAAAGACCTCTCTTGAACCTCATTTGTGACTTGGCCATTCATACATTTACCACATTCTCTTAAGTTCTTTCAAGACTTAGAGAGATCTAGAGAGAAACTTGGTTGTTGTTCTCTCGTGGTTTTCTAGAGAGAAGAATCACCAAGGAGCTTGCTAGCACAAGAGGGTGACGTGTTACCGGGGGTACCACCTAATAGTTGATTCGTTCTTGGAGAAAGAAGGAAGATCATCATCAATACATTCATTTTCTGGAGCTTAGGAGACTGGAATAACCTTTTCTCCTTTTATCTTTGTTGCATTTCTGTACATAGAGTAAAATCCATGTTTGGGATTTCATGTTTTATGCCTTGCATGTTTGTTTTATGGGCTTTTAAGTTGTTTCTTGCTTCCGTTACGTGCCCTAGAAATCCCCAACAGTGGTATCAGAGCCACCTCTATGTTAGTTATGCACATGGTGGCCTGAAAAACCCGAAATCAAATAAGTTTGTTTTCTGTCGAATAGGGGTTAGCGGCGCTAAACTTGTTTTAGCGGCGCTAACTCTTATTAGTTAGCGGCGCTATCATCGCTGAAACAGTTTTTGTTCTTGGTTAAAAACTGTTTATGGTCTCGGGTTTTTGGCATTATTTTAAGCTTCTGGAATTTTAATTTTTTTATTAATATGTATTATTCCAGTAGCTATTATATATGTTTGGTTGTATGTGGATATATAAGTTGGTAACCTTGCCTAGACCATTTGGTTGTTTGTGTGTATTTGGATGCTTGTATGGTTGTATTATTATTCTTATGATAAATTTGTAATAATAATGTGGCTTGCATGCCATTTCATTCATCCATGTAATTGTAATAGATAAATAGGAATTTTGTGGCTTGCATGTCATTTCTATTATATTGTATGTATTACTTTTGATGGATGATAACACACAAGATGGGGTCAAAGAAGATGGAGCATGGTGTCCATGAAGCCGGTTAAATCCAATGGAGATGGCGGCATTAGTGGGAGCTTGCATCGAAGATTTCGTCCCTAGTTTTGACCATGTTCTTCCCGTTTGGCTCACGGGTAGAACGCATAGGTTTTATGGCAAAGGTTACCAATTATAGTATTTTATGCGTGTAATGTGATTTTGTATGCATGGATTGATTAGGATTCGCATGCTAGATAATTTTTTGAAAATTAACAAAATCACAAGAGATTTGCTAAAAATGGTTTACAACTCTCTCGCGCGCTCAAACACAAGATTAACCCACCTAATGAAATTAGGATTTGTCACTAACAAGTTAATCTAAAACCAAACCGGAAACAAAAGCCCGTCTTTCCACAAAACGTAAATCATGCACCATCCATAAGACGATACCACCCGAATCTAGTCTTATGGGATTTGGTTGTCGAGCTTAGCACGAGCCAATTCCCATAAAACTGTGTGGAAGGTGAGTGTGGCGAATTCACAATTTTGGTTGTCGAGCTTAGCACGAGCCAACTTTGGTGAGTTTATTATCGTATGTCTTGACGGACGATTTGCAATTTCAGGTTTGAAATCTTGGTTAATTGTCGAGCTTAGCACGAGTTAGCCAAAATTTCAAGACTTAAAATTGGTGCAAGAAGGGATCAAACATGCCAAACGACCATTGGATGTCGTAGGATCCTGCAAGGCGCTAAGGATTGCAATAGAGATTGCAATTGGCAAAATGGTTATCGACCTAAATAGTTTTATCATGTGATCCGCGGTAACCCCGTCACATGGTGGGATGAAATACGGTTCTTAGCCTTGTTAAAAGTTAATTTGTTATGGGTAAATTATTTTAACAAGATAAAATATCAAACTAACTAAAATCTACTTTGCAATTTTTAGATGGCATCAACAAGCGCAAACACCACCACCACTAACGTTTCTCTACGAGTTTTCCTTGAGAAGGAGAAACTCGATGGTAGAAACTTCATGGATTGGCATAGGCAGCTTAAGCTTGTCTTACGCTATGAAGGGAAAATGCATACCATTCAGGAACCCTTACCCGAGGCACCTCCAAGCAGTGCAACGAGGGCGGTCCGTGAGGCGTACGAAAAACGCCTCAAAGAGACTGAGGAGATAACATGCCTCATGTTAAGCACCATGAGTACCGATTTTCAAAAGCAAATGGATCACTTGAGTGCTTACGACCTGATCGTGTAGCTGAAGGACATGTTCCAACAGCAGGCGAGGCATGAGAGGTATGAATGCTTCAAGACCATTCTCTCTTGCAAGCTTCAAGATGGAGGGAACATGAGCGCTCATGTATTGCGCATGAAGGCAAACATTGAGCGCACGGAGAAGCTAGAATTTACCATAGGGAGGGAGATGGTGGTCGATTTGATCCTCCAATCCCTGCCCAGTGCATATGATCAATTCATCATGAGTTATCACATGCACAACATGGACAAATCCTTGATGGAGCTGCATGGTATGCTCAAGACTGCCGAAGCAAGCATGACCAAGAGCAAGACATCCTCTTCCTCCACTCACGTTCTAGCCATTCGGGAAGGCCGCATCACGAAAAAGAAGGTCGCCCCTTCCAAGAAGAGGAAGGTTAAGGGAAAGGTTGGCGTGGCCAAGCCTGCCCCGGCCTCCGAGGGAAAAGGTAAGGGGAAACTTCCCCAAGCCAAGACTCCGGAGGATGCGGAGTGCTTCTTTTGTGGGGGCAAGGGCCATTACCGCCGAAGCTGCCCGAAGTACTTGGAGGGACTCAACAAACTCAAAGCGATGAGCATATCGGGCCCCGATACTTCAGGTACGTTCATGATAGAACTCCACCATACTTCTACTTCTAAAGGCTGGGTCTTGGATACTGGTTGTGGCACTCACATATGTAATATGGTGCAGGTGCTAAAGGCAAGTAGGAGCTTGGAGCGGGGAGAGCTGGATCTTGTCATGGGAAACTAGGAGGTTGTCCCAGTGGAAGCAAAGGGAGATATGGAGCTTTTATTCAAGTCTGGCTATTCTATTTTGTTAAAAGGTGTATGCTATTCGCCCAATGTGGCTAGAAACATTATTTCTTTTCACAAGTTGTATGACGATGGTTATGATTTTGAGTTTATTTATGGAACAATCATATGCTTTAAGAATGAAATTGTTTATTTTAAAGCTTTACCATGTCATGGCATATATGAGGCAAGTGCATACATTGAATCAAGAAATCTATCATGAATATTGATTCTGATTCCAAAAATGGCTTGGACAAGTTTTCTTTGGGGCATAGTCGTCTTGGTCACATAAACAAGACTCGCATCACCAAGCTCCAAGTGGATGGGATCTTGGAATCATTTGACCAATATGTGATTCTTGTTTATTAGGCAAGATGACAAAAGCACCCTTCACAGGGACAAGTGAGAGGGGAAAGGACCTCTTGGATATCATCCATACGGATGTATGTGGGCCTTTCAAGCATGTCACGAGGAATAACTCAAGATACTTCGTTACCTTTATAGATGATTATAGTAGGTATGGATATGTCTATCTTGTTAAACAAAAGCATGAAACCTTTGAGGTATTCAAGACATTCCAAAACGAAGTTCAGAATCATCTGGGCAAAACGATAAAGATACTCCGGTCTGATAGAGGTGGAGAGTATCTAAGTACCGAATTTACCGATCATCTTAAGAATTGTGGAATCATTTCACAATTAACACCTCCAAGGACTCCACAATTAAATGGGGTCGCTGAGAGGAGGAACGGGACTTTACTAGACATGGTAAGATCTATGATGAGTCGAACGGAGGTACCTATTAGTTTCTGGGGATATGCTCTAGAAACGGCGGTAAGAATCCTTAACCTTGCACCAACCAAGAAAGTACTAAAAACACCTTATGAAATGTGGCATAATAGGAAGCCGACACTTTCATACCTACGAGTTTGGGGTTGTCAAGCCTACGTAAGACGTGAGGCTGAGGACAAACTTGAACCTCGCTCGGAAAGGTGTTACTTTATCGGATAACCTCCTGCCGGTGTTGGATATATATTTTATAAACCTTCTGAGAACAAGGTTTTTGTTGCTCGAAGGGCATTTTTCTTAGAAAGAGAAATGCTATCCAAACAAAGAGGCAATAAGGAAATTGACTTTGAGGAAGTTCAAGGGTCAACTGATAAAGAACTTGAGGTTGGCACTAGCACTCAACCTAAGACGGTTGAAACTGAGCAAGAAAATGCTGCAGTTCCTGACACTCATTCATTGCTTACTCCAAGGCGTTCCAGTAGAACTCGTTATGAGCCAGAGAGATATGGATTCTACATATCTAAGGGCAGTGAGTTAGTGGTGGACTATGATGAGCCCACCAACTACAAGGAAGCTATGGCAGGCCCTGAGTCTGCAAAGTGGAGAGGAGCAATGGAAAGTGAGATGCAATCCATGTCGGATAACCAGGTTTGGGAACTTGTTGATCCCACGCCCGGGGTTAGACCCGTAGGGTGTAAATGGGTCTACAAGAAGAAGACCGGCATGGATGGAACCTTGGATACCTTCAAAGCCCGACTGGTGGCAAAGGGTTTCACTCAGACACCTGGTGTAGATTATGAGGAAACCTTTTCCCCAGTGGCTATGTTGAATTCTATCCGGATACTTCTGGCCATTGCTGCATTTCGTGATTATGAAATATAGCAAATGGATGTTAAAACCGCCTTCCTTAACGGGAAGCTTTCCGAAGAGGTGTATATGACACAGCCTGATGGTTTTGTACATCCAGAGTATCCAAACAAGGTCTGTAAGCTGAAAAAGTCCATTTATGGACTCAAGCAAGCATCTCGCAGCTGGAATCTGTGCTTTGATGAGAAAATCAAGGAATTTGGATATTTGAAAAGCAAAGATGAACCATGTGTATATATCAGGGCTAGTGGGAGCATTATAGCCTTCTTAGTCCTATATGTAGATGATATACTACTCATTGGAAATCTTATTCCGAGCCTAAGGAGTGTTAAAGCTTGGCTAGGGAATTGTTTTTTAATAAAGGACCTAGGGGATGCGAGCTATATTATGGGGATCAAGATCTATAGAGATAGATCTAGAAGGCTGCTCGGGCTTTCTCAAAGTGCATACATAGATAAGGTCGTGAGACGCTTTAGAATGGAGGATTCCAAGAAAGGAAACCTCCCAATGGCACATGGTTTGACATTGAGCAAGACTCAATATCCTACCTCCCAAGAGGAGATAGAAGTAATGGAGCGAGTACCATATGCTTCGGCTGTGGGATCGATCATGTACGCCATGTTATACACGCGTCCTGATGTGTCATGTGCTTTGAGCATGACTAGTAGATATCAGGCAACTCCCGGGGAACCTCATTGGAGAGCTGTAAAGAACATACTCAAATACCTTAGGCGTACGAAAGAGATGTTCTTAGTATTTGGTGGGGAAGAAGAGCTGAGAGTAAAGGGTTACTCGGATGCTAGCTTCCAAACAGACAGGGATGACTGCCGATCTCAATCGGGGTTTGTATTCCTGTTAAATGGTGGTGTTGTCAGCTGGAGGAGCTCGAAGCAAGACACGGTGGCTGATTCGACTACCGAGTCGGAATACATTGCGGCAAGTGAAGCCGCAAAGGAGGCCGTGTGGATGAAGAAATTCATCCAAGATCTACAAGTGGTTCCAACCATCGCTGACCCTATTGAGATATTTTGTGACAATGAGGGTGCAGTGGCTTTGGCAAAGGAACCAAGAGCTCACAAGAGAACAAAGACATATTTTGCGCAAATACTACTTTATACGAGATGTAGTTGAAAGTGGTGAAGTCATCATAAGCAGAGTAGCATCGGATGGAAACCTTGCGGATCCATTCACAGAGCCGTTATCGCAGGCAACTCATGACTCTCACACTAGAGCAATAGGTGTAAGATTTGCCAGCGATTTGGCTTGAGTTATGTATTTAGTTTGTTTGATATGTAAATTTTATATTTTGGGAACGATAAAGACAGTATTGTAACTTATGCTTGTTTCGATATGTAATGGAGATTATATATGCGTGTGATACAGTTACATTCATAAGACTCTAATGTGTTCCATCTTAGCATGTTTAATTACTTCCAGAAATATTATTCTATATTTCAAACTTTCCACAGTCAGTCAATCTTGTGGAAGGAAGATTGAAATAAGACTGAGATAAGCATATGACCTTGAATTCAATATGGTCGAATTAAGGAGCAATGCCTATCTGTGCTTGAAATGAGTTTCAAGTGACTGGAAGACCCACACCCAAGTATACTTCATGGATTATAGTCACGAGTAACTTGGGATGATAATATCTTACGTCCTTAGACCTGAGATGTATGAACCGCTATATCATAGTTCTTCCTTGCTTTGGCCATTTTCGAAAGCAGATCGTAACTGGCTGTGATAAAGGAAATGACTAGATAAGCCAAGAAGTATGGTATAGGGTTATACAGTCAAAAGGAATTTGTTCCTCTGATATGAGAGATATCCCTGGGCTCCTCGATGATTTAGAGCTGACACCAAAATAATGCATGGCCATGTGCAAGGAATATTGATTGAAAATCAGATATGTCCTTAATTTTTGGTCACCACCAATCAAGATCGAGAAATACAATCGTGAACGATCTGGAGATTGACATTTTATCCATGTCTCGTGTTCACACGGATATCGAGAACAAAAGGATGTCTAAGATCACTTATCTATAGGACCTTTCTTTGTGAATAGGTTTTTATTCTGGATAACGAAACTCATACTGACTTGGGGGCAATGATGTTTTGCTAGAGGCCGCTCATTGTCTGTGGTTTATGTGACACGGTGCATCGTGTGCAAGTGGGAGTTTGTTAGAATATGCCCACTGATGCGAGTACACCGTTTAAATCACTACCGATGATGTATGGGCCTATTGGGTCATACACCGGGGTCATACCTGACAATAACCAAAGTAAAGGGACCAAAATTGACAAAAGACAAAAGTTGACATCGCAGGTCGCGATAGCGCCGCTAACGTTAAGGGTTTAGCGCCGCTAAACCTTAAGGGTTAGCGCCGCTAAGGCTGAATGTACTTTGTGTCATGTCACTTGGCAGGCCGCGTTAGCGCCGCTACCTTTAAGGGTTAGCGCCGCTAAACCTTAAAGGTTAGCGCTGCTACGGCTGCATGTGCCTTTTTGTCAAATCACCTCTAGACTTATCCAATGCATGAAGGCTTCATGATGCGGTCTTGGCCGGCCTTGGGCATACCAAGTGGTCTCTGGATGTTTATAAAAGACCTCTCTTGAACCTCATTTGTGACTTGGCCATTCATACATTTATCACATTCTCTTAAGTGCTTTCAAGACTTAGAGAGATCTAGAGAGAAAAGGTTCCAGAAAATACACTCTTGGTTGTTGTTCTCTGGTGGTTTTCTAGAGAGAAGAATCACAAAGGAGCTTGCTAGCACAAGAGGGTGACGTGTTACCGGGGTACCACCTAATATTTGATTCGTTCTTGGAGCAAGAAGGAAGATCATCATCAAGACATTCATTTTCTGGAGCTTAGGAGACTGGTATAACCTTTTCTCCTTTTATCTTTGTTGCATTTCTTTACATAGAGTAAGATCCATGTTTGGGATTTCATGTTTTATGCCTTGTATGTTTGTTTTATGGGCTTTTAAGTTGTTTCTTGCTTCCGTTGCGTGCCCTAGAAATCCCCAATAGATCAAACTTGCTAACTTGATAAATATACCAGTCAGACGCTCCCACTATCTTTTTATGAAAAATGCATTACTTTAAAACACCCTATTAGTCTTAGTCAATCCTTGACTAATATGCCTAAAACTTGTGTTTTAAATATTTGCTCTTAAACTTAGTTTTTGTAAGAAACTTAATTGTTTCATGAAACCAAGACTTGGATTTTTAACATATCCATCTTTCCAATTATGGAATGTGGTTTCATTAAACCCAACACGATTACAAGTATAAAACACTTGTAAAGGTATTTTAATTTATTTACTTAAAAACATTTAGTATAAAAGGGGCTTGATCATAATAACTATTATAATCACTTTATACTTTCTTAAATGTTTTATCCAAAAACTTTTATCTAGAAATAATAACTATTGTTTCTTAACACGCTTTAGCTTTTCATAAAAACTTTAAATACTTGTAAATTAGAGATGCTTTCTAATTTCATGAACACAACTTGTCCATCTAAGTATTTATATAGAGAGATTAATGTAGCTACAACAATTTATGCATAAGCTTACTATGAATCATCCATTAAGCTAAAACTTGACTTATTAGTAACCTTTAGTCACAACTGGACTAACTTGATTCATCATACATACGTGCACGGATGTAAGCTAAATAATTCATTAATTCAGAAGCTTAAAACCATAATGTCATCTAAAAAGAAGTGAAAAACCATGCCTGTAAAGTCTAAAAACTTTGAATAAAGATAACAGCTAAAACTTGAATTATTAAATATCCGATAAGCACGTGGGATCTCAAATGCCGGGCCGCTTCACTTTCCATTACCACCTTAAATAAACAATTGCAAGATATTAGAATCTTGTAAAAACTTTACAAGTGTAAAGTGACAAAGAAGTTATTCACACGAAACCTAAGGAGCCAGTCTTGCCTCCTGCTTCGTGAGCCTTCGGACAATCTCTCTTCCAGTGTCCGATCTCGCCACACTTGAAGCACCGATTCTCGGTCCTTGCTCTGTTTGGATTTGACTTCTTACCCTTGTTGTTGTCACTAGCCCTGGGTGCATTCTGGCTGGGCTCGGTTTTACCCTTTCCCTTTCCGTTGCGCCCCTTCCTCTTCTTGCCTCCACCATTGCCCACTAGGAGAACGTCCTTAAACTTAGTCCTGATACTATGCTCCGCAATCTTAAGCATAGAATTCAGCTCCGACACCGATTTCTCCATGTTGTTCATGTTGTAGTTGACTATAAAAGGCTTATAGTCTTCCGACAACGAGTTGAGTATCGTATCCGTTGCTAACTGCAATGGTACTGGGTGACCAAGTCTCTTGTTGTGGTCCATATACCCTTTCATCTTCATGACGTGGGTATTGACCGATATCCCCTTTACCATCTTACACGAGTTAAACACCCTAGTGGCATCATAACGCTCTGTGCGGGCTTGTTCATGGAACATGTCCCTCAGCTGGCGGATCATGTCATAAGCAGGAGTCTCCATCATGCTCGACTGCAACTCTGAACTCATTGTTGCAAGCATGAGGCAACTAACATCAAGGGCATCATTAGAGCGCTTCTGATAAGCCTACCTGACATCTGCCCTAGCGTTGTTGGCAGGGGGATATCCTAGAGGTTGTTCTAGAACGTACCACTTTCTCTCGTGCCTTAGCACGATCCGGAGAGTTCGCTCCCATATGATAAAGTTTGGTCTGGTGAGCTTATCCTTCTCTAGGACAGAGCGAAGAGAGAGGTTGTTAGTGTTGGTAACGTTGGTTGCCATCTACAAATTAAAACTCGGTTTAATTAGGAATTGCAGGTAAACTTTTCTAACATATATTAATAAACCCTTAAATAATATGTATCAGACCTAGGACCCATATTTCACATACTTGACGCAAGGTTTGGGCACTTCCCGCCAAGTTATGCTATTTCTGGTAGGTAATTCCCTTTACCAATCGTACCTAACTGATACGACTCCTAGAACCTCGTAGAGTACTTAGATAAATCTAGTATGTTTAACTCTACTCTAGTGCATTTTGGGCCGGGACTCCCGATTATCACCAAAATAGATCGCACCACCTAAGACAGTATGAATTCTGGCCGTGACTCCCGATTATCGCAGAAGCTGTCATACCCTTTGCCGCAATGGTTTGAACCCGGATGCCCAAGGTTTGGGCACTTCCGACACCCGAGTACCATTTAACAACAAAGGTGTACCATTAGATAGGTAGCACACTGATCTAAGATTTTCTTGGGTTTTATAATTAAGTTTGAAGGAAAAACTTAATTTTCCAGTTTTTGAAAAACCATTTTAAAACCATCTGTTTTAAAAATACGATTTACATGTGTACCTATACTAGGTGCACAAAACGGCTTTATAAGTTTAAAACTTATAATCCTTACAAAACTTTAAATTTGTAGAAATTTAACTAATACGACTAACAAACTAAAGTCGTACTCTAGTTTGTCATAAACCGTGGTTTTTCTACTTGATTAATAATACCTATTAATCACATTTTATTTTAATGTTGCATAACAAAACTATAAAATAAAATCAACCACGCAAGTAAAAACCTATAGTTTTGCCAACTAATCCTAAGTTCAATCCTAAGGATAGAAAGAACTTGGATTCATCTTCATGATGCATTACTCCCACTCGCCTCGACACCTCCTTTGAAGTACCCGAGCACTGTGCAAACCATCATTCTGAAAAACTTCTTGAACTCCGTCTTGATTATGGGATAAAATCTACGACTACAACTATTACAATTACGATAATAAATGGGGTTGTAAATTGGCACGCAGACCTCCCCGAACCAGTACAAAATTACAATTGAGAAACGGTGTAATTGGCACCAGGCCTTCCCAAAACCAAAAATAAAAGAAGAAAGTAAAAACGAGTCCTAAGTCGGAAAAACTATAACTACGTATCACAACCACAAACGAATCATCTATTAACTCGACTAGATTAAACATTTATAGTTGATACGAAAAACTATAAATATAATCTAAAATGTTTATGCGAAAACATGCGAGTTAATGATTCTGGACCATAAATATAAGCAATATATATATATATATATATATATATATATATATATATATATATATATATATATATATATATATATATATATATATATATATATATGTATATATATATATATATATGTGTGTGTGTGTGTGTATATATATATATATATATATATATATATATATATATATATATATATATATATATATATATATATATATGTAGCAACCACGCAGTAATATATATAAAAGATATAAATGCAATAAACACATAAACTGATTTGTTTAACTATTCTCATCTATCCTTTTGATTAGTAAGTATTAATCAAAAACGAGAATTTTAATCTTCTAAGTTATTTAAATTAACTTGACCAAAATAGTTTTTTCTAAAAAACTTTGAAAAACATAACTTTATTCAAAAAGAATAATTCCAACGTCGAGTTTTTGACTAGCTTTTTCAAAGAACTAAAACACGACAAAACTTGATCATTATTTAAATAACATATTGTTTCGTTTTTCTTTTATATAAACTTACTTTTGGAGTTTATTTACAACGTCTCAACTGGCTATGATCAATAAACAACCAAAGAACTATATATTTCAACTAAACTAGTTAAAATTTACAAAATACTAGTTTATATAAAGCATTTATTAATTTTAAAATTTTAAAATTAATAACCTTGTACTTAACCGAAAAAACTAATTTGGGCCGAGAACCCTTCTGGGCCGAGAACCCTTGTGGGCCGAGACCCACCTGGGCCGATTGTCCTTCTGGGCCGAGAGCCCTTTGGGCCAATTGGGTTGTCTGGGCCGTAGCCTCGCCACACCACCGCCGCCTATCACATCGCCGATGACCGCCGCGGTCACCTGGCCATGCCGTCGACGACCGCCGTCCTTGTTTGCCATCGACTTGCCACTGGCGGTGGTGGTGGTCTTGGTTTTTCCAATCAAAACAAGAACTTTTAAATCCTAATCCTTTTGATCTTTTAAATACAAACTAGTTTTTAATATCCTGATTAAAACTGGATTTAATCAAAAACCAAAAACTTTAATTATTAATGTGACTAAAAACTTTGTTTCATTAATAATTAATAACCTTAAAACTAGATTTTAACCTTTAAACAGAAAACTTGTTTAAACTCTTGGTCAAGACCAGGTTTTAATAAAAGGTCTTATCCCATTTAAACAGGAACTTATTTAAACTTATTTGGTTAAAAAGAACCCTTTTTGTATTCTAAATGAAAAACGGGAACTTGTTTTGATCATCTCCTTGGTTTTTGATTTTTTAAAGAAACAAGATGAAGAAGAATAAAATTAAACGAATCAACTAACTGGTTTAACTACCAACTAAACAAACTGTTTAATTTTTCTTGATTAAAACTTGTTTCATTAAAAGTTGTAATCCTTCAACCGTTCAAACTACCTGTTTAAACTTTCTGATCAATAGGATTAAAACTTTTAAACTAGATAATAAAAAACAAACTGTTTTGACATCCCTTTGTGATTTTCGATTTATACCAGAAAAAGTAGAGGATCAAGAACAAACCTTAAAACTAAAAACCAGATAAACTAGAAACTATAGATCATAGAGCCGTGGCTCTGATACCACACTGAAGGGTTTTGATCTGACCAAACCACCCTAAGACACAAACTGGTCTAACCCTGGGTTTGATTCTACTGGTTCAATCCTAGAGCGGAAACAGATTGAACACAACCCCCTAAACCCTATTAGGGTTAGGATCTTACTAATGATCTATACTGTTCCAACCAACAATCAAGATAAAAGGTTATAAAACAATTACCTCTTGGATCTTGGGATTGCTAAAGTTAGTCCACCACTACTGCACCACCACGAACTAGCTGCTAGCCCGCAACTGGAATTACCCGAACAACACGCGAAACCTGCGTGTGTGTGTGTGTGATCGACGCAAGTAACCGAAACCCCCTTGGGGTTCTTTTCGAAGTCGATGCAAGGAGAGGGGGAGGTCGACGCAGGGAGAGAGTGAGGAGGCTAGGGTTTTTCCTTGTTTCAAGATTAAAAAATCTCTTGTGGATAATTAGCCTTTCTAGGTTTAAATACTTTTAAACCTTATCCAAGCCCAAGCCCGTTCTATTAAAGCCCATGTCTGTAATTGATGTTTCATTCCTTGCACTTTGACCCCCTGGACTTTACTAGTTAATTAATTAACTATTAACTAACGGGTCCGTTAAATATTAAAACTTAATATTTAATTTCCCTTTAAATAATAAATAACTATTTATTATTTATTTCTCTTTAAATAATTAATTCAACTGATTAATTATTTTCACATAAAAAACTGGCAAATTCCAAACTGTTCTAATTGGATGTGTAGGAGTGTGACCCTTTAGTCTCTTATAACATTGGACACAATGTACCCATTAATTATCTGTGCACATAATCTAACACATTGTCTCTTTAATTATGAAATTATACATATCAACGTCACTTATTGAAAATCCTCGTATACTCTTTATAATTGTGAATCCTACTACACTAATAGTAGTTAGGCAGTGTTTGGTATGAAGGAATGAGAAAAGGAATGGAATGTCTCATTCATGCGTAATAGGAAAATATGTTTGTTTATCACATAGGAATGGAATGACCCATTATACAAGTAATGTGATTTCTTCTATTTCATTCTATAGGGGAGAGGTGTTTTTACTCATTCCATCATGGAATGGAATGAACTTTATTCATTAATCTAATTTTTTTTAAAGTTTCTTTTACTAACATTAATAAATATTTTCTAGATACTTATAAAATTTATTAAAAAATATATCTTCTATAATGTTCTTAACTAAGTTTTTTAAATTTTTTATGCTTAATCTTTCTATATAATAAGTTATTGATTTACATACTTTTATTAAATTATTAACTAATTAAAAGTAAAATACATTTAGAGAAATGTGTATATAAAATATGAAATTTTGATAATAAAGTATTGTTTCAATAAAAATATATTAATAAAAAAACTCGCTTTTTTTAATGTCATATGTAAAGATCATTTAAAACAAATTGTCATTTTTTAAAATGTCGTAATAATGATACTCTTGTAGTTTTGATATTTATCAATATTTTTAAGATATGTAACATGTATTTAAAATAAATTCTTATATATGAAATTACTTAAATTTAAGTTATATCTATTTTCTAATACATTGGCATTTTGGTCATTGTTTATTTATTTTATTCAATTCCAATGTCTATTTCCTTCTACCAAACATATTACATTAATGATTCATTCCATTCCGAGAAAGCAACCAAACATGCGGATAAAATGATAATGAATTATTTTATTCCTTTAACCATTTCATTCCTTTGTCTATCCATTTCTTTGTCATTCATTTCCGTCCAATCAAACATACCCTTACACTTTACAATAAAGGATTAATTATTAATTATTAATCACAACTCGTTCCCCTTTTATTCGTCTGGCTTTCATTTATTATTTAATCATTCATACTCATCTCTCTTCCATATAGTATAATATTAGAATATTTCATTCATTGTCATATACGTATTATCTTTGTATCACGACTCTCATATACCATTTATTTGCCTCTGTTAATTTTTATTCATTTCTATACTCATCAATGATCAGTTAATAGCAATTCTTTACATATAATTAGATTATAGCAATCATGCAACAAATCTCACTTTAGCATCGTACACGTACAAGCACAAGTAACCAAATGGGAGGTGATTCGTACACAACAAAAACTGTCCATACACAACCGGTACAAGCATTTTACAGCACATGGTACAAGTAGATAATGCAGAACTTGTTGTGTATGGATAATTTCTGTTGTGTACGAATCACTACCCCAAATTAAATATCTCTAAGTACCATGTTAAGGTACTCACCTGTGGTCCCGGATAAGAGACTAATTCCCCACGATGCCTTTACTCCATATATCAGCCTAGAATAAATCATAAGCATCAAAATATGTAAAAACCACAAATTGCTCGTTGACGCCCCTGACGCGTTGAGTCCAATACCACGTCGCGTCGCGTCGCGTCAATAGCCACAAACCGTCATTATTTTTTAGTGCGAAAATCCGACCCAAAATCATATAAATCGATCCCAAAACAGCTCCTAACACTTACAAATGTTGTTTGGGACCTTTTAGAACACTTTTATAACATTAAACTCTCAGCTAACAACGTCAAAATCTATGAATTAATCAAGAACCCATTTAACCCATTAACAATTTAAACTTTAAAAATAACAATAGTTACTTGTTCCCAAATATTAGGTTTAATCTCACTTCTTAAATCTCCAATCAAAACTCCATAATCCAAATATAAATGAGATGTATGTGTGTGCTTCTTCAAGCAAGAAAGAAAATGGAGAGAAGAAAGGAAGGGATCAGGCGCAAGAAAAGAAATGGAAAACAATAAAAGAAAAGGGGGGTTGTCGGCTCTTTTAAGTGGTGACCCTTTTTAAAGAGTATTCCGCTCCCCTTTTTCACTTAAAACTCATTCATACACTATTCAAAAATCTTAAGAAGGATATATATTGAATCATTAATAATTTATAACTTTTGCTCGTTATTTTAATTTTTACTCAACATCTCATTTTACTAACTAATATAAATTCGGGGTATTACATCTATACTTTAAAAGTAGTTGGAAAATCAAAGAAAGATGTATGATAATAGTGAAAAATGCTTTTAACTAAAATTTAGTCTCTCAAGAGCTCTCAAGAATCTTTTGCTCACACCATCTCAATTTTATCAGGAAAATGTTTTTCACATAAAAAACTCTTGCTTACTCACTTAAATCGGTGTTGTCTGAATGATGACGAACCATTTTCGTTTTTTAAACATTTGTTCTCAATTTCCCCTTATAAGTCCTCATTCATGTGTTCTATGCAATGCTCGTTTTCCTCATCCAACTTGAGTTCACAAATGGGTTTAAAGGGATAGACTAATGGGTTTAGTTAAGGATTTAAGGCATGTTTAATATTAGTTATTATTATATATTTTCAAAGGATTGAAGAAATACTAAAGGAAGCGGATATTGTCTATATGTGCATCATTGCTCTTTTGTGAGCTTAATAAGTGAATTTCCCTTTCGGTCAAGTGGGTGGATTGAAAATTGAAAGCTTAATTCAATGTGTGTCTCTATGGTTGATGCATCATGTGTGTGACATTTTGGTTTTCTCAATAGTCTTTTAAGGTTTTGTTGTTTAGTTTAGTTTTTTTGCTGTGAATTTTATTGTTGTTTTCGGGATCCTAATAAGTTTTATCTCAACCTTTTGAAATGGGAAATGATTAATGCATATAAAAAAATTAATCATATACAATAATTATAAAAGCACTGTGTTTGGGTAATAACACCCTTACATATGTGAATGAGAAAATAGTTCATAGGTTTGTGAATATAAAATGTTATGAATGTTATGTACGACTAATTACTATTGTGCACAAATCATCTTTCTATTTATATACCTCTATTTGTAGACAGTTCACTCTTGAAAATGAAATTACTACTAATATGTAATATGGATCGCAGAGGTCAAGGGTTCGATCCTCACTCTTGAAAATGAAATTACTACTAATATGTAGACAGCTCACTCTGGAGTCAGAGGTCAAGGGTTCGATCCTCACTCCTTGCAAGGCCGGAGGTCCTTTTCTACATTTAGTAGAACTGGAAGCATCCTCTCTACCATAGGTAGAGGTATGAGTGTCTACATCTCAACCTCCCCCATACACCGTGCAAACGGTATTGGGACCATAACCCGTGAAAGACGGTATTGGGTGAGTGTTACTTTACTTTATGTAATATGGATCGCAAAGAATTACATGCCATATTTACAAGTTTCTTTTATCGCCTTTAATTATAATTATTACTTTTTAAAAGCACAAAAAAAAGCAGCATTTGTATATCGCCATTTGTCATCGTCACCATTATAAAATTTCAACTTTAATCAAAATCATGAATGTAAAATGCTTATTTACGGGATTAAAAAAATATAATCACTATGCAAAAATTATATATTTATCAATTTTCATAAAATTACATTCTTACAATTTCAAACAAGTTCAACTACTCTTTACACTGTAAAATACATTAAAGTACTTTCCACTCAGTGCAGAAGCTCAACACAAACAGCAGCAGCAGCATTAAAGATAACAAAAACAAAAAAACCAAACAACCTACAATTTTCATATTCTAGTTTGAAACAATAAAATAAAATAAAACCTCGAATTTTAGTGTCATCTTCAGAAGTGTTGAACTCTAAATTTCCACTCACCTTCAATCGGGTCATACGATATGAACTCGGCACCTTGTGCCCCCGCCACCCTCTTTAACATCTCTGTGTATCTATCAATCTTTGATCCATCTATGTATTGAGTTCCACTTTTTTTATCTATGCATTTGATGTTAAGAAGTGTTATCTCAGCAGGTTTGTTTAAACCTTCACCAACTCGAGGTTTATAGGTTTCATCCGCATACACAATCACTTCCCGGTTATTAAATTGCACATGAGTTTCAAGATCAAGATTTTGCACATCTGTCTCCCCTAAGAACTTGATACTGCCATACCTACAATGTCCAATCACAAAGTCCTTTACACGACTGCAAGATCCTGGTTCAGCCTTTTCTTTTGCCTCTAACTCTGAAAATGGAGGTATTGTGTAGTAGTCGGGTTGTTGAAGTTTTGATGGTAGATTTGAACAAGTTTCGGTTTCATCTGAAATATACGTATATAGAAATCTTTAGCAATTAGAAATACTAGCATAGATGATAGTAAGTTAGTGTTTGAGAATCCAAATTTTGGCTAATTTCAAAGAAAGAAGAACATAATAGAGTAAAAGAATAATAATAAACACAGCACATGTGATGAGTATCATGCATGTTATAAGAACTTACCAATATCTTTCTCGTATATGCTACCTGAAAAGTTTTCTTCATGAATCTTTCCTGTAATACTCTTCAGTGACCACATTTCGGAAGACACAATCAATGCCCTTGGATTCTCCCTTGGAAGATATGTAGCAACCGGTATCTCCTTGGTGTCACTAAAAAATGGTGTCTGCATTTAAAATTAAAATAAACATCATGTTCAATGCTTGACATTATTTATTCTCCTTTCTTCTCTATATTGTTTCTCACCTTTGTACCATTTAGTTTTGGGTCATACTTCTGGAGCGGCAGCTTGTTTCTTCTAGACAAATGCCTAGTAGTCAAGGGATGCTTAACATGAGCAGGCCTGTCTTTAACCTGTGAGATGGCATTGTTCATAAAGATTCTAAAATTCTTATTCAAAATATACAACAAATAAAGTGGACGATATACTTACTGGAATGCTCGATATCCCATATTGAATTGATCGAGAACCTTCAGAAAACATTTGAGGTTTTGGAGGAAGTGTTCCGAATGGACTTGCAGCAGATGATGACATGACAACTCCTGTTGCTGTTGTTGTCACATTACAAATTGAAGTTGAAGGAACACACGGATTAAGGAACGTTGTCGGTTGATTGAGATTAGAACTCAATCCAGAGCTCACAAGTGAAACTGAAACAGAGTTAGTAGGTGCAGTCACTGAGGATGTAACAGGTCCAGCTATAGGAGTTGACCAGAAGTCATTTAAAGAAGATGGTTGTGGCTTATTAGTAATCTTGTCTAAAATAGCTCTTGTTGTTGTTGTTGTTGTCCCATTAGAAGTTGGAGGTGAAGGGACAAAAGGGTTAAAGTTAAACAACGTTGTCGGTTGATTGAGATTTGAACTCACTTGAGAGCTCACATTTGATACCGAGGATGCAAAAGGTCCAGCAGTTGGAGTTGACAAATGTGGGAAAGCATTTAAAGAAGAGGGTGTGTTAGCTAGACTTGAAGTGAATGCTGCAAATGTGGGACTAGAAAAACTAGAGGAAGATGTGGGAGTGGCTGTAGAGGCATGGGTGGTTGTTGGAACAAATGGGTTAAATGAGTTTGAAGGAGCTGCAGAGGGTGGAAAGTGAACTGGCTGTGAAGTGAATGAGGTGGATGTGGGCCCAGGATATTTCCATGTAGGTGTATAAGTGGGGCCAGGGTATTTCAGGGTGGTTGTCTCCTTTGCTACTGAACGGAACGTATTTCCAAATGGGTTAGGATTTACAAGATTGATAGAGCTTGAAGTGGTTCCCCATGATCCTGAAGCAAAATTAGCAACGGGTTTTGAGTGTGCTGAAGAACATATGCCAAATCCACCTGAATTAAAATGTAAAAGGGTTAGGTTTAACCATTTAAAGCCATTTCGTCTAAGCTGATAAATATCACTGAAAAAAATTAAAAATGATGAACATTCATATGTAAAATCAAGATTTTTAAGAAATTTAAATATTCGATATAAATTTCTTTTCATATATAAAAACTATACATAAAAATTGTTAAAATTAGTATAAATATCACAAGAGGATGTTTGAAAGATGTTAAAAACAATAAAAAGTTAAGTATTAAATAATAAAGGGATTTATAGAAAGAAGTTTAAGAAATTGCATGAAAATGCTATGAACTTTGCCTTAGTTACCATTGTATAAACCCATTTTTTTTTTCTTATAAACAATACAATCAACTTTCATAATTCTTTCATTGTATTCAAATAACTTTTTCCCGTGTCTGGTTTTTAGTTACCAATGTATACAATGAACTTTGTCATAGTTCCTGTTGTATACAACAACTTGCATACAATGGGAGGATTATGAAAGTTGATTGTATTGTTTTTTATAATAATAAGTTCATTGTATACAATAGTAACTAAGACAAAGTTCAGTTAATTTTTGTGCAATTTACCAATGATAAAATTATTTGTATGTTAAATAAATTAAAGATTGTTTTGTTCAGTTTTATCAATATTAGTGTAAGTTTGTGGGGTTCCAACTCAAAACCAATTGGTTATGAGAGGAGTAGCCCAGGACACTTATAAAGCATATTACAAAGTCACGTTCTGCCCGATGTGGGACATTACTCAACACGCCCCCTCATGTGTGGCGTTCTCTTTTTTTTCAAGCCTAACACGTGAATACTTATGGTTAACGTGGAGTCCGGGTGAACCTTGCTCTCATACCATGTAAGTTTGTGGGGTTCCAACTCAAAACCAATTGGTTATAAGAGGAGTAGCCCAGGACACTTATAAAGCAGATTACAAAGTCACGTTCTGTCCGATGTGGGACATTACTCAACAATTAGAAGACAAATTTATATAAGAATGTGAATGTTTTTGCATGAAAAGGTTATATTTAGTAAAGTCAATTTTTTAAATAAGTAAATATTATTTACTTATTTACTTTTTAAAAATAAGTAAATAAGTAAATATTATTTACTAATTTTCTTATATAAGAATGTGATCTTATATTTTCTTTTTAAAAAGAAAAGTCAATCTTTTAAATAAGTAAATATTATTTACTTATTTAAAAGATTGACTTTTCTTTTCAAAAAGAAAATATAAGATCATTATTGATTTCACAAAGAAAATATAAGATTATTAATTTTTTACCCCAAAAAAATCTGTAAGATCTGCCCTTGTATCTACAAAACCCAAGGATTGAAGCTTATACCTCTTTCATTGAACTTGTAATCTTCCCACCTTAGTTCTTCATGGATTTTATCTTTGTAAGTAGGCATAGCAGAAATTGATACAAGTTTTTCAGCATTTGATGTGGTCTCAGCAGTTTTTCTATAACCTGCTATTCTGCTTCCTGGAAAACAGTGTAAATTACAGAAAAAACCACAACCATTTAACTAATGTTAACTCTAAGATAAAGTAAGGGTATGAAATCTGTAACAACACGCTCTGTAGGATTTGAACCTACGACATTGGGTTTTCAAGACCCATATTCTTCCAAACTGAATTAAGAGCGCTTTTGAATTAGGTAAAAAAGCATCTATGAGTTTCAACTTTCAATGGGAAGAACACGTACATATTTGTGGACGTATCTATAAAGCTTTCTGATTATCTCTACTAAGCTAAGGAACAACAATGGATGAGTGGAATCAAAAGCAATAGTATGATACTAGAAAGTTAAGAAATCATGATTTCAAAAAAATCATTAATTAAACTCATACTAACCACAATAATTTGAACTTGCCGGACTGTTTGATGATGGAACACCAAATGTTGTTGGGGTAAAAAAAGGCAATGAAGTTTGGCCGAAAGTCCAGTTTGAAGTTCCATGAGAACTTGAAGCAAATGAATCTCCTTTTTGATTCATTTGAGTAAACACCGGCGAACACAAAGATTTGCAACAACTTGAATGCCCTGAGAATGTTTTAAGACAAAGGAAACATGGTGTGCAGAAGGAAAGAAAGTGAATAAAAGAGGATTACCAAGTGAAAATTGTATAAAGAAAATACGACAAAGTCTTAGAGGTCTCCCATTAATTCATTTTGACCTCAACAATTACTCTTTTTCCTCATGAGAGGATAACTAAACCAATTGATACTAAAACGAATATAAAACATATACATGATAGGATAAAACAAGTAGAATTTGTGAACAGGAAAGGGCGAAGTACACATCCAACTAGACACGCCTTGCTATTGTATGTATTGTACTTCAAAACATAGCCTTTCATATACTAAACTTCTAATAATTACCTTTCCATGCAACAAACTTTTTTTATTAACATTTTTAGCTAACAAAATATATCATTTTTTTACCAGATGATGTATCTAAAATACAAAAAATATACATACCCAAAATACAAATAGCTAAGCTTGAAACTTTGATACATCAAAAGGTAAGTTTCGAGTCCAACAAAGATTGCATTTGCCCTATAAGAGATAACTTGTTCAAATTTAACTTTATCTAGCCATTTCTATTCAAAAACCTGAGTTAGCATCCTAGAGCATAGATTCCAGCATCAAGAATTTGAAAACTGAAATTCATTTTTATCAAGTTTAACTTTATCTAGCAAATTTCATATGGAACGCAACTAATATGGAACCACAGACAGATATTTAAGAGTTAAAAACATATAGAAAGGCAATTGATCTTTTAGGCACTCCAAGTTGTTTAACAGCATAAAAATAAAACTACCTTCCAGCAAAGATGATGATGATGAAGAACCTAACGCAGTCATGGAACTCCCAAATCCAGAAAATGGAGCACCAAATGTTGTCGGAAACAAAGTTTCATTGCACGAAGTTTTGGAATCAAATGCATCTCCTTTCTGATTCCCTAGTACAAACGATGGACTTCCAGAAAAACCCCTGTTTGATTGTGAGGCTGCTGCAAGAAAAGGGAAGTGATACTGTCAAAAGATGCTCAACAGAGCTGCAAGAAAAGGCATTCAATAGACATTGAATAGCTGAAAACATAATATCAATTGCATAAGCAAGGGTTTGACAACCGAAAGCTGAAGTAAACATCATCAAAGACATGTAAAGAACTTCCTTCTTTGGCATCATGATATAAAGGATAGAATTTAAAAAAAACATTGGTGTTTTGCTTGAACCCTAGTCCGTACATAAGTACCCTTAACCATGAAATTCACAGTCACCTAATCATAAATTGAAGCTCACATGGCCTGAAATTCTGTTTCTTTTGTTCAATTGATCACCTTATATACAAGAACGGGAAAAACCCTAACACGTCTAATATCGTTGATTGGTAACATCGTTATGATTTTTAAGGAACAAAGCAACTGCTGTGCATTCGTGTTGAATGAAACTAGTTTTCACACTACGTTGAAGAAAGGAGAATTGGATAAGAAACAACTTACATCCAATTGAGGGAAACATCGTCCAATCCAAACTGCAATCGGAAAAAATTACAAATGCCGAATCAAATCTGTTATTTGGTTGGAATGATTAGGGGGGGTTTATATATACATATATTTCCCGCGTTGATGAGCGATGAACGAGTAGCTGCAATGTTAAGCTGTGTGTATGTCGTCATCACCTAAAGCTTATGGTTAAAGCTACTATTTTTCTTAAAATAATTATTTACTTTTTTGTCTTATACTTAGGTATTATATTTTTTATTACTTTTTAATATTTTTTCTAAACTTTATATAGTTTGTAAAATAAAAAATGATAACTATAAACATCAATACACGACTCGAATTAATATTTTTAAGGTAACTATTTTTTTTCCAATGTGATACGGTGTATTTGGTACACAGTTTTTTTAGAATTAGTAGCTTTTGTTTTAAAAGAAAAAACTAAATTTCATGTTCTGATTAAAAAACTAAAAACCTTTTTTTAAACAAAAAACTCTAAAACAAAAAACTTCTTTGAATTAGTTTTTAAAACTAGATAGAATTTTTTATATACTAATTAATCTAAATACTCTCTTTAATTGTTTTATAATTCATCCTATTTTTATAATTCATCTTTCTTTTGTCATTTTACACTTCAGTTGTCAATTAATTTGCCAAACACATATATAACTAAAATATACAACTTCTAACTTCAGCTACCAGCTTCCAACTATCAAGATATTGGTGGAGAAGGATCAGACGTGCAAATCAAATACGTATCGGCTATGCTCTTCATATTTACTTTGTTGTTCATCCGATGAAACTCTCATATTCCCCTTAGAATCGTTGTTCTCTTTTTTCTTCCTCTCGGTGTTTAGACGCCATCTTCTTATTTGATACTCTCCATTTGCAAACTCGGATTACAAAAGTTAGAATCGCCATTCACAAATTAATAAAACTTCCTTTGCTGTTGAATTCGAACCTCATCATTCTTGGTGTTACTTGGTGTGTGTTTGTTTTAGCTTATTTTGAGCTTATTTTTCATAAGTTATTTTTTCGTTTTATTTTCTTTTTTTAAGAGGGTGTTTATGTAAGCTTACATTTTTTTGCTTAAGTTTTTTAGTTTTTTACCTTTTTAACTTATTAGCTTATAAGTGAAAAAAGTGTTTGAGTTAGCTTCTAAGAGAGAAAATAAGAAAATCCCCGATTTGACCGGGGATGGGGATGGAGAGGGGGATGGGGATTCCCCGAACTTAGAAACGGGGATGAGGATACCTCTCGGTTCCCCGAATTCGCACATATATATATATATATATATATATATATATATATATATATATATATATATATATATATATATATATATATATATATATATATATATATATATATATATATATATATAATTTTTAAAGTCCAATTTCTCATATAAATTCTAACATTTTTTACATTAATGTGCATATTAATAAGATTGTTTTTTGTTTGAACATACATGATTGTTTCATATGATTTAAAAAACATAGAGAACGAAAAAAACTAATATGATGAAATTACTAATATTATTTTGTAGAATCAACTATGAAAGTGTTATAAGCTTCTTTTATAGACATATATGTGTATTATAGAACAATTTAGTAAATATATCATGTCTTTTATTAATAACATTAACGAAACTATTAAAATACTTGATTTATTACATTTTGATATGAACCGGTTGAAAGAGTTAAGTTAGATTTGTAATTCTAGTTTTGTATGAAAATTTTCAAGTATATCTATTTAAAAAATCAATTTTGTAGACAAATAAATTCCCCGCTTACCCGCAGAGATCCCCGATACGCGACGGGGATGGGGCTGGAAAGAGCGATCCTCAATACCCTCAACCCCGTTGCAATCCCTACAAACACCCCCTTAATTGTTTAGTTAATTAGTTTATGCTAGTTGTTAGTGTTTCATTGGCTTAATTGTTTAGTTAATTCTTTGTTAAGCGATATCCAGGTTAGAATAGTATGAGCTACATGCCTTTTCACCTTTGAAATTGGAAATTTGTAAAACTGATGTTGAGGTGCTTTTAAGAACACTTGGGGAATCATTGTTAACTACATGTGATTAAATACTAGATAGTGTAATGTGATCTTTTTTTCTCTCAATGTCACAGGCAATTACATGAAAGGATAATCCTTAAAAGGTTGAAACAATGAAATTTAATAGGTGTGTTTTTGTTTGTTCAAAATACATCCAAATTTTAAAACGTTAAGGTCACGTTTGTTTTACCGTAATACAATGGAATGGAAATGATTTTAATTCCATCTATGTTAGTTACGGAATGACATTCCGGACTCAAGCCTCCTTCGAGGCTATAGGATGGACCACCTTTGTTACCCTTTCAAACGTGCTTTATAATTATGATGAGGATGAGGAACACATTACCTTCGGCATTGAAGAGAAAGAATTCATTTCCACCTTGAGTCAATTAGGAATGATCCTACGGTCCCCTCCTCGGGGATAAAATTTTATAGCGTTGCTCATAGTCTCACCACCCTTCCCTCCGCCTTCACAATTAAAGAAATTGTTGGATCAATATGCAAACCCAATGTTCCACGCACCACCACCAATCTTTACGGGAGAGATCTCCTTCCCGAATGTGTTGTGTGGAATAAATTCAAGCCGTCCTCCTTCATGCCCTAAAAATAAGAACGGAGATCAACGTTATGCACATTCTTGCCAAACGCATGAGTGGGCTGGTAACTAGTCATAGGGATCTTCCCTATGGACGTCTCCTTCTTTGCTTTTTACTAACCTTCCGGAGGTTTCTCGTATTGCGTCTACGCGGACACCTCCGTTCCCATTGACCTTGTGACACTACGCAAGATGGATTCTCATACTTCTAAGGGGAAGAAACAAGCTCACTCCTCCTCTTCTCATGACACGGAGGAGGAAATCGAGCGATTTTTTTGAAGGCGAAGATGAAGGAAAGGCGGAGGCGGAGAGTGATCTTGCTCCTGATTACGGATTGGTAGAAGGCTCAACGGATGATAGGATTGCGGCACTAAATCGTAATCTTAATGAATTACGTAACGAGCACCGGTCTTTCCGGAAGGAGGTTCAAAAGGAGGTCAAAGGGTTGAAGGGAATGTTGAGGACGATTATGAATGTCCTCAAATGCAATTCCGGGACGGATACGGGTGAGCCATCTCACCAATGATGATTTGGTTGTTTGATTATGATATTTGAAAACAATTATCTATGGTTTGATTATCATGTTTAAACAATATTTATTTTGGTTGATGAACACTCTTTATGTGTAATGATGCTTTGAACAATGTTTCTTATGTTTTTATGATATGATATGCTTGGTTGATAATCAAACTTGAACAATTTCACTTTTGGTATGATATGTGAAATGTTGGTATGATATGTTTATGATCTATAGTTTAACTTTGGTGTAAACATTGAGTAATCCTTTATTTATTACACTATGAAAATGAATAAATATCAATCAGTTATGAATACACTAATATTGAGATAAACTCCACAATCTAGAGTTAAGAAATTTTTTTTAATATTCATCTTTAAGATTGGTGAATTTTGGTTGTTCCTAATATAATTTGCACATATTTAAGGGAGAGTCACTAACCAAATGGAAATTCTCAATCCCTCATTAATTGCATTCACATAAATACAAGATAATGATTCCTAAGTCTCTCACGATTCCTAATTGAGTATATTTGATACATATACTTTTGTATATATTGCACTTGTGTTTTGCTTTGTATATCTTTTATCAAGTGCTAGGTCAAAGGGATCATAAATCAAGAGGGAGCTTTGATCAAGGGGGAGCTACATCATAAATTAAATTCTTGATCAAAAAGGGGTGAAGAATGCGTGTACTAAGGGGGAGCATTCATGAGAAAAAGTTCCTTTTTGATTCGACAAAAGGGGGAGAAGAATGTAGATATGCAACATTGTTAACATGAATAATTTTGTGTAGCAATAATATTAGGGAACATGAATAATTTTGTGTAGCAATATTATTAGATGTTGCATATTTTGTCATCATAAAAAAAGGAGGAGATTGTTAGTGCATATATGGTCACACAGTGAGAAATGCACTCCTTATTTTGATGATGACAAAAATATTAACATGTGATACTATTGCTTATCAAAATTATTCATATGTTCATATGTTACATTCCTATAATTATTTAAGTGTCGAACAATTATAGTGAAGTCGTTAAATCAACAAGAAATGAAGAAAACAAATTCAAAAGAAGCATTCAACCACTCAAATACTAAAATTTGAGTCAGCCGTCGCTCTTCAGCACTCAAATACTAAAATTCGTCTTTCTTGATGTAAACCGATCTCATACTCGACAATTGAAGATGTCATCTCAAAGGACAATGTCGAAGATTCCTACAAGCAAATGTTCGGATTATATGAGTTCACAAAATAAATAATTAAACAAGTTTAAGTTTTTATAAAATAATTTTTATAAAAATTGACAAAATTTTTATAAAAATCATAAGCTTGGTTGAATAAGTGCAAGAATTCTTATTTTGACAAATACCAAACACAATCTACCATTGAAATAAGACAACACCATATTTAACAAAAGGAATCTCACAAAGAGGTAAAATTCCAACATGCTTTATGCATTTGGCTTTTAAACTTCTATTATGGTGATAAAATTCAAACATAAGAAGTATGGATTCAACCTAATTTTTCTAAGACTTCTTTTCAGTGGATTTTAATGGTAAAAATGGGTTGTGTGTTGTTTTGGTAAAAGGCCAACGTCTTTAATTGAAAGGCTCAAAAATGTTCCAGCAGACCGACGGTCGATGCCACGGTCGACCGTGGGCCATCTGAACACTTTTTGAGTTTGCAACTTTTTTCTTATTTAAAGCAACTCAAGTCTTGTGATTTTATAACTCTTGACATTTTAAAAAAACACTAAACATACACTAAGATCTTGTGAGCTTATATTTCATACAAAGATATATCATCTTCAAGATCAAGATCAAGATCAAGATCAAGAGCAAGAGCAAGAGTGAAAGCCTTGAAAGTTCAAACACTACATTATCTTCTAAACACATTTGTAATAGTATGAGGATTATCTCTATCCTATAGAATTAGAGAGAAGTATGGATTAACTCTAGCCAATACAATTAGAGTGAAGTTAGGCTTATAGAGTTGTGTTCAATATAGTCCATATAAAAAATATAGTCCTGAATTTTAATATTCAATCACATGTGATTTAATATACAATCATATGAGATTCAATATACAATCACATATGATTGTAAAATCATTACATGTTAATTACGAAAATGTCACTCCGCCCAAATTTTCAAAATTCAATCTGACCATTGATGAGGCTGATCCAAAGGTCAAGATTAGTCCCTTGGGACTATACATTAAGTATGAACTATATTGAACATTTCTCTAGGCTTATATTAGCCTTGTTTGCAAAAGAGAAGATTATTTATTGTAAGAGAGAAGTGTAAAGGTTTATCTCTACCTTGAAAGAAAAAAGTTTTATTGGAGCAAACTCTTGGTGAGTGATGTCAAGGAGTGGATGTAGTGCAACACACTTGCATGAACCACTATAAATCTCTTGTCTACTATTTGGTGATATCTATCTATCTCTACTCTCTTTACTTCAAGTATATATTTGTTGTGCTATAATCTTCAAGACAAATCTTTAAAACACAACTCGATAATTTTTATTTGAAAAAAATTGGTAAACTAAGTAAAAGAACCTATTCACCCCCCTTTGGGTTCCAACACTCTGTATTACTTGTTTGAACCCTGTTTACAAGCCCAATTCAGTGTAGGATTTTCATGTACTCCGTAACACATAGATATTTGTGTAATCAGGAGGTTTAGGTGGTGCACGAGACTTATGACCACAAACAGCATACCAAGCACCATAGAAGATCATATAATCCCGCGGTTTACATACCCCCACATAGTATGTCACACGATTCAGTGTAGGATTTTCATCAAATAGCTTGTCTGCACTTTCGAACCAGACACTTTAAAACAGTTTTGATCAAATAATTGTTGAGATTTCACCGTAGGGAAGAGTAGGTTTGATCCTAACTACAACATAAAACTTTTAATTGAAGTTTATCACATTCAATCTTGGAACAATGTCGAGTTCCAATATAGGGATTAACAAAGCTATTAGGGTTAACAGAGTTGATGGAATGAAACTGTTACGCGGAAGACACAGAACCCTCGTATGAAGTGTTCGATGGTTATATTGAATACTCGAGATGATGAAATTACAAGAACAAATAAGAAATCCAAGGTGATCACTTAGATACTCCTTTGCCAAGTTTTCCTACCCAAGCTATTAAGCCGAAAACCAAAAATAGTAAGGGGCGTTTGGTTAAATAGAGAATGGCAAAAGTGAGAGAATACAAAGGAATGCAATGAGCATTTCCTAGTATTACCATTATTATTGATATTGCTTGACTAATATAGGTAATTATATATAACATATTGTGTAGGTTAGTGGTTGGGGCAGTAGTCTGTAGTAATGGTGGTGGTGGTTGTGACGGCGATAGTGATGGTGGTTTTAGGTGGCAATAGTATGTTGTGGTGGTGGTTGGGTGATGGTGGCGCCAACTATTAGTGGAGATGGCCGGTGGGAGTGATGGCGATGTTGGTTAAGGTAGCGATTAATGGCAGTTAGTGGCGGAAGCCGGAGGTTGACGATGGCGATGGTTATGACCATTGGTTATGGTAGTCGACAGAGGTGGCAACAGTACGTGGAGATGGTAGTAGTGGTGATGATCGGCGATGTGGTTGTTGGTGGTGGTAGTGACAGTGGTACGATGGTAGTAGAGTGTAGTGGTGGCAACGGCGGTAGTTGTGGGTGTTGGTGGACCAATACACACTTGAATCCATGTCGATGTTGGTGGTGGTTTGTGGTCGATGTTGGTGGTGGTGGTGAAGACAATGTTGGTAGAGGCGGCTATCAATGACAAGCCGGTGATGGTCGATGATGGTGGCGATCGTGACCAATGACGGTGGTGATGGAGGCGAAAAAACCTTGTAAACCATCGTGTATCCAAACATCATATTTGAGTATTATTAAATCATTTATTATTAAAAAAACCTTAGGTAAAATTCATTTGTACTTGAACTTAAAAAAAATACCCTTGTTCAAAAATACATTTTGCCACAATTAACCTTCTTTCTCCTGCCTTAAGTCTCATACTCTGATACTTTGCTTACAACCTGATGTGCAAATCTTGCTGTTGACCGTAAGTGTCTACGAACTTCTTCTTGATCGACAAATACTCGGATGCTTGGATGTTTTAGCTCTATACACCATCTTTGCGTATAGTTTTCGGATAAATAGTTGGCTTCCGATGTCCTGATTTCATCACGTTGTTTCAATTGATAGTTTCTGCAAAGGGAATATTGGTTATTTGAAGCAATAGATTTTGTAGCTTCGATCATCACTTATCTTGACGAGGTTGTATCTTTGTTTTTCCAAAGAAGAAATGTAGAAATTTGAACCCTAATTATTCGATTCGAAGATTTCTTGTGCTTATTGAAGTTTACCTACCTCCGAGGCTATATCACTGTAAACAACTTCGATCGTCGATGCTAAACAAAAGATGCATATGAAATTATCCCTATTTTAAACAAAAGAAATTACGCGGGTGGTTTATGATGTTTTAGGTGAAAACTCCAGTCTCTGGGAATTTGTAGGAGAATTGTTCCCCATCAGCAATGCATACATTTGAAGGTTAAAACTAACTGCACAAATGCCACAAGCTGCATGGTATATAGATTATCGATGACAAAATCTCCACTGTTCTCCCAAACCAACCGTCTTCCTTTAAATACCGCAAAAGAAATATCAAATACACAGAAAATCAGCAACTTTAAGCATTTGCCAAAGGTATTGATGTAAATGTCAATCTATAATAGTTAGCAGTTAGTTCAGAAAAATGCGTTAACAAGTCCTGTGATTTTGGTAGCTAAACATCAATAACCATACAGCCCAGATGAGCATTCTACTTCATAAGGTGCCACAAGATTTGTTACCTTCAAATCTTAAAGATACTTGTCAAATACCGGCGACATAAGCATTATTGTCACAGTGTCACCACTAACAATAGTACTGCAATATTACATCCAAGCTACAAATAAAGAACCAGAATCATAAGAGGCCTTCAGTAACATGCTATATACGCCGCAATAAATAAAGAAATGATAGGTACAAAATTTCAAACCAACATCTTCAAATGGATGTTTTAAAAATCTCAAATCTTCAGATCCAAATCGATTTTGAAACCAAATTTTAAGGCTTCATTTTTTATATGTGTGTTTGTGTATTGCGTGTGTTCACGTGATAATTAAAAATTTAAGGGTTCCATTTGATTTAGGTTAGCATGTTTAGAGCTTTTAGGTTAGGGGTGTGTAACTATTTGACCTACCAGAATGATCATAGCCTTAATTAACGCATTAATAAGTAAATGGCCGAGATTGACTCCATTAGTACTATCCCATTTAATTGTTTTCTGGCCATTGGGTAGGATGGATGAACCCATAGTTGTCAATTGCTATAGTGGTAATTAGCGATGGACTACCTATATGCTATATATCGAATTACGATAAATAGCGACAACTATTCATGTTTAGCAATTGGCTTCTAAGTGGAGGGTTCCATTGAGAACCGATTTTAGTGCGAGAACCAATCTTAGCCGTTGATTTGATAAGTGGAATTCATGGATGAAGAGCGTGGGGGGATCAAGTGAGGCAGGGTGTATGTGAAGAATTCATGGGTGGACAATGGCATTGAAAGAGGGGGAATTGGACGGTTCAAATTGGTTCTCGCACTAAAAATGGTTCTCAATGGAACTTCTTCATATATATATATAAGGAGCGGTTCAAACGAGAACCGTTTTTCGTACGAGAACTGCGAGAACCATTTCTAGCCAATCATTTAATTTTCTGTCTTTTTTATTTAATTTAAATAGGAAAAGATAGTATGGACATTTTTACATTACCCCTACTTTTTAAATTTAATATATCCATTTAAATTAAAGGTGTTAAATTATGAAAATTATACCAAATTAACGAAAAAATTATGCTCTATGTTGAAAAAAAAAGTCGCGTTCGCTGGTTTTACCGGTACAATTCGACATGTGCACATGTGCAAATTTTGCACATGTGCATGTCTACATCTATGTTGAAAAAACTAGGTGAATCTGTGCATATGCACATGTGCAAATTTTGCATATCGAGCTGTACTAAAAAAAAACCTAGCAAACGCAAATAAAAATTTTTGAAAAAATATATCAAGACCGGTCTCAAATTAAATAGCATAATTTTCTCGTTAATTTTGTATAACTTTTGATATTTAACACATTTCCGTTTGATGTATATATTAGTTTAAAAAATGTGGGGGTAATGTAAAAATGTCCAAATTGCCCTTAATTAATTAAGGATAAGTTTGATTAATTTAAGATTATCCATTAACAACTCTTTAATCTGAACCCTCCATCTCTTAGATCAATGGCTATAATTGGTTCTCGCAGTTCTCGTACGAAAAATAATTCTCGTTTAAACCGTCCCCTATATTAGTATATCACCTTAAAAGTCTTAAACTATATGCCAATTTAAAGAAAAACCCCATGACTATTACCAAACTTTAAAATAATAATAATAATAAAATAAAGCCAACAGACCGCTATTTGTATGATAGCGAGTGAGTTCAGGGCGCTATGCTATGCTATTCGCGATAGCATCGCTATTTACCGCTATTGACGCCTATTCTACAGGTATAAAAACCAAAAATATATATTATTCCACACAAACATTACATGTTAAAACAATAATATTGAATAATTTTTTTTAAAAGGATAATGCACATGGTAAAACAAAAACACATTCCTTTCCAGCTTTGTACTATTTGTAACAATAACACATTCTTTTGTAGTTTATTAGAGAAAACGGAAGGTTTTCATTCCAAAACAATCGATTCATTCTTCAATCATCGTTACAAACAAACAGAACAGTACCGCACTTAAGTAGAGTGCAACAAGTAACGAAGGACGAAAGACATACCTCCTTCAATCTTGAAGTTCACATGTGAACCCGGAATTCACAAGTTCGCAAATGGAATCCCTAAATCTGTAGTAATCATCATCGGTATTGTAAATTTGATGTGAAATCCTAGCATACCCTGTAACCGAATCGACCTCCCCATCCCCAGGTTGGTGATAACATATACGCACTTCGACCTTGAAGCGTTCCCGCAGATGAGACCTCAACTTCAACGCATCAGAATCACTCATAATTCCCAAACAAGCTGGTAAACCGACCATTGCCATACTCGAACACATATCAGGAGGTGAACCAAGATTCGTGCCCCAAGCTTCGACCAACATTTCCGCCATTTCTATAACCTTTTCGTGATTCAACTTCCTTAATCCATCAATCCCACCCTCGAGCCTGTTTACAAACTCTAAAGCCTCAGGTACAATTAGCTGTGCACTGTAATCCCTTGTACCAATCCAAGAACTTTCTATAGCTATCCCTTTTCCATATTCATGAGATACTACAGGATGGTGCAGATTCGATAATTGGGGATTCCGACAGTGCAAAAACGCGACCGAAGGTGGGCAGAATAGCCATTTATGCAGATTGCTAGTGTAGAAATCAGCCCCAATTTCTTGCACATCAACCTCGATTGATCCAATTGCATTGGCAGCGTCAACAAAAATACAGTCAACTCCTTGTTCTCTACACATCTTAACCAATTCTTTTACGGGGATTACAACACTTGGCATGGATGTGATGTGATCGATTACAGCTAACCTAACTTTACGATTATTAGAATTCCCCAATTCTAAAGCATTTCCAAATGCAGTAATTATTTCTTCATTTGAAGTTACGGGAAAGGACATCTTAACCTCAATTACCTTACCACCTGCGCGCGTGAAGTAAGCCTCGACGGACTTCTTGACAGCACCGTAGGCGTAGTGGAGCATGACGGCGGTGTCGCCAGGGTTAAATTTTGACTCAAAGAAAGACCACTTGACGTGTTGGAGAACAACGGCGGTAGCGGTTGTGGCGTTATCGACAATTGAGATCTCGTCGACGTGATTGGCGTTGATGAGGGTTTTGATTGCTTCACGGGAACGGAGGATAGAGGGTTTGAGATGGTTGAAGTAGAAGTCGTCAGGTTGTTCAAGGAAACGGAGCTGATATCGTTGCTGGGCTTGGATGACGGAGGAAGGACAAGAACCAAAACTGCCGTTGTTAATTCTGGCGACGGCAGGGTCGTGGTGGGAGAACTCGGAGCGGATATCAATGTCTCCGTGATTATGCTTCTTGCAAAGGGAGGAATTCTGGGTGTTTTGAGTATCAGTGGTGGTGCCGCCACCGTTTTCCTGGTGGTGATGATTATCGGACGCCATGAATGAGATTTTACAAAGAGTCCTGGAGGTGGAGGTGGATTTATAGAATTATAGAAGAACATCAGAATGGATGAAAGAACCAACAAGTAATAGATACTAGATAGTGACCATTGCCATTGATATCTTCGCTAGCCACTAGGGGTGTTTTAAAAAACCAAAAAGTCAAGAACTGAGATCGAGAAAGTTGATATCCGTAAAACCGTAACACGAAAATTAGGGTACTCATTGAACACGTGAGGGGTTCGAATTTAGAATTCAATATTTGTGGGTACCTGCCTGTCCCGCATGTTTTTAACTTATTTAAAAAATATATATATTTGTATATATGAAATAAAAAACCTATTAGAAAACTTAAATTTATCAAAACTACCTAACTTACTTCAAGCAGCTCCGCTGTCTCCAATTTCTTTTTTGAGATTCGACATCTAGAGTTTACAAGCTTGCAACGGTCGAGAGATCAACATGGAGACACTGAAATTGATCAACAATACGACTTCAAGTCTATAGGTTTTTCGTTTCTACGAGACTCTTACCGAATATCTGTTCAATTTCTGCCAATAATTTATTCATTATTAACTTGTTTGTACCATTGTTAATTGTTTTAGTATGACTCCGAACTTGTTGAAAATAGCAAAAAATGAAATACAGGTCAATTTTAGAGTAACCACCGTAGATACTCGTCTCTCTGCGGGTAACCGCACAACGGGTACCCACTGTCTGCGGTTCAGTTTCAATTGGTAAAACTAGCTACCCACCATGTAGTGACGGTTTGCAAAAAAATCCACTACCTGATCCGCCCCACTTCATGAACACCCCTACTAGCCACATATGTTTTATGGTTCCATTTGATTTAGGTTAGTATGTTTAGAGCTTTTAGGATAGGGGCGTGTAACTATTTGACCTACCTGAATGATTATAGCCTTAATTAACGCATTAATAAGTAAATGGCCGAGATTGACTCCATTATTAGTTTATTACTATCCCATTTAATTGTTATGTGGCCATTGACTAGGATGGATGAACCCATAGTTGTCAATTGCTATAGCAGTAAATAACGATGGGCTACCTATATGCTATATAGCGAATAGCGATAAATAGTGACAGCTATTTCATATTTAGCTATTGGCTTCTGAGAGACAGATTATAAATTAATATATTAGTATATTACCTTAACAGTCTTAAACTATTATATATATTAGTATATCACCTTAAAAGAAAAAACTAATGAGTATTTGTAACAATAACACATTCTTTTGTAGTTTATTAGAGAAAACGCAAAGTTTTCATTTTAAAACAATCGATTCATTCGTTATTCATCGTTACAAACAAACGGAAACGGTACCACACTTAAGTAGAATGCAACGAAGGACGAAAGACATACCTCCTTCAATCTTGAAGAAGTTCACATGTGAACCCAGAACTCACAAGTTCACAAATCGAATCCCTGAATCTGTAGTAATCATCATCAGTATTGTAAATTTGATGTGAAATCCTTGCATACCCTGTAACCAAATCGACCTCCTCATCCATAGGATGCCGATAATATATAGGCACTTCAACCTTGAAGCACTCCCTCAGATGAGACCTCAACTTCAATGCATCAGAATCACTCATAATTCCCAAACAAGCAGGTAATCCAACCATTGCCATACTTGAACACATATCAGGAGGTGAACCAAGATTCGTGCCCCAAGCTTCAACCAACATTTCTGCCATTTCCATAACCTTTTGATGATTCATCTTCCTTAATCCATCAATCCCACCCTCAAACCTGTTTACAAACTCTAAAGCCTCAGGTACAACTAGCTGTGCACTGTAATCCCTTGTACCAATCCATGAACTTTCTATAGCTATCCCATTTCCATATTCATGGGATACTACAGGATGGTGCAGATTTGCTATTTGGGGATTCCTACAGTGCAAGAATGCAATTGAAGGTGGGCAGAATAGCCATTTATGCAGATTGCTAGTGTAGAAATCAGCCCCAATTTCTTGAACATCAACCTCGATTGATCCAATTGCATGAGCAGCATCAACAAATATACAGTCAACTCCTTGTTCTCTGCACATCTTTACCAATTCTTTTACAGGAATTACAACACTTGGCATGGATGTGATGTGATCGATTACAGCTAACCTAACTTTACGATTATTAGATTTCCCTAATTGTAAAGCGTTTCTGAATGCGGTAATGATTTCTTCATTTGAAGTTACGGGAAAGGGCATCTTTACCTCGATTACCTTACCACCAGCGCGCGTGACGTAAGCCTCGACGGACTTCTTAACAGCACCGTAGGCGTAGTGGAGCATGACGGCGGTGTCGCCGGGGTTAAATTTTGACTCAAAGAACGACCACTTGACGTGTTGAAGAACAACGGCGGCAGCGGTTGTGGCGTTATCGACAATTGAGATCTCGTCGACGTGATTGGCGTTGATGAGGGTTTTGATTGCTTGACGGGAACGGAGGATAGAGGGTTTGAGATGGTTGAAGTAGAAGTCATCAGGTTGTTCAAGGAAACGGAGCTGATATCGTTGCTGGGCTTGGATGACGGAGGATGGACAAGAACCGAAGCTGCCGTTGTTAATTCTGGCGACGGCAGGGTCATGGTGGGAGAACTCGGAGCGGATATCAATGTCTCCGTCATTATGCTTCTTGCAAAGGGAGGAATTGTGGGTGTTTTGAGTATCAGTGGTGGTGCCGCCACCGTTTTCTTCGTGGTGATGATTATCGGACGCCATGAATGAGTCCTGGAGGTGGAGGTCGAGGTGGAGTTACAGAATTATATAAAGAACATCAGAATGGATGAAAGAACCAACAAGTAAGAGATACTAGATAATGACCATCGCCTTGATAACTTCGCTAAAAAAAACCCAAAAACCGAAGAATCGAACTTTACGCTATTTTCCTTTCTTTTCGACACGGGAACACGAAAAAGCAAAATATTACTTTTTCATTTCTCTCTCTCTTTTTCTGTAAATTTTTTTTTCCATTCTTTTCTTTCCTAAAGTTATCTCGGGAACACAGCGTTAAGATATGTACGGAAACCGAAAAATTTAATATTCATGAAATCGTAATTCGAAAACTAGAGTAATGTCATAAAACAAATTAGTCATACACAATAATTATGATTTTTATCAATTATTTTTTATTCTCATTCACAAATTCTAGGGTATAATAGTTTAAACAATTACTTTTTATTATGTATGACTAATTTGTGTTGTGTACGAATCACTTCCCCTAGAGTAATCGTTTAACACGGGACGAGTTTGGATTTTAAAGTTCAATATTAGCGGGTATCCGGCCGTCCCGCAAGCTTTTAACTTATTTAAAATATATATATTTGTTAATATGAAATAAAAAAACCATTAGAAAAATTAAATTTCTCAAAACTACCTAACTTACTTCTAACATCCCCGCTATCTCCTCCAGTTTTTTTTAGCTTCAACATCGAGAGTTTGCAAGCTTGCAACGGTGGAGAGATCAACATGGAGACACTAAAATCGATCTACGGTGCGTCTTCAAGCTTATCGGTTTTTAGTTTCTATTCGTTCCAATTTTATCGGATGCTCTCTTCGAAGATCTGTTCGATTCCACCAATGATTTATTCATTATTGTTGACTTGTTTCTACCATTTTTTATTGTTGGCTTGTTTCTACTATTGTTTATTGTTTTATTATGAATCCGAACTTGTGGAAAATAGCAAAAAATAAAAAACAACTCAAATTTAGGGTAACAGTGCTCGGACCGTAGATACATATGTATCTTTGGGTATCTACACAACAGGTACCCTGTAATACCCAATTCTTGAAATTATATGGATTGAGTTATTTAAATGGAATTTCAAGTAAAAAAAATGTACATGGGCTTAAAGAATTAAGAATGACTAATTGGGCTCATGTAAATATTTAAATAAAAGTTATGTGATGGGCTTAAATTGGATGAGTTGGGCTAGGCCTTTGGTGAATTATATATTTATAAATTAGGGTTCATTATTTAGAAAAGAAAAAAAAAGAAGTAATGTTTCATTCTTCCTTGGAGAATTCAGAAAACAAGAGTGTACATGTGTGTGTGTGTCTTGACTGTCGAGAGCAAGGAAGGGAAAGAAAGAGGAGGACCTACAACCTTGAGTTTTGATTTCAAAGAAGTTAAGGTATGATTCCTTTCTCAATGGTGATCTTAAATGTGTAGCTTATGTTGGAATTTATTAAGTTTAAACATTTAAATATTAGGAATATTATGAAGTTCTTGGGTGTTCTTCATGTGATTTGAGCTATGAATTTTAAGTAAGGATTTAACCCCTCAAAACTAAGTGAAATGCTAAAATAATTTCATAGTATCAAATCTAGGAAAGTGGAGACATGTTTTGAGCATGCTAGATGTAACACCCCAATTTAGGGCCTAGTAGTAAATAGTTGTACCATATGTTTGTATAGTTGTACGTTGATATTAACCAAGTTGTTTAAGTTGTTTCGTTGATTAAATTATTGTTAAATTGTTGGTACACGTGGTTATGTGGTTAAAGTTGGAAATGTCCGTTAATAGATAGAGTTGGTTAATCATTGAACGGTTTCAAATTATGATTCCGAAAATATATCTGTTAGTTGAAACAGATAAACCTAAGTCGTGTTTTAAGTTGAATAGGAGAACGAAATACCCAAGTGGGGTATTAAATCCACTTAAGGTCGGCCTAAGGCCTTGACCTTATCCCCTGCTTTAGTCAATAACACACACAAATACATATACAAGCATATGTACGTACGTAAGCAAGCATACACACATAAATCTTGGAGAATTGATAGAGAAATCACGGAAGGAAGCAATCTGATTTGGTGGATTCAATAACATAGATTTGGTTCTACAGTTGGTAATCTCCATCCTTGCTGTAAGTTTTCATCATAAGTCTAGTTCTTAAGTGGTGTGTGACAGATGATTCAAATTGAAGGTAAAAATTGATGAATCAATGATAGTTTTGAGTCAAGAATCATGTAGACATGTTGTATTGATGTTAAGTAACATGTAGAAACATTTAAAGATGCGATTTGGTCGATTAGAAGGTAAAAACGTCGAAGTTGCAGGTCTGAGTTCGAACAGGGACAAAACCTGCTGTAATAGAAGTTCCTACAGGCGCAGGAAATACTCTCTGCAGCCGTAGGGGGTTGTCGTGGTCTCTGCGGCCGTAGGCAAGGTTCTATACGGCCGTAGTAATGTATTTTGTGTGGTTTACCACCTACGGGTGAAGGAAAGAAGCCTACGGGCGTGGGTACATAACCTACGACCGTTGGCACCCAAAGAATCACTCATGCGGGCGTAGGGTATGGTCCTTACGGCCGTAGGGTATGGTTTCTTGGAAAGAAACTCTGCGGGCGTAGGATATATTCCTGCGGCCGTAGGAGGTGTTTGGAAGGTGTCCTGCGGCCGTAGGACACATCCTCTGCGGCCGTAGGACACATCCTCTGCAGCCGTAGGAGCTGTTCCAGGTTACTTGTTGCTTTTTGTTCGTTGTACGTTTCCATAGAAGCAGTGATAGTACTTTTAGACGTTGACTGAACCTACACGTGATGTGTTAGGTGATTCGGACGACTCCGTGTGCTCCTGGGATTCTCGAATTCATATCTGCCTCCTGTAATCTCGAGGTGAGTACCGGTTTCCCATGAGTCTCGGTAAGTAGCGTTGTCTGTTGTTTATTGGAATATGTTGTCGATGCCGCACACGTATATGAGGTATGTTATGCCATGTTGTTATATACTGTTGCCATGCTAAGTTGCTTTACACGCTGGTTATGAATCGCATGTGTATCGTTGAACCCGCTACGGGTTGTTGTTGTTTGTTGTATTGGTCCGGATTGTTGATGGCATGGTTAAGGTCAGCTTTCTTCCCGAAGGCTGGATCCCTTTGATGGAATAACGAGGATCAACGGTACTCGGTATGCAGCACACCGGGGTGGTCTTGCAAACCGCCGCTCCTTAACGTGAGTTGGGATCTTAGCTTTTGTTGAGATCCGTGTTGATGAGCTTCGAGCTTTGTAACGCGTTTGGTGGACTGCTCTTCGCTCCCCCACCATTCCGGATAGTTGTTGCTGATGGTCCTCAGTTTGAGTCGTTAAGCCAGGCTTCCCACCCTGCGAGATATGATTCCTACTGACTCGTTGGCGCAACGTTGTGTGTTAGGATAGCCTTCAGGGGCGGACCTTTAGTGGTGTACCCGGTGGCACGGGCAACCCCTCCATATTTCCCGAGTAGTGTAAAATTTTTTTTTTTTTTAAATACAAGTGCTACCCCTAAACAATATTGGTGCAACATATCTACTTCTATTATTGTTATATAGTATGAGGAAAAAAATCGTGCAACCCCTGACCAAAAGGTCGGGGTCCGCCACTGATAGCCTTATGTGTTGTCCCGTAGTTGGGATGACCTGCTTGTTGATGCTTATGTGTAAATCTGTACTCACTAGCTAGTTGTTGGTGGTTGTTGTATATATCTTTTGCGGAACACTGCTTGTTGTATATATGTGATCCGATGGTCGGTAGTTGTCCGTCTAGTTGGGTAACACGCGGTGGTATTTTTTTGGACTTGGTATATGGTGTTGTACTTTATACCTTGCCAAGTCAGTTAAACAATATTTTCTTTTATAAAATGTTGGTTACTTCCGCTGCTGGCTTTTATAATATAAGTTAAAAAGCTTAAATTTTCCCTAATTTTAAGCGTGTGAAAACCGGTGTTACACTAGATTTCTAAGTTCATAAGTTTGAGGTTATGAGAATCCCTGGTTTGAAAGTATAGATATTGTTGGAACCTAGAGGGGGGGGGGGGGGGGGGTGAATAGGTTCTTTAAGTTAGTTTACCAATTTTTACACTTATAAAATTTGTAAGTTGTGTTAAAAATATTTTTCTTGAAGTTTATAACACAACAAATATATATACTTGAAATAAAGAGAGTAATGGTAGAGAGATATCACCAATTGGTAGACAAGAGATTTATAGTGGTTCATGCAAGTGTTAACAAACTTGCACTACATCCACTCCTTGGCCTCACCTACCAAGAGTTTGCTCCACTAGCTTCTCTCTTTGAAGGTAGAGATAAACCTTTTACACTTCTCTTTTTCACTTGCAAGAATTAACACTTCAAACTTGCAAGTAAGGTAAAGATAACCTTGCTTCACTCTAATTCTATAGGCTAGAGTTGATCCTCACTTCACTCTAATTTGAAAGGCTAGAGTTGATCCTTACTTCTCTCTAATTCTAAAGGCTAGAGACGATCCTTACTTCACTCTAATTTGAAAGGCTAGAGTTGATCCTTACACTATTACAAAGTATATAGAAAGATGATGTAGTGTTTAAGCTTTGAAAACTTTGCTCTTGCTTGATTCTTGATCTTGAATGATAGATGAATTATCAAAGAATATGAGCTCACAAGATAAGAATATATGTTCTGTGTTTTAGCTGTACAAGAGGTTAGTAATGAATGAGGTTTTAGTTGGTTTAAATAAGGAAAAATGAGTGAGCTCAAAAAGTGTCCAGACATCTCACGGTTTTATCCACGGTCGACCGTGGCTAAAACCGTCAGCTTCTTGGAACTTTTTGAGCCTTTCAATTATAGACGTTGGACTTTATTTCAAACCACACTCAACTCATTTTTACCATAAAAATCAACTAAAAAGTAGATGTTCAAAAGGTTGGTTGATCCCATACTTCTAATGTTTGAATTTAAACACAAAAATGGAAGTTTGGAAACCAATACACAAAGCATGTTGGAATTTTACCCCTTTGGGAGATTCCTTTGCTAAATATGGTTGTGTACTGTTTTAAAGTGGGATTGTGTTTGGTATTTGCTAAAATGGGAAGTCATAGATTAATTCAACCAACACAAATAAGTTTATAAAAAATTTGTCCATTTTTATAAAAATAATTTTATAAAGACTTAAACTTATTTGATTATTTTATTTGTAAGCTCATATAATTCGAACTCTTATTTGTAGATATCTTCGTCATCGGCTTTGAAGATATCATCTTCACTTGTTGAGTACGTTCGGTTGACTTGAAGAAGAACAATATTTTAGAGTTGTGAGCTGAGCAGCGACGGTTGATTCACGTTCGACCGTGGGATCGACCGTGAAGGTTCCTTTATCTTCATTTCTTCTTTTCTTGTTGAATTGAAGTCTTAAATTATTTGTTCTTTACTTGATCATTAATTTTAGGCTTGTTGATCTTTAAAGAATGTAGCATATGAACATATGAATAAATTTGATAAGCAATAATATTACTTGTTCATATTTTTATCATCATCAAAATAAGGAGTGCATTTCTTAATGTGTGACCATGTATGCACTAATAGATATATATTTATGTGTATGTCCACACATGCGTTTATGTTCGACAGGAAGGTACAATTCGAATGGCCACTAATTTGACTTGGGGGCTTAACCTTTGAATTCGACTTGTACATTCATAAACATGTAATGGTGCTAACTTGTATATTTCACATGAATGCATGGTTTCAACTTGACTAGTTGGCAATCAAACCCAACAATTTCCTTAGGATTCGACTTGAGTTGTATAACATGAATTCGATTTAGCTGTTCTAGGATAGAATCCGAATTGAACATGTATGTATTAAGTTCGACTTTGTTGAGTAAGTAGAGTACTAAACGTTGTTTCCGTGTATGTAGTAAGTTGACATAGAATGGCAGAGCGACGAGTTAATATTGAAGAGGCTCTTAAGAGCATGGAGGATGAAGCTTCAAGAGTTCATCCTGAAGCTGAGGAAGGATCTGCCCCGCATAATGATGAGCCGCTAAGGCAAGATCCAGATCAGGCAGCGCGTATTGTACGTCTGGAGGAAGAGCTCCGACTCACGAGGGAGCTGTTGTTAGAGGCAATACAGTGTTAGTACCGTGCGGTGGCTCCGAGAGACTGACCAGGTGTTTGATTCTTGTGATTGTGAAGCCGAATATCGTGTCAAATACGCGGCACGGATGTTGAAGCGTGGTGCTTTGTTTTGGTAGGATTCTGTGTAAGCAACGTTGAGTAAAGAGGTTGTTGCTGCCATGACATGGGAGCAGTTTGCTGAAAAGGGTAACGAGACGATATTGTACTGATTATGATATGGAAAAGATGGAAAGAGAGTTCAACACTCTCCGTAAGGGAGACAAGTCGGTGGATGTTCTTATCCAAGCCTTTATCGATAAAGTGAGGTTCATTCCTCACTTGGCGACGGATGATGTTGCGAAGATGAGAAAGTTTGTGGCAATGTTGCCTACTGATTATCGCGCTCATGTTAGAGTGGCTGGGAGTTTGGATCGAGCGTTTGAGATAGCTCGACAACTTGAAGATGATCGTACACAGGGTAAAGATGACCGAGCTGGTGAAGGTCATAAGAGAAAGTTTCAGCAGTTGTCAAAGCCGAGTCCTTCTGAAGGACAATCTGTTGCAGGTGGGAAGTACAATTCCCAAAAGAAACCGAAGGTGGATCGTCCGTGGTGTGCAACTTTCCGTACGTATCACAGTGGTGACTGTTCTAAAGCCACTGCTCGATGCTTACAGTTTGGGCAGAAGGGGCATGTGGTTGCCGAATGTGAATTCAAGGAAGATGTTTGTTACAAGTGCCACAAGCCAGGGCACAGAATAGCTGACTGTCGGTCGAAGCAAAGTACCGGTGCTGGTGGATCTGCCTCTGGGCAGAAGAAAGATGGTGCTCCTCGAGCCAAAGGACGAGCATTTCAAATAACGGACGAAGAGGCCAAAGGTGCTGGGGACGTGGTAACTGGTACATTTCTTATTAATTCTGCCCCAACATGTGTATTGTTTGATTCTTGAGATACATATTCTTTTGTGTCTGTATCTTTTTGTGATAAACTGCAGGGAGCGACGTGCTTCTCAAAGATTGATCTGCGGTCGGGATATCATCAAGTGTTAGTTGCTGACGAAGATGTTCCAAAGACGGATTTCGGTACTCGTTATGGTCATTATGAGTTTTTGGTGATGCCTTTCGGCTTAACCAATGCTCCGGCTGTTTTCATGGACCTGATGAACCGGGTTTGTCGTCCTTTTCTTGATAAGTCCGTGATTGAATTTATTGACGATATTCTCATTTATTCTAAAACTGAAGCTGAACACGAGTCGCATCTGCGACAAGTTCTTGAAATTCTTAAACGAGAGAAGCTTTATGCTAAATTCTCGAAGTGTGAATTCTGGTTGCGAGAGGTCTATTTTCTTGGTCACGTGATTTGCAGTGATGGCGTGAAGGTTGATCCAGCGAAAGCCGAGGCGGTTATGAATTGGGGAGTTCCCCGAACTCCTTCTGAAGTTAGAAGCTTTCTTGCTTAGCTGGTTATTATCGGCGGTTTATCCGCGACTTTTCTAAACTTGCAGGTCCTCTGACTAAATTAACTCACAAAGACGTTGTATTTGTTTGGGCGGAAGCTCAAGAACAAGCATTTCAATCTCTGAAACGGCTATTGTCCGAAGCTCCAATTCTTTCTTTACCAGACGGATCTGAAAATTTCATTGTTTATTGTGATGCTTCGTACTCTGGATTGGGGTGTGTATTGATGCAGCGTGATAAAGTGATTGCCTACGCTTCAAGGCAATTGAAACCTCATGAAGGCAACTATCTGACTCATAATCTTGAGTTGGCAGCTGTGGTGTTCGCGTTGAAATTGTGGAGGCACTATCTTTACGGCACTAAATGTGTGGTTTGCACAGATCACAAGAGCCTACAATATGTCTTCACGCCGAAAGAGCTCAATATGAGACAACGCATATGGCTCGAGTTGATAAAAGACTATGATTGTGAAATTCGCTATCATCCTGGTAAAGCCAATGTGGTGGCGGATGCCTTGAGTAGAAAAAGCTCTTCTGTAGACGCAAAGTTTATGAAACTTACTGTGGTTTCCGATATCATTGCACGATTGAAGGAAGCACAGCATGTGGCATTACAAGATGAAAATCTGAAAGCCGAGTTGATGAGAAAGCTGAAAGATCAACTTGTTAATGATACTCGCAGATTAAAGACTTTCAAGTCTCGCGTATGGGTGCCGCTCCATGGTTGTAATCGTGATCTGATACTGCAGGAAGCTCACAAATCTAAGTTGTGGGTTCATCCGGGCAGCACAAAGATGTATCATGACTTGAAAGCGTTATATTGGTGGCCTACTTTGAAACGAGACATTGCTTCATTCGTGGAGAAATGTCAAATTTGCGTGCAGGTTAAGACAGAATATCAGAAGCCTTATGGTAATCTGTAGCAACTTGAGATCCCTGTGTGGAAGTGGGATCACATTACGATGGATTTTGTGACAAAGTTGCCGAAAACCATCAGAGGTCGTGATGCAATTTGGGTCATTGTCGATCGGTTGACCAAGAGTGCTCATTTTCTAGCTGTCACCGAGTCTACTCTGTTGGAAAAGCTAGCAAAGTTTTATATAAATGAAGTGGTGTCACACCATGGTTTGCCATGTTCGATTGTATCTGATCGTGATGAGCGATTTGCTTCCCATTTTTGGCAGAGTTTGCAGAATGAACTTGGTACTCGTGTTCACCTGAGCACGACGTATCATCCGCAGACAGATGGCCAGTCAGAGAGAACGATTCAGACGTTGGAGGACATGCTTCGCGCATGTGTCCTCGAGTTCGGTGGTGCGTGGGATTCTCACTTACCTTTGATCGAGTTTGCTTACAACAACTTGTATCACTCCAGTATTGGGATACCTCCATATGAGATGTTGTACGGGAGGCGTTGTCGCACACCAACATGTTGGCTTGAGCCTGGTGAGAAGCAGTTTGCCGGACCCGAGATTGTTTAGATCACAACTGATAAAGTAAAAATCACTCGTGATAAGTTGAAAGCCGCATGGGATAGACAAATGGTATACGCAGATCCAAAACGTAGACTTGTTGAATTCAAGGAGGGTGATCGGGTATTCTTAATAGTCTCTCCTTGGAAAGGTGTTATTCGATTTGGTCGGAAGGGTAAGTTGAATCCGCGATATATTGGTCCGTTTAAAATCCTTCGTAAGGTTAACGATCAGACGGTGTCGCTTGAGTTGCCACCAGAGCTTTATGGAATTCATAATATGTTCAACGTGTGTTATCTGCGTAAGTACTAAGTGGAGGAAAACCAGATTCTACCTCTGCAAGAGTTGAAAGTAGACGCTACAAAACGTCTAGTTGAAGAGCCTGTTGAAATACTTGGTTCAAAGATCAAGAAGTATCGCAGAAAGATGATAAAGCTGGTTTTGATCAAGTGGAAATACAACCTAGGTTCAAACATGACCTGGGAGACCGAAGACGACATGCGATCTAGATACCCTCACTTGTTTGTTGATGATCAGATTCCGAGGACGGAATCTTCTTAAGGGGGGTAGATTTGTAACACCCTAATTTAGGGCCTAGTAGTAAATAGTTGTTCCCTATGTTTGTATTGTTGTACGTTGACATTAACCAAGTTGTTTAAGTTGTTTTGCTGATTAAATTGTTGTTAAATTGTTGGTACACGTGGTTATGTGGCTAAAGTTGGAAATGTCTCGTTAATAGATAGAGTTGGTTAATAATTGAACGCTTTCAAATAATGATTCCAAAAATATCTCCGTTAGTTGAAACGGATAAACCTAAGTCGTGTTTTAAGTTGAATCGGAGAATGAAATACCCAAGTGGTGTATTAAACCCACTTAAGGTCGGCCTAAGGCCTTGACCTTATCCCCTGCTTTAGTCAATAACACACACAAATACACATACAAGCATATGTACGTACGTAAGCAAACATACACACATAAATCTTGCAGAATTGATAGAGAAATCAAGGAAGGAAGCAATCTGATTTGGTGGATTCAGTAACATAGATTTGGTTCTACAGTTTGTAATCTCCATCCTTGCTGTAAGTTTTCTTCTTAAGTCTAGTTCTTAAGTGGTGTGTGAGAGATGATTCAAATTGAAGGTAAAAACTGATGAATCAATGATAGTTTCGAGTCAAGAATCTTGTAGACATGTTGTATTGATGTTAAGTAACATGTAGAAACATTTAAAGATGCGTTTTGATCGATTTGAAGGTAAAAACGTCAAAGTTACAGGTCTGAGTTCGAACAGGGACGAAACCTGCTGTAATAGAAGTTCCTACGGGCGCAGGAAATACTCTCTGCGGCAGTAGGGGGTTGTCGTGGTCTCTGCGGCTGTAGGCAGGGTTCTCTGCGGCCGTAGTAATGTATTTTGTGTGGTTTACCACCTACGGGTGAAGGAGAGAAGCCTATGGGCGTGGGTACATAACCTACGACCGTTGCCATACAAAGAATCACTCTTGCGGGCGTAGGGTATGATCCTTACGGCCGTAGGGTATGGTTTCTTGGAAAGAAACTCTTGCGGGCGTAGGATATATTCCTGCGGCCGTAGGAGATGTTTGGAAGGTGTCCTGCGGCCGTACGACACATCCTCTGCGGCCGTAGGAGCTGTTCCAGGTTACTTATTGCTTTGCTTGTTGTTTGTTGTATTGGTCCAAACTGTTGATGGCATGGTTAAGGTCAGCATTCTTCCCGAAGGCTGGATCCTTTTGATGGAATAACGGGGATCAACGGTACTCGGTGTGCAGCACACCGGGGTGGTCTTGCAAACCGCCGCTCCTTAACGTGAGTTGGGATCTTAGCTGTCGTTGAGATCCGTGTTGATGAGCTTCGAGCTTTGTAACGCGTTTTGTGGACTGCTCTTCTCTCCCTCACCATTGCGGATAGTTGCTGATGGTCCTCAGTTTGAGTCGTTGAGCCGGGATTCCCACCCTGCGAGATATGATTCCTACTGACTCGTTGGCGCGACGTCGTGTGTTAGGATAGCCTTATGTGCTGTCCCGTAGTTGGGATGACCTGCTTGTTGATGCTTATGTGTAAATCTGTACTCACTAGCTAGTTGTAGCTAACGGTGCCTGAATTTCCCTTTTTGCAGGTGCTTAGTGGTTGGACTACGTGAGGCGGGACTTGTTGGTGGTTGTTGTATATATCTTTTGCGGAACACTGCTTGTTGTATATATGTGATCCGATGGTCGGTAGTTGTCAGTATAGTTGGGTAATAAGCGGTGGTATTTTTTTGGACTTGGTATATGGTGTTGTACTTTATACCTTGCCAAGTCAGTTAAACAATATTATCTTTTGTAAAATGTTAGTTACTTCCGCTGCTGGCTTTTATAATATAAGTTAAAAGCTTAAATTTTCTCTAATTTTAAGCGCGTGAAAACCAGTGTTACACTAGATTTCTAAGTTCATAAGTTTGAGGTTATGAGAAACCCTGGTTTGAAAGTATAGATACATATTTATGTGTATGTCCACACATGCCTTTATGTTCGACAGGAAGGTACAAGTTGAATGGCCACAAATTCGACTTGGGGGCTTAACCTTTGAATTCGAGTTGTACATTCATAAACATGTGATGCTGCTAACTTGTATATTTCACATGAATGCATGGTTTCAACTTGACTAGTTGGCAATCAAACCCAACAATTTCCTTAGGATTCGACTTGAGTTGTATAACATGAATTCGATTTAGCTGTTCTAGGATAGAATCCGAATTGAACATGTATGTATTAAGTTCGACTTTGTTGAGTAAGTAGAGTACTAAACGTTGTTTCCGTGTATGTAGTAAGTTGACATAGAATGGCAGAGCGACGAGTTAATATTGAAGAGGCTCTTAAGAGCATGGAGGATGAAGCTTCAAGAGTTCATCCTGAAGCTGAGGAAGGATCTGCCCCGCATAATGATGAGCCGCTAAGGCAAGATCCAGATCAGGCAGCGCGTATTGTACGTCTGGAGGAAGAGCTCCGACTCACGAGGGAGCTGTTGTTAGAGGCAATACAGTGTCAGAAGCAGAAGAAGTGTTCGTATAAGAAGTTTCGCTCTTGCTGTCCGAAGGAGTTCGAGGGCGGTGATGGTCCTTCAGATACCGTGCGGTGGCTCCGAGAGACCGACCAGGTGTTTGATTCTTGTGATTGTGAAGCCGAATATCGTGTCAAATACGCGGCACGGATGTTGAAGCGTGGTGCTTAGTTTTAGTGGGATTCTGTGGAAGCAACGTTAAGTAAAGAGGTTGTTGTTGCCATGACATGGGAGCAGTTTGCTGAAAAGGTAACGATACGATATTGTACTGATTATGATATGGAAAAGGTTAAAAGAGAGTTCAACGCTCTCTGTAAGGGAGACAAGTCGGTGGATGTTCTTATCGAAGCCTTTATCGATAAAGTGTGGTTGATTCCTCACTTGGCGACGGATGATGTTGCGAAGATGAGAAAGTTTGTGGCAATGTTGCCTACTGATTATCGCGCTCATGTTAGAGTGGCTGGGAGTTTGGATCGAGCGTTTGAGATAGCTCTACAACTTGAAGATGATCGTACACAGGGTAAAGATGACCGAGCCAGTGAAGGTCATAAGAGAAAGTTTCAGCAGTTATCAAAGTCGGGTCCTTCTAAAGGACAATCTGTTGCAGGTGGGAAGTATGATTCCCAAAAGAAACCGAAGGTGGATCGTCCGTGGTGTGCAACTTGCCGTACGTATCACAGTGATGACTAACATAATTTGCATATTTTAAGATTAGGATTGTGGATTTTGGTTGTCCCTAACATAATTTGCACATTTTAAGGGGTAGTCACCAACCAAAAAGAAAATTTCATATAAATTTGTCCACACCCTCACTTCCTATCATTAGCATAAATACAAGATAATGATGCATAAATCTCTCATGATTCCTACTTGAGTATATTTGATTCTTCCTAAATTAAGTTTATGCATATACTTTTGTATATCTTGCACTTGTGTTTTGCTTTGTCTATCTTTTGTCAAGTGCTAGCTCAAAGGTCACAAATCAAGGGGGAGCATCATCATAAATCAAATACTAGATCATAGGGAGCTTTGATCAAGGGGGAGCTTCATCCAATATTTAGTGCTAGATCAAACGGGGAAAAAAATTTCCTTTTTGATTCGACAAAAGAGGGAGAAGAATGTAGATATGCAACATTGTTAACATGAATAAATTTGTGTAGCAATATTAATTAAATGTTGCATATTTTGTCATCATCATAAAGGGGGAGATTGTTAGTGCATACATAGTCACACATTAAGAAATGCACTCCTTATTTTGATGATGATAAAAATATGAACAAGTAATATTATTGCTTATCGAATTTATTCATTTGTTCATATGCTACATTCTTTAAAGATCAACAAACCTAAAATTAATGATCAAGTGAAGAACAAATAATTGAAGACTTCAATTCAACAAGAAAAGAAGAAATCAAGATAAAGGAACCTTCACGGTCGATCCCATGGTCGACCGTGAATCAACCGTCGCTGCTCAGCTCACAACTCTTAAATATTGTTCTTCTTCATGTCAACCGAACTCGTTCTCAACAAGTCAAGATGATATCTTCAAAGCCGATGACAAATATATCTACAAACAAGAGTTCGAATTATATGAGATTACAAATAAAATAATCAAATAAGTTTAAGTCTTTATAAAGTTATTTTTATAAAAAGTTTTATAAAAATGGACAATTTTTTTTATAAACTTATTTGTGTTGGTTGAATTAATCTATGACTTCCCATTTTAGCAAATACCAAACATAATCCACTTTGAAACATTACACAACCATATTTAGCAAAGGAATCTCCCAAAGGGGTAAAATTCCAACATGCTTTGTGTATTGGTTTCCAAACTTCCATTTTTGTGTTTAAATTCAAACATTAGAAGTATGGGATCAACCAACCTTTTTAACATCTACTTTTCAGTTGATTTTTATGGTAAATATGAGTTGAGTGTGGTTTTAAATAAAGTCCAACGTCTATAATTGAAATGCTAAAAAAGTTCCAGGATGCTGAGGGTTTTTGCCACGGTAGACCGTGGCAAAAACCGTGAGATGTCTGGACACTTTTTGAGCTCACTCATTTTTCATTATTTAAACCAACTCAAACCTCATTCATTACTTACCTCTTGCACAACAAAAACACAGAACATATATTAATATCTTGTGAGCTCATATACTTTGATATTATTCAATCTTTCAAGATCAAGATCCAAGCAAGAGTGAAAGCCATCAAAGTTCAAACATTACAACATCATTCATATATATTGTAATAGTGTAAGGATCAACTCTAGCCTTTATAATTAGAGTGAAGTAATGATCAACTCTAGCCTTCCAAATTAGAGTGAAGTAAGGATCATCTCTAGCCTTTAGAATTAGAGAGAAGTAAGGATCAACTCTAGCCTTTAGAATTAGAGTGAAGCAAGGTTATCTTCACCTTACTTGCAAGTGTGAAGTGTTAATTCTTGCAAGTGAAAAAGAGAAGTATAAAAGGTTTATCTCTACCGTTAAAGAGAGAAGCTAGTGGAGCAAACTCTTGGTGGGTGAGGCCAAGGAGTGGATGTAGTGCAAGTTTGTTAACATTTGCATGAACCACTATAAATCTCTTGTCTACTCTTGGTGATATCTCTCTATCCTTACTCTTTTTATTTCAAGTATATATATTTATTTCAAGTATAAAAGGCCTTACCCTTGCTGGAATCTAGTTACCTGCATGCACAACATACTAAAACGTAAGCTTTCGCTTAGTGAGCATACTAACTGAATAAAAACATACATAGCTTAATTGAACTCTTTTCAGGATCTCTCACATCCAAGCTGAACACCTGCAAAACTGTTCAAACTGTTAACTGGTCCAGGGGTAGAACCACACCTCGGTGTAATCAAACCCCTAACACTTTGCTTGGGTATAAGGATCTCAGTATACCCCATCTCTGTCTGTAATGCTATAACTGGGTGCTATTGTACCTTTAAACAATAATCTTAACTCTTTACATAAATGTATCATAACACAGATATCATACTATTCACCTTGTACATATATGCATACTGAACATACTCAATACTACAACATAGTGTTACTGAACCTTACTTAATCAAATCACATATCAAACATACAATTGATATACTGTTCACTTAAAGCACATATGTATGCTAATCTGATTAAAGGTAAGTACACTCACCTTAACAGCAACTAAACAGCTATATCTATCACGGAAACGTCAACTCTTGTTGCCTACAAGCAGTAAACAAATACCTCATTAACTTCTAGACGTTGCTGCAATGATTCTGACTGACAAGCAAAAACTCAGCTAAAAACCACCTCCCTACGCCCGCAGGAACCCTTTCCTATGGCCGCAGGAGGCAAAAACACCTAAAACTCTAAAACACCTTCCTACAGCCGCAGGAACCAAAACAACCATAAACCCCTAAACATGCTCCTACGCCCGCAGGGAATAATCTCTACGGCCACAGGAACAGTCGGTACAACAGACTCCCTGCTCTGTTCGAGAACAGCAGCCGAACATCCCCTTTTTACACTCAAATCTTGCTTAAACTCAGATTCAATCATACACACAAGTTCTATAACACTACTACTAACTCTTCTACAAGAAACTTGACACGAAACAACACAAAACACCTTAAACCAATCTAGAAACATGGATTCAACCCATGAATCCATTTCTTGACCTAACAACTCAAAGAACTCGAAAAGAATTCATACCTCTTTCTTCTGAATCACTAAATGACTGAAATCATCTATAAACTTCTTGCTTTCTTGATCAAAATCAGAACTTTCACTTGTGGATGTGTGTGTTCGTGAGTGTGTATTTGATTCCTGGTGGTTTGACTATTAATGACTCAAAGAAGACTCATAGAAATCTATAACTTTCAAACAATTGCACTTCAGCCCCTGCACTTCTTTAACTTAATGAAATGACAAAACTAACCCCTCAACTTTATACAAACACATAAAGGCAACTTGCTAAACATATCTAACCCTTAACACATCACTTGATAAAAAACTCATATCTAAAAACTTACGAATTTTGGGGCGTTACAACTCTTCCCCACTTGGGATGATTTCGTCCTCGAAATGTTCTGAACCGTGGGTCAAATCATACTAAATGCTTGTTGGTCCCGAATGGATACTACAACAACAAATGTTTCTAGAAGGGGGGGGGGGGTTGAATACAAACTTTAGCAAATTAAAATTTAAGAGACACACGGTTTACTTTTATATAATTCTTATTGACGTTAATCAAGAATTACATGAACTAGATGCGGAAAATCTAAGTTCAATAAAAGGTGGCAACTAATTTTGTCTAACAGATAGACAATGCTAATCTTAAACAACTAATGTCTAAGACGTTCAACACATGAACAAGTTTGTTACACTGAAAGTAAAATGCTAACTCTTCTAATTCTCAACTTATGAGATTTCAGTGCTTTTCAACGCATTCGCTTGTTTAGCATGTTTCCATGCATGAATATATATAAGCAAAGTGTGTCCGGGTTGATGAAGAGAGAAGGAGACAAAGGTACTTGGTTTAATAATATTATAATAGATAAAGTTAATGGGTGAAAAGGTAAGTTAACTTTATACACAAAGTGTGTAAAGTGAACATACTTTTCAGTAATGAGTATACCCACTATCTATTATTATATTATTAAATTACTACCTTTATGTCTTGAGAAAGTAACCTTATCCTTCCATGCTTGTGCTTTAATCGACACCATGCTTTCTGAAAATTTGACTTTACCAAATATGGAGTTGCCAGCCATACTTAACATCATATCTTCGAGATCTTCTTTTCAAGAGTATCTTTCTCCTTTTCCAGGGGATAAAGATCTATCCTTTTTGTATCATTGTAGATCCAAAAAGTGCTAAGTACTTTTACAAAAGAAAGATCTAAGGCATAATAAGAACAACACATGTTCTGCCTTTGACTTTAAGAAAATATTACATAGAAAAGCTATTAACTGAGATATACAATAAAGACTCAGTTAACAGACACTGAACTACAAATATAATTTTGCTCAGCTAAGGATAAGTGTGAAAGACTCAGCTGACTAGACTTGCTCAGCTGATCAAATTGCTCAGCTGATAATATAAATCGTAGCAGCAGCTAATAAACTGATTAACTCAACTGTCAGCTGTTCCCAAGGGCTCAGCTAATCATTTGAGGATAGTCAGCTCATAAAGAGAAGATTGGATAAGTAGTAAATACCTTATCTGACAGATGGAAGGCATAAGCTGATAACTTGTGATTGTGTCAGCTGATCCTTGACTGCTTAGCTGACCTTGAAATCTTCATCAGCTGATGGTTCTAGGCCATCAGCTGATCCAGTGTGATTCCTCAACTGATGCTCTTTGACTGATCTTTTCTTCTCAGCTGATCTTTCTGAAGCTGGTCCTTTGGCTGATACTCAGTGTTCAGCTGACACTATGATTCGTCAGCTGACATTTCTTACATAGAAATTCTTTAAGTCTCAGATAGAAAAACAACACATGTTTTTCATCAATCTAAGTCCAAAACTGAATATATGGTTTTGTTAACATCAAATCCTATTTTACTTAATAGATAGGTTTGATTAAGGTTTGATATTGCTATCTCACCAACAATCTCCCCCTATTTGATGATGACAAAACCTTATCTTGTTTAAGAAGAATCAGTTTGGCTAGGATTTGTAAAGATATAAATTTTAAGTGCAATTTTGGTTACATAGCTATCTGTTTTTGGTAACTCTTTTAAGTATGTTCCCTGATGTTCTGTTTTTGGGAATCTTTTCATTTATGAAGTACCATTGTTCTGTTTTTGGTATCTTTTCTATCCTTTTTCTGTTTTTAGGATTTTTGATCTTTTCTATATTTACACTATGTAAGCTATCCACTAAGAGTCATCTATACTAGCATTTTAGCTAAGTAGTCCATGATCAAAGTTTCAAGCTTGATTACAACACAAAGTATTTACATAAGAGTTTGTACAGCGAAATCTAACTAAGAGTTAAACTAAGTACAGAAGTTGAACTATTCTAGGAATTGAAATTACATCTACTCTAGTTATGAAGTGTGATCTTCATTCCCACCAAGGTTCTTCTTTTACATCCAGAAGTCTGTTCAGAGGATTGGCAGCCAACAACTCTTCAGCTCTTGCTTGAATCAGATTTTCAAAATGTTCACTTCCTGTCTGTCCCCTTGTTAAATGTGCAGCTTGAAAGATTAATTCTCCAGGGGCTCTTCCTAAGTCAGTTTCTCTTAGGAATCTCCAAACACCAGCTCTGTCTTTGAAGAAAATCCCTCTCTCAGGTTCAGTTATGTACTTAAACATTTCTGGCTCAATGTTGGAGGGCAAAGCAGTGTTGAAATTTTCATATGCAGACAGGTAAGGATGATCAGGATTAAGTATAATCCGTTCAGCAGGTACAAAAGCTTTGGAGGATTTCTTGAAGGCATCCTCAATCACATCAATGTGTTCCACAAATTGATCATGAGTGCATATCCTGTGGTAAACAGCCATTCTGATCCAGAATTCGAATTACTTTATAAACCTTGGGGCAATTTCACTTTTGGATTTAAGAAGGTGGTACAGAGTCTCAATCATCTCAGTGAAGGAGAACAGTTTGCAGTGATGGATATAGGCATTCTCATGTGTTTGTCTTTCATCTCTTCTTACTATTCTGAGATATGGCCCTTCATCTGTTCCCTTATATGGAGTGACTCTGGAAATGAGATTTGGATCCTTTCTTTCTATCAAGTTCTTCTTGTTATCCAAGACCTCTTTGATCTCCCTTTCAAATTGCTGAGTTGTAACTCCAAAGTTGAACTCATGCAATGCTTGAATGGCTTCTCTGTGAGTTCTTCCTCTTTTAGGAACTTTCTTGACAGAAGGATCATCTTGCTGTGATGCAACCTGTGTTGGATGTGATTGAGAGGATAGCATGATGATTTCTTCTTCTTGTAATTCTCTCAATTCATCATCAGTGACACCAACTGCAGCAGCAAGATCCTCAGTGGTAGTGAAATCCTGGTGTCTCTCTTTGGCTTTAAGTACTTCTTCAATGGTTGAACCAAGAGCAGCAGCCAGTTCACTTAACTCTCTGAGATTCTCATCTTCTTGATTTAGCTCTTCCTCTCTTCTTTCTTCTTCAATCTCCTCAGCAGTCATTATCTTCTTTCCTTTTCTTCTTGATGAACTGCTGGGAGTTGGTTGACTTGATTGAACTGGAGAGGAAGCTTGGACTGGTGGAGCTGTAGTGGAGGAGTTCTGCTTCCTTATGTTGAACATAGAGGACAAAGGCATTTCATCTTCATCATCATCATCAGAATCCTCAGATGGTAGTTCAATTGGAGCACATGATTCACCTTGCTTTGATTTCTTTGTCCTTCTAGCCATTTGCTTTAGCCTTCTCTTTGGCCTCTGCTCTTCTTGAGCAGGTTGCTCCCACTCAGATTTATTCTCCCCCTCAACAGCTGATTCTATTTCATCGGGGGTTGATGCATCCTCTGCTTGTAAAACTGACTTTGTCCTAACTGACTTCTCCCCCTTTTTGTCATCATCAGAGGAGTGAAAAACAGCAGGCTTTGCAGGGGCATCAGGAGTGGTGAAAGAATAAGGAGTTGGGGTAGGTGTAGAGGTAAAGGGTGGTATTGTTGAGGATGAAGGTGAGGTAGTGGGTATGGGAGGCTGAGTGAAAGGTGATGTTGAGTGTCTAAGGTGAGAGGGAATAGGAGAGAAAGAAGGAATGGAAGTTGAGATAAGAGGTTTTAGGCTGTTGATAGCTTCAGTGAGATTGGAGAATTCTCTCAAAGTATCACTGTGCCTTATCTTAGCAGAAAAGCTGGACCTATTTACCTCAGTATCAATATCTTTTAGAAGAGAGGGGATAGTGAGAAGAGATTCAGGAATGGTAATGGAGACATCAGGGGGTGAGGGTCTAAGGGTTTTGAGTTGGGAAATGAGATTGGAAATGGTATGGTTTAAGTTAGAAATGGTTTGGGCAGGTATAGGAGGGGAAGGTGTAGGAATAGGAGTAGAGGTTTGGTTTAGAAGTTGATCTAGTTTGGTAAGAATAGGGGAAAGATCAATAGGGGCAGGGGTGGGTTGGGGTTTGGGTTGGTTGGCTTTAAGTGACTCAATCTCATTGGTTAGGTGAGAGATTTGAGTTTCTGTTTGAGTTTGGAAAGAGGTAAAGGAGGCTTGAAGACTATCCATCTTTTGAGAGATAGATAATAAGGTTTGAAGTAGTTGGGGTGAGGGTTCAGAAGTAGTAGAGGGAATGGGTTGGGTTGGAATTGATTGAGAAATTTTGCTTTGAACTGGAATGGATTGTGGTCCCTCACTTAGACCTTGGTATAGAGGCCTAAGATCACTGGGAGCAGAAATTGTACCCTGTACTAATGATTGGTTTATGCCACTAGTATTGACAGGTAGTGCACTAGTATGTGTAAGAATTGAATCAAAAACATGTGCAAGTAAGTGAGTGTGAGTGAGGGTTGCACTCAAAGGATTATCCCTTATTACAGTAGCAAGTTGTTGTGAACTTACTAGGGGATAGGCTTGACACATAGGGGTTGTAGACACAGTATGACCTTGGGAGAAGGTCTGTCTTTCAATGGTATCACCCTGTTGGGAGGGTGACCCAGATTGCAGCAATCCCATATTTACAGATGTGCCCTGTTGTGAGGATACACCCACTGGTTGTAGGGTTATATCAACTTCCATGAGCTCCCCCTCAAAATAAGAGGTAGCTATAGGAGTTGAGGTCAGAGGTGCAGTGTGCATTTTCTCTGAGATAAGTGCAGTATGCACCATCTCTATTGACCTTGTTTCTATTTGGGTTACTAAGGGAGTAGAACTAGCAACTGTTGGGAGTTGACTAGAGCTTGGCAGTTGTGGGGGTGTTACAACTAGAGGAGAGGATGGGTTCTCATTGGTGGGGTCAACCAAATGAGTATCCTCAAGAGTGGTAGAGATTATACCTGCGATGTACTGAGTCTTCCTGATCTCAATTAGTTGAATGAGATTGTCAGAAATTGTGTCTTCCTCAGCATCATCACCATCAGCTGCATCACTACTTTGTTTGTCTTGTGGAGTGCTTGAGCTGGAAGGAACCGGGAAATATGAGAGTGGCATCCCAGTTTGAGAAGATGAGGAGGTGGTATATTGAACATTTTCAGTATAATGAAATCCAGCATCACCACCATGAAAGTCATCATCTCCCTCATTATGATCATTTTGATCACTATCAGCATCATTGTCATTATCACCCTCAGCATCAGGATTAATAGGTTCATCCTGTGCTGGTTCATCAAACACATCTGCTCTAAACATCAATTCTTCTTCCACTAAGGCTTCATCTGGAGCATGAGTCATAGACTCCTCAGAATGATCAGTGATTAAATCAGGAGATTCAGAATCATTAGCCATTTGTCCCTCAACATTTTCAGCATCAACTTCCTCTTCATTTTCAGCATCCTCAGCAGCAACATCAATCAACTCTTGCATCTGAGCAGTTATAGCAGGACCTTGAAATTCCCTTATTACATGGAAAGTTTTCTGACCCATTTGAGGGATGGTCATTGTGTGCAAGTGAGCAGCTGACCCAGCATAGTGTTCCCTCTGAACATCTCTAAGTGCAATTAAACTTAGATACCTGATGTAAGGAACTAGGGTTCTGGTTGATTTCTTTGATGTGCCCAGAGTGATCTTATCCACCATTTCAGAGAATATGACTTGTGAGAAGTCAATATTCCTCCCTGTGACCAAAGCAGGAAGAATCATCAATTCAGACTGATTCATTTGGTCATAGCTGCCAGACTTGTGACCAAAACATCAAATGATTACACTGGCCAGATACTTCCATGGGTGTCCTAGAGCAGACAGTTTATACTGGCCATGGGAAACAGCACCTTGGTAGCCAATCAGGGGCAAAACCTCTAAAACTTGATCCATTGTAGAAAAAGGTTGAAATGGGGCCATATGGGGTATGGAGATCGCTTGTCTAAGAGAATCAGTAGTGATGTTTTTGTTGATGGTACCATTGAGGCAGGTGCAAGTGATTAAATCTTGATTAGCATGGTACCTTGCAGTGTACCACATCTCACCAACAATGTTTGGAAAGATAAACAGAGGATGAGCAGATAGACATGCAAACAGGGGATGGGCAGTTATGAAAGCCACCATAGGTTCGTATCCCTGGTTTTCTTTGCTCGCGGGAATGTCAGTGTTTATGAGAAAGTTGTTTGGGCGTATTGTGATTTCATAGTTGGGTGTGACATTTTCACCAGCAATGGCGTTTGGAGAAGTTGCAGGGTTGAAGATCACCATGATTACAGAGTGAATGAAGTTTGAGCAACGAGAGTTTAGGGTTTGAAAGTTTGAGAGAGAAAGAGTGTTTGGGAATTTTGAAAGCTTAAGTAATGAATAACCGCTCGAATACACCTTTAAATCTTCCTTGGAAACCTAAACTGTTACACAAATATTTTGCAAAAAGTAACTGTCACTTCTGCAAAAAGGTAATAGACGGAATAGAAATTAAATACACAGACAATAAACGGACAAATAAACTAAATTAAATAACCTAGTAACACAATAAATACAAATGAGAAATTAATAAAATAGGTGTGGGGACACAATATTTTTACTTTTGAAAATCATCAGCTGACAGACGAGAGTGTCAGCTGATCCATGTTGAGATAAAATAAGTGTCAGCTAATGAATTCACTTAGCTGAGCTTCTAAGTCTTAGCTGATGGTTTATCAGCTGAGGTATAGTGTCAGCTGATGATCGTCAGCTGACATAATTCTATTAGCTGATCTACCATAAGTAAAATATGTAGAAGCTTAGATAAGTACTTCATTTCACACACAAATAAAATTATTTTCTCACACACAATTAACTACCTAAGAAGAGAATATATTACAAATTTAACATGCCAAGTTTGGATATTAGGAAGTTGAACCGAGACTCATCCAAAGGTTTTGTAAAAATGTCAGCTAATTGAACATCAGTGTTGATATAATGCATTAAAACTTTCTTTTTCTGCACATTATCTCTAAGAAAATGATGTCTGCTTTCAATATGCTTAGTTTTTGAATGCAAAACAGGATTATTAGAGATAGATATAGCACTTGTGTTGTCACACAGAATTGGGGAGTTTTCAAACTGTAAGTCATAATCCAATAGTTGATTTTGCAGCCATAGCAATTGAGCACAACAGCTTCCAGCAGCAATGTATTCTGCCTCAGCTGTAGAGGTTGAAACAGAGTTTTGTTTCTTGCTTGACCAGCTGACTAGTCTTCCACCTAATAATTGACAACCCCCAGATGTACTCTTTATGTCTAGTGTGCAACCTGCAAAGTCAGAATCAGTGTATCCAACTAACTCAAAATCAGAGTCTTTGGGGTACCAAAGACCTAGATTAGGAGTTCCTTTGAGATACCTGAAAATTCTTTTAACTGCAGCCAAGTGAGATTCTTTGGGATCTGCTTGGTATCTAGCACAAAGACATGTAGAAAACATAATATCTGGTCTACTTGCAGTGAGGTACAAAAGAGACCCTATCATACCTCTATAAGCTGTAATGTTAACTGATTTAACATCAGTGTCCTTTCCAAGCTTTAAGGCAGTGGACATGGGTGTTTTCATTGAAGAACAATTTTCAAACTCAAATTTATTAAGTAAGTCATTTACATACTTTGTTTGATGAATGAAAATTCCATCAACCTCTTGTTTAATTTGAAGACCTAGAAAATAGTTTAATTCACCTATCATACTCATTTGATAGTTATCAGACATGAGTTTGGAAAACTTTTTGCAAAGATCAACATTTGTAGACCCAAATATTATATCATCTACATAAATCTGTACAAGAATCACATCACCCTTGAATTTTCTTATAAATAAGGTGCTATCTATGTTTCCTCTTATAAATCCTTTATTGGTCAAAAAGGAAGAGAGGGTATCATACCAGGCTCTTGGAGCTTGCTTCAGACCATACAAAGCTTTGTTCAAGAAGTATACATGATCTGGTTTGCTTGTATCCTCAAAACCTGGAGGTTGTTTGACATACACCTCTTCTTTCAATTCACCATTTAGGAAGGCACTCTTAACATCCATTTGGAATACTTTGAAGGCAACATAAGCAAGAAATAGTCTTATTGCTTCAAGTCTTGCAACAGGAGCAAATGTTTCATCATAATCAATACCTTCTTCTTGACAATACCCCTGAGCAACTAATCTTGCCTTGTTTCTGATGATCAGCCCTTGTTCATCCATCTTGTTTCTGAATACCCACTTAGTGCCAATGATGGATTTGTCCTTTGGTCTTTGCACCAAAGTCCATACATTGTTTCTTGTGAATTCAGCCAATTCTTCTTGCATGGCATTTATCCAGTGAGGATCAGTTAGAGCTTCATCTACCTTCTTTGGTTCAATCATAGAAACAAAACCTGTATATAAACAGAAGTTACAAGCTTTTGATCTTGTTAGTATATGTGCTTCTATGTTACCTATGACCTGATCAATTGGATGATTTCTGAGGTCCTTGTAGGCATTTTGGATTCTGGGAGTTGAAAATCTTTGGTTTAGGTCAGCTGATGAGACTTCTGGTTGATCAGCTGACAGAATTTCTTGATTACAATCTGATGAGACTTCTACTGATGAGGGAATGTTTGATATGAAATTAGAGTCCATTGATGTTGAATCATGATTCCCTTCATTTAGTAAAAGTGTGGGTTGGTTTAGGATAGAATGTGCAGAGGTGTTTTGTAAGTTTGGAACAGGTTCATCTAAGTCATCTATGTCAGCTGATGAGATTGGATCAGCTGATGGGAGTGGATCAGCTGATACTGGAATGTTGTCTTCAGTATTCAGCAGATCATTAAATTCCTCACCTGTAGATAGATTAGTAGAACAGGAAGCAACAAAGTCATTTTCATTAAAACTTACATTGATTGATTCTTCTATGACCTTTGTTTTGATGTTGTAAATTCTGTAAGCTTTGGAGATCACAGAATATCCAACAAACACACCTTCATCAGCTTTTGGTGCAAATTTTTGCAATTGATCTTTTTGGTTCAGAATGAAACACTGACACCCAAAGATGTGTAGGAAGCTGATGTTGGGCTTCCTTCCCTTGAGCACTTCATAGGGAGTCTTGTTGTGCCTCTTTATTATAAAGGATCTGTTCTGAGTAAAACATGCACAGCTGACAGCTTCAGCCCAGAAGTTGAATCCTAATCCACTCTCACACAGCATGGTTCTTGCAGCTTCAATCAAAGTTCTGTCTCTTCTTTCAGCTACACCGTTCTGTTGTGGAGTTCTTGGAGCAGAGAAGTTTTGAGATATTCCTTTCTCATCACAGAAACCTTCAAGAGTTTGATTTCTAAATTCAGTTCCATGATCACTTCTAAGCATCCTTACCAGATTGCCATTAAGCACTTCCATCTTTCCTATAAAGCTTATAATCTCTTCAGCAGCCTCACTCTTTGCTTTTAGGAAGATGACCCAAGTGTATCTTGAAAATTCATCAACCATTACCAATGCATACTTACTTCCACCAATACTAGAAGTAGCAACAGGACCAAATAGATCCATGTGCAACATGTAGAAAGGTTCAGTAATGGAGAACGCTTGCTTAGATGGAAACGAAGTCTTTTGCTGCTTTCCCTTCTCACAGGCAGAGCAAGGTTTGGGCTTAACATACGTCAGTGAAGGTAGTCCTGACACTAGTTCACCCTTGCTTAACTTGTTAATGTTTTTGAAGTTTAAGTGGGAAACCCTTTTGTGCCATAACCAGTTTGTGTCAGTTACATACTTGGTATACAAACAGGTTAACTTGGATGGATCACCAGAGGACATATCAAGAGTATATACATCCTTGGTTCTCTTTGCATAAATTATTGTTTTACCTTCTTGATCTAAAATGGAACCACCTGTCTTTGTAAAGAGGACTTTATGATCACCATCACATAACTGACTTATGCTGATGAGATTATACTTAAGTCCTTTAACTTATGATACTTTAGATAAGGTTAGGTTCCCATTATGAAGTTCTCCGTAGCCTTTTGTTTGACCACAATTATTATCACCAAAGGTTACTCTTGGACCTTTTTCCTTCTTGTAGTTACTAAGCAAAGCTTTACAACCTGTCATGGTCCTTGAACATCCACTGTCAAGATACCATGTGTTAAGACCCTGCATAGATGTGATTGAAAGAAGGTTAGTGACATTTGGGCATCCATATTTAAGTGGACCCCTGTGGATTGCACCTAGCCATCCACTTTATATTAGGTTGTTTATGAATGAGAGAAACAGCTGTGTTATCATAATCAGTCCACTGTCTTGAGTTACCTTCTAGAGAACAATTACCTGCCTTATGTTCTTTGCTCCCACATTTATAACATTTTTGATTTTTGGAGCTTTTAACATGTTTTGGTAATTGACTAAGAGATGTATTAACTGTTTTCTGATGACTATGGGTCATCAGCTGACAAATTTCACCATTCAGCTGTTGCAGCTGATTCTGTAAACTAATAAGGTCTTTGTTTACAGTCACCTTAGGTTGACCCTTAGTTAAAATGAGTTTTTGATCAACTTTAGGTGTGGCAGACTTAGATTCTTTGTAAACAAAATGTCCTTTTCCCTTAGTTTCTCCTATTAAAAGAGTTTGAAGTGAAGTTTGATCAGCTAAATAAACAGAAGAGGATCCATGATCAGCTGACAGGATATTAGCTGAGCAGTTATCATCTACTTTTTGATCAGCTGATGTAATATCATTAGCTAAGGAATTTTCAGTCAGCTGAGTTCCTAAATTTAATGTATCAGCTTTCAAGGTTTGACAACAGAATGTCTCTTTGGTATCAACAAATGATTCCATTCCTTTACTTACTTCCTTTACACTTAAATTTTTAGTACTTTTGCTTTCTGTCAAGACAATAGAACTTGAACCAACTTTTGAAGAGGTTGAGTCTTTCAGCTGAGTACTTTTACTTTTGACAAATCTGTTATTGATAATACTTTTTCCTTTTACAATCTTTTGAAAAGTAAGAGGTAAAATATCAGCTTTTTCTAAGATATTTATGTTCTTGCTAAAATCAACACAGTTAGCAGCTTGGGAATAATTTCCACCAATAATAGCTTGAACTTGTTTTGGAATCTGCTCAATGACACACTGAGTGGTCTTCTCAGCAGAAACACACCAAGATCTAACTACTTTTTGAAGGTCATTAAACTTTATTATTGCTTCATTGGTTTCTTTTACCAAGATCTGATTAAGTATCTTTTGATTAGCTAAATCATCTTCCAGTTTTGTCATTTGTTTAAGTTTCTCATCTTTAAGACTTAATCTCTCTTTTAGTGATTCTATTTCTAATTTTAGCTTCTTTTCTCTTTGAATATTTGACTGAAACTCAACACACAGATAATCAAACATAGTGTTCTTTTCATTATTTTCATAGTTAATAAATTTTCCAACCTGATACATAGAAGAAGGATCCCAGTCAGGAGAAGTACAAGCTTTAGCAGCTTTCTTCATATCCTCATCGAAGGAACTTGTACTTGCTGTGTTGGCCATCAAACTGAACTGAGCTGTGAGGACCTCATCTTCATCACTTGAGAGATCTTCCTCAGCCCAATCTTCTTCTTCAGCAACAAGCACCCTGTTCTGACTTTCTTCTTCTTCTTGTCAAGGACAGCAGCAAGAAGCTTCTTATATTTGGCTTCATAATCAATCTTGCTGTCTGAGCTTGAGGAACCCTTGAAGCCTGTGTTTCCTTTGGACTTACATTCACTGGCATAGTGACCAGTCTTGCCATAAGAGAAACAACCTTCAGAAGCCTTTGGTTTTGATATGGCTCTTTCTCCTTTGAAGGGTTTCCTTTCAAACCACTTGACACCCTTTCTTTTCAAGAAAGGTTTGAACCTTTTAACCAACATGGCAGCCTGCTCAACAGCAGCTTCAATGCTGTCCATGTTCTCCAGAACTTCATCCCCATCAGCCACTTGCTCTTCATCAGAAGATTCCTCCTCTTTTTCCTCATCACTGGACTCATCCACAACTGCAGCAAAACTCCTAGATCTTGTATCTTTAGATACAAGGGCAGTAGTTGGAGCTTTTGCAGCCTCCTTCATATCCTTGGTAGAGAGTTTCCTTTGTTTCACTGATTGTTCATGATTCATAAGATTTCCATATAAACCAACCAGTGAAAGACCCTTGATTTTCTCACCATGTTTAAGCACAGTGATAAAATGATCCCAAGATTCTGGGAGAGAGTCTAGAAACTTGTTTACAAGTTCCTTATTGCTTTTGTGAACATCTGCCCTTCTTAAGTCATTAATGAGGCAGTTGAACCTGGTGTAAGTCTGAGTGAGACTTTCACCTTTATGAGCAAAGAAGAACTCATATTCTCTAACCAGAAGGAGTTTCTTGTTCTCCTGCACTTCTTCAGTGCCTTCATATGCAACAGTCAAAGTGTCTAGCATCTCTTTTGCAGATTTACAATTAAGAACTTGATGATAGACATCATTTGGTAGTGCAGAGACTAAGGCTGTTCTTGCTTTAACATCAAGATTAACAAGCCTTTTGTCTTCATCAGACCACTGATTTATAGGTTTTATAATCAGTCTTTCAACAGCAGGAGCTTCATCAGTTGCTTCAGTTACTTGGATAGTTGAGGAAGGAACATAAGGACCTTCAGTAACAGTTTTAAGCATCACATCATCAAGGCTTGACATATAGAGAAGAACTCTACTCTTCCAGAGAGAGAAGTTCTCTCCATCAAATATAGGACACCTTGTGAGTGAACCATTGTTAGAAGAACCATTAGAGGAAGCAACAGAAGTGGCCATTTTGTAGTGTGGGGTAGAAGCAGTTGAAGAGTAAGCAAAACAGATCTTAGATATGGATTATCTAGCCTGCTCTGATACCAGTTGTTGGTCCCGAATGGATACTACAACAACAAATGTTTGTAGAAGGGGGGGGGGGGGGTTGAATACAAACTTTATCAAATTAAAATTTAAGAGACACACGGTTTACTTTTATATAATTCTTATTGACGTTAATCAAAAATTACATGAACTAGATGCGGAAAATCTAAGTTCAATAAAAGGTGGCAACAATTTTGTCTAACAAATAGACAATGCTAATCTTAAACAACTAATGTCTAAGACGTTCAACACATGAACAAGTTTGTTACACTGAAAGTAAAATGCTAACTCTTCTAATTCTCAACTTATGAGATTTCAGTGCTTTTCAACGCATTCGCTTATTTAGCATGTTTCCATGCATGAATATATATAAGCAAAGTGTGTACGGGTTGATGAAGAGAGAAGGAGACAAAGATACTTGGTTTAATAATATTATAATAGATAAAGTTAGTGGGTGAAAATGTAAGTTAACTTTATACACAAAGTGTGTAAAGTGAACATACTTTTCAGTAATGAGTATACCCACTATCTATTATTATATTATTAAATTACTACCTTTATGTCTTGAGAAAGTAACCTTATCCTTCCATGCTTGTGCTTTAATCGACACCATGCTTTCTGAAGATTTGACTTTACCAAATATGGAGTTGCCAGCCATACTTAACATCATATCTTCGAGATCTTCTTTTCAAGAGTATCTTTCTCCTTTTCCAGGGGATAAAGATCTATTCTTTTTGTATCATTGTAGATCCAAAAAGTGCTAAGTACTTTTACAAAAGAAAGATCTAAGGCATAATAAGAACAACACATGTTCTGCCTTTGACTTTAAGAAAATATTACATAGAAAAGCTATTAACTGAGATATACAATAAAGACTCAGTTAACAGACACTGAACTACAAATATAATTTTGCTCAGCTAAGGATAAGTGTGAAAGACTCAGCTGACTAGACTTGCTCAGCTGATCAAATTGCTCAGCTGATAATATAAATCGTATAGTATACTATTTTTTGTTCATCTTCAAAGTATAGTATACTATTTTTTGTTCATCTTCAAAGTATAGTATAGTATACTATTTTTTTGTTCATCTTCAAATTGTATCTATAACTTCTATCTCGTCTGGAAACGTAACCACTATATCCTCCCATAACTTAGGCTTCAAAGTATAGTATACTATTTTTTGTTCATCTTCTCCCTCAAACCTTGCATTTGAAGAACTTTGAGTACAAATCCCCTTCAAGTAACGTCTCTACCACTTATTTAAAGTGAACACTATATTAGCGGGAAGTCATATTCTCAGAACTTTCTTAACACTATTCTCTTTTCTGACATTCAACTGATGGTACTCTGACCACCACTCTATCCTTGAAAACCATTCCACACTCTGAAACTGATCCAACATCTCATCCACTCCTTAAAACTGGGTACTGATTCTTGTCTGTAATCTTATAGTGTCCTCTGTATTCTATACACATTCTGACTAGCTATTTCTCTTTACGACTACCTGTATTAATATGCCCCACTGTGAACTAATGGATTGGACGAAACCCTTATCTGTTAACTATTACAGTTGAATCATCAACTCTTATTTCTCTGGGGGCCAATCTGTACAATACCTTAACTCTTTGGTTCTATTCCCGACATAATACTAGTACTAAATTCTACTTATCAAAGCTCTAGAATTACTGATAATTCTTTTGAAAATACATCTGAGTAGTCACCACTGGTGGTATCTATTAAATCTACTATGACTGTCTTTTTATACTACACTTTTCCACATAAGCTAGACAGGCTATACAATTAAGCATCAAGTACTTTCTCATTTTGATGACAAACAACTGGAACACTGACTCTCTTACTATTACCTCTGTTCAATAGTTCTTCCCCACTTGGGGTCTAAGCCCGCACTGCTCTCTGATCTCTGAGTACCTGAACTTGCTATTAACTCAATTAATCAATACTAATAAATGCTCAAAATTCTTTCATCGCGAACATATGCTCAATGGAAACTTGCGATTTCTATCTCTATCACTTTTTACTTACACTTACTATTCAGAATAGTAGTCTCATCTATTGCGTCTGTCTGCTATCACAATAGGTTCAATCTTTATTTCTTTAATTATAAACTGGAACATTCTATCTTTTGACCTGGTCACGTCTGCTTTTCTAGTATTGATCCTTGTTATAACAAAACTAGGCAAAAATTTAACTGAATTACTCTCTGTCACTAATAACTTAGGACAATAATGTCCAAACTAATAACCTGATAACACACTTACGGTAAACGATTTCAAACCTTGGTCACATGCCTCTACTTTTCACACTTCATATATCAAAGTGGGGGACCTAACCCTTCATGCTGTAGTACAAACGTCGGCTTATTACTTAACACTGTTACCGGCTTAATCTTTCTCTTTGCGTTCACTATTCTCTGCTCTCTCATCTACTTTTCTTTCTTCCATGTAAGACTTATCATCTCCCCCACTTCATTACAAATAACTGCTGTTACGCTTTACCCGTATCATTTCTAACATCAGACTATAGCACTGTATTTACAAAAACCTCTATACCAACTTACTCTAAACAAAATTACACATTTCTAACAACTTCTAGGTGAAGTCATTTACCAACTCTATTGTCTGTAATCAAACTCGAAATTCTTTTGTGATCTGATCTACACCAGCTTCTAATACGGCTATACTCTAAACAATTCTTTGAACTAAGGCCATGTCATCGCCTCAATCTGTGCTTCTAACTTTCTCTACTAATCATCACTATTCACAATCCATTCTATAATCTTCCTTTCAATGAGGTAGTTTGCAGGCTAAACAATCTTTACATATCTACCCCTACAACGGGTTCTTTCTTAGCTTTAACTCTTACTAATGCTTTGATCGTAATCTATACTACTGTATCCACATACTGCGATAACATCTGAAACGCTGCAAATATGACTTTACTATACTTTATCACTGCTATCCCCTTTTACTAAACTAATCTCAAGATCTTGCAATCCCTCTCTAACAACTCCCTCTAAAGGGTTACTCGTAGGTCTACTGGTTTAAAATAAGAATTATCTCTGAAACATAGGTATTTCTGGTCTCCTGAAGTACACTAGCCTCAGGCTGCTTTATCTAACTCATATCAACTTACCACATATTATATACTCATAATCAGACATCTTTAACATACACTACCAAACAACTTTCTCTGTTTCTCATAATAAGGCATGTAATATTATTAATACTACATATATCTCATATTCTGTTCTTGTCTTATTCACACATACTGTCCTGTCACGTATCACCCTCACTTGATTCACAAGGTACTAACATGGCAATCTCAAGCTCAACTGCATATTACATGTTCTTTACATATACTGGCCAGGCGTTGTGAGGAACATATTATACACAATTGTTCTTAATACCGTCATGCAATACCCCGATTCACAAGCTTAGGTCATGTATATGGCATAACTAATTACATCTGTTAAACATTCTTCTTTTCTCTGGTATCATATAGACATATTGTCATTTAGCACTTAGCCACATAACTATTATACATGCAAAAACATTGCTACTCATGCTCGCTCTGTAAAATAGATAAAAATCATAAACTTCTACTAACCGTATGCTCACCAAGGCTACTGCCCCAGGGATAGCTCCTCTTGAATTCAAAACCACGGTTTAAGTTCAGACATCACACTCGTGTGTGCCCAAATCCCTTAAACCTTGGCTCTGATACCAAGTTGTAACACCACTTTTCTAAAATAGCTTTTAAAATTCGTTTGCTACTGATTAGTACTCTAACATCAGAATTTGTGGAAAACAACCTTACATCACTTTAATGAGAACAATTTCACATAAGTAGTGTTAAAAGTACCCTTGCTGGAATCTAGTTACCTGCATGCACAACATACTAAAACGTAAGCTTTCGCTTAGTGAGCATACTAACTGAATAAAAACATACATAGCTTAATTGAACTATTTTCAGGATCTCTCACATCCAAGCTGAACACCTGCAAAACTGTTCAAACTGTTAACTGGTCCATGGGTAGAACCACACCTCGGTGTAATCAAACCCCTAACACTTTGCTTGGGTATAAGGATCTCAGTATACCCCATCTCTGTCTGTAATGCTATAACTGGGTGCTATTGTACCTTTAAACAATAATCTTAACTCTTTACATAAATGTATCATAACACAGATATCATACTATTCACCTTGTACATATATGCATACTGAACATACTCAATACTACAACATAGTGTTACTGAACCTTACTTAATCAAATCACATATCAAACATACAATTGATATACTGTTCACTTAAAGCACATATGTATGCTAATCTGATTAAAGGTAAGTACACTCACCTTAACAGCAACTAAACAGCTATATCTATGACGGAAACGTCAACTCTTGTTGCCTACAAGCAGTAAACAAATACCTCATTAACTTCTAGACGTTGCTGCAATGATTCTGACTGACAAGCAAAAACTCAGCTAAAAACCACCTCCCTACGCCCGCAGGAACCCTTTCTTATGGCCGCAGGAGGCAAAAACACCTAAAACTCTAAAACACCTTCCTACAGCCGCAGGAACCAAAACAACCATAAACCCCTAAACATGCTCCTACGCCCGCAGGGAATAATCTCTACGGCCGCAGGAACAGTCGGTACAACAGACTCCCTGTTCTGTTCGAGAACAGCAGCCGAACATCCCCTTTTTACACTCAAATCTTGCTTAAACTCAGATTCAATCATACACACAAGTTCTATAACACTACTACTAACTCTTCTACAAGAAACTTGACACGAAACAACACAAAACACCTCAAACCAATCTAGAAACATGGATTCAACCCATGAATCCATTTCTTGACCTAACAACTCAAAGAACTCGAAAAGAATTCATACCTCTTGCTTCTGAATCACTAAATGACTGAAATCATCTATAAACTTCTTGCTTTCTTGATCAAAATCAGAACTTTCACTTGTGGATGTGTGTGTTCGTGAGTGTGTTTTTGATTCCTGGTGGTTTGACTATTAATGAGTCAAAGAAGTCTCATAGAAATCTATAACTTTCAAATAATTGCACTTCAGCCCCTGCACTTCTCTAACTTTGTAAGCACTATGTGTGCATGATCGAAGTGATCAACAACTTTTGTATTATGATTAGTTCAATTAATACAAGTATAAAGTTTGATATGTTCAACTATGTTGTGATGTGTTCCTATTCATAAGTCTGATAAGTTCAACAAAAATGAATAACAGATAAGTTCTTATTCATTTACGTAATTAGTTGGTGTGTTCAACTAAAAGTTGGTGTGTTCCAGCTTAAATTGATAAGTTCAATTAAAATTGATATGTTCAATAAATATTTGATCAGTTCAAATAATAAAATCTTAATAAGTTTGAGATTTAAAACATAATTCTGTTAAACAAACTTCAGAACTGTTTGATGGTTTTGTCATCATCAAATAGGGGGAGTTTGTTGGGAAAATGATCTCATCAGTTTAGATTTGATGAGACAAAGTTAAGTTTGTAAGATGAGTTCTACATATAACTTAAACAGAATTATGAAGCTTAGTCAGACTGAACACTTATAGTGTTTCAGACTGAGTATAAGCTGAATGTAAACTGAGCATGTGTTCGATCAGTTTATATTATACCTTAGTTAAATTATTAATGTGTTTGATAATCTGTGTATATCACATAAGGTATATATCGAGTATTCAACTTGATGTGTTTCAAGCTGAGTGACTCAGCTTAGAAGCAGAGTCAGCTCGACAGAGTTACTAAATTTGTTTTATCTAACTCTTTGGACTTCTAAGGATGAGTTAATAATTATACGTGTTAGTTCATGTTTGAATTCGGGTTTGTTCCCGAAGAACTCAGCTTGATGAGTTTCAAGCTGAGTAACTCAGCCTGACTAAAGAAGTCAGTCCAAGAGAATTTAAATGTGTTTTAAATTCTGTTTTAACTCTCTATATCTACGGCGCGGATAAGAAGACTCCAGAATCAAGATTGAAGATTGAAGACTCAAGATAAGAAGATTCAAGATTCAAGATTCCGAGTTATCCGATAGTTAGTTAGCCAATTAGGATTAGTTCAGTTTGTTAGGAACCGTAGCAACAGGATTATAAATACTTATCTCCTGATAAGTTTAGAGGTATGACTACGATTCTGATAAAAATTACAGTGCCGAAAACCTCACCTCACCTCACCGTATGTGTTACGATTCTTGAATCACTGTTTGTCAGTTCAACGTGATCAAGAAACTCACAGATTGCCAGATCATTCGTGTGTTCGAATTATCACATCAGTTGTGATATTGGTAAGTAATAATTAGTTGATTCAATCTGTGAAAAATCCTGTTCAGAGAGTCGTCAGTATCTATAATCATAAGTTGATTATAGATAGCTAAGTTTGAGAGATTGAGAGATTTATATTAGGTGATTATATATCAAGAGTTGCTTACTTGATAATTAATGTGATCATCTTCTTATTCAAAGCATTGTAATCATCTTCATATTAATAAAAGCATTCGACTAGTTGTGGTTTGATTTACTGTGTGTAACACTTTTATTTGATTTGTTCAATTTCCGCAGAAAGTGTATTCAACCCCCCACCCCTTCTACACACTGTTGCTTGTTGTTATTCTCACCAAGGGACCAACAACTGGTATCAGAGCAGGCTGAACGATTTCATTAGTTGAAAGTTCAAGATTCTGAGAAAGTTTACAATGTCTACAAGCAACAATTCATCAAACTTTCCACAGATTTCTGCCAAAGGTTGTCCCATATTTGATGGGTCTGACTATCCTATGTGGAAGTTCAGAGTCATGTTGTTCCTCAAGTCCATTGACAACCGTATGTCGGATGTTGTCACAAAAGGACCTATAATCCCCAAGATTCCTGCTACTGTCAGTGATACGTCTCCTGGCAGATCTGAAAAGGAAACAAGAAAGCCTATTGCATCTTGGACTGATGAAGATTGGAACCTCTTCAATCTGGATGACAAGGCAAAAAGTGTTATGGCAAATGCCCTGACCAACGAAATCTTGCGCACTGTGACTGGGTGTCAAACTGCAAAAGATATTTGGGACACACTGAGTGTTACTTATGAGGGCACGGATCTGGTCAAGCAACATAAGAGAAGTCATTTGAATAGATCTTATAAAAACTTCTTTTCAAAGAAGAATGAAACCTTGTCAGATTTGTTCACAAGGTTTCACTGCTTGATAAATGACCTACTAAGTGTGGGTGTAAAGAAAGATGATGCTGAACTTGTGCTGAAATTTCTGGATGTGTTACCAGAGAGATTTAACGATGTAACTACAGCACTGAGGGCTGGAGGAACACTGCACGTGTACAACCTACAGTCCATTTATGGGTTCTTGCTAAATCATGAACAGATCACTAAACACAAGAGAACTTCTCAACAACAACTCAAGGAGTCTTTGGATAAGAATGAAGTTGCATTGGTTGCACAGAAAAAGAAGAAAAGTTCCAAGACACTGGTTGTTGAATCTGAGACTGAGTCAGAATCTCAAGCTGACCACTCAGACTCATACTCAAGTGATACTGATGATGTTCCGAATATCACTGAGAAAATGGCAATGTTAGCCAGACGTTTGAGAAGAGCTCAAAGGGGAAGAGGAAGATCTGACAGGGGCAAAGGAAAGAGTTCCTTTGATCCCAAGAATGTTGTGCGCTTCAACTGTCAGAAGAAGGGACACATTGCTGCTGAGTGCAGATTAAAGAAGGTAGAATCAACATCAGTTGTTGATAAGAATGCTTACAGAGCTGATAAATACAAGAAGAAATATACTCAGCTCAAGAAAGGAAAGCCTGAAGACAAACCCAGTGCAAAAGGACTAATTGCTGAAACCTGGGATACAAAATCATCTACCTCAGATGATGATGTATGTCTGATGGCTCAAGAAGATGAAGAGTTGGAGATAGATGAGGTTGATTATGGTTTGTCCGAGTCAACTTTTGAAGCTGACATGAAGGAAGCTGAGGAAAGCAACAAGCTTAGTGACTGGGATCCTGCTTCCATGTATAAGATCAGTAATTTCAACTCTTATACTGATGAGGAAAAGGGTATTGCTTTTGATTATTTGCTGAATGATTTCAAGACCTTCCTTAAGTCTCAAAATGACCTCAAAGATGAGATAACTAAACTCAAGAATGAGATTAAGGAAAATAAGTCTCTCATTGATATTGGTAAGAGAGCACAATGTGATCTTGAATGTCAAAGACACATTAATAAACTTCTAAGTGAAGAACTTCAGGAAGCTAAAGAGAAAGCTGACCAACTTCAAAAGGTTACTGAGTCTTGGTGTAAGTCATCAAAGCTTGCTGAAAAGTGCATAAACCAACAGATACCTAAATAGGTAAAGGCTGTACTTGGAGGTGACTATCAAACAACAGCTTATGTAGCTGATGATGAGATAGCAAGTACATATTCTGAGGAAGATAGACAGCTGATTAAGTCTCAGAAGTCAGCCTCAGAGAAAATACATGATCCAAGCTTGAAATTCAATATGTTTGTGAAAGCTAAAGACCATGGAAATGAGTGCTCAACATCTAAACAGCATGGTAAGTCTGTGCTGGACAGACTAGGCACTCAGTCTGTTCAAAGAACTTCGGTCATATAAAGGCTTAATCCAAACCCTTTCAAAAGACAAAGTTCTCTTTCTGTCTCGGAGAGAAGTTACAAGAACAGAAAGACCACTGTAAGTCAGAGGTCAAAACACGACAATGGTAAGTCCAAAGTTGTGGATCTTGGTAAGTCCAAGAATATCAACAGTGGTAAGTCCAAACCTGTTGAAACTGGTGAGTCCAGCAGTCATGACAAAGGTAAGTCCAAAGTCATGGAACAGAAGGTTGTTAGTCAATCTTCTTATCAAAAGGATAACAAACAGAGATCTGACAAAGGTAAGTCCAAAGTTAGTGATCATCAGATGAATCAACTTGCTAAGAAAGTTGAAAATTTATCCACAACATATAATCCTAAAACTGAGAGTAAGTTTTCACAAGGATTATTGGACACTCTACCTCCTGTAATCATTGGAAGAAAGAGATGCTACAAGTGCAGAAGTAGAGGTCATGAGGCTAAGGACTATGATGCAAAAATCTCAAGGCCTAAACAAGAACAAGCTGATAAGCCTACATAGGACTCAGATCCTGCTCAAGCTGAACAGTCAGTTCAACAAGATGGAGATGCTAAGTGCTCCTCATCTGAACCCACCAAGAAGTGGGTTCCCAAACAAAACTAATGTGTTTAGTTTTCATCTCATGTGCAGGGTTCAAGTAAATGGTACTTGGATAGTGGATGCTCAATGCATATGACTAGGTGGAAAGGATTTCTTAGTGATTTCCAAGAAGATGAAGGTCCTAAAGTAACATTTGGAGACAACTCACATGGAAGAACTAAAGGCTATGGAAAAATGAAAGTTGAAAAAGTTACATTCCAGAGAGTTGCCTATGTCAAAGGTCTCAAACACAACCTGATTAGTATCAGTCAATTGTGTGATGAAGATAATGTTGTTACTTTTAGGAAGAAAGCAATAACAATCTATAATGCTAAGGGAAAGCCTTTATTAATAGCTAAAAGAGAAAGAGATGTGTATCTACTTGATCTAAATTCAGCTGATCCCTATACTGAAACCTGCTTGTATTCCCATTCTGTTCCTAAGCTGAGTTGGTTATGGCATAAACGTTTATCTCATCTAAACTTTAAAAATATAAATATACTGTCCAATAAAGAGTTAGTCTCTGGATTACCAAAGATCACATTTGTCAAAGACAAATTGTGCTCAGCTTGTGAACAAGGGAAACACCAAAACAGACCCACTGCATATGTTGCATATGGATCTGTTTGGACCCATAAGTACTCCAAGCCTGAGTGGCAAGAAGTACACACTGGTGATAGTAGATGAGTTCTCACGATTCACCTGGGTAATATTCCTTAAAACTAAAAGTGAGGCTGCCCTGGAGATAATCAGTTTTATCAAACAGGAAGAGTTGCAAAAAGGTTTGTATGTAAAGCAACTAAGAAGTGATCATGGGACTGAGTTCAGGAACTCTACCCTTGAAAGCTTCTGTGAACAAAAGGGAATATTACAAAATTTCTCATCTGTCAGAACCCTACAACAGAATGGAGTTGTTGAAAGGAGAAATAGAACCCTAATTGAGGCTGCTAGAACAATGCTATGTGTGGCAGGATTGAAACTCTATTTCTGGGATGAAGCTGTTAGTACAGCCTGCTATACCCAGAATAGATCAATCATTGTCAAAAGACATGGAAAGACATCTTATGAGATGTATAAGTCTAGAAAGCCCAATATAGGTTATTTCCATATCTCTGGTTCAAAATGCTATGTGCTGAATCAAAGAGATCAGCTCCATAAGTTGGAACCTAAAGCTGATCTTGGAATATTCGTTGGTTATTCCTCAATCTCCAAGTCTTATAGAATATATAATACAAGGAGAAAGGCAATAGAAGAATCAATTCATGTCTCTTTTGATGAAGACTGTTTTGATCAAGCTGATAAGAGTCAAGCTGACTTGGTCAGTCTGAGTGAGCTTGAAAGGCCTAAGGAAACCAACTTATTAAATCCTATGTATGTCATAGGAGATGATAGTGATGATGATGTGTGTTCATCAAAGAAATCATCACAAACTCCAAGGGATTCTCAAGCTGAGAAGGATGATGAGTTCGTCAACCCCTTTAGAGCTGAAGTCACTCAAGCTGAGAATCTCAGTGATCATCAGTTTGGTGACAATGCTGTTGTTGAGACTGAGGATGTGTGTTCACCTCAGCGTTCTCCACATCACTCAGATTCAGAACCAGACTCTCCAACTGCAACATTTAAATTCCTCAAAGATCATTATCAAGATCAAATTATTGAAAATGTCTAAGAAAAGGTCATGACCAGATCCAAGGCTACAGCTAATTACGCTGCACACTTTGGTTTTCTATCTCAAATGGAACCAAAGAAGACTGAAGTAGCCTTAGAGGATGAGTATTGGATTGAAGCTATGCAAGAGGAATTAAATGAGTTTGAGAGAAATAAGGTCTGGAACCTTGTCCCTGCCCCCAAAGATCATTCAATTATAGGCACTAAGTGGGTCCATAGAAATAAAATGGACAAGGATGGAGTGATAGTGAGGAACAAAGCCAGGCTGGTAGCACAAGGGTATAAGCAAGAGGAAGGAATCGATTATGATGAAACCTTTGCCCCTGTTGCTAGAATTGAAGCCATAAGGTTGTTCCTGGCTTATGCAGCATATAAAGACTTCAAAGTCTATCAAATGGATGTGAAGAGTGCTTTCCTAAATGGAAAACTTCAGGAGGAAGTCTATGTGAAACAACCTCCTGGCTTTGTAAGTTCAAAGTTTCCACATCATGTCTATAAGTTAGACAAGGCTTTGTATGGTCTTAAACAAGCTCCAAGAGCTTGGTATGATACACTGTCCACTTATCTACTATCCATGGATTTCACCAGAGGTAGTATAGATAAGACACTCTTTATTAAAAGAAGTAAAGGACAGGTGATTCTTGTACAAATCTATGTGGATGACATCATTTTTGGTTCTACCAATGAATCTCTGTGTGAGTGGTTCTCCAAAATAATATCACAAAAGTACAAGATGAGTATGATGGGTGAAATGACATATTTCCTAGGCCTGCAAATTTAACAAAAGCCTGATGAAATATTCATCAATCAAAGCAAGTATGTTCTTGATTTGATAAAGAAATATGGTTTTGATTCAAGTTCAACCATGAAAACACCCATGTCACCAGCTGTCAAGCTGAGTAAAGACTCAGATGGAAAGTCTGTGTGTCAGTCTACCTATAGAGAAATGATAGGTTAATTGCTCTATTTGACAGCTAGTAGACCTGATATTATGTTTGCTACATGTGTTTGTGCAAGATATCAGGCAGATCCTAAAGAATCACATCTTCAAGCAGTGAAAAGGATCTTTAGGTACCTTAAAGGTACACCAAATCTAGGTCTTTGGTATCCAAAGGACTCTGGATTTGAGTTAGTTGGTTTTTCAGATGCTGACTATGCTGGGTGCAAGTTAGACAGAAAATCAACTACTGGAGGATGTCAAATGCTTGGAGGGAAGTTAGTCAGCTGGACTAGTAAGAAACAGAACTCAGTAGCTACTTCAACTGCTGAAGCTGAATATGTTGCAGCAGGTAGCTGTTGTGCTCAAATCCTATGGATGCAGCATCAGCTTCGGGACTTTGGCATGAGTTTCAAGAAAACTCCTATCTTCTGTGATAACCAAAGCGCTATAGCCATCACTTACAATCCAGTCTTCCACTCAAGAACCATGCACATTGAAATTAGACATCACTTCATCAGGGACATCGTGGAAAAAGGTAAAGTTGACATTAAATTTATTTCCACTGATGACCAACTAGCAGATATCTTTACTAAACCACTTGATGAGAAGAGGTTTATGTATCTGCTAAGTAACTTGGGTATGCTCAACCCCTAGCTAAGTGTCTAGAATCCGATTTTTCAGTTTGACAAAGACTAAGTGTCTTAAGCTGAGTGCACAGTTTATGAATAAGTTTTCATAAACTGAATCTTATCAAGGTGAACAATGAGTTCTTTTGTTTGGTGAGTTCCAAACACACTTCAACTACTTAGTATAGTTATGATACAGTTTGAGTCAGTCTCAAACATATATGACTAAGTGTCACTGAATCTGAGCTATGTGCTTAACTCAGACTGTGTGATTGGTTCACACGTTTGGTTGGTTCCAAACATTCTTTAACTACTCAGTGTGGTTAAAAGGCTCGTTTGAGTCAGTCTCAGACGAAAATGACTTAGTGTCATTACCCATGAGCTGTGTGCTCTACTCAAGCTGAGTTTCATTCTCAAGCTGAGTGCACATTTCAGGCTGAGTGCTTGAGTTAAACTGAGTAATATGTTTACTCAGCTTGGTGTGTCCAAACTCATGTGTTATTTACTAAGTGTGATTAATTCATGACCACTGCATATTTGGGTCAGTCTCAAATCGCGTATTATACTAAATTGTGTATAGGTATAATACATCAATTTATATAATCTTATTGTAAGTCAATATTATTATATTACATTAGTATCCATTGGAAGATGATTAGTTCTACCCGCTTACTGTTACATCAAAATTTTACGGCGTAACGGATCAAAAGGGGGATTTCTAACGGTAACTTTTTTCTCTCCTTGGAAAGGTATATATACCGATCAAGTTCGGTTTAGAGGGTTTACGCTTACAATCCAGACTTCTCATCCTCTCAAATACCTTCCCTCCTCTCTACTAAGTGCATATTTTCGGTTCCATCGATCTCAAAACCCTAAGTCGCTCAGTGCGCTATAGACAATCGCTCAGTGCGCATTCCAAAGTAATTACTCTGTGTAATCAAAATTTAATCGATGGAAGGAACCATTCTAGTTCTAGGTGATCGAATGGTCAGAGGAGCTGCGTTTCGAAACAACGGATTGCGGCTGATAAAAATCAACAATCAGCGAGCTTGCCTGGCAATCCCTTTACGCAAGATTAACAGAGGATATGAACTATGGATCAATTACATTCGTAAATGCCCGTTGGCTTTTGCTTTCACCGAAGCACCTCTGCACACGGTTCCTCAGCACTTGCTGGAATTATGGTATTCGTGTACTTACGATCATATCAATGACGCTATCAGAGACACAGTGTTGAATGGAGAGAGAACCATTACTCTCACAGCTAACAGGCTAAGGGAGATTCTTCGTCTTCCTCAACATGACGAATTCGAGCCTGCTGTGACGAGACAAGTGGCGAGGTCTGTTCTGCCACAAATGGGTCACCCTTAAACTAAAGGGGTGATCAAGAAGGCCACTTTCCTAACCGGATGGGGTTTTATGGTGTCCACTGTGATTCGTTCACTTGGTACCAAGGTTGGAGGACTGGACCAGCTCAATAAGTTCGAGATGCAGTTGCTGTACAACATGTTCTTTGGAAGAAATATCGATTTTGCACAGCTCATCTTCAATGAGCTCAAGGTCCCTGTGATGAAGGCCACAAGAGACCTTCATGTACCTTTCATAAGGTACCTGTCCTTAGCATTTGAAGCTGAGCTAGGGACAACACTCTACGAAGCCAATCAGGAGCTGTCACTGGTGCCAACCCTCAGCCCCAAGATGTTCAACAACGACATCTTCCCAGAGCAAGAGGGACTGAGTGAGCCTATGTTGTTAATTGTTGAAGCTTCGTCTTCTGAGAGTGAAGCTGAGGGATCGAATCAAGGGGGAGCTTCTCAAGCTGACACGGAGGTTCAAGCTGAGCACTCTGCTCAAGCTGAACCAGCTCATTCAGAAGCTACTTCAGGTAAAACCTCTCCTCTCTCACTCTCTTCTCACTTTTCTCCATCTACATTTGGAGATAAGACTGCAGTAAACCCAACTCAGTCTAACCCATCTCCTTCACCTTCTTTTCATCATAAATCCCAATCTGAAGCCACCCCTAGTATGCCCACTGCTGCTAGGGAGGATATCCTAACATACCACCGACAAACTGCCATTGGTGGTGCCATATCTAAAAGCATCACTGAAGCTGAGATCACACTGATCCCTCCACAGGCAGGAGTTGAGGGGGAGACGCCTTCTCTTAAGGTGTCAACCTCGAGGCTCATTACAACCCAACAGCCTTACCCGGGTGTGGTGTCTACGTAGCCCACACTTACTCGAGCCATGGGAGAGCCTGTTACTGTGCCTGAGCAGACACACTCAGGTAACATTGAAAATCTGACCAATCCCCAGGGTCAATCACCCCCCTCTAAACCAATTAGCCAACCACCAACCCATACACTTCACATCTCGAGCCCAATAACTTCTCTTCACTTCTCACACCCTCTTGCACGACCTGCCAATGTTTCATCCTCAAACCAGGGTGATTCACAGGGTCAAGACTCTGGTGCAAATGAATTTGAAGGTAAACACCAACCTTTGGATGATGCACCCAAAGACTCTCCTCAAAATGAAACTGCCTCCTCAGGCATCCAGCAGCTGAAGGAATACATTGCTGCTCAATTTGGTCTGTTCCACCTAAAGCAGAAGAAGCATAAATGTCAAATCTATCAGTGGCTTGCGAAGCTGACAGAGGATGTTAAAGAGATTGCCTCTGCAGTTGCTGCACTCCAACAACAAAGGACTTCAAACCCTATTGATGATGACAAAAAGGGGGAGAAGGTTCAAGCTGATATTGAAGCTGAGCTAGTTCGAGCTGAAGCTGAAGTTGAAGCTCTTCTAGTTCTAGCTAAAGGAGCAGAGAGGAAGACTCATACTGAGGGGGAGTTAGAAATAAACAAAGAGGAACCTACAGCTAAGAGACAAAAGGTAGAAGAATCTGAACTTAAAGCTGACAGTGTTTCGGAGTCTAAGGAAGAGATAGAAGAAGAAAAAGCTACAAGAGAGTTAATAGAGATGCTTGAGCAAGAAGAAGCAAATGAGCTTGGGATCTATGTAGCTGAGCTAAGAAAGAGAAAGGAGGAAGAGATAGAGGACCAATAAAAAGAAAAGGAAAGAAAAGCTTTGGCTCAAGCTGAAGCTACATACACTGGTCCAAGACCTGATCTAATTCCAAACTCAGATGCAGAACTGCAGGAATGTTACTTCAGAAGGAGCTACAACAAAGAGATCAGAGGAATGACCTTGAGCAGAGCAAATGGAGCTGTCATTCTCACTTTTGAGCTTAGTGACAAATCAACAGTGGGAATGGACCTGAGATACGTTCACAGGATGGGCTACATTGAATGGCAAAGGATAATGATGCTTCTCAAGAAATTTAAAAGAAGTTAGATCAAACAAGAAATTATATCTGAAGTCTCCAAGTTGATTGCTCGAGCTGAAGAACTGAGGTATGTCCCAGTTCCTGGTCTGCAGCGGGAGAATTTGTTTGACATGCCTGTAGGAGTAGAATTCAGAGAAAATCAAAGCATCAACACTCCTATTCAAGGTTTCATGTTTAAGGATCAGGCAGGTAATCCCAGTTTTATTAAGCTCAATGAGATTTGCTATCTAAAAGCTGAGGATGCCTTGAGAATAAGAAACTATTATGGTAATGAGGAGTCAAATCAGTTAATAAAGTATAAGCTGAATAAACTCATTAGAGTACAACAGAAGGAACTTCAGGGAAACGATGAAGCTGAAAGACTGTTAGATGAGATCAATAAAGAGATCATCATCTGGGAGCTTCTACATCCTGAGTTCATCAGATAGAATAGATTAGTTCTAATTTTGTAAATGTCAGGATCGGATATAGATTATATCAAATAACAAGAACTAACTTTAAATAATCAATCAGAGTAAAATAAAAGTTAATCTTTAACTATGATCACAATCAACTAAGAAGTTGCGGAATCACACTTAATTGATTAAAGAAGGTTTTAAAACACAGATCAATTCAATCAAATAGTAGTTTTATTAACCAACCAGAATGATTACAAAAGCAAACTTCACCCCCAATCTAACTTATTCTGTTAGACGAAGAACACAGACTGTTCTTAGGTTTCAACAAGAAACTTAGAGGCTAAACACTTTCAGAAAAAATTAACAATAAGAACAAATGCTTTTAATAATGAGATCAAGTCGTCGTCCTAAATTGATCATCTAATGAAGTATATATAGACTCTTGATCCTCCTTGAATTGTTGACAGTTAGGTAATCTTCTATCTTCTGAGATAATCTTGATAATCTTCAAAGTATTTCGAGATATCTTCAAAGATAGGATTTTCCAAATATAGCTCAACAGAAACTGTTTAATGAACACAACAGTTCTGCATGTCTTCTAATAGTCTTCACTTCAAGGCCTTCTAACAGTTTTGACTTTGTAAACTAACAGTTGTACACCTTGCAGCAACTATTAGTTACAACTGTTTTCGTATCCATCTAACAGTTTTCAACTGTTATCCCCAAAATACTCTTAACAGTTTTACCTTTGCATGTTCAATGGTTTCAATGACTTAGCAAATTTCCCAACAATCTCCCCCTAACTTAAAGTATTGAACAATACACTTAAGTTGTTTTATAGGGTTCAACCATAGAAACATTCACATAAGCAAAGAACATATTAACATTAATTATGCAAAGTAAAATTGTTATAATCAAAATATGAAGGAAAAATTACATTTTCCTTTTCTCTATCAGCTCCAACCTTTCTTTCAGTCTTCTTCCCAGATCTTCCCTTAACTTTACAGGACCATAATACTTTGCCTTCATCATGTACATCAACTTGGTCTTACTATGATCAACAAAATTAAGATCAAACCATTGGATTTTAGCATTGTTTGTCACAAGATTATACACCCTTGATCTTTCAAAAACTTTCACAGTCAATATTGGAAATCTTTCATCATTTGTCAGTATTGACATCACTCTCTGTGGATTGCATATACTCGATAAATGCACCAAAAATACTTTTATCTCAATTTCAGCATCCTTTCCAAAATGACTTACCCCATATTCATACATTTCTTGTACATCTCTCCTGGTCACACTATCCATCAGTGCAGTAAAACTGACATAGCTTTCAATTGGTTCCATCTCTCTAACAATGGTGACTCCCTGCTTTCCAGTTTCCACTCTCAGCATTTCAAACCTCCATTCTTTGATATGTGACTTTTGAGCTTCAAGTTTGTCAATTCTTTCTTTTACCTCCATTGAGAGTCTATCTTGCAAAATAGTTTTGACCAAGCCTGTTTTGGCTTTTTCTTCATACTGTTGGGGTTTTTGGACCGGTTGGGGTTTTTTCTTTTCCACTACTGGCTTGGGAGGTGGAACTGTTTTCTTCTTTACAACTCTTTTTCTTTTTACTCCCTTACCAGCAACTTCCTTTACTTTCTCTTCCTCATCAATCTGAGCAGTGATCTCATCTGCCAGCTTTTTTGCTATCTCAAAATCAGACTGTTCTTGTTCTCTTAGCTCAGCTGCTAGCCTTAATGCAAATTCATGATCACGCTCTTCTTGTTGCTGTCTTGAAAGCTTGAGCTTAGGACAAACAACAACAATTTCTTTACCTTTGCCTGAAACAGGAGGCAACTTTGATTCTTTCTTTCCTTCCTGGATGACTATGCCTTTATACCCTTTCTTTGGTGGTAAAGATTCTAACGTAGCAACCTTTCCATCAAGCCATCCATCATCGATTTTCTGTGCCATTCTAGAAGAACTTATTCCCAGATATTGAGCACTAATATCAACCAAGTAGTTCTGCTTAACTGTTGACCAAGATTTGAAAATCTCAGTGCTTAGAACATCTGCAGTTGACACCATCCTGTTGATTAGCACCCTATCAACACTTGAAAGCTGTTCTTCTTCTTCTTCATTAACCGCTTGGACACTTGCAACTGTTAGTTGATTTGAAGTTACAACTGTTGGTTGTTGTGTTGCAACTGTTTGCTCATTTGGAGCAACAACTGTTTGTTTATCCTGTGGAACTGTCTGTTTAACTTCTTCCTGCTTGGATTTTCTTCTTCCTTTAGCTTGAGCAGTTGAAGAGGTTTTCACCAAGGATTTGGATTTAAGCAGTATCTCATGAGTATGAAGAACATTAGTTGCCTTCTTCAGATTCTCATCAAGAAAGTTCAGCTGCTTATCTTGCCTTATTAGCACCTCATTGTGAATTGCTACTACCTTGAGTACTTCAGTTGTCTTCTCCAACTGTTCAGTCAGTTCTTTTATCTTCTCATCTTGAGAAACTATCCTTTTGTTTTGAAGAGCAATCTTTTTCTTTAGGTGTAAATGAGCAGCAAGGTAAGGTGCAAAGTTAGGATCCGTCAATGCATGTTGTTTCAGTCTAGTCTCAATGTTAGTTAGTGTTTCCACTGTGACCATATCATTGACATTTTTCACTGGTGGTTGACTCCCCTGAGTATCACCATCAGTACCCCTCTGTTCTTGGTTCTGGGGATTACCAGAAACTATTTTACTAGTCTCTGTTGCCATGGTTGAGGTCTTAGCTATGTTAACACTGTCCTGTTTATCCCTTGCGGATAAAACAGTAATGTCAGCCTCAAAAACCATATGATCACCCTCTTGAGGAATGATCACCTCCTCATTGTGCCTGGGAGACAGCACCAAAGGTTCCCTTTCGAAATTCCGTACAGGTGAATGCACCTGTGCAGGGCTAACAGTTTGGGGTTCTCTAACTGTGGAGGAAGGAGCACCAACAGTTTTCCTCTTCTTTCTAAATATTTTTAGTTCAGGGGCTTGTGTTGTAGCCTTTTCAAAGGAAGCAGGTTGGGAATTTTGAGTATCTTGGACTGTGGGTTCCAGTGTTGGTGGTGTAGCAATACGATGGGTTTCATGCTCAACACTGGCAGTCCTGTTTCTTGACAGAAACTCCACCATTTCAGAGAGTGGAGGAGTTATGGCACCAGAGAAACTCTTGCTATTAACCTACAGTTTGCTCAAAGTGGAAGCCACATGAGCAGAGGGAATAATGACCCTCTTGTGTGTTTTTAGATTTGGCATCAAAAAGTTTAACAATACTTGCACAAATCGAGGATACATCAAAAAGAGACCATACTTGGTCCCCAGATGTTTTACCATGCCATTGAAAATTAATTTTGAAAAGTGGAAGCAACGATTGTTGGCCAAACAGATTAAGGCCAATGCAATGTTGCTTCCAAATTCGTTCCATCCTGTTCTTTTAGGACTAATGCACTGCTGGAGAGTATGGATCAAATGCTTCCAGTGAGCACAAAATTGTCCCTTATAGAATGTACCCTTCCCTGAAGGACCCTCATACCCAAGCTTAACAAGCTCGGCATGCAAAAAATCTAGTGAAACTGAATCAGAATACTCACCCTCACTATCATTGAGTTGTAGAAGGTGGCGAATGGTGTCCTCAGAGATTGATACGGTCAACTCATCAATGGTAGAATCAATCCATTGCACGTCATCAGTTGTTCGAAGTTGAGCATGTTTCCAAAACTGATCAATGTAAGAAGTGTATATGATAGGGTTGATGGTGAGAGCAGTGTTGAGATTGGACAATGAGAGATAATCAATCATATCGTGAAACGTGTGAAGATCATCGGGTTTTGAAAGAAAAGCAAGCATGTTATGTTCCTTGACGAATGGAAGGGGAGCCATGGCGATTTGATAGCAAAATTCTAGGGTTTTAGCGTTCAAATGAAGTTCAGTATGCGTAAAGAAACCTCTGAGGAGGGAATGGTTTATATATGTTTCGATTGTTGAACGCAATCCAAAGGCTTCCAAAATTCTGCAAAGACCAAAGCACCCTTTAATAGCTTAACAGTTGACGGACAAAAATGAACTAACAGTTGAGAAACTGTTTTCATAAGATGTAACAACTGTTATTCAAAAGTTAACTCCCTTTTGTTTGATCATTTATATGAATTGACAGTTGTTTAGAGTTTACAACTGTTCTTCATTTCTCGCCCTTAGTTGACAAATTTCTCCCCCTCAGTTGCACATGGACTTTGTCTAACAGTTGCCGAAGCCATATGCTAACAGTTGAAAACTCATAACAAGGACAGTCACGGGTGTGAAAACTGTTTGTGAGACAGGTCAGCAGATATGTCCAAAACTGATGTGTGAAATTGCATTTCCCTCTCTGAATACTTAAATGATAACAGTTGTTAGAAAACGTAACTAACAGTTTGCAAACTGTTAGTGTGAAAAACATGGAATAAAGAACAACTGTTAGTCCAAGTTAATCATTCCAATGTTGGAAATCAAAAAGTTGAATCTGCTCACATCAAAAGCTTTAGTGAACAAATCAGCTAATTGATCATCAGTATGAATTTTCATAACTTGGATTAATCTCTTTTCATTGCAGTCTCGTATGAAGTGAAATCTGATTTCAATGTGCTTGGTTTTAGAATGCTTCACTGGATTATTAACTATAATAATAGCACTGGTGTTATCAACATAAATAGGAGTATTTAAGAAAGAGAAACCATAATCCAGAAGCTGATTTTGGATCCATAACACTTGTGAACAGCAGCTTGATGCAGCAATGTATTCAGCCTCAGCTGTTGAAGTTGAAACTGTTGTTTGTTTCTTGCATTGCCATGAAACCAGCCTTGATACAAAGAATTGACATCCTCCAGAGGTTGATTTTCTGTCCACATTGGCTCCACCATAGTCACTATCAGAATATGCCACCAAATCAAAAGGTGAATCTTTAGGATACCAAAGTCCCAATTTTGGTTGGCCTTTGAGGTATATAAAGATTCTCTTTACAGCAAACAGGTGTGACATCTTTGGACTGCATTTGAACCTGGCACAAACACAAACAGCAAACATTATATCAGGTCTAGAAGCAGTTAAGTACATTAATGAACCAATCATTGATCGATAGAGGTGTATATCAACATCCTCCCCCTCAGAATCTGCTCCCAACTGTTTGTGTGTTTCCATTGGAGTACTTGCTAGCTTCACATCTTGATAGCCAAACTTGTCCAAAATGTCCTTGACATACTTAGATTGGCTTAGAAAAATACCAGTGGGCTTCTGTTTGACTTGTAATCCCAAGAAAAATGTGAGTTCACCCATTGAACTCATCTGAAACCTTTTGTGCATAATTACTTCAAATTCTTTGCACAAGCTGTCATTAGTGGATCCAAAGATTATATCATCAACATAGATTTGAACAAGCAAAATCTCTGTTTTAACAATCTTTGTAAACAATGTTTTGTCAATTGTGCCTCTCTTAAAACCATTCTCAAGGAGATAGGATGATAATGTCTCATACCAAGCTCGAGGAGCTTGATGTAGACCATATAGGGCTTTATCCAACCTATATACCTTGTCAGGGTACTTTGAGTCTTCAAAGCCAGGGGGTTGACACACATATACCTCCTCATCAATAGTTCCATAGAGAAAAGCAAACTTGACATCCATTTGATACACCTTAAATCCTTTGAAGCTTGCAAAAGCAAGAAATAGCCTAATGGCTTCAATCCTTGCAACAGGTGCAAAAACATCATCATAGTTTATTCCTTCCTCTTGTGTGTAGCCTTGTGCAACCAGTCTTGCTTTATTCTTGATAACAATCCCTCTTTCATCTTTCTTGTTTCTGAACACCCACTTGGTGCCAATTACTCTTTTGCCTCTTGGAAGCTCAACCAACTTCCAAACTTGCTGAATTTGAAATTGTAAGAGCTCCTCTTGCATTACCTCTACCCATGAAGGGTCTTTCAATGCCTCAATTGCTTTCTTTGGTTCTATTTGAGACAAAAAGCAAGCATTTACGTCAAATTGGGCATGATCCACACCACTGTTTTCATTTTGCAGCATATTCCTTGTTCTGATAGGAGTGGTTGGATTTCCAATTATTTGTGATATTGGATGAATCTTGTGAACTCTTGATGTAGGAATGTTTTCTTCAGTCAGTTCATCCCCTAGATTAGACAGATCAAACTCACATTCACTTGCATTTTCAGCGTTATCACACACTTGATCAGCAGAGTCAGTGTGGTGTTGAGGATCATGGGATTCCATGTCCTTTGAAGAGCAGCATCAATCAATGGATCAACAGCATTTGATAACTCTTGTTGAAGCAGAGGAATTACGACAAAGTCTTCAGTAACTTTGTTTGAACCAACAGTTGTTGGTTTTGAGCTAACAATGTCAAAACTATTTGGGCTTGTGGAAGCTGTTTGATGATTTTCACCAACAGTTGTTGAAGTACCTGTAGCTGTTTCAGTAGAATACTCAAAAGAAAGAGATTTAGACAATGCATCAATATCAAATAACCAATCAGGTCCATTACCTGCAATATTGATCCTATGCTCATTGAAAGAGACATTCATACTCTCTTCTATGATTCTAGTGACATTGTTAAAAACTCTATAAGCTTTACTTTGAGTGGAGTATCCTACAAAGAAACCTTCTTCAGCCTTACTCTCAAACTTGCCTAACTGTGATTTGGTATTGAGGATAGTGCAAGGACAACCAAATGGTTTGAAGAAGTTGATTAAAGGTTTTCTCTTGAGAAACAACTCATAAGGAGTTTTCCCTTTGAATTTGACTACTTGTACTCTATTCTGAACATAGCAGGCAGTGTTCACTGCTTCTGCCCAGAATGTCATTGGAAACCTAGAATCAGCTAACATGGATCTAGCAGCCTCTATCAAAGTCCTATTCCTTCTCTCAGCAACTCCATTCTGTTGGGGAGTCCTAGGGGCACTGAACTGTCTTTCAATACCTTTACCTTCACAAAAACTGTTTAATTCATAGTTCTTAAATTCAGAACCATTGTCAGATCTAATGACTTTCACCTTTAAATCAGATTGATTTTCAATTTTAAGAATAAGAGACTTAACTAACTCAGCAGTTTCATCCTTAGTTCTAAGAAATTGAACCCAAGTAAACCTGGTGAAATCATCAACTATGACTAAACAGTAGGCTTTCTTCCCTATACTCACTACAGAAGTAGGACCAAAAAGATCCATATGCAATAGTTGTAAAGGTGCAGTAATGGAAGAAATTTCTTTGGACTTATAAGAAGTTTTGTGTTGCTTGCCTTTAAGACATGCCACACAATGATCATCACATGAGAACTCTTTTTGGGGCAAACCTCTTACCAAATTGTTTTTAGCTAACAAATTCATGGTTTTAAAATTCATGTGACACATCCTCCTATGCCAAATGGCAAACTCATCATGAGATGCTTTGGAGAGTAAACAGCTTAACACATTCTGTTTAGCAATCTTTTGTGGATCAAGACAATATACATTATCTTTTCTAGGTGTTCTTAAAAGAACATCCTTCTCATTTAGTTTAAAATCTTTTGAAAGAATAATGCATTCTGAATCTGTAAACAAAACTTTGTTTCCATTGTCACAGATTTGAGATACACTTAACAAATTGTACTTAAGCTGTTCAACAAAGAACACATCATTAAATGTAAGTGTACCTGCCTCAACAGCTCCTTTACCTGTGATTTTTCCTCCCTTTGGATTTCCTCCAAATGCTACAAATCCTCCATTGATTCTTTTGAGATCCTTCAAACATTGTGGATTTCCAGTCATGTGCCTTGAGCATCCACTATCCACATGCCAAATTCCTCCTTGATTGGCCCTATGAATGCTCTGCACAAATAAAATCAGTTAGTAGCAGGAAGTACCCAGGCCATGCAGGTCTTGGGTACACCATTCAAGTCATAATACTTAAACAGAGTTTTGTTCTTTTTGATTTCATCCAAATTAGATTTCTCTAATTTGTGTGAAGAATACTTTGTAAGAACATGTGGTTTCCAACTGTTGTGATTAACAGTGGACACCTTTGAACAAACAGCTGGTGGAGTTGGTAAAACAGATGAATCAACTTGTGATTCCTTTTGATTTTCAGTTTGAAGAACAGTTTTACCTTCTCCAGAATCAGTTTGTTTTTGAATTTTCATCCAAGCCAAACCAGCAGTTTTTGGTTTTGCTAAAACAGTTTTGGAACTGTTAGTTGGTTTGGATGTAACTGTTTTAGAACTGTTTGCCAGTTTAGGCTTAGCAGTCTTAGAACTGTGGATCTGCTTTGACTTAACAGTTTTAGAACTGTTATTCTGTATTTTGGGACTTTTGTTTTGAGTGCCATTGGTCTGTGGGTTATAGTAACAGTCTTGAACTAAATGATTAGATCTTCCACAAATGTAGCACTTTTTGGTTTTCACAATAAGTAAACCAGTTCTTTGTGACCAGAATTGGTTCCTATTTCTTTGATTTCCTCTAACAACTGCAGATTGAGGAAACTTTTGGACACCATGTTTTTGGCATGTGCAAGCAGGCATTTCAGTATGCCTTTTCTTAGGCTTGGGTTTAGCCTGAGATTTTGAAGCTTCCATCTTCTTCTTTGCATACACAATCTCACCAACTTTCTCCTTTCCTTTGGCTTTTGTACTAACAGTTGGGTTTTTTAGATTAGAACTGTTTGAGTTCTTATGAGAACTGTTAGTGTAAAAATGGGGACTATTTGCAACAGTTGTGGAACTTTCAATGGAATGGATTGCTTTTGAAGGTGTTGGCTCAGTGATGAGGGATTCTGTGGATGCTTTTACAAACACCACAGGATTGAAAGATGGTTTTGTGGAAATGGGTTCACAACAGATGTGATTTTCATATGGAATCACTTCATCTTTCTTCACAACTATCTCAATGTCTTCAACACTAACTACAGACAGAACTTCATCTTCATAGCTCTCAAACTTTGGATCAGCTGTCTTTAATTCATCTGCTAAAGGTTCATTGACATATCTTTCAGCTGCCTCAGACAAGGGTGTTATGTATGTGTGATTGTATGGAGGTGGGGTTTCCTTATATCCAAGTCCAGTTTTCACCTTGTCTCTCACTTGAGATTGTAGCAGAGTCTCAAGCTTAAGGTTTGCAGCCTTGAACATTCCAAGATCAATGTCCACACCCTCCAATTTCTTTGTGAGTTCATCCACCTTGCTTTCTTTTTCAACCAATTTCTTTTTCAGACTATCAATCTCATCTTGAAACTGCTCTTTCTCCCACTTATGATAGTTTCTATCATAGTCCATTTGCAGTTCATTAGCCTGATAGTCTTTAATTTTCTTTTCAAAATCTTCTATCACAGCAGTATACTCATACCTTCTCTCCTCCATTTTACTTAGAGCAGCACATACTTTCTTATTGTGCTCTCTAAATCTCTTAACAATAGCTCTACATTCACCAGGACATAGTTTAGAAGATACATGTATGTCCTCAGATTCTGGAGAATCCATCTTGATGGAGGAGTCAGTCAATGCCATCAAAGCTTTGTTGTTGGTAGCCTCCTCAGCTTGATCACTCCAATCAAATCCATGGCCTTCTTGTGAGACCAATGCTGAGGAGGTATGGTTCTGAGTTGGCCTCTGACCTTGATTCTAAACTTGTCCACCAGATCTGCATTCTCTTGCAAAGTGGCCAAGTTGTTGACATTTGAAGCATCTCACCTTTGACTTGTCAAATCCAGCCTTGCCATCAGCTCTGAAATTCATGTTTTGCCTTCCAGTCCTTTTAATGAATCGCTTGGCTCTAACAGTAAGCATGGCCATCTGCCTTTTGAGATCCATTTCCTCAAGATCATCAGGGTGCACTTGTTCAAGATCCTCATTGGTGAGGGTTGAATGTGCATGGCTGGCAAGAAAAGCTTCAAGAACTGCATCTGGAGTATTCATATCTAGTCCAACAACAGAACTAGTACCTGCACAACTATCAAGAGAGTTAGTTAATGAATGGTTTGATTCCATACCTGAGGAAGACAGGAGAGCAGCACTTTGACTAGGGACTACAGTTTTTCTTTTTCCCTCTATCTCTCCCTCAAACACTATCAAACTATTATAGAGGTCATCTAACTCTATGTCTTCAAGAGAATCCTTGGTTCTCCATTGTGCAGCAAACACAGTCCATTCATCACCTAGAGACCTAAGAAATTTTCTATTTATCTCATCTTGATCAAGCCTAACCTTAGCACTCTCCAGTTGACTCACCAGTTTGTAAAACCTATCAAAGATTTGGGTGATACTCTCATTCTTCCCACTGGTGAAGTTCTCATAGGCTTGTTTAAGAAGGTCTCTTTGGTTTCTCTTAGAACTAGCATTCCCAGCACACCTCTTCTCCAGAGCATTCCAAAGTTCATGAGCATCATCAAATTTCTTGAATTGATGTTGATACTCATTGGGAATTGCAATCTGAAGGATGTTGAGGGCTTTCATCTCAATCATTCTATCCTTCTTTTCAGCATCTGTCTTTGGTGGTGGTTTCTTCTTTGGTTTTCCATTCTCATCCAGTTCAATGGGATTAGTAGGAACAGTTTCAATGATTTGCCAAACAGCATAGTCCATTAGTTGGACATGCTGTTTAATTCTTAGTTTCCACATCTCAAAATCAGATGGTTTGAGCATGGGAACACGAATGTTGGACCCTGACCCACTGTTATCAGAAGAACCTCCCGAATCCATTGAAACAAATTGATTTAAAGACAGTTTTAAAAAAATAAAACAAGGTAAAGCAAAAACCTTCAACTGGTGATCAAAGGAACCTTAATGATAAGGCTCTGATACCACTTGTCAGGATCGGATATAGATTATATCAAATAACAAGAACTAACTTTAAATAATCAATCAGAGTAAAATAAAAGTTAATCTTTAACTATGATCACAATCAACTAAGAAGTTGCGGAATCACACTTAATTGATTAAAGAAGGTTTTAAAACACAGATCAATTCAATCAAACAGTAGTTTTATTAACCAACCAGAATGATTACAAAAGCAAACTTCACCCCTAATCTAACTTATTCTGTTAGACGAAGAACACAGACTGTTCTTAGGTTTCAACAAGAAACTTAGAGGCTAAACACTTTCAGAAAAAATTAACAATAAGAACAAATGCTTTTAATAATGAGATCAAGTCGTCGTCCTAAATTGATCATCTAATGAAGTATATATAGACTCTTGATCCTCCTTGAATTGTTGACAGTTAGGTAATCTTCTATCTTCTGAGATAATCTTGATAATCTTCAAAGTATTTCGAGATATCTTCAAAGATAGGATTTTCCAAATATAGCTCAACAGAAACTGTTTAATGAACACAACAGTTCTGCATGTCTTCTAATAGTCTTCACTTCAAGGCCTTCTAACAGTTTTGACTTTGTAAACTAACAGTTGTACACCTTGCAGCAACTGTTAGTTACAACTGTTTTCGTATCCATCTAACAGTTTTCAACTGTTATCCCCAAAATACTCTTAACAGTTTTACCTTTGCATGTTCAATGGTTTCAATGACTTAGCAAATTTCCCAACAGTAAATATTATATTAGTTCTAATATTTTTGTAAGCACTATGTGTGCATGATCGAAGTGATCAACAACTTTTGTATTATGATTAGTTCAATTAATACAAGTATAAAGTTTGATATGTTCAACTATGTTGTGATGTGTTCTTATTCATAAGTCTGATAAGTTCAGCAAAAATGAATAACAGATAAGTTCTTATTCATTTACGTAATTAGTTGGTGTGTTCAACTAAAATTTGGTGTGTTCCTGCTTAAATTGATAAGTTCAATTAAAAATGATATGTTTAATAAATATTTGATCAGTTCAAATAATAAAATCTTAATAAGTTTGAGATTTAAAACATAATTTTGTTAAACAAACTTAAGAACTGTTTGATGGTTTTGTCATCATCAAATAGGGGGAGTTTGTTGGGAAAATGATCTCATCAGTTTAGATTTGATGAGACAAAGTTAAGTTTGTAAGATGAGTTCTACATATAACTTAAACAGAATTATGAAGCTTAGTCAGACTGAACACTTATAGTGTTTCAGACTGAGTATAAGCTGAATGTAAACTGGGCATGTGTTCGATCAGTTTATATTATACCTTAGTTAAATTATTAATGTGTTTGATAATCTGTGTATGTCACATAAGGTATATATCGAGTATTCAACTTGATGTGTTTCAAGCTGAGTGACTCAGCTTAGAAGCAGAGTCAGCTCGACAGAGTTACTAAATTTGTTTTATCTAACTCTTTGGACTTCTAAGGATGAGTTAATAATTATATGTGTTAGTTCATGTTTGAATTCGGGTTTGTTCCCGAAGAACTCAGCTTGATGAGTTTCAAGCTGAGTAACTCAGCCTGACTAAAGAAGTCAGTCCAAGAGAATTTAAATGTGTTTTAAATTATGTTTTAACTCTCTATATCTACGGCGCGGATAAGAAGACTCCAGAATCAAGATTGAAGATTGAAGACTCAAGATAAGAAGATTCAAGATTCAAGATTCCATGTTATCCGATAGTTAGTTAGCAAATTAGGATTAGTCCAGTTTGTTAGGAACCATAGCAACAGGATTATAAATACTTATCTCCTGATAAGTTTAGAGGTACGACTACGATTCTGATAAAAATTACAGTGCCGAAAACCTCACCTCACCTCACCGTATGTGTTACGATTCTTGAATCACTGTTTGTCAGTTCAACGTGATCAAGAAACTCACAGATTGCCAGATCATTCGTGTGTTCGAATTATCACATCAGTTGTGATATTGGTAAGTAATCATTAGTTGATTCAATCTGTGAAAAATCCTGTTTAGAGAGTCGTCAGTATCTATAATCATAAGTTGATTATAGATAGCTAAGTTTGAGAGATTGAGAGATTTATATTAGGTGATTATATATCAAGAGTTGCTTACTTGATAATTAATGTGATCATCTTCTTATTCAAAGCATTGTAATCATCTTCATATTAATAAAAGCATTCGACTAGTTGTGGTTTGATTTACTGTGTGTAACACTTTTATTTGATTTGTTCAATTTCCGCAAAAAGTGTATTCAACCCCCCCCCCCCTTCTACACACTGTTGCTTGTTGTTATTCTCACCAAGGGACCAACACTTACCTTTGATCGAGTTTGCTTACAACAACTCGTATCACTCCAGTATTGGGATGCCTCCATATGAGATATTGTACGGGAGGCGTTGTCGCAGACCAACATGTTGGCTCAAGCCTGGTGAGAAGCAGTTTTTCGGGCCCGAGATTGTTCAGATCACAGCTGATAAAGTGAAAATCGCTCGTGAAAAGTTGAAAGTCGTACGAGATAGACAAAGGGTATACGCAGATCCAAAACGTAGACCTGTTGAATTCAAAGAGGGCGATCGGGTATTCTTAAAAGTCTCTCCTTGAAAAGGTGTTATTCGATTTGGTCGGAAGGGTAAGTTGAGTCCGCGATATATTGGTCCGTTTAAAATCCTTCGTAAGGTTAACAACCAGACGGTGTCGCATGAGTTGCCACCAGAGCTTTCTGGAATTCATAACACGTTCAACGTGTGTTATCTGCGTAAGTGCAAAGTGGAGGAGAACCAGATTCTTCCTCTGCAAGAGTTGAAAGTAGACGCTTCAAAACGTCTAGTTGAAGAGCCTGTTGAAATACTTGGTTCAAAGATCAAGAAGTTGCGCAGAAAGATGATAAAGCTGGTTTTGGTCAAGTGGAAATACAACCTAGGTTCAAACATGACCTGGGAGACCGAAGACGACATGCGAGCTAGATACCCTCACTTGTTTGTGGATGATCAGATTCCGAGGACGGAATCTTCTTAAGAGGGGTAGATTTGTAACACCCTAATTTAGGGCCTAGTAGTAAATAGTTGTTCCCTATGTTTGTATAGTTGTACGTTGACATTAACCAAGTTGTTTAAGTTGTTTTGTTGATTAAATTGTTGTTAAATTGTCGGTACACGTGGTTATGTGGCTAAAGTTGGAAATGTCTAGTTAATAGATAGAGTTGGTTAATAATTGAACGGTTTCAAATAATGATTCCGAAAATATCTCCGTTAGTTGAAACGGATAAACCTAAGTCGTGTTTTAAGTTGAATAGGAGAACGAAATACCCAAGTGGTGTATTAAACCCACTTAAGGTCGGCCTAAGGCCTTGACCTTATCCCCTGCTTTAGTCAATAACACACGCAAATACACATACAAGCATATGTACGTACGTAAGCAAGCATACACACATAAATCTTGCAGAATTGATAGAGAAATCAAGGAAGAAAGCAATCTGATTTGGTGGATTCAGTAACATAGATTTGGTTCTACAGTTTGTAATCTCCATCCTTGCTGTAAGTTTTCTTCTTAAGTCTAGTTCTTAAGTGGTGTGTGAGAGATGATTCAAATTAAAGGTAAAAATTGATGAATTAATGATAGTTTTGAGTCAAGAATCATGTAGACATGTTGTATTGATGTTAAGTAACATGTAGAAACATTTAAAGATGCGTTTTGGTCGATTAGAAGGTAAAAACGTCGAAGTTGCAGGTCTGAGTTCGAATAGGGACGAAACCTGCTGTAATAGAAGTTCCTACGGGCGTAGAAAATACTCTATGCGGTCGTAGGGGGTTGTCGTGGTCCCTGCGGACGTAGGCAAGGTTCTCTGCGGCCGTAGTAATGTATTTTGTGTGGTTTACCACCTACGGGTGAAGGAAAGAAGCCTACAGGCGTGGGTACATATCCTACGACCGTTGCCACACAAAGAATCACTCCTGCGGGCGTAGGGTATGGTTTCTTGGAAAGAAACTCTTGCGGGCTTAGGATATATTCCTGCGGCCGTAGGAGGTGTTTGGAAGGTGTCCTGCGACCGTAGGACACATCCTCTGCGGCCGTAGATGCTGTTCCAGGTTACTTGTTGCTTGTTGTTCGTTGTACGTTTGCATAGATGCAGTGATAGTACTTTTAGAAGTTGACTGAACCTACACGTGATGTGTTAGGTGATTCGGACGACTCTATATGCTCTTGGGATTCCCGAATTCATATCTGCCTCCTGTAATCTCGAGGTGAGTATCGGTTTCCCATGAGTCTCGGTAAGTAGCGTTGTCTGTTGTTTATTGGAATATGTTGTCGATGTCGCACACGTGCGTATATGAGGTATGTTATGCCATGTTGTTATATATTGTTGCCATGCTAAGTTGCTTTACACGCTGGCTATGAATCGCATGCGTATCGTTGAACCCGCTACGGGTTGTTGTTGTTTGTTGTATTGGTCCGGACTGTTGATGGCATGGTTAAGGTCAGCTTTTTTCTCGAAGGCTGTATCCCTTTGATGGAATAACGGGGATCAACGGTACTCGGTGTGCAGCACACCGGGGTGGTCTTGCAAACCGCCGCTCCTTAACGTGAGTTGGATCTTAGCTTTCGTTGAGATACATGTTGATAAGCTTCGAGCTTTATAACGCGTTTGGTGGACTGCTCTTCGCTCCCCCACCATTGCGGATAGTTGTTGCTGATGGTCCTCAGTTTGATTCGTTGAGCCGGGCTTACCACCCTGCGAGATATGATTCCTACTGACTCGTTGGCGCGACGTTGTGTGTTAGGATAGCCTTATGTGTTGTCCCGTAGTTGGGATGACCTGCTTGTTGATGCTTATGTGTAAATCTGTACTCACTAGCTAGTTGTAGCTAACGGTGCCTGAATTTCCCTTTTTGCAGGTGCTTAGTGGTTGGCATGCGTGAGGCGGGACTTGTTGGTGGTTGTTGTATATATCTTTTGCGGAACACTGCTTGTTGTATATATGTGATCCGATGGTCGGTAGTTGTCAGTCTAGTTGGGTAACACGCGGTGGTATTTTTTTGGACTTGGTATATGGTGTTGTACTTTATACCTTGTCAAGTCAGTTAAACAATATTATCTTTTGTAAAATGTTGGTGACTTCCGCTGCTGGCTTTTATAATATAAGTTAAAAACTTAAATGTTTCCTAATTTTAAGCGCGTGAAAACCGGCGTTACACTAGATTTCTAAGTTCATAAGTTTGAGGTTATGAGAAACCCTGGTTTGAAAGTATAGATACATATTTATGTGTATGTCCACACATGCATTTATGTTCGACAGGAAGGTACAAGTCGAATGGCCAAAAAATCGACTTGGGGGCTTAACCTTTAAATTCGACTTGTACATTCGTAAACATGTGATGCTGCTGACTTGTATATTTCACATGAATGCATGGTTTCAACTTGACTAGTTTTCTTTCTTACTTACCATACTCGTTATAGTGGCGTACACAGTTGTACCAAACCCAACAATTTCCTTAGGATTCGACTTGAGTTGTATAACATGAATTCGATTTAGCTTTTCTAGGATAGAATCCGAATTGAACATGTATGTATTAAGTTCGACTTTAGCCTAGAAGTGTGAATTCGACTTGTAATATATGTGTATAGTTCGACTTAGTTGCCACCAATGTGAATTCGACTTAACTGCCATCACAAGATTTGACATATATGTATGATAGTTCCTTTGACCTTAATGAATGCCACATGATTCGACTTGTACATACAAACATATATTGAGTTAGACATGCATGAACTATGGAAAGTAGGCTTGGATTCGACTTGCACTTACATGTACATGATCCGACTTGTGCATGCATACATATATAGGTTAGAATTCGACTTGATTATATATGTTGAAATTCGACTTGGCTATTCGTATGGAATTCGACTTTGTCTGATAGTCATGAATCTGATTGTAACTTGAAACACAATCCGACGTTAATCCACGCGTAACCACTTTGGGCCTAAGGCCCATTAACCTCTTAAACACGTTAGGGCCGACTGATTAGTCTCGGATATATATATATATATATATATATATATATATATATATATATATATATATATATATATATATATATATATATATATATATATATATATATATATATATATATATAGAGAGAGAGAGAGAGAGAGGGAGGTTCATTTGAGAAGCTCCCATATTACGAGAAGTGCGAGAAGCATCTAGAGCCATCAGATCATATAATCAAAGGTTAAGATGGATAATGGGAATTATGTAATTAAGTTACATATTTAAGGATATATAAATTACACCATAAGGGTAAAGTAGAAATTTACCCACACCTAATAATAGACCTAATTACTTCCCATTTAATTCTCCTCCCCCCTTCCATCGTGAGCAGAAGTTAAACCCCCACCCCCATCCTTTGTTCTCTTTAGTCCACCATTGTTAAGCACCACTTGAATTCAAATTCATCTTTTCCAAGATCAAGAGCATATCCTCTAAAATGGCGACTGTACTTGTTGAAGAAAGTGAATCACCCTTTAAATCGCATCTCGCCATCTTCAAAAAAAATGCCGTATCAGGGCTAATCGTTGTCCTTTGATATAGTGATACTCCAAACTCTGCTTCATCGTCGCCTATGAGAACGATCTATGTGGATTTGCCACTATTTCCACCACAAATCTAATGTAGGGTTTTGCTAAAATATTGTTTGGCGGCTAGGGTTTGAATGTCTTGAACAAATGTCTGGCAATTCATTATCATTCTTTCTTCTTTTCTTTTAATATTTTGAGGGATATGCATAAAGAAACCCATAGGTTGTCGTAAAATCACCGTTCTTTTTCTTTTTCTTTTTCTTTTTTGAATTTTTTTATCCAGGATATGTTCATATGAACATAGAAATGTCGGAAGTTACCATATGGACATTATCCTTCTAGAAGTTCTTTTTTTTGACACATAATCCTTTGTTTTGTTTTTTTGGATTTCAAGTATGTTGAGTAGTAAACAAATACTGATAAATTAGTTTTTTAAAGTTGTTCAATTGGATAAAAATATGAACAAGAAAAGATTATTATTTTTGTTTTGTATTATAAGTGAAGACAGATCTATGAAGTTATGAGGAGTAGATTTGTAACATCCTTTATTGTTTACTATTAAACATGTTTAGTTTCTTTTGTTATAAAGAAAATTATGTATTATTACGTTAACATTGATTTTCTCTGTTTATTAACACATATGTTTTGTTGTTCACGGTGATTTTTCTATATTATATGAACATATCCTTTTTAGAAGCATACATGAACATATATTTAATACAAAAAAATTTAAATTCTTTATTATATCTTTTTTATGTCATTCAATAGTGAATAATATTAGTTGGTTTATATAATTTCCGTAATGACTCACATGTTCATTAGTGACTACTCATGAAATTTTGTAATTTTAAAATAGTTCAGTAGTGAACTCAAAATGACACTGGAAAAATGTTTAAAGTGATAAAAAAACAAAATACCATGATTTAATTAAAAAAAGCTATGTAAGTTAAATATCCACAGATCTTATTTAAAGTGGATGAAGAAAAAAATAGTCATGTATTTTGTGAATTAAAAGGAAGAATCTAAAATAAATTGAAGAAACAAAGGTTATGTATGCGGTGGAATAGAAATCGTTATATTAAAGTCATGACATTTAAAGGTGAGAGGAAATGGGTTTATCGCACTTCTCGCAATATGAGAGCTTCTCGCATGAACCCTCTCCTATATATATATATATATATATATATATATATATATATATATATATATATATATATATATATATATATATATATATATATATATAGGGGAGGGTTCATGCGAGAACCGTTAGTGCGAGAACCGCGAGAACCAATCTCGGCCGTTCCTTGGATATGGGAAGTTCCATGGATGGTGAGCGTGGAGGGATAGAGTGTGGCAGGGTACATGTGAGAAATTCATGGGTGGGAAATGACATTGAAAGAGGGGGAATTGGACGGTTCAGATTGGTTCTCGCACTAAGAATGGTTCTCGCATGAACTTTTTCATATATATATATATATATATATATATATATATATATATGGGAAGGTTCAAATGCGAATAAGAAATTAATTGAGAATGGGAGACTAAATCTTAGCCGTTCATTTTGTAAGTGGAATTCATTGATGGAAAGTGTGGGGGAATCAAGTGTGGCAGGGTACATGTGAGGAATTCATGGGTGGACAATGACATTGAAGGAGGGGGAATTGAACGGCTTGGATTGAGTCTCCCATTCTCAAAAATATTTAGGTTCTCATTTGAACCTCCCACTATATATATATATATATATATATATATATTATATATATATATATATATATATATATATATGTGTGTGTGTGTGTGTGTGTGTGTGTTTATGATTTGTTGAGTTCTGACATAAGTTAAAAAGGAGAATGAACATGAGATGAATTCTTGACGGGATTAGGCCAAGAAGCCCAATCGTATAATAACTAGCTTGACCTTGATTAAGGGGCTATATAACTAGAATGAAGGAATGTTACATGTCACTAAGTTAACAGTATTCGTTCACTAGGTGTCTGGTTACTGTTGTGTGACCTCGAACACTCGTTAAGCTTTATCGTATAACTGAATCACGAAATCAGGTGAGTATTCATACTTACGTTTTAGATAGACATCGAATGCGTTTAATGACAATCAAGAAAGTGATTAATGTTTAAGAGTTGCGTGAATGTTATGCTTAGACCGACACCTCGGTGTCGAGTATGTTTAAAATATACTTCGTACACGATTGATGATGTGTAATGAATAACAAGCAATAAGATATGAGAATTGAAAAGTTTAGACCGTTTACTTCGGTAACAGGTACGTCTAGACCATTTACCTCGGTAACGGGTATGTTTAGACCGTTTACTTCGGTAATGGGTATGTTTAGACCGTGTACTTCGGTAACGGGTATGAGACCAACATTTTGGTTTCGGGTATGATACCAACGCTTCAGTGTCGGGTACGTAGACCGTTGTGATGACAACGGGTTCGATGAGACTGTCTAAGTAGACGGATATGTTGAGATCACTTACTACGGTAGTGATATGAGATCAGTGTTTTGATGAATTGTTTGAATTGTAAGTAGAGTACTCGCTAAGCTTTGTGCTTACGGTTGTTGTTTATCTGCTTTTCAGGAAACGACCATGGTGAGGCTTCAGCACGTCAGTGATAGCTCATCATCTTCACCAACGTTTTCTCAAGATTTTTACTTCTTGTTTTATTCAGTTGTTAGAACAGTGCTTACAGTTTTAGTGGTATCGGACACCTTGCATTGAAAACGTTTTATTCGGTATTTATCTTCAAGTTGGTTTTGATGTCTGATTTAATCGTTTGTGTTATCAAAAAAAATTGGGATGTTACAAACCCATTGTCTGCGGTTCGGTTTCGGATCATAAAGTGATAAGGAGGTATTAGGGAATGGATATGGAGCCTTTTTATAGACCCCCAAAAGCCTGCTAAAATCCTAAAGATCGGGCATAAGAAACCCATATGATTGGACCAACGAAAAAGTCGAATAAAATAAAATTGCAATTTTACCTACCCCTCACGACCGTGTAGAATTTTGCTTCATGGCATGTGCCAAGCATAGCCTACACGCGTCATGAAGCCTAGTGAAAGGCCATTTCAATGATTTTGATTCCATGTTCTAGTATTTTTCTTCATGTGCTGTCGGGATCAACTCTTGGCGCGTGACCCAATAGACCCGTATTTCATCAGTAGTGGTACCTACATATGTGTGTTAGTGGCCAGACACAAAAGAATCCCATTTGCACATGAAACACTGTATCATTCAGCATCACAAACAATGACTGGTCTTTAGCAAAGCATATATGTCCCCAAGTCAGCATAGGTTATGTCATCTCTAACAAGTACCAAATCGCTAGCAAATGGTTATATATGGTCCTTTAGATAAGTGATTATATATCTCTTTGTTCATGATATATGTGTGAACACGAGACATGGATTACTGTCAATCTCTATATAGTTCAAATTATGTTTCTCGATTCCACATTGGTGGAGACCAAAAGAACAAGTTGCGATTGATTTACTATCATTACAGCTTGAACACGGATATGGATTTTGGTGTCGGCACCCAATTATCAAGGGGCCTAATGATATCTCTTTATACAAAGGAACAAATCCAACATTCTCCTGCTACATTGACGATACTTTACCAAAAACACTTCCTTTATAACACCATGTTACTAACTGCGTTTGAAAGCATCAAAGTAGAGCAGACTTGTGCTTCTAAGAATGAAATGATATCTCATCCCGAATTACGCATGAATAAAATCCTTAAAGGTGATCTTATGTGTGGGTCTTCAGACACTTGAAACCCCTCCTAAGTATATGTAAGTATTGTAACTCTTGTATACAGTCCAAGATGAATACCCGATCAACTCCTAACCTCAGGATTAATTCAAACTTACTTTCCTTGAAGAATGACTAACCGTGAAATTTTAGAATGTTAAAACATTCAAAGAAGTGGTTAAATATGCTCAAATGAAACACAATAAAGACTAATAAAAGTAACTGCAACATGCAAATATATATAGATCTCCATTATATAATCAATACAAGTAAAAGTACAATATTGCTTAAAAGTTCCCAAATGCAACCATATCAAAAGTAAATAATACTGAAGCCAAAAAATTTGCAAAACAAGTACTTGCGGCAGTAATACAAAACTCATCACTAGCCTACGACGACAACTTAGGAAATGGATTTTCCAAACGCTATCCATATGTACTCTTATGCAACGCAATCCGAAAAAGACTAGAGAGAGGAGTAACGGCGAAACATGGTTATCTAAAAGTTCAAGTTACTTGTGTGTGGAAAGGGTTAGCCCTTGCTTTGATTGTCCTCTACAAGCTCCTTTTGGTCCGCTAAACTTCCCTTTGTCCCACAATGGTGTGTTCAATATAGGGAGACCAGAACTCGAAGCTCGCAGTGGTCCTTAATCAATATTCTTAGTTTTATCATTTTAAAATATTTTATAATCATTTGTAATTGTTTTTTATTATAGCAATAAAAAAATTGACCTTATTGTCCCTGAATGTAATAATAATAATCGATAGATTGTACAAAAAATACAATCATGTCTTTTCACCGTGATTATTCCGTCATGTGTGCCCTTCCCTCACTGCTTGTGTGAATGTTGATTGATGTCGTCCATCCATATTTTTAAATTCTCATTTCTTTACTGTTTTATAATTATTTAATATTATCGTTTTTTTGTGTATTACACAATATTCACTTTCGTAATTATATAATTTTTCAGAAAATTAATAAATAAAGTATATAGCCGCCCTATTTATGTTAACTCGACATATCCTTCCCAACTTGAATGTTATTTGAATGTTTTTGTTTGAGTTTATTTAATTCTAATTATCAATAGAAATTAATAAGCTAGAGGACCACAATACTAGTCACATTTATATACTTTTTAAATGGGTTTAGTTCCTAAAAGTACATCGAAATTGTCACTTTTTGCTATTGTGTACACTCATCTTTAAAAACTCCCGTTTAATACATAAAAGTTCCTAAAACTACCATTTAGTATATTGGGTTACCTGCCGGTAATTCTGAATTTTTTTATTTATTTTAATGTCCTAAGAATGCCACATGTGTAAAGCCATGTCATTAAATTTTGCCACATCATATTACCTCTTCTAATTTAAAGAATGAAGATGAAATATGATGAATGTAACACTGTACTTTTTAAAACATATATTTTACCGCACGCGGAAGCTAATTACATACAATTATCTTAATTACATAATAGATACAAAAGGATTCCACTTGTTTGATGTACAAAAACCCTATACAGTGTTAATACAAAAACAGGCTCTTTCAAAAACTTGACATCAGAGTATTGGTCCGTCCATATTCCCAGCCCAAAGCATCAAGATCACCTCAGAGGATCTGCAAAACAATCTAGTAGAGAATTAGCACAAAGCTAAGTGAGGGAATAAATATCTACACATACACAAGGCATATATGCCCAAACCAAATAGCTCATGAATCCCAGGAGAACCGGCGGTGTTGCAAGCACCTACAACCATGGTCGGCCAAAACCAAGGTTTACCGATAGCCCAGCTAACAGTGAAAACCACACCAGTCTTCTTGAGTACAATAAATGTACCCCCCCAAGAACTGATAGGTTACACCCCCAAGCAAAGGCCCAGACTACGCTGGTCTCCAAATAACATGTATATACAATCCAAACAAGAGCATTCCAAATAGGATATTAAATCCTGTATATCCGAAGATATAAATCCACTCACCAAAGTCTTCAAAACCTTGGCGCACTCAGATGACTAAATTCACCGAGTCTTCTCAGTTCCTGAGATTGAAGTAACCCAAGTCAGTATTCAAATAATAATACTGATCCAAAATAAATATCATATCTAATCATGTAAACTATGTATGATCACAATTAAATATACATATCCATTGAACCTAATTCCCAAAGATATACAATTCATGTTTATCTTTAAATCATCAAATCCGATCAAATCCAAATCCGATTATAGTCGGATTCCGAGTAAAGGACCAAATCCGATTGAATCACAATTCAAATCTGAGCAAAGGCCGAATCCGAGCATATGCACAATCCGAGTGAAAGTTCAATCCCAAAGAATAGGATTCAAATCCGAGAAAAAGTACAATCCTATTAAATAAGCGGATTCCGAGAACATGCATAACAATATTCAACCTAGTCGGAATCCGATAGAAGATGCGGAATCCGAGTAAATCACAATCCGATTAAATGTTAAGGCATATCCAGCAGAGTCGGAATCCGGGTTCAAGTCGGAATCCGACTCATTCAACCTCTACAATCCGAGTCCTTCAAGACTCAGCACATTATCAATTTCTACTTCCATTTTCTAAACTGATTTCATGCATACAAGTTATACAAGTTTTCAGAAATCATTATAAACATGTCATGAACACATATTGATCATAAAATCTAACATGCATACGTCCTATGATCATCAAATCATCATATATGCATCAATCGGATTTCATATATATAAATACACAAATCTATAAAACCGAGTTTAAACTACAATCAACATCATAGCATAGAATTTCTAACCTTAAGATGATAACAAATGTTCAACTTAAATGCAAGTAATATTGAAGCTTGATTTTCTTTTCTTTCTTCTTCTTCTTCGGCCGAGAGCAACCAAGCAAACACACACCCTCACTTTGTTTAACTTGTAAGGAATGAGGTATGGGTTTGAGTTGGTGACAATATGGCGTGAAGACTTATACAAAGTACATCACCCACTTATTTATTTTATTTCATTTAGAATACAATATAAATAAAACAAATAATACAAACAACAATCAATACCCAACATGTCAAGTAATCACTTACTTAATTATAATTCTCAAAATTAATTAATTTAATTACCTTAATTAATCTAGGCCGGTAAAGAGGGTGTTACAAATCTTCCCCCCTTAAGAAGATTCCGTCCTCGGAATCTCACCGCTCTCAAACAAAGAAGGATACCGGCTCCTCATATCGGCTTCAGTTTCCCAAGTCAAATTTGAACCGAAACTATGTTTCCACTTGACTAAAACCATTGGTATCTGTTTCTTCCTCAATTTAGTGACTTTACGATCCAACAGTTCAACTGGTTTCTCAATAAGTTTCTGATTCAAATCCACACAAAGATCCTGAATCGGAAGAACCTGCGTCTGATCTTCTACAATACAGTTGCGCAAATAACATACATTGAAGGTATCATGAATACCCGCTAATTCATCTGGAAGATCCAACGCAACAGCTTGATCATTAACCACACGTCTGATTCTGAAAGGACCAATGTAACGGGGAGCCAACTTCCCGCGTTTTCCAAAACGAATCACACCCTTCCAAGGAGATACTTTTAAGTAAACCATTTCCCCTTCAACAAACGATACTGGTCGACGTCGCGGATCAGCATACATTTTCTGTCTATCCCTTGCAGCTTTCAATTTCTCTCGAGCAATTGCAACCTTATCAGCTGTCATCTGTACAATATCCGGTCCTGCAAATTGCTTTTCCCCAGCTTCCAACCAACAAGTCGGTGTTCTACAAGGACGACCATACAACATCTCATACGGTGGCATACCAATACTCGAATGATAGGAATTGTTGTAAGCAAACTCAACCAAAGGCAAATGGGAATCCCATGAACCCCCAAATTCTAACACACATGCTCTTAGCATATCTTCTAAAGTCTGAATAGTTCTCTCTGATTGACCATCTGTCTGCGGATGATAAGTTGTACTCAAATTCACCCTGGATCCCAATTCTTGTTGTAGCTTATTCCAAAAGTTAGATACAAACCTCGAATCCCTATCCGAAACAATGGACAATGGAACTCCATGTCGAGATACTATCTCATTAATGTACAGTTGAGCCAATTTACTTAAAGGTGTAGTTTCAGCAGTAGCAAGAAAATGTGCACTCTTGGTCAATCTATCAACTATAACCCAAATCATATCATGACCTCGTTGAGTTCGTGGAAGTTTAGTTACAAAATCCATCGTAATGCGATCCCACTTCCACTCAGGTATATCTAATTGTTTCAATGATCCGTACGGTTTCTGATGTTCAGCTTTAACTTGAGCACAAATGTGACATGTTCCAACAAATTTCGCAATATCTGCTTTCATTGTCGGCCACCAATACCGAGTCTTTAAATCAAGGTACATCTTTGTACTACCCGGATGTATCGACAATCTAGACTTATGAGCCTCATTTAGAATTAATTCCCTCAAACTACCAAATTTCGGTACCCACACACGCGTATGATAAACCTTCAAACCACGCGAATCAGCAGTTAACTCATGTTGTCGTTTGATCATTAGTTCATCCTTCAAGTTCTCATCTTTCAAAGCTTCAAGCTGAGCAGCCAAGATTTGATCTACTAAATCAGACTTGATTTCCAATCGCATAAATTTTACAGAATCCGAAGATCCCTTTCTGCTGAGTGCATCTGTAACTACATTAGCCTTTCCAGGATGATACTGAATGTCGCAATCATAATCCTTAATCAATTCTAACCAACGACGTTGTCTCATATTCAATTCCTTCTGAGTAAACACATACTGCAGACTCTTGTGATCAGTGTAGATAATACATTTAGTTCCATACAGGTAGTGTCTCCACAGTTTCAACGCAAATACCACAGCTGCTAACTCCAAGTCATGAGTCGGGTAATTTCTTTCATTCGGTTTCAACTGCCTCGAAGCATACGCAATTACTTTACCTCTCTGCATCAAAACACAACCCAACCCGGCGTGAGAAGCATCGCAGTATACAATAAAATCCTCTGAACCCTCTGGCAACGAAAGAACAGGAGCCTGACACAACAACTGTTTCAGAGTCTGAAAAGCATCCTCTTGAGCTGAACCCCATAGAAACGGAACATCCTTTCGAGTCAACTTAGTCAACGGACCGGCAAGCTTAGAAAAATCTTTAATAAATCTGCGATAATAACCCGCCAATCCAAGAAAACTCTTTATCTCAGTTGGTGATTTCGGAGCACTCCAATTCATCACTGCCTCAATCTTGGACGAATCTACCTTGATACCTCCTTGACAAATCACATGCCCTAGAAATTGAACTTCACGTAACCAAAATTCACACTTCGAAAACTTCGCATATAACTTGTGTTGCTTTAAAATCTCCAAAACCTGTCTCAGGTGCTGATCATGCTCACCCTCTGTTTTCGAATACACCAGGATATCGTCGATGAACACAATAACAAACTTATCTAGAAAAGGTCTGCACACACGATTCATCAAATCCATAAATATGGCAGGAGCATTCGTCAAACCAAATGGCATCACTAACAACTCGTAATGACCATATCTAGTACGAAAAGCAGTTTTAGGTATATCCTCCTCTGCTACCCTGACCTGATGATAACCGGATCGTAGATCAATCTTTGAAAAGTAGGAAGCCCCTTGTAACTGATCAAACAAATCATCGATTCTGGGCAACGGGTACTTGTTCTTGATGGTTCTCTTATTCAAATCCCTGTAGTCAATACACATACGAAGAGTTCCATCTTTCTTCTTTACAAATAATACTGGTGCACCCCATGGCGAAGAACTCGGGCGAATAAAACCCTTGTCTAACAATTCTTGGATCTGAGTCATCATCTCATGGATCTCAGATGGAGCTAAACGATAAGGAGCTTTCGCAATCGGTGTGGTACCCGGTACCAATTCTATCTTATACTCCACATCCCGCACAGGTGGTAACCCTGGTAGATCATCTGGAAATACCTCTGGATATTCGGACACAACACGAACATCGGTAACAGGTCGCTTTTCTTTCTTCACATCAACGGCGTAGGCCAGAAAGGACGCACACCCTTTAGCTAGAGATTTTCTAGCCTTCATAAACGAGATGATAGGAAAAGAAGATCGAGATCTATCCCCACGAGCCACGACATGCGACCCGTCAGCCAAAGGAATAGTAATCAGTTTCTTATGGCACTGGATACTAGCTCTATGGTGACTTAACCAATCCATGCCTAGCACTAAGTCAAACCCTGGTATAGGCATCAATAAGCAATCTACAGGCAGACTAGTACCATCAATATCTATAAACACCCCAGTCACATAAGAAGTTACAGGCACTAACTTACCATCTGCTATCTCTACTTCTAAAGGAGAAGCAATAACAGTAACAGGTAGTTTCAGTTTGCCACATAAAGATACAGACATGAAAGATCTATTGGCACCAGAATCAAACAACACACGAGCAGGCACAGAGTTTACAATAAACATACCCGTGATCACATCATTGTCATCTGCAGCCTCTGTAACAGTCATCTTGAAGGCTCTCCCTTCCGCAGAAGGTGCAACCTTTCTCTTCTGACCTGCAGAAGACGATCCCCCGACAGTGGCTACCCCCTGCCCCGTCCCCTTTGACCTCGGTTTTGAACATGCTCCAGCTCTATGACCCTCTTCGTGACAATTCCAGCAAACATTCGTTTTATACTGACAGACTGATGGTTCGTGACCAAATCCACCACAACGCAAACACCTTTTCATCTGTGATGTGCACGGACCAGTATGACTAGCATTGCAGGGTTTACTCCACAGATTGTTCTTATATGACCCCGAACCTTTCGATTTCTGATCACCCCGATGCTGGTTATTCTGCCACCTTCCCTTGCTCCCACTCTGGTTTCCCACAGACCTGTGAGACGACCCTTTCTCCCGATTCAATCTCTCCCGAGCTTTCACGTCACCTTCAGCAGCTCGTGCAACAGTAAACGCCTGAACCAACGATGTTGCCATCCGAGTGTTACCCCGATATTCAGGCAACAGTGCTTGAACAAAATGGTCTATCTGCGATGGTTCATCGGGTACCCACTGTTTAGCAAACCTCAGCTTCTCATTAAACTTTACAATCAATTGATCCACCGACATCTTGTCATGCTGAGCTAGATCCATAAACTCCCGCTTCACTTTAGCCAAATCATAAGTATTACAGAATTGTTCACAGAACTTGGTTTGAAATTGCTCCCAAGTAACAGAATTCATCACTTCCCTGGATAGATGAGCAGTTAGAGAATCCCACCAGGTTGCAGCTTGACCCTTCAACCTTCGAGTTGCAAAAATAACTCTATCGGATTCCTCACAATTGCAGGCATCCAAAAGCCTTCACCATTTCCCTTAACCAGCTCAAAGTATCACTTGGGTTTGAGCTTCCAGAATACTCTGGTGGCTGGCAAGCCATGAAATCCTTGTATTGCCCTTTCTGTTTAAAGTCTCCTTGATTTGGGTACCATGGAATGAAAAAGTTCTGCTGTTGTGGTTGGTGCTGAGTTACAGGTGGCATAGTAATGAATGGTAAAGAACCAAATGGTGTTGATACTGTAGTGAAAGGTGCAGCAGAGTAAACAGGAGGTGGTATCGACTGGGTAAATACCGCTGACTCTCTGGGCAAATGAGTGGTCTGAGTTTGATAAGAGAACTGCGTCTGATGTTGCTGCTGTTCCAACTCCTGAACCCGATCTCTCAAACTTTGCAGAGTATCTTCCAGTTGCAACACATAGTCTTGTTGATCAGATTCATCGTTGAGGGAAGTACCAACCCTGTTATGCTGCTCATTAACTGCAGTGGAGGACTGGTGATTTCTTCCGGGGGACGCAGGGGTAGTTGTCTGGTTCACGTTATCAGCCATTTCTATGCTATACACAGCATCTCACCAATTGTTAGATATAATCCGTTAGTATAAACACTAACCAACCTCAAAGCTACTCTACTAATTACCCACCCTGGGAATACTGGACTGACCAGAGCCTAGGTTCAAGTATTGCACAAATCATTTATGCAAATCCTCAAACCAGGGCTCTGATACCAACTTGTAACACTGTACTTTTTAAAACATATATTTTACCGCACGCTGAAGCTAATTACATACAATTATCTTAATTACATAATAGATACAAAAGGATTCCACTTGTTTGATGTACAAAAACCCTATACAATGTTAATACAAAAACAGGCTCTTTCAAAAACTTGACATCAGAGTATTGGTCCGTCCATATTCCCAGCCCAAAGCATCAAGATCACCTCAGAGGATCTGCAAAACAATCTAGTAGAGAATTAGCACAAAGCTAAGTGAGGGAATAAATATCTACACATACACAAGGCAAATATGCCCAAACCAAATAGCTCATGAATCCCAGGAGAACCGGCGGTGTTGCAAGCACCTACAACCATGGTCGGCCAAAACCAAGGTATACCGATAGCCCAGCTAACAGTGAAAACCACACCAGTCTTCTTGAGTACAATAAATGTACCCCCCAAGAACTGATAGGTTACACCCCCAAGCAAAGGCCCAGACTACGCTGGTCTCCAAATAACATGTATATACAATCCAAACAAGAGCATTCCAAATAGGATATTAAATCCTGTATATCCGAAGATATAAATCCACTCACCAAAGTCTTCAAAACCTTGGCGCACTCAGATGACTAAATTCACCGAGTCTTCTCAGTTCCTGAGATTGAAGTAACCCAAGTCAGTATTCAAATAATAATACTGATCCAAAATAAATATCATATCTAATCATGTAAACTATGTATGATCACAATTAAATATACATATCCATTGAACCTAATTCCCAAAGATATACAATTCATGTTTATCTTTAAATCATCAAATCCGATCAAATCCAAATCCGATTATAGTCGGATTCCGAGTAAAGGACCAAATCCGATTGAATCACAATTCAAATCTGAGCAAAGGCCGAATCCGAGCATATGCACAATCCGAGTGAAAGTTCAATCCCAAAGAATAGGATTCAAATCCGAGAAAAAGTACAATCCTATTAAATAAGCGGATTCCGAGAACATGCATAACAATATTCAACCTAGTCGGAATCCGATAGAAGATGCGGAATCCGAGTAAATCACAATCCGATTAAATGTTAAGGCATATCCAGCAGAGTCGGAATCCGGGTTCAAGTCGGAATCCGACTCATTCAACCTCTACAATCCGAGTCCTTCAAGACTCAGCACATTATCAATTTCTACTTCCATTTTCTAAACTGATTTCATGCATACAAGTTATACAAGTTTTCAGAAATCATTATAAACATGTCATGAACACATATTGATCATAAAATCTAACATGCATACGTCCTATGATCATCAAATCATCATATATGCATCAATCGGATTTCATATATATAAATACACAAATCTATAAAACCGAGTTTAAACTACAATCAACATCATAGCATAGAATTTCTAACCTTAAGATGATAACAAATGTTCAACTTAAATGCAAGTAATATTGAAGCTTGATTTTCTTTTCTTTCTTCTTCTTCTTCGGCCGAGAGCAACCAAGCAAACACACACCCTCACTTTGTTTAACTTGTAAGGAATGAGGTATGGGTTTGAGTTGGTGACAATATGGCGTGAAGACTTATACAAAGTACATCACCCACTTATTTATTTTATTTCATTTAGAATACAATATAAATAAAACAAATAATACAAACAACAATCAATACCCAACATGTCAAGTAATCACTTACTTAATTATAATTCTCAAAATTAATTAATTTAATTACCTTAATTAATCTAGGCCGGTAAAGAGGGTGTTACAAATCTTCCCCCCTTAAGAAGATTCCGTCCTCGGAATCTCACCGCTCTCAAACAAAGAAGGATACCGGCTCCTCATATCGGCTTCAGTTTCCCAAGTCAAATTTGAACCGAAACTATGTTTCCACTTGACTAAAACCATTGGTATCTGTTTCTTCCTCAATTTAGTGACTTTACGATCCAACAGTTCAACTGGTTTCTCAATAAGTTTCTGATTCAAATCCACACAAAGATCCTGAATCGGAAGAACCTGCGTCTGATCTTCTACAATACAGTTGCGCAAATAACATACATTGAAGGTATCATGAATACCCGCTAATTCATCTGGAAGATCCAACGCAACAGCTTGATCATTAACCACACGTCTGATTCTGAAAGGACCAATGTAACGGGGAGCCAACTTCCCGCGTTTTCCAAAACGAATCACACCCTTCCAAGGAGATACTTTTAAGTAAACCATTTCCCCTTCAACAAACGATACTGGTCGACGTCGCGGATCAGCATACATTTTCTGTCTATCCCTTGCAGCTTTCAATTTCTCTCGAGCAATTGCAACCTTATCAGCTGTCATCTGTACAATATCCGGTCCTGCAAATTGCTTTTCCCCAGCTTCCAACCAACAAGTCGGTGTTCTACAAGGACGACCATACAACATCTCATACGGTGGCATACCAATACTCGAATGATAGGAATTGTTGTAAGCAAACTCAACCAAAGGCAAATGGGAATCCCATGAACCCCCAAATTCTAACACACATGCTCTTAGCATATCTTCTAAAGTCTGAATAGTTCTCTCTGATTGACCATCTGTCTGCGGATGATAAGTTGTACTCAAATTCACCCTGGATCCCAATTCTTGTTGTAGCTTATTCCAAAAGTTAGATACAAACCTCGAATCCCTATCCGAAACAATGGACAATGGAACTCCATGTCGAGATACTATCTCATTAATGTACAGTTGAGCCAATTTACTTAAAGGTGTAGTTTCAGCAGTAGCAAGAAAATGTGCACTCTTGGTCAATCTATCAACTATAACCCAAATCATATCATGACCTCGTTGAGTTCGTGGAAGTTTAGTTACAAAATCCATCGTAATGCGATCCCACTTCCACTCAGGTATATCTAATTGTTTCAATGATCCGTACGGTTTCTGATGTTCAGCTTTAACTTGAGCACAAATGTGACATGTTCCAACAAATTTCGCAATATCTGCTTTCATTGTCGGCCACCAATACCGAGTCTTTAAATCAAGGTACATCTTTGTACTACCCGGATGTATCGACAATCTAGACTTATGAGCCTCATTTAGAATTAATTCCCTCAAACTACCAAATTTCGGTACCCACACACGCGTATGATAAACCTTCAAACCACGCGAATCAGCAGTTAACTCATGTTGTCGTTTGATCATTAGTTCATCCTTCAAGTTCTCATCTTTCAAAGCTTCAAGCTGAGCAGCCAAGATTTGATCTACTAAATCAGACTTGATTTCCAATCGCATAAATTTTACAGAATCCGAAGATCCCTTTCTGCTGAGTGCATCTGTAACTACATTAGCCTTTCCAGGATGATACTGAATGTCGCAATCATAATCCTTAATCAATTCTAACCAACGACGTTGTCTCATATTCAATTCCTTCTGAGTAAACACATACTGCAGACTCTTGTGATCAGTGTAGATAATACATTTAGTTCCATACAGGTAGTGTCTCCACAGTTTCAACGCAAATACCACAGCTGCTAACTCCAAGTCATGAGTCGGGTAATTTCTTTCATTCGGTTTCAACTGCCTCGAAGCATACGCAATTACTTTACCTCTCTGCATCAAAACACAACCCAACCCGGCGTGAGAAGCATCGCAGTATACAATAAAATCCTCTGAACCCTCTGGCAACGAAAGAACAGGAGCCTGACACAACAACTGTTTCAGAGTCTGAAAAGCATCCTCTTGAGCTGAACCCCATAGAAACGGAACATCCTTTCGAGTCAACTTAGTCAACGGACCGGCAAGCTTAGAAAAATCTTTAATAAATCTGCGATAATAACCCGCCAATCCAAGAAAACTCTTTATCTCAGTTGGTGATTTCGGAGCACTCCAATTCATCACTGCCTCAATCTTGGACGAATCTACCTTGATACCTCCTTGACAAATCACATGCCCTAGAAATTGAACTTCACGTAACCAAAATTCACACTTCGAAAACTTCGCATATAACTTGTGTTGCTTTAAAATCTCCAAAACCTGTCTCAGGTGCTGATCATGCTCACCCTCTGTTTTCGAATACACCAGGATATCGTCGATGAACACAATAACAAACTTATCTAGAAAAGGTCTGCACACACGATTCATCAAATCCATAAATATGGCAGGAGCATTCGTCAAACCAAATGGCATCACTAACAACTCGTAATGACCATATCTAGTACGAAAAGCAGTTTTAGGTATATCCTCCTCTGCTACCCTGACCTGATGATAACCGGATCGTAGATCAATCTTTGAAAAGTAGGAAGCCCCTTGTAACTGATCAAACAAATCATCGATTCTGGGCAACGGGTACTTGTTCTTGATGGTTCTCTTATTCAAATCCCTGTAGTCAATACACATACGAAGAGTTCCATCTTTCTTCTTTACAAATAATACTGGTGCACCCCATGGCGAAGAACTCGGGCGAATAAAACCCTTGTCTAACAATTCTTGGATCTGAGTCATCATCTCATGGATCTCAGATGGAGCTAAACGATAAGGAGCTTTCGCAATCGGTGTGGTACCCGGTACCAATTCTATCTTATACTCCACATCCCGCACAGGTGGTAACCCTGGTAGATCATCTGGAAATACCTCTGGATATTCGGACACAACACGAACATCGGTAACAGGTCGCTTTTCTTTCTTCACATCAACGGCGTAGGCCAGAAAGGACGCACACCCTTTAGCTAGAGATTTTCTAGCCTTCATAAACGAGATGATAGGAAAAGAAGATCGAGATCTATCCCCACGAGCCACGACATGCGACCCGTCAGCCAAAGGAATAGTAATCAGTTTCTTATGGCACTGGATACTAGCTCTATGGTGACTTAACCAATCCATGCCTAGCACTAAGTCAAACCCTGGTATAGGCATCAATAAGCAATCTACAGGCAGACTAGTACCATCAATATCTATAAACACCCCAGTCACATAAGAAGTTACAGGCACTAACTTACCATCTGCTATCTCTACTTCTAAAGGAGAAGCAATAACAGTAACAGGTAGTTTCAGTTTGCCACATAAAGATACAGACATGAAAGATCTATTGGCACCAGAATCAAACAACACACGAGCAGGCACAGAGTTTACAATAAACATACCCGTGATCACATCATTGTCATCTGCAGCCTCTGTAACAGTCATCTTGAAGGCTCTCCCTTCCGCAGAAGGTGCAACCTTTCTCTTCTGACCTGCAGAAGAAGATCCCCCGACAGTGGCTACCCCCTGCCCCGTCCCCTTTGACCTCGGTTTTGAACATGCTCCAGCTCTATGACCCTCTTCGTGACAATTCCAGCAAACATTCGTTTTATACTGACAGACTGATGGTTCGTGACCAAATCCACCACAACGCAAACACCTTTTCATCTGTGATGTGCACGGACCAGTATGACTAGCATTGCAGGGTTTACTCCACAGATTGTTCTTATATGACCCCGAACCTTTCGATTTCTGATCACCCCGATGCTGGTTATTCTGCCACCTTCCCTTGCTCCCACTCTGGTTTCCCACAGACCTGTGAGACGACCCTTTCTCCCGATTCAATCTCTCCCGAGCTTTCACGTCACCTTCAGCAGCTCGTGCAACAGTAAACGCCTGAACCAACGATGTTGCCATCCGAGTGTTACCCCGATATTCAGGCAACAGTGCTTGAACAAAATGGTCTATCTGCGATGGTTCATCGGGTACCCACTGTTTAGCAAACCTCAGCTTCTCATTAAACTTTACAATCAATTGATCCACCGACATCTTGTCATGCTGAGCTAGATCCATAAACTCCCGCTTCACTTTAGCCAAATCATAAGTATTACAGAATTGTTCACAGAACTTGGTTTGAAATTGCTCCCAAGTAACAGAATTCATCACTTCCCTGGATAGATGAGCAGTTAGAGAATCCCACCAGGTTGCAGCTTGACCCTTCAACCTTCGAGTTGCAAAAATAACTCTATCGGATTCCTCACAATTGCAGGCATCCAAAAGCCTTCACCATTTCCCTTAACCAGCTCAAAGTATCACTTGGGTTTGAGCTTCCAGAATACTCTGGTGGCTGGCAAGCCATGAAATCCTTGTATTGCCCTTTCTGTTTAAAGTCTCCTTGATTTGGGTACCATGGAATGAAAAAGTTCTGCTGTTGTGGTTGGTGCTGAGTTACAGGTGACATAGTAATGAATGGTAAAGAACCAAATGGTGTTGATACTGTAGTGAAAGGTGCAGCAGAGTAAACAGGAGGTGGTATCGACTGGGTAAATACCGCTGACTCTCTGGGCAAATGAGTGGTCTGAGTTTGATAAGAGAACTGCGTCTGATGTTGCTGCTGTTCCAACTCCTGAACCCGATCTCTCAAACTTTGCAGAGTATCTTCCAGTTGCAACACATAGTCTTGTTGATCAGATTCATCGTTGAGGGAAGTACCAACCCTGTTATGCTGCTCATTAACTGCAGTGGAGGACTGGTGATTTCTTCCGGGGGACGCAGGGGTAGTTGTCTGGTTCACGTTATCAGCCATTTCTATGCTATACACAGCATCTCACCAATTGTTAGATATAATCCGTTAGTATAAACACTAACCAACCTCAAAGCTACTCTACTAATTACCCACCCTGGGAATACTGGACTGACCAGAGCCTAGGTTCAAGTATTGCACAAATCATTTATGCAAATCCTCAAACCAGGGCTCTGATACCAACTTGTAACACTGTACTTTTTAAAACATATATTTTACCGCACGCTGAAGCTAATTACATACAATTATCTTAATTACATAATAGATACAAAAGGATTCCACTTGTTTGATGTACAAAAACCCTATACAATGTTAATACAAAAACAGGCTCTTTCAAAAACTTGACATCAGAGTATTGGTCCGTCCATATTCCCAGCCCAAAGCATCAAGATCACCTCAGAGGATCTGCAAAACAATCTAGTAGAGAATTAGCACAAAGCTAAGTGAGGGAATAAATATCTACACATACACAAGGCAAATATGCCCAAACCAAATAGCTCATGAATCCCAGGAGAACCGGCGGTGTTGCAAGCACCTACAACCATGGTCGGCCAAAACCAAGGTATACCGATAGCCCAGCTAACAGTGAAAACCACACCAGTCTTCTTGAGTACAATAAATGTACCCCCCAAGAACTGATAGGTTACACCCCCAAGCAAAGGCCCAGACTACGCTGGTCTCCAAATAACATGTATATACAATCCAAACAAGAGCATTCCAAATAGGATATTAAATCCTGTATATCCGAAGATATAAATCCACTCACCAAAGTCTTCAAAACCTTGGCGCACTCAGATGACTAAATTCACCGAGTCTTCTCAGTTCCTGAGATTGAAGTAACCCAAGTCAGTATTCAAATAATAATACTGATCCAAAATAAATATCATATCTAATCATGTAAACTATGTATGATCACAATTAAATATACATATCCATTGAACCTAATTCCCAAAGATATACAATTCATGTTTATCTTTAAATCATCAAATCCGATCAAATCCAAATCCGATTATAGTCGGATTCCGAGTAAAGGACCAAATCCGATTGAATCACAATTCAAATCTGAGCAAAGGCCGAATCCGAGCATATGCACAATCCGAGTGAAAGTTCAATCCCAAAGAATAGGATTCAAATCCGAGAAAAAGTACAATCCTATTAAATAAGCGGATTCCGAGAACATGCATAACAATATTCAACCTAGTCGGAATCCGATAGAAGATGCGGAATCCGAGTAAATCACAATCCGATTAAATGTTAAGGCATATCCAGCAGAGTCGGAATCCGGGTTCAAGTCGGAATCCGACTCATTCAACCTCTACAATCCGAGTCCTTCAAGACTCAGCACATTATCAATTTCTACTTCCATTTTCTAAACTGATTTCATGCATACAAGTTATACAAGTTTTCAGAAATCATTATAAACATGTCATGAACACATATTGATCATAAAATCTAACATGCATACGTCCTATGATCATCAAATCATCATATATGCATCAATCGGATTTCATATATATAAATACACAAATCTATAAAACCGAGTTTAAACTACAATCAACATCATAGCATAGAATTTCTAACCTTAAGATGATAACAAATGTTCAACTTAAATGCAAGTAATATTGAAGCTTGATTTTCTTTTCTTTCTTCTTCTTCTTCGGCCGAGAGCAACCAAGCAAACACACACCCTCACTTTGTTTAACTTGTAAGGAATGAGGTATGGGTTTGAGTTGGTGACAATATGGCGTGAAGACTTATACAAAGTACATCACCCACTTATTTATTTTATTTCATTTAGAATACAATATAAATAAAACAAATAATACAAACAACAATCAATACCCAACATGTCAAGTAATCACTTACTTAATTATAATTCTCAAAATTAATTAATTTAATTACCTTAATTAATCTAGGCCGGTAAAGAGGGTGTTACAATGAACAACAAGAAGATGAACACTCATTAAACATCATCTAATGTGTTCTTCCCCAGAACATCTTCATCATCTTCAAACATGGATCTGGAATGCAAACATCATCTGATGTGTTCTAACATCTTCGAAGAACACAAACAAATCGCACAAAACACATGAATAACATTTGAAGAACTACGTTTTCATTTTCATCATTCAAACATGGATCTGGAATGCAAAACATCTGATTCTAACATCTTCGAATGAATAACATTTCAAACATTAAGAACATATCAGTACTTGATTGAAAGAAATCGTAAGTAAGAAAACCCCAAATTTAAACATACAATAGAAGAATCAAAACCAGAAAATCAAAACCCTAAAATTACATGAAGAAAACCTAAAATGAAAATGAAGATGAAGATGAACCTGCAAATAACCATCCTGTTCTCGATGAAAATGAAGATGAAGGTGGTGGTGGTAGCTGCGAATGGTGGCTGCGAATCGAAAACCCTAACTCGCCGGAGAGAAGATGAAGATGAAGATGGTACTAGATCGATGAAGTTCTTTTAATCCACAGTCGAAGCAGGGCTTCAAGATCTGCGAATCCCTAACTCGTCGCCTGTTTGTTCTTTGTGTCGGTGGTGGCTGCGAATGGTGGCTGAAACCCTAATCGAATGAAGATCGATGTTGATGATGAAGAACCCTAAAACCCCAAATCTGGAATCTCAAATCAAACCCCAAAACCATGGAGTGGAAGAACCCTAATCTGCATCTGTTCGTATCAGAAACTCACGATCGATGTTGATGATGAAACCCTAATGTTCGATGGTGGCTGCTTGATGAACGCACGATACATAGATCAGGAACCCACGATCGATGAAGAACATCACGATGAAGAACATCATCGATTTCAAGATCAGTGAAACCCACGATCGAAACCCCCCCCCCCCCGATAAGAAACCCACGATCGATGAAACCCCCTGGGTTTAGTTTTTATTATTATTATTATTATTATTATTATTATTATTATTATTATTATTATTATATTATATTTTTAATTATTGCTAAATATAAAATTACACATCATCACTCAAAACACATGCCACATCATCAAAATCCGCGATCCACATCACCCTTAACCTGCTATCATAGTTTAAGATGCATTAAACGGTAGTTTTGAAGAGTTCGGTGTATTAAATGGGAGTAATGAAATATGGGTATACACAATAGCAAAAGGTGTCAACTTCGATGTACTTTTAGGAACTAAACCCTTTTTAAATAAACAAATGTTGAAAACACGTCCTTTATAGTTATATTTAAAATGTTTGTAAATATGATAACACCTGTAATAAGTGCTACTATTTCTTTCCGTTTTGTAAGTTCGCATATGATCGACAACATACTAATATAGTAATATTATACTTGTGATTAAGAGATAACGAGACCATACTAAATTCTTACTAAAAAAAGTTATTGATTCTAACAAAGTAATTTATGAGCTTGGTGGTGTGCAAATCATTTTTGTTACACAGACCACCTCCTAATCTTGTTTTATCTATGAAAAAGTATTTAAGCGTTTATTAGTCTTAATGATACTGTATTATATTAAAATAAATTCTTCAAGTTCTATCTAAAACCCAAATTAGAACCTCAATTCACCATTTGAATATCATATTTTAAATAAGCAATAAGACCAATAAAAATTATAATTAAATATGAAAAAAAGATTCATAATACACAAAATATGATAACTTTACGCGTACAAACTCATTTAACATATAATTTTTGCCGTCAATGAAGTAACTCGAAACTCGTTTCCGATAGCAATTCATAAAGTTACGGGTACAAACTTGAAAAATAATGAATTTTGCCGTTTGGCAGACGCTATAGAGTGAAATGAAACATGTATAAAAGAAATGAAATGAAAACTGTTCGAACAAAAGCATCTTTACTCTATATTTTTTTCAGAAGTAGATAAGATTCGGTTATATCAACAGAAAGTGAAGATACGCTTATCTGATGTCACCATCCTTTTTGCTGGGGCAGTACCGACGATTCTTTCCAGCTGAATACAAGTTAAAAAGTAGAAAAACAGTTAGAGGTGGCGACCCATTTACTCGTGAATCGATTGATTTTTTATGTTTACCCTGAAAGTGTATTTAACTAGTCCTATTGGCCCGCACGTTACGACAGGATTATAAAGCATGGTTTTGGATGGATAACTAATATTAAATATTAATAATAATAATAAATTACGAAATCTTTTTAAATGTTTGGAGAAACAATATTTGAAAACATTTAATTATATAAAATTAAAAAACTTGAAAGCACTAATTTATTTAATTATTTTATTTGCAATTTAGCATTGACTTGATTTTTTTAAAATGTTTTTTATTACAAAAGGTTTAGTCATTGAAATGGTATATAAGATTGTCATTAACTCCATATAATCACTTCATTTTAATAATTTCAACTTTCCAACCATGATTTCCATTATTTATTTAAGTTTCCATAAAGTCTTTATGTGTTGTAATTGTTTGGACAAGATGCATAAATATTTGTGAAGAGATTAAGACCTTTCAGAGTGTGTTAAATGCATTCCATATTAGTATTGAAAAAAAAAGTGTAGTCTAAAATTAACAAGTACAAGAATTGAATCTTAGGGGTGCTAAGTATTGAGAAATGTTCAATATAGTCCATAATTAGGACTAATCTTAGCCCTTGGATCAGCCCCATCAATGGTCCAGATTGAATTTTAAAAATTTGGGCGGAGTGGCATTTTCGTAATTAACATGTAATAATTTTACCATCACATGTGATTGTATAGTGAATTAGTGAATCACATGTGATTTTATATTGAATCACATGTGATTATATATTAAAATTTAGGACTATGTTTTTTATATGGACTATATTGAACACAACTAGCTAAGTATTATATTAAATCTTAAGGTTTAACGGATGCTTGGTAATTTTTATATAAATTGAGGGCTGTTCAGGAAACATAAACATTAAGGAGGGAAAAAAATTAATCAAAGATTCATGAAAGCAGAATCGAACTTTTGACAGATTCTTTAAATTATATGTTTTCTTTTTTAATATTTGGCATGGAAATTATTTATAAAATTAAAGGCAGAACTGATTTGGGTCAGCAGAACCCATATCCAACCCATTCCAACCTGTACAGAAAATTACTAGTTTTGACTAATTACCCAACCCGACAGATCTGTAACCATTTTGCAACCTCTAGAGAAAAAAAAATATTAAACAAAATTAAAAAATAAACTGTAATGAAAGTGTAGCAAAGAATAAATAGTTACCCGGAGAAGATCAAACCGAGAGAAGAGCACCGTGCAATTCATACTATGTGAGCCTTCAAGCATGTTAACAATCTGCAGAGACGCAAGAAGAAAATTATTAAATAAATTAAACAAAGTATTTCTCGTTAAATTAACGAAAATTAGGGTTAGAATAACATGCCTCGGGGTAGAATTCTTTCCTCTCGGGAAGAGAATATATTATCAAATTTTGAATTCCACGAATCTGGTTCAAGTACAACAATTATAATCAAAATTTGAATTCCACACTTTTTAAAGTAAAAATCATACTTCACCTACAGCCAATAAAGAATATAGAAGTGTATAAACAAGAGCCTAATTTACCTTGTATCTGTGGTAAAAATGGGCTCTCTCAGTGTACAGCATAATCTTCCGTTTCCCTTGAAAAAACCAAACTCGTGAACGGGATATATCGCTTTGCTTCGTGTATCTAAAGACCCAAATATTTCATAATGCATTCTTCAGAAACAATATACAAAAGATTTGACGAAAACTTCATAATAGAAATCAAAACAAAAAAAAAATCTCACTCTCCAAGCAGACACATGGATGCATCTTGTGACTTCAAGAAGTTCCGTACCCGAACAAACTCAAAGTAAGAACTAATAAATAGCATAATTCCACCCTGCATCAACCCATCATTAATTAAACGTCCATCTTTAGGGTATGTTTGGCGGAAAGAGCTGGTAGCTGTGTAGCTAGAAGCTGGAAGTTGTTAGCTGATAGCTGGAAGCTGGTAGCTAGAGCTGGAAGCTGTTTATTTATTTATATGTGTTTGGCAAATTAGCTGGTAGTTGGAGCTTAATAGTGTAAAATGACAAAAAATGACAAATTATAAAAATGAGGGAAATTATAATAAAACTAAAGAGGGTATTTAGGTAATTTGGTATAAAAAAAAGCTTCCAGCTAGTTTTAGAAGCCACTTCAAGAAGCTTTTTGTTTTAGAGTTTTTTTGTTTAAACACAAGCTTCCAGTTTTTTCATCCGAACATGACTTTTATAGTGTCAAAACAAGAATTTCATATATGGTTAAGATGAGGTTGACACGAAACACCTTTTTGTCCAAAAAAATTTTAATTAAGTACTCTGCCATGTATTATTAACAAAATTATGTGCAATATCCAGGAATATTTAAGGAGCTAATATAATAAACAATCAATACAACCCAAATCTGCCCATTCATAATTAACTAGGTGGAAATTGCCACCTCTACATTTAACTGATTAAGCATAATGATAAAAGTACCTGGACAGAATCTTTTATTTTTGGAAAGACCTACAACAAAAAACATGAAAATTGTCAAATCCACAATATTTTTTAAGGGTTTACTTCATCCAAATGTATCCTACTTCATAGGAAAATGAACAGACATACCTTTTTCTTAAAGTAATCAAGACGGGCATCATCTGCCTCTACTATTGATCCGCTATCAATACGCTCGTAGATCTAATTGTTAAATATTCAAAAAAACCAAGTAAACATTGAATAAATTACCTTATAAGAAACCAGTGAACAGAACTTATAGAGATTTTATACATACAAACCTGTCTCACTTGAAGCAGAACCTTTGGAAGAACACCTCTGTGCTCACATGACAGTTTCACCTGCAAGTTTAGATCAGTGACTTCCTTTCTCCTTATTTTCAACCCCCCCCCCCCCCCCCCCCCGGCGGGAAAAAGAAGTGTATGTAATGAAAGATTTTTTTACCTTTCCTTTGTAGTTGAGGCGTTGGTTGTTGAAAAGTGCGTTAATATCTGTTAAATGCGGAAATAAAAGTTCAAAACAATATAAATTCACAATAGTACGTATGAGAAGTCTGACATGTTACTGAATAACAAACAATATCAACCTCAAACTATGTGTGCTATGATTTTTTATTATTAAACATGCGGAAAGCTAAAAATTATGTCCCAGATGGGAGTTACATGCAGGAATCAGAATATGACAACAACCAAAAAAGAAATAATGAACAGATCGAAGTCACCAACAAGCTCTTTTTTATGGGACATATTGGCAAATGACTCAGGAATTTAATTATAGAATTAGACTTGTTTATATGCATTAGCCAACTTGTGACACCTTATAATATAATTAAATAAGGAAGAAAAACAAACACGATTTCACCTGGATTCACATGAGATCCTAAAATAATTGTCTGCCGATAAAACCGAGCTTGTCCATCAAGATACCTATGCATTATGACAGTTAAAAAATACAGACAGAAAATATATATTTAGAAGACCAAAGCATAAAACAATATATGTAAGCTACTTATGTTTATAAAATATGCACGAAAAAGACAAGTACCACGGTCTTATTCGCATTATATCAGTTCCATGCTGCGTTTTTGGTATACGATTCAACTTCTCAACAACAGTATTCACATGGGACCAATTCTGTACAAGTTTTATTAAAAATCAATAAATTCATTATTCAAAAAGAACAGTAACATTATTCAGAAATTTTCTTCAGACAATTTACCTGCATTGCTATGACATCTGCATGATCAACAATCAGCACCTATTCACAACAGCTCCTTATATTAGCCGGTAATAATCAAGAAACAAGCATGTGTGTGTGGTTTCACCATATGAAAAAAGTGGTAATAAGGAACATATATAAACTATATAATATATAAAAAATTACCTCAATAGAAGACAGATAATCCACATCCTTTTCTTTTTCTGCTTCAGCCTCTCCAATTTTCTAAGAGAAATAGATTAAATATTCACATTCACAATATGCTCTAAAACCTTCATGAAGACTATACATAAATTTAAATTACAATACTCAACTCTGGAAAAATATATACATAATATGACATACTCACAGTGATTAAACCAAGAGGAGAGGCAACAATTATGTCTGAGGTATAAAAATCACTGTACAACTTTACGGTCTTCCTACAAAATACAAAAAATATTAAACATTTAAGCACACCAAAATATAGACATGATTATGATAAAAAAAATAAAAAACACTAAATGCCCAAAAAATATACGGTTCAAAATCAATCGGTCATATATATAGTCCCTTTTATAGGTTAACAAATCATAATATTAATATGTGCACTAGAAGCATAACATACAACAAACTCATTGCAGCAACTTAAAATATAACATAAATGAACATGTTAGTTTTAAATACAAATAATTACTTGGTAAACTTGATGCCAATCATGAAATGATCATTATTATTCCCTCCAAAAAGTGTCTGAAAATCTGATGGCTTTGACTTTTTCCATGATCTAGAAATACCATCTTCATCTTCCTGGTCAGCGGGCTGTCCACTGCCAAAGTCAGCAGAGAATCGACCAATTTGGTCAACATTAACCTGTCAAAACCAAAACGAAGAATTATGACAGATTATTATCTTTCATCACAAAAAATATTACTCTGTAAGATTTATAACTTACCTTATGCCCTGAAGGGGTCAGCTGAATTAACCTATTGATTACTCGAAACGCAATGCTTGCCATTGGTAATAAGATCAACACCTGAAATTGATAGCAATAATTATTGCACAAAACTTAACACATAAATGAGTATCATAAGATATCTTCTAAATTCTAGGTAAGATCTCATATATAGCATTGGTTTGAAAAAAGCGGCGCTCTGAGGCATTAGGGTCCGGAAGCTGAGGCGTGATACATGGCGCGTGAAACAGTCGCATCACGCACCCAAGGTGTCCAGTATTGACAAGGCACTTGTAATTTAATTCCACATAACATATTTTACCTTAAAAAACTTAAAATATTCATGTTATAACCAAAAGTAGTTCCAAATGTAATAATAAAAACTAACAATTAGAACTTCATCTGCATCAACAAATCAACAGAAAGGTAAGAACATTAAATTTAGCATAAGCATCATAGCACCTCAGGCGCGCTTTTCTAAACCAAGTTTAATCGTACCATTATCCTGTTGTCTTGTTCGTGTCACTTGTTTTTGTGTTGGTTTCGTGTTGACCCGCATTTTATTTTTCGGATTTATGTCATGTTCATGTCACATTTTTTCGGGTCAGACTCATGTCGTGTCAAGTCAAAATTGACAGCCCTAGTAAGTATAGGCTTATAAAAGTTTAAAATGTCGTATATATCTTTGCAAATTTCATATATTGAAAGATAAAATTTCATATATGTACTTGCAAATTGCATGATATTGTATTTGTCCTTCCAAAACACTAAAATAATCATTATTATTGCATGAATATAAGGAAGATCAATTATATGGGTTTTAATTCATATTTATGTAAGAATATTAAATTATAAACGGATTGTTTAGGTACATTGATTTATTTAAGAAATTTACATAGATGTAAATAAAAGTATTTTCATATTTTGAAAGGACTAATATGATATTACAAATTTTCAAAAAATATAAATGGAATTATGAACTTTAAATGAGCATATAAGAATGATGACATTTAGAAATTTTGATATTTACAAGGACATATATGGAATTTCCTGTAATTCAATATGTCATTAACAGAGTAATTTACCTTAGGACGAGTAAACCCTTGGTCAAGAAAACTCTCATTGTCTACAATTTCTTCATGCTTAGACTCTTTGTGCTTTGCCAGTTTTTTATCGTTCTTTGTTACAAGATCTCTCGTTTTGAATACATGATTTAGCTGCATGAAATACAACCCCTTGATCATCCTTCCGGTTTATACAAGACAAGTTTTTATTTACGAGTTTATGAAATTACTTAAATGAATATAAGAGTTAATTACATTTTTGGTCCCTGTGGTTTGCATTAAATGTCACATTTAGTCCTGTGCTTCAAAAATAACGACATTGATCCTATATTTCGTTTCAATGTTGGTCCCTGGTCCATTAGAAAAGACATAATTTCCCTTATCTTTATTTCATAATTCATTTTTCTTAATTATAAATAATAATATACTAAAAAACTTTATAAAACAAAATACACTTTTAAAACATATATCTCTCCTATAAAGATCTGATCTCTCTCTACCTCACATTATCTTCATCTCTCTCCCCTCCCTCCATGCCGGCAACCACTCACCGCCCACCGCCCATGGTGACGGGTGACGATGGTGGTTGTGGGGTTAGAGTAGGCGACGGTGGTCAGAGTTGGGAGGAGGCAGCGAGGATGGTGGTGTTGGTGTCATTCAGAGTTGAGAGGTGTTTGAAGTGGATTGTGATTGCGCCGGTGATGTCGAGGGTTGTTGGTCGGAGTTCAATGTAGGTTTTAGGAGCTTCTCTTTTCCCTAATGGTGGTGGCCCGTGACCGGCATTCAGACCCCGAGAGAGAAGAAAGCGAGACTAACAATGGTGGTTGCAGTCCGGCGATTGTTTCCTTAGACAAATCTTTGTTGAGGGAGCCATAGCTGTAAGCCTGTTAGGCTGTTACCATTGATGCCGGAGGTTGTAAGCTGGTGATGGATGATGCCATGATGGTGATGTTGATGGTGGTGGAAGGTACTAGATGAGAAATTAGAGGGTGGGGGAGGTGCAGGGTTTTTGTTTTTTGATTTTTTATATTTTATAATAATAATTATTATTTAAGTAATTAAGAAAAATAATAGATAAAAATTAAGGGTATTTGTGTCTTTTTAGATGATCTTGGACTAACATTGAAACTAAAGGTATACTATAGTGATCAATGTTGTAATTTTTAAAGCATAAGAACTAGATCTACAATTTTGAGCAAACCAGTGGGACCTAAAATGTAATTAAATCTAAAATTTAAAAATATACACACCGAGTGCAACAAGTAGGCGTCCATGATACTTGAGTCTTCTTCCCTTCCTTTAAGATAAAATGGTTTTTTGTTGTGGTGTAATATATCCCGATAACTGTTGCCTATATAAATAAGTAGATATGAAGTTATTTTACATAATCAACTAATTGATATATCAACCAAAAAAAACTTCAGGGACAAATTTTAACATTCACTTACAGAGAGAAAAGAATGATCTTTGTCTTGATAAATAGAAATCATGCCCTCCAGATGCCTTGTAAATATTTAAGTAATTGTCATATAACTTAACATTTAGATCATAAGGAGAATTGGTGTAGGAATCCTGCAACCAAAATAATGATTTAGAAAAGAAAAAAAACAATTATAAACTGATAATGTTGCATAATGGCCAAAATTTACCTCTAAACACAGCTCTGTAGTTGCTACCCACTTGCAATTAGCTGCATCAATCTCCCATTTATATTTTGCTTTTTTTGTAAGAAGATTTTCAGCCTCTTCTTTCAATAGTTTGTAACCCAGGTGAGCAGAGAATGAACTACATGAAGATCAAAAAGAAATAAAATTTATATATTCAACAAACTACTCTTGTGGCATAATAATGCTAGATGTACATATTAAGAAAAATGTCTCTATTTAATTAGTCTTTTTATATTTCAAAAAGAACAAGATACACTAAAATATCGTAATACCTTGAGCTTTCAGATTCTTCTGCAATAACATGACCATTTACTGTAAACTCTTCTTCTCCGTCCATGTCAGATATCTCATCATCATCAACGTCATCATGTTCTTCCATGACTTCTAAACCAGCTCCTTGCAACTCGGTTGGGTCCAAAGCACCACTTTCAGATCCGCTTAAAGATTCTAGTTATGATTTACAAAAATAATAATCATGAGAATTAGATTTACAAAAGGTGGAAGGTTCTATAGAAACTGAGAGAACAAATTATGAGTTTCTTACCATCGTCGCCATCTTCAGAAACACTTACAGATTCAAACTCATTTTCCTCATCTTCATCCGTGTCACTTTTGCCTTCTTCTGCACGTTGTCTAAACAGAGTAGAAAGCAACTAACAGAAGTTATTTTGTTATAACTCAGATTTTCAACATTTATAACTATTAGCATTAGCTTTGGTACCACGACAAGTTTGAATGCAAAAACAAGTGCAGTTTTCTTAAACTAATGACAAATTCAACAAAGACATGTAAAAAGTAATAGAAAATAATTAACCTTTAAGTATAAACAGCCTACCTCCTCTTGTAAGCATTAGCAATTGTTTCGCTTGCTGACCCAAGTGTCTTCAATAAATTATCATACATTGATGGCTCTTTGTAGACAGTTACGTCTTCTTGTTCATCTTCTGAAGCAATATCTGATTTCTCCTTAGATGAATTGCCTACAATGCATAAAGGGTTTTAATTTATTAGTAATTATAAAGCGCATTCATAAAAATATATGCTATTTAATATGGTATACAATGTATATTTCTAAAAACATTCGATGGTCAATCTCCCAAGATGAAGGCCAATTCGAGATGACTAATCTCCCAAAGAAAACAAGAATGAGAACAAGAATTTAGAAAATATTTTCTTCTTCATTTCCTCGTGATAATATAAATACAAATATTTATAATGCAATTATGCAAACCTACAGTTACACTTATTGAACTAATAACAGGGATATCATGGATAATGCCAATATCTACTTGAAGAAGGAGCGTGTGTGCTGAAATTAACTTCATGTCACTCCTAATTAACTTTAGTGGGGCACATGCCTATGATATGCTTGTAACTAGTGCTTAAAATCTTGTACTTAAGCAGCTGGTACGTATGAATACCTCGACCCTCAAAAAAGACCTTGTCCTCGAGGTCGGAGTTACGGTCCGGTGGTTTGGGAGACGGTTTTGGTTGAAACTTTTGGAGGCCCCATAATGGCAAAGTCATGGGTGGTTTCTAAGGTGTGACGTGCATTATGCCGTAGTTGTGTTGTGGTGGTCGCGCAAGTGGAGTAGGGTGGTAACATCGGCGTAACTTGGTGAATGCTTAATGGTTGATAGTGATGGAGGTAGAGGTGGTGTTGTGACCGGAGTCTTGGGGTAGAGTTTGGGGATGGAAACAACAATGGTTGTGATGGTGGAGATAGAGGTATGTTTGTGACCAAAGTTTTGGGGTCGTATTTGGTGATGGCTTCGAGACGGGTGTTGTTGGCATCCATTATGGAGAAGAGTTTAGCCAATTTGTCCGCTATCATAGAAAAAGACTCTTCAAGACCCGGTAGATAACGACGGCGACGAGCCATGGTGAGTTCGGGAAAGAAAGCACCAATTGATAGAGACTGATTTAAGATGGTTTATCTTCCAAGATAAAGGCCAATTCTACATGGCTAATCTCCCAAAGATAACAAGAATTTAAAAACTATTTTCTTCTTCATTTCCTCGTGATAACGTAAATATATATATTTATAATGCAAACCTACAGTTACACTTACTGGACTAATTATAGGGATCATGGATACTGCCAATATCTACTTGAAAGGAGTGTGTGCACTGAAACTAACTTCATGAATCATGATACTCCTAATTAACATTAGTGGGGCACATGACTATGATATGCTTGTAACTAGTGCTTAAATGCTTGTACTCAAGCTGTGGGTACGTATCACATTCATACTGGATAATCCATTTAACCAAGAGTACGCCTACCTAAAGATATGAATAATCATTTAAAGAACAAAGAACTAGCAGGAAGCATTTGTATTAGCTTATTGTTACACATATGACCTTATTAGAATTTTAAATAAGCTCCTAAGCCAACTTTTTCCGGCTTACAAGCTTGTCAACTTGAACCTGTTAAACTTGAATAAGCCATGTAATTAAATTGATAAGCTCATAAGCCCAAAAAAATTGGCTTACAAGCTTCTCAGAATAACACACCCCTATAAGCTTCATACACACACACACACACACTAAAAACAGGATAATTTATGGGATTGAGCAAATAGAAAAATCGGTGACAATTTCACACTCAAATTGTTATTCCCTAAAACATGATTACGAACTAAATCAAATGAAAACAGAACAGAAAAAAGCATCATCTATTGCAATTTGTCAAATGTTAAAATTCCCTTAGCAAGATATGAAAGAGAACTACTGTCACTTGCCTGAATCACTTGGAGAGGAAGGATTATCAGAATAACTCTCATCTTCATCCTGATTTCTTCTAGCGCGCTTATTCATAACCTTCTTTGCAAATTCATTTTTTCGCGGACGACTTAACCCTGTAATATCATTTCAAATTAAATCTGACAGAAAATGGAAAATAAGCAAAATGAGAGTCTTGAGTCTTACCTCGCTTATTAACAAACTTAGGTTTACCCATTTGATTGCAGTTGAAGAGTTTCTGCAGAATGAAACCTACTTTCAGACAATGAGAAGAAAGAGACTACAACAGCGATTGACTAGGGAGTTCGCAAAGGCCAAAGCTGGGTTTAAACATTAAAGATGGTCAGGACTTCAAGTTAAAGCAATGAAGTATCAGATGAACATTTAATAACGGCGTCGACTTTTATGTAGAAAAATACTTGAAGTTTGAGAAGTACTTACACAAGCTGAAGTTTTCTCCGGAACGGTTGTCTGCAATGACGGTGGTTGTTGGGTGCGGACGATGGTGATGGTTGTCTGCAGCGACTGTGGTGGTTGTGTGCGGTGGCGACGGCTTTCAATGTGTGCGAAGGCGATGGTGGTGGATACGGTTGTTTACGACGGCTATACAGGTTGCTATGGGAGCGGTATCTTCTGCAAGATGGAAGGGTTTAGGTAGAGCACGCCTACAGACTACAGGGTTTTGGCGCAAAGGAGAAGACGTGAAGTCGATTGGGTTAAAGGCCTTAAAGGGATAATGGGCATAAGGGGAATGGACATTTGGGCCTTTGTTAAAAAAATTAAAAAAACAATATAATCGGAATTGAATAGTATATATATAATAATATAATTACTAGTTTGGAAACTCGTGTATTACACGGGTTGGTTATAAATAACTTATAAATAATAAAAATACATATAGAACAATTACTAAGGAAATGAAATACAAAATCAATATAAATCATAAATTAAAAAATATTTCTTTCTACACAACGTTAGTTGTCTTGTTACTAACTTTACCTTCTTTGTGTAAGATTAATATTCTTAATCTTTCTCTACTTTTAACTCTAGATAAAGCAACATATAATTGACCATGTGAGAAAAGAGGGTTCTTCAAGTACAAACCCACTCTTGATAGCGATTGCCCTTGGCTTTTGTTTATCGTAATTGCAAAACATACCGCAAGTGAAAATTGTCTTCTTTGAACTTTGAAAGGAATCCTCTTATCGGAAGGAATCATCACATCCTTGGAATTAAATGCCGTTCACCAATAGTAGTTCCATTTATATTTTAAACTTCGATTAGACGCTTATCCATCGATGTGAGGGGTATACAAACTCAATTAACGATCCAGCAGGATGAACTGATTCATTAATTAAAAGATCATCGAGAATTTCAACCATTGTCTCGCCATCATTCGGCTGGCCAACCTTTCCTTCTCCAATATCTAAAATCCAATATGCAAATGCTTTTGTTTTTTTGTAAATCACTCTCTTCATTTTCAACTGTTAATCTCATGTTTTTTGTTAGTTTAAGGAATGGGTGAAATACGGTTTAATCATCAAAGTTTTAGTTATTTTTCGGTTTAACCACCAAAGTTTTTTTTTAATGGTATAACACAAAAGTTTAGTTTAATTTCTGTTTTAACCCGTAAGTTTTGTTTGTTTTATGGTTTTACCATTTTTGTTACCTGCAACTTGTTTATCAGGTAATATACATAATTTTTTTTACTTTTTTAATTTTTTATTCTTGTTGTTCTTCCAGATTCAAAGGTGAACCAAACCAAAAAGATCATCATGTTCTTATGTTCTTCCCACATTCAAAGGTAAACAAAATCAAAAACTCAGATCATCATCTCGATTTACATGCTGATTTCATGAACATTAGAAAAATGAGAGATAAGTAATACATACTTGTACAAATCAAGAACAGATGAAGATGAAAGATGGGTAAAAAAATCCTAAAATCAGCGGATGTTCTTAAAGTTCTTCATCATGAAGACATCATCAGATCTTGTAAAACATAAACATAAATCAGAAACCCACTTGAAGAAATAGATCTTGTAAAACATAAACATAAGAAATTCATTCACACATCAGATAACCTACTTTACAAATCTTGTTATCGATTTGACAAGATCAGGAAAAACAAAAGAAAAATCAAACATGAATTAACCCTAGATCTGGAATCATGTTCATAAAGAAACCCTCACCTGAAACATGAATAACCCTCGATTTATGGTTGCCGGCGGTGGTGGTTATAGAGGCAACAGTGGCGGTGGTGGTGAGTAGCGATGGCTAGGGCAGAACACACAAACCTGGAACACACGAAGCTGTAGGCGATTGCAGCGGTGGCGGTTCGATCTTCATCTTCGAGAGAGAGAGAGGGTTCAGAGACAGAGAGTTAATGACAAGGATTGGGTAGGATCGACGGTGGTGAGGGGTTTGCAGCGGAGGTGGTGACGTGGCATGGCGGTGGCGGTGGTCGTGGGTAGGATTGACGGTGACAGTGGGGTGTTTGCTGGGTTGCAGAAAGATGTTGAAGGGGGGAGTGGGGATTAGGGTTTGAGGGGAGAGGGCTATTAACGGGGTGTTTGGACAAGGATTGGGATAATTAAACCTGAATATCTAAAGGTAAGGGGTGTTTGGTTACTTTTGACCTAGTATAATAGGTAAAGTGGTTAAAATAGAAGGTAAAAGAAAACTTTGTGGTTAAAATGTTAAAAAAAAAACTTTGATGGTTGAACCGAAAAACAACTAAAACTTTGATGATTAAACCGTATTTGACCCTTAAGGAATTTACATTTCTTCCATAAATATGAGGAACTTAATGATGCATTGACGATATCGTGTCTACTTCTATTGGTAATGATAGGGAGAATTTGCTTAAATCCCCTCCGAAAACAATAACCTTACCACCAAAAGATTTCCGAAGTCAATATATCTTGTAAAGTGATTCTGCTCTTGATGGATATCTACAAATAGTATTAATCATTGTTTTTGGTTCTATGGAGGATAAAGAAATTTGAGCAAAAGTAAGAATTATTGAAACCTTGTCTTCAGTATTATTATTATTATTAGTCTTAACATAGGTTTAGATAGTTGTTATGTTGGTTTATAATTTTAGATCTTAATTTGTAAGAACTTCGTATCTCATTGAGACTTATTTTTATATAAATATCTTTGTTGTTCATGAAATAATAAGTTAGTTTTGTCTTATATTGTTGTTTTTATATATTCTCAATTCAATTATTGGCATACACTCTTTATGGTTTTTTTTAAAGTTACATAGAGACCGGTTTTACTACAATAGGTCTATAAATAATACCATTGAGAGAGAGATGATGAATACCGGTCTTCAAAGTGAAGTATAACCGGTCTTTATATAGAATTTGATTAGGGTCACGTATGAAATCGGTCTATATATGACTTTGGAGACCGGTTTATAACCGGTCTTTATTTCTTATCCAGACCACCTCCTAATAAGACCAATGGAAAACCGGTCTTTTTATCCATTAAAACTTTTCTAAAAAGCATGCATGTAATAAAAATTGGAATATGTGGCAGATGTACGATGTGTTGGAAATAGGCAGGAAAAGGAGATAAACGATACCTGAAAAATGGACATGTGGCAATCATTTAGATGTTTATTAATATTTAAAAAACTAGTTTAGAGACTCGTGTATTACACGGGTTGGTTATAGATAACTTATAAATAATAAAAAAAACACATAGAACAATTACTAAGGAAATGAAATACAAAATCACATATAAATCATAAATTGGAAATTTGATCAAAAGTAAGAATTATTAAAACCTTGTCTTCAACATTATTATCATAAACCTGCAATCTTAAAAGGTTTAATAGTTGTTATATTGGTTTATATTTAGAGATCGTAATTTGTAAGAACTTTGTTTCTCAATCTTTGAGACTTTTTTTATAGGTATATATTTGTTGTTCATGAAATAATAAGTAAGTTTTTTCTTATATTGTTGTTTCTATATAATCTCAATTCAATTATTGGCATAGACGTAGCCATATATTATGGTATTTTTGTATAAAAGTTACATTGAGACCAATTTTAATACAACAGGTCTATAAATAATACCATTGAGAGAGAGGATTAATACCGGTCTCGAGAGTTAAGTAAACTGGCCTTTATGTAGAATTTGATTTAGGTCACGTATGATAAATACCGGCCTATATGTGATTTTGGAGACCGTTTTATAACTGGTCTTTATGTTATAGATAAGACCACCCCTATTAAGACTAATGAAAAACCGGACTTTTTATCCATTATAACCGGTCTAAAGACCACCCTATTAAGACTAAATGAAATCTGGTCTTTTTATTCATAAAAACCGATCTAAAAGACAACCCTATTAAGACCAAACGAAAACCGGTCTTTTTATCCATTAAAACCAGTCTAAAAGACCACCCCTATTTAGACCAAACGAAAACGGACTTTTTATCCATTAAAACGGGTCTAAAATACCACCCCTATTAAGGTCAAACGAAAATTGGTCTTTTTATCCATTAAAACTGGTCTAAAAGACCACCCCTATTAGATCAAACGAAAACCAGTCATTTTATCCATTAAAACCGGTCTAAAAGACCACCCCTATTAAGACCAAAGGAAAACCGGTCTTTTTATCCATTAAAACCGTTCTAAAAGATCACCCCTATTAAGAACAAAGGAAAATCGGTCTTTTATCCATTAAAACCGGTCTAAAAAGCATGCATGTAATAAAACAATGGGACACGTGTCAGATGTACAATGTGTTGGAAATGAGCGGGAAAATAAGAAAAAGGATGCCTAAAAAATGGACATGTGGCAATTAGTTAGATGTTTATTAATATTTAAATATTAAATATTTAAGATTACTATACCATACATTTATGCACGTGTATGATATATATTAAATAATAGGTTAGGCAACCAAATGTAGATTGGCAGCAGTGGTAAGTCGTTCGTTTGCTGGGCGAGTGGTGCAGGTTCCAATCTTGCCAACACCAAATTCTAAGTTTTATCTTTCCCAGTTTGTCTTTTATAACCTTTGTATTATTTTTAACCTTTTTGACCTTTTTTTAACTTATAATTTTCTAAAAATATGGATTTCAATTTTTAACCTTTTTTAACTTCTTTTTAATCTTTGTATTCTTTTTAACCCTTTTTTAACTTTTGTTTTCTTAAAACATCGTGTCTATCTTTTTTTTTGTATTTCTTATGCTTATGTAAACAATATTTAATATAAGAGTCTTAAGGTTAAAAATTATTTATCTATTTTAATTAAACTCAACAACTTTTTTAATATTTACACTTTAAACCTTATGCTTATTTTGTTAAGCCTCCTTTCATGAGGTTGTGGGTTCAAGTCCCGTTGTGGACAATGAAGCAAATTTTGGGTGTGTGTGTGTGTTCGTGGTTTAAAAAAAGTAGTGAAATAGACTCTCATTGTTTAAATATTTTACATTGTTTTAAGATACACGAAAGCTAAATTACTTTTAAATAATTCACATGAGTCATTTATTTTAAGTTCCAAATTTAAATTTAATTTACCATTTTTGCGTAAGTGGTTTTAAATCTTTTTTTGTATTTTTTTTAATAAATAATAGTAGATGAATAATTTAATCAAACTTGATCAAAAAGTGATTACTCCCCAACGCGAAGTGAAGCATGGCCACGCTAACCACTAGTTATATATATGATCGTGCTTTGACAATATAGCGGAAAAGAACTGTTTTTTAAGTTCTTATCTTAAAAGTGTTCTGATTTCATCATCATCATATATATATATATATATATATATATATATATATATATATATATATATATATATATATATATATATTTATATATATATATATATATATTTATATATATATATATATATGTATATATATATAGGGTAGAGATCTAGTAAAAAAAGTTATGGTACTTAATGTAAGGAGAAATCTCAGCCTTTGAATCTAACCAAAAGTCAAAAAAAAAAAAGTCAAAAATCAATGAGCACCACGTTCCAGATTTTAACCAGTTTAAGGGCAATATGGGAAAAATAAAAAAGAAACAGTCCGTAATATCCGGCGAATAAAACCATCGACGGTGGTCGACGGGTTTCGTTCCATGAAACCGACCGGCGGCGGCGTATGCACAGTCGAAATGACCTTACAAGCGGTTGCGTGTGCATCGACCGGACCTATGCAAAAAACAACGGCGGCGTGTGCATCTGGGACGTGATGCAGCGATGGTCCGTGATGCAGCGGCGGTTGAATGGCGTGTGCATCTAGAATGTGATGCAGAGGCGGTATACGGCGGAGGAAAATGGGTTGAGGTGGAAACAAAATGCACGGGTCTAGGGTTTCGTTTTGCGGTGTTGGTCGGCGACTGCACAGCCGCAGCAACTGCTTCGAACGTGGCGGTGTTCGTCGGCAATGTCTTCAGTCGTGGCGGCGGTGGTACGGTAAAATCAGCGTCGGCAGTGGTTTGGATTTCTCAGGATGCCGTATGCATAAGGGGGCGGCGGTGGTTTGGGGAGCCAAAAAAATAGGGTTTTTATCTTAGACGTGGGATAAAGTGTACGAGATTTAAGGGAGGGGGCTATGATAAATATGAATTTCCTTATTTACCCTCTAATTATAAATGACACATGTCCTCTCCACATTTTTTCTTACATTTAGTATCTTAATTTTTTTTAATTGAACCCAATTATATATATATATATATATATATATATATATATATATATATATATATATACCTATTATATAAAAAGAGTATATCACCTCTAAATTTGACACATGTCTACTAAATAGTCAAATACTGTTGTCTCATTCTTACTGTACTGTACGTTCCATCTGCTCTTCAATTTCAGCCACAATCCTTTACATAATTGCATCTGAGAAATTACAATGCCCTGCTTCACATTAAAACTTGAGGTGATTTACTCATTTCTTTAAAGTGATTTCATATCATTAAGATTCTTGAAAGTTGATCAACCTTGGTTTTATTTTATCTTTGTTTCTTCTTATGAAGAATTGAAGACATTTAACAACTACTATCAACAAAATGGCATTCCATTTTCTAATTCGGAGACTAAAATGCATCAAACAAGAAATTTGATGTTAATGGGATTCCATGCTTGATTATCTTACAACCCGAAGATGATGAGATCAGACGAGTGTTTTGCATGATGGTGTTGAGTTGATTTATCAATATGGAGTTGAACTTTTCATATACTAACGAGAGGTTTGATGGATTGTTGAGGCAGGAGAAGGAGAAGCATGAACAACAAGCTTCAATTCGTTGAATTTGCTTAAGAATTATGATAGAGATTAAGCAATAGAACTTTTATATAACATGCTAATTTGTACATTTGGTTACGTTAAAATTTTTAGCACTATCAAATTAACTTATGTTCAACCATGTTGAAGATAGTGGACTAATAAGATGACAATCAGATGGTGAAATGTATGTGAGAATTGAAATGTACTCATCTACTCATATATTAGTGTTTGGATTTTTCTGCTTGAAACTAATTATTTACGTATTATATTATTTACTGTCAAGATGTTAAGAAGTTTGCATTTGTACTCAAGGATTTACATTCCACTTTTAAGAAAATGATTAACCAACTTTAGCCCTAACTAATAACAAATTATCTGATTTTTTATTAAACATTTACGAACACTCTTGATTTAAGCATCGACTTTAGTGGGTTGTGCATAGCACAACCGATATACTTACTAGTATATATATATGGGAACTAGTTTTATTGTTAGTAATACGACATTGTTTGTAGACATCGATTATAAATTAAGGTTAATATTAGTTATGACAAATACGTAATTAATTAAGCCATCAATTTCTCTAGAGGAGTAGGAACACTTACCACCACTTTCTTAAAACTAAAATATTTACCAAACGCAAAGGTATTAAAATATGAAAATTATACCAAATTAACGAGAAAATTATGCTCTTTAATATGACATCTATATTGTTATACTTTTTTCATTTTTGTTGGGTTTTTTTCCAACACAGTTTTACATATGTGCACATACCACTCCTTTTTTCGAGTACAGGTGCGGATACGTGCACATGTGCATATTAAAGTTGTTTTTTCATATAGTAAAGTCACATATGCACGGTGCATATGTGCACAACGTGTCTATACTACTAGATTTTGTTTTAGCACATGTGCATCTAGATGCATATATACACTGTGAACGTGTGCATCTCGTGCATATATGGATATGCACATGTACACCTAGATGCTTGTGTGCACGTGCAACTCAAAGTTGGTTTAGTCAAACTCATTGCCAACTCAAAAAAATCTAACAAAAAGGATATGTGGGGTATAAGTCAGTGTTGCAGAAGTCGGGCTAGGCCACCGAGTACTCGGCACCTAGTCGCCAGACGTGCCTCAACCTTATAGAATAGTTGCTAATTGGCCTCATTCCTCGACCCAGGTCAAAGTCGATTCTATGCGGTCCTAGTCGGGCTTGGCGGTCAAAGTCGGTCAAATAAGTCAATTTTTAATAATAATGGCAGCTACATAAAATAGGGCAAATAAAACGATCGCCCTTTTATGCCTCTCCTCTCATCGACAAGAACCACGAACACCTCACCATCGCCGTCTCTCTTCTCGTCGACAGACAACCACGTTGACAGCAGGCTTCACGTCGATTGCACCCTTCACCTCGAGTCCTAGACAACTGCAGGTAAAGACTTGGAACTCGACTTTCTTTTGGTTTGGATTTTGAGATTTTCAAATTTCTTTTATATTTAATTCCTTGATTTCAGATTTCTTGAGTAATTTGGAAAACTGAAATTGGATATTTTTTTATCATACATTCATATTATACTTTCAATTTCAAAGTGTCAATATGTGATTTTGTTCAAGACTTCAAGTTGGAAAGATTAATTGAACAATTGGATACACACTTGAATTTGTGCTATCTTAATAGATAGTGAGATTTGAACTTCAAGTTGGAATTGATTAATTGAACAATTGGATACACTTGAATTTTTGGTATCTTAAAAGATTAATGAGATTTGACTTTCAAGTTGAAATTGATTAATTGAACAATTGGATAATGGATACACACTTGAATATGTGGATTTCTTAACAGATTAGTGAGATTTGAACAATTGGATATTTTTTATTTAAATTTATGTATTTCTTAACAAATTAGTGAGATTATCATATTACACATTTGATTAGTTGAAAATACTGATTTTAATACTTTAAATGTTTGATAGATTTTAATACTTTAATTAAAATTTAGATACTAGTAGTCTAATATACTACTGATTTTGATACTTTAAATGTTTGAATGTTTGGAATTGAATTTTGTGCAAGATAAGTATATAACTTATGGCGTCATCAACGAACCCGTCTATGGAATCTATGACTAGTAAAGAACTACATACAATAATCGGGAGATGTTGGATGGGAATACGCGGTGTTGGCCGATACTAACAACTTAGACAAAGTAAAGTGTATTTTATGTGGAAAAGTGATGTCGTAAGGAATAAATAGGATGAAGCATCATATTGCTCAAATCCCGGGAAATGTTGCTCGTTGTCCAAAATCTACAAAAGAAGATCAAATTAAGTGTCGAAATGCAATCAATGAGAGCAAATGCAAAAAAATAAGCAAGACGGCAACGCCACTTTAAGACCGGGAGTGAATATTAGTGGTGATGAAACAATTGACTTCCATGAAATGTTACAGGAAACTTGAATCCATCGCGTTCTTTCAGTACAATGGATAGATATGCAAAAATAAGTGGTTCTCAAAGTGACTTGAATAACGGAAAGGGCAAACAAGATCTTTCTCATATTGTAAGAAAATACAAATTGATTCGAATGAAAAAAATACATTTGTAGGTGGGCTTATGAATGTGCTATTCCATTTCATGCTTTTAAAAGAGATGGTATTGGAGGTGGTTGGTCAATTTGGACCTAGGGGTGAACCTCCAACTAAATATGAGATGGGAGCTAGTTATCTTAAAAATGAGGTTGAAAGGACAAAAGAATTGTTGAAACGATATGAAGAAGATTGGAAGTTGCACGGTTGCTCCATTATGATGGTTGCATGGTCCGATAGAAAAAGGAGCATTATCGGACCATCATGAACTTATGTGTGAATTCAAAGTTAGGGACCATTTTCTTGTCATTCAAAGAATGTTCCGATGAAGCTCACACAAGTGAACACACTTTCCAATATGTTGATAGTTGCATCGATGAAGTTAATTCCGATAATGTAGTCTAAGTTATGATAGACAATGCATCTAATAATATGGGTGCGACAAAGTTGTTGAAGGTAAAGAGGCCAACAATATATTTGGACATCATGCGCTACACATACCATTAATCTCATGCTTGAATGCATTAAGTTTAACAATTTAATTTATTCTTATTTATTATTAGTTATTAGTTGTTTTGTTGACATTTTATTATTTTAAGCTATTTATTCAAGCTATTGGTGGGCTACCAAGGTATAAAAAATTCTTGATCAAGCAAAGAAGCTCACCATATTTATTTATGCTCATCACAAAACATTGTCTTTAATGACACAATTCACAAAGAAAAGAGATATTGTGAGACCGAGAGTCACTAGATATGCTTCCGCTTTTCTTACTTTACAAAGTTTGGCCGAGAAAAAAGCTCAACTTACACAAATGTTTTCTAGTGATAGTAGAAGCAATGTAAGTTCTCCAAGACCGTGAAAGAGAAATCCGCTTATGCAATGGTTTTAAGCCCCACATTTTGCACCATTATGGAACATGTGCCTGCATACGGGGGCCTACCTTTTAAACCCATATTATCTTTACAATGATTTGGAGGTACACCACGATCTTGATGCCAATGATGCGATTGCCGACGTTATCGAGACTTTATATCCAGAAGATTATAACACTCAAAACAAAATCATGACGTTGAGATGCCAATATACAAGAGGAAGCTAGGGAAATACGATATAGGTAATAAATTTCATATTTTATTTATTTATATTTATTTTTTACTTTACCACTTTTTATAATATCTTTGTTTCAAAATTATAGCAAATTGGTGGAGTGCTTGGGGTAGTTCAACCCTTCATTTGATAAAGGTTGCTGTATGGATACTTTCTTTAACCACTAGTTTGTCAGGATGTGAAAGAAATTGGAGCACATTTGAATATATTTACTTGAACCTTTCATTGCTAAATTATAACTTTATAGATGCATACAAAAAAGAGAAATAGATTAGAAGCAACAAAACTGAATAATGTTGTCTTTGTTCAATTTAATGCAAACTTGATGGAGAAAAACAAAAAGAAAAGAAAAGAGAGAGGTGTTAAGGTACTTCTAGCGAATGAAGCCGATGAGGCTCAAGATTAGATTGTTGAAAGTAATGTAGATGAAGTTGAGTGGGGACTATCTAGGGAGATGGTTGCTGAAGCTACAAGTGCGGATGAATATTTAACACCTCGAAGAAGCTACAAGTGCGATGTTGTGGGTCTATGAGAAATTATACATATTTGACTATTTATGAATTATGAAAAATGTAGTACATATAATTTTGCAATTTTTACATAAAAAATCCAAGCGGAGTACTCCACGCCTTCCACTCGGCTCTCGCCTATTATTATGCTACCAATTTTGTAGAGAAACGAGAATGATGGATATCCATTCATATTATTATGTTAATACGAATATTAGGTTTTAAGAAAATATTTACAAACTCTTTGTTCGTACATGGATGATATGTTGTTGAACTAACACGTCACTTCATATAAACTAATCGCCGTACCTTACCCATAAAACTTACCGTCATCTCTCTTTATTTGTCACTGCCGCTTAGCACGGGTATCCTACTAGTAAGTATAAAAGTATTCATCATGGTGTCTCTAGAACCTATGTATAGGCGCCGTATAGGTATCTTATTCCCTATATATAATTATAGAAAAAAGGAGATTATAATGCAATTTAGTTATTAAATGTTTGTTTTAAATATGTTATGAAGCCTGTAATTTACTTCCAACTTCGTCTGTTATTCATTTCATAGTTATTAAAATAGGGCCTTAGGCGCACGAGGCTCATGAAAATGAAACGGTTTCCACTTTTGACTGTTTTATATATTAGCACTTGATGTGCGTTTTACGTACTAGTTTTTATTTATAAATTCCGTGATTAAATTGTACCAAAAACGACACGAATAGGCAAGTGCACCTAATCGGTTTTTATAGTATAATTAGTAAGCACGGGTGTCGAACTCTCGGGAAATGGATTTGATTTGATAAAATTATAATGATTAAAATATTAAACGCAACTAAACTAAACTAAACTAAACTAGAAAGCAAATAAATCTAAACTAAGGACAAGAAAATAAATAAAGCAAGTAAAAGGGGGATTTTATGGTAAGAGTTGAGAACTTTCAACCAACTTAATTACCACTAAACACTAGAAAATCACCAAAGCATGCAAAGAAAAACAAGGAAGCGATTAACTCGGAGAATTAAACAATATAATGAAGATATTCATTCCCTAGATTCAATTCAATCCTTTTCATGGCAATTAATTCATGGCAAGATAAGCTAAAGATACTTTGAATATTCATGCGTTGATTCCTAAATTAGTTAAAATCTTGGTCTAGTTCTAACCGTCTAATTATGCCAATTAATTACCTTTATGGTCAAAAGCGCGATTAAAAGGAATAACTAGCCAATTAATTCGATTACCAAGTAAATACTTAACCTTTAATGTTTCATATGATCAACAAAACACCACTAACATATAAAGGTCATTATATGTATAATCACATGCAAAATCATCTATTTAGAGTTGTTTAACACTAGGATTTGATCAATCACTATCTCTTTAATTATCTATTGGTCTTAGACAATCAAGATAAAAGCTTTATGAATTAAATGGTATTTTAAATCACAAAACTCAGATTATAAACAACCAAAACAAATTACTAAGCATGGATGAACTAAGATTAAGTTAAACTTGAATTAAACATGAATTAAACATGAATTAAAGTATCAAAGCCATGAATTAATAAACCATTACATGAGTTTCATCTCCTCTAGGGAGGAAAACAAAAGAATTAGCCAAGAATGTTCATAAGAAAGATCTGGAAATTAAGAACAAAGATGAACACGATGAGAAAGAACATTAAAATCGTAAAAGCCGAATGATTCTTTTCTTGATCTTCACTCTTGAGCTTTTATCCTTCCAAGCAATTGCTCCAAGCTTCCTCTGCTCTTCTATGGTGTTTTCTGACGAATTAGGGTTGCCAAAGTCGGAACCAAAGCTGCCAAACCGAGAGAATGATCGAATATATATATATGCTGCCTGGCAGGGTTTCGCGCCGCGACCCTAGACTTCGCGCCGCGATCGCGGTGATGTTAGCGGCGCTAAGAGGTAAATCCGGGCAGATTTTGACTTTTTCAAACTTTTGATGCCTATCTCGGATTTTATCCATTTTTCTTCATTCTTATGACCACTAATCCGATTTTAAACCTGAAAAATAATAAATAAAGATATTAAACATATATTAAACATATTTTCCATGATTTCTATTAAAAATAATTAAATATCGCATTAAAAATATAATTAAAAACCGCGATGTCAAAATACCCCACACTTGAACTTTGCTTGTCCTCAAGCAAATCACCATTTTATCTAGGCTAAGGTATTCAAATAAATAACATCATTCTCATAAACACTAAATATCGCTGAAAAATGTCAACACGTTTGATTAGAGACAAACCATCAATTACGCCCAGATTTATGCATATACCCGTGTTGTGGTCCTTTATTAACTTCTCACCATCCCAAATGCATTCTCTTTTTATCAATAACCAACTTTTAATTAAAGAATCTTTTATGGTTAATTTACCCCTTAAGAACCCCCCAACCTCAAGACTTATCGTAGATTTCTCAATTTTACTGAACATATGCTTTTTGAGCTTTGCAGCTCTTATTACTCATATAAGTCCATGACTTTCGATGGAACCCATGTAGCGAACTTTCAACCCAACCGATCCCAAACCAGTTGGATTTAGGTGATTAGGTGTAGAACACCCCTCAGAGTTTACTTGTTCGAATTCCAAATGCCACTTTTTTGACTTATAGATTAGCCATTTGACTTTATTCTATTTTTTTGATTTTTTTTATTTTCTCACAACTTTTGAAACTTTTGCAAGTATATGATTAGTAAAAGAGGAAATTCACACTCAGCCTATTTTTGTCGAGCTTAGATTCAGAAAGGGCTTAACCATTTATTTAAATTCAAAAATTAAAAGTTGGTTACCATAAATGGAAATTTCTTTGGAACGGTGAAAAGCTACTAAATATTATGCATAAATACCACGTATACCCTCTGAACTTGTTCATAAATCAAACATTTGACACCTTTAACCAATACTTAACACTAACTCAAATGACATTAAAATTTTAAAAATTATAGCCCTACCATCATAATTTAATCAAGGACAAATTAAGTTCAAGCTAGGAATCTTTTTCTAACCCCCTACCCCACACTTAAATCGTATAATATCCCCATTGTACATAAAGACAAAATAAAACCAAGGGCAGAAAAAGATTAGAGAAAACTCCCTTCGGGTATTCACATGGAGCAGTAAAAGATAATACTGAGCAAAAGCCAACATAAGCGTGCACTCCATAACCACCTGCAAGAAAAACACTCGGAGCAAAGGTTAAGATGGATCAAGGCTAAGAACTAACAACGAAACAAACAAAAGAAAACAAACAAACCTAACTCACTTTCGTAGGAATCACGGTTGCATTTAGCGTATGCAACAAGCCTTTAAACCCCTCGGTAGCCCGAGAGGACGAGTTGTAGTCTCGTGAGGGTTTCTAGACAACACACCTACAAATTTGGAACAAAAAGGGAAAGAAAAACGAAAAAAACTAGACTAAACACGGGTTGACTCCCGAGAACTGCTTGTTTTTTAATGAGTCACTAGCTTGACTCCCAACCCCACACTTAGGGTTTTGACCCGGAGAGGCTATTGTCCTCACCTCCTCTTGTGTCGGTGCCTCCTTCCGAGTAGTGTTTCACTCGGTTCCTGCTAACTCTAAAGGTCATCCCCTTTGGATCATGAAGCTCAATGGTGCTGTTTAGGAATACCTTCTTCACCTCGTAAGGTCCGTACCACCGGGTCTTCAGATAACCCAGACACTTCTTTAACCTCGAATTAAATAGCAGAACTCTGTCCCCAGGGTTGAAGTGTTTACCCCTTTTTGCACGAGCCTTAGGTCGGTCTTTCTCGGGGTTGAGAAGACTTTCTTTTTTCGGCTTAGGGCCCTCGGCCTCCTCGGCTCTCTTTTCACGCAGCTCTTTCTCTCGCAAATTATCGAAAATCCCCACAAAGAAAGCAGAGTCATCGAGACATTTAGAATATCTCAAAGACTCGTTAAGTCCAAAAGTGATGGCATCGGTCCCTACCCTGAGTGTCAATTGTGACTCGTAAATGTCAACTAGGGCTCTAGCTGTACTCAGGAAGGGTTTGCCCAGAATGATAGGGACTTGATCATCTTCCTCCATGTCTAAAACGATGAAGTCCGTGGGAAAGATGAATTTATCTATCTTCACTAATAAATCCTCAACTATCCCTCGCGGATGAGTGACGGATTTATCTGCCAGATGGATGGACATACGAATGGGCTTGGGCTCGGGCAGGCCTAGTTTGACAAAGAAAGAGTATGGCATGAGATTCACGCTTGCGCCTGAATCAGCGAAGGCTTGAGTGACGGGCAGATTTCCAAACTGGCAAGGTAGAGTAAGACTCCCGGGATCAGTCATTTTCTTCGGGATCTTTTTTAGCATCGCTGCGGAGCACTGATCATTGAGTGTGACGCTCGAGACCTCTTCAAGTTTCTTACGATTAGTAAGCAGGTCTTTCATAAACTTTGAATACTTGGGCATTTGAGCCATAGCCTCAACAAAGGGAATGTTGATATGCAAAGATTTAAAGTGCTCGAGGAATTTCCGATATTGCTCCTCCTCATTGTCTTTTCGGAGACGCTGCGGATAGGGTATCAGTGGACGGTATGGTTTCACAGGAGGTGGAACGGGTGGAGCAACAGGTGTTGCTGCGGGATGTGGATCAACAGGTGATGCAGCTGAAGGTTCAGGAGTTACCTCCTTCACTTTCTGTGGCCGAAGCTGCGGAGGCGGCGGCATCTCGGAATCAGAAGACTACTAGGTGATGGATCATGGAGTATGTGATTGTTCCTAGTAGACATTGCCTTAAGATCGGCTTTCGGATTGGTCTCGGTGTTGCTTGGAAGAGTCCTAGGGAAGCGGTCCTTGAGAACCCGAGAGATTTACCCGATTTGGGTCTCAATGTTGTGGATCGAAGCCTGCTGATTCCTGAGTGCTGCCTCGGTAGTCGATCCGATCCTCTTAACTAACTCCTCAGTTTCCTTGTGCCTCTGATCGGACGCTGCTGCAAAGCGGTTGAGCATATCCTCAAAATTCGGCTGCTTCTCTGGCTCTCTCGGTTGGTCTTTCCGATAGTACCCCTAGCCGTGTTGCCGATATTTTGCCTCCATCTCTTTACGGTACTCAGGATAGGGTTTCCACTAAGGTTTACGGTAAGGGACATTCTCGCTTTCTATTGGAGGATCATACCCCTGCGCGTTTGAATAACAAGCAGATTCCTAGAGATTTCCTTCCTCGTCATAAGGACAATCTCGCGCAAGATGGGGACCGCTGCAGTTGTCACAACCGGCCTGCATGACATGCATGTTTTGTTGAACTATTTTTATATCCTGCCCTAATGCATCCAGCTTGGCATTTAGGGCCGCCATGTGGTCCAACCGGTCGGTAGGAGAGGAAGTGTTTTTGCGATGGGAAGGGTCCCTCGCAGAATGCGAATGATGGGAATGCTGAGCCAACTCCTCAATGATGGCTGATATGTCAGTAATTATACATGTTTCACACATCGAAAACCCTCGCATTTAATCCATAATCAAGGTGAATTGTGTAAATTATTATCTAAAATGCTTAATATTCACCATTGCAGGTTAATAGGACCTAAAGCGAAGAAATCAAGTCAAACGAGTGCAAAACAGAGAAAAAATGAAGAATTGGTGAAAAAGATAAGGCCATGCGATCGCATGCCCCTACTATACGATCGCATAGTAGGGGTGAATCTAGCTTTGGCACTTGTCAGCCTCTGCAAGCAAAGCTGTCTTGTTAACCACCCAAAACCAAGTCATGCGATCGCATGCCAATCCTATGCGATCGCAAAGACCCCCGATCCTGGCCTATTTAAGAAGCTTCATTCTCTACAAAAGAGACACAACACACACCAAAACACTCTCAGATACACACACTCACGATTTTCCTCTGTAATACACACACAAAACACTTACTTAGGTATCTTTGCACTTAGGTTCTTGTATTGGTGGTAGTTAAACACCCCAAACTCCGATCCAAAGGTGTAGAAACCAAGTGGAGGTTCTGATCATGTATACAACTCGGGATAGCTTGGTATAATCTAAACTTATCTATGTATCCAAGTATTGATCTTGTTGTTTTACTTGTAACCATGTGTAACTAAACTATTTCACTTGGGCCAAGATGATTCTTGGCCAAGTTATGGCAATATAAACCTTTCTCTTGATGATTTGATATAAAAAGTATGTTTTGATCAATGATATACATGTGTTTAATCATGTTTTTATGTTAAATAGGTCCATGTTCATGTCTTGTTAATCTTTTTACGTGAAAACATAAAAGGTTACGTTCCATGCATATTCAAAGGTGATGGTTTAATCCTTAAGATCTTGTGGAGTTATCACTAGAAATGGTGTAACAAAGCAAGGTTGTCATTCGAAAAGCATTTTTTTGAACTTGTCTTTGATCGTTTCAGATCTTAACAAGTTGGCCAAGTTTATCATATTATGGTTTCTCACATGTTTCACATCTCAAATGAAAGTTTAATTGTGTAAGTATATCATTTGATCTTTAATACTACAAAAGGATAAAAAGGATTAAAAAGATGTTTTTGAACATGTTAAAGTTGAAATGAACTCCCAATGTCATTAAGAATCAGAAATCTACGATTCTATGTGCATGCTTATGTGTTTTCATGCTTTGCATGTGTCACGTGCTAGAAATGGCACGTAACATGATGATATCTAAAACAAACAGCATAAGGCTTGATCTTAAATCCAACGCGCGTGGTTTGAGTCTTGTTGAGTTCATAACATCATAGTGTTCATTTTCTATCTACTTACAACTTTGAATGACAGTTCAGGTTGTACGTACGCGATCCTTGGTGCATAAAATGACATCTGCTGTAAAAAGAGGTCATGCGATCGCATGTACCCATGCGACCACATGTCTTTGACATGTGGCCATATGCACCTTTATTCCAGTTCAGTTTGTTGTTTCTTCTGTTCTAACCAATGTTTAATCACTTTAACACCTTTCTTATGTTTTGAAAGCTGTGAATCATATCATTTGACCAAGAGTGTATGGTTTGTAGCTGGATTTAAACATAGTTAAGTGGATTTGTGATTGTTTTATAATTCTATGCTTATATGTTATGTTTGATTGTAAATCGGAGTCTTGATAACTCGAGTGAATATTTACATGATAACATAATTTGTAAGTATTAGAGAGAACAGCATGTTGTGTGGTTAATGCAAATTATCAAGTCGTCAACAATTTAACCAAATTAATATTGCCATAACTAACGAGGATGATTCTGAAGCCTAAGTGATCCTTTCTCTGATTGTCTAATCGTTTGTTATTATTCTATTAGTATAACTTGTTTCTTATACTAGTTTTAAATCTGAAAAATCACTTGTTATTATTTAAATTACTAAACAATGACGATGGTTGAATACTAGTAGTTGCCATAAATTTCCCTGTGGATCGATACTCGTTCTTACCCTATCTATACTACTACTGACCGGGTCATACTTGCCTGAGTCGTGTGTAGTATTTATTTCGTAATTTCATATTATAAATTTAAAACATCAGTGTGAAAAAGCTTTAATAATCCTAAAAATACCTATATGTGGGTTGCACACCAAGTTTTTGGCGCCGTTGCCGGGGATACTTTTGGCACTATTAGAAAAGATCTAATTGTTGATTTAGTTTTTGTTTATTACTTTTTACCTGTTAATTTAGTTTATTTTATAGGTTAGTTTTCCTTGTTTTCTTTTATTTTCCACCATGTGTATTTACTCACAAATGCTAAAATTTATGTATAAATTCTGTCAAGATTGTCTTAAGTCGTTTAAAACTGAAATTGAACTTCTTGAACAAATTGCATTAGCTACAGACAACCTAGAAGAATTTGAGCTAATTTTAGGTGAAATTGAATATCGGGAACATGCAGTAATGATAACTAGATGTAATATCGACTTTGTTCTCAGCATGCCTATTATCTAGTCGAGTTACAGTTTCCTATTCCCAATTTTTATATTTTGTCCATTTCTTGTCTTGTGTTTAGCGTACTTTAGTTTCCGTACATTTTCATTTCTTTTTTTTCTTTATGTGTATTTATTCTGTTGAACTTCGGAGAAGGATTAAGGAATACCGCAATAGAATCAAAAATTCTGAAATCCTTATAAAATCTTTCAAAGAAGATTTGCTTTTTGCAACCGACCCCCAAGAAATCAAACGATTGAGAGATCGCATTGACCACGATTTTTTTTTGATTTTTCTCAATCAAACTTTCATCCGAAGAACCATGGCTCGTACTCTAACCTTTTAGGTTTCTGAAATTTCTTGTTTTCTTTTAAAATTTGTTTCACTCATGTGTGTTTATTCTGAAAAATTCCAAAAATTAATTAAAGTTTTACCGTAACATTCTCAAAACCTATGACCAAAACATAGATGAACTTGAGAAAAGAGCAGAATCTACCACTGACTTTGAGGAAAACAAATTGAAATCGAAATCAATCATTGGGACTACATGAAGGAATGTTCTCAGCGTCATATTACTTATAAATTAAGGACTGTTCACACTGGTTAGTTTTTGAAACTTTCTTTCAGTCCTTTGCCTTTGATCATGTGTGTTCGTTTAGAAAACCTTCATAGGAGAATTAGTGTTTACCAAAATCACATTGATCTCCTTGAAAATCAGATCTGGGTGTTAATTAACGAATTAGAATTTGAATTTGACATCTCTCAAATCATAAATATCTACGAACAAATTCATCTACTAAGAGAACAACAAAATTCCATTCGAAACACCATAGACAGACTTTGGAGAAATCATTTCCTTTCTTAGTGGTCTACTGTTTCATTTCCCTTCTTTTTATATTTTAGTTGTTTGTTTTTCTTTCTTGCATTTTAATTTCCTTTCGTTTTTCACTTCCCCGCCACATCCAAACTGTCTCTTTTGTTCTCTCTTGGACAAATTGAGCCCATTGAGCCTTACGTGGAGCCTGAACGAGAATTTAGACGTCGCCGACGTTTAGCACGTAGACGAGCTGCTCGTAATCGAACTCACAACATGGCTGAAGGTGAAGGTCCACCACCTTTAGATACCAAAACAGTAGGAGATTAAGCTCGTACAACGCTCATTGGAATGCACGCAAGTATCATTCGTCCTCCTGTCACCGCCAACAATTTTCAAATCAAGCCAAACATTATCCAAATGGTTCAAAACACAGTTCAATTTAACGGTTTACCTGAAGAAGATCCTAACCATCATCTTCAGAATTTCCTTGAGATCTGTGATACGTTCAAGATGAACGGTGTCTCCCAAGACGCTATTCTCCTACGCCTTTTTCAGTTTTCACTCAAACATAAAGCCAAGCTTTGGCTTAATTCCTTGCCTACTGGTTCCATCACTACATGGAACGATTTAGCCGAAAAATTTCTTCAGAAATATATTCCACCCTAAAAAACGGCTAAACTCCGTAATGATATTTCATCATACCAGCAGCAAGAAGGGGAATCCATGTACGACACATGGGAAAGGTATAAGGATTTACTGCGTCGATGCCCTCATCACGGATTACCAATGTGGCTTCAAGTTTAAACTTTTTACAATGGCCTGACAGTGGCTACACGCCAAAGGTATAAGGAGGTGCAATCACTAACAAAACTCCTGAGATAACTCATGAGCTTATTGAAGAGATGGCTATGAATAGCTATCAGTGGCATTCCTCTCGAATGAAACAAACCAAAACAGCTGGTATCATCCCTGTTGATACTGTCACCTTACTCACTGCACAAGTTGAAGCTTTATCTCAAAAGCTCGACCAAATGAAAGTAAATGTAGTGCAGTCTTCATGTGAGTACTGCAATGGACCTCACTTGAGTAAAGATTGTCAAACTGGCAATAATTTCGCCTCTACCGAAGAGGTGGATTATATTGGTATTCAAAGACCCCAAAACAATCCTTACTCAAACTCATATAACTCTGGTTGGAGAAATCACCCGAATTTCTCTTGGAAATCCGGAGCGGGTACTTCTAGTAATCCCCCTCCCGGATTTACTCATCAAATTCCCAACCAACAAGGTTTGGGTTCATCTCAAAACAGACAACTACCACAACCTCAATCAAAAATTGAGAGCTTACTTGACAGATTTTCCTCAGCTGTCGAAAGTCATTTCGTCCATCACGAAAATGACATGAAAGTTCTTCACGCTTCATTTAAGAATTTGGAAAATCAAGTAAGCCAGATCGCTAACTCGCTATCAGAGCATCAACAAGGTGGTTTGCCGAGTAACACCGAGGCCAATCCAAAGGCCGATGTTAAAGCTATTACTCTCAGAAGTGGTACAACTATGGTCCCACCAATGATGCCTCCGGTTGATGAACCAAGCAGTCCCGTCATATCCAAAGATACTACAAATCCAGATTTGGAAACTCCCGAATCTCAGGTCCCAGTCGAGGGAACTTGTTGGTGCATATTAGGAAATCCCTAGTTCATATCAATAAAATATATTCATAGTTTATTAATTCAAATGTGTTTTGATTAATGGTTTGCATGTATATACATTCTTAGTGATTCTATGTGATTATCTTAAGCTTACAAGTACTTAATCATGTGTTGATGTGAGTTTGGAAGTTTAAGTCTGTGTGAAAGTTCATCACGTGCGTGATGTGTTCACTACGTGCGTGGTGAGTCCACTACGTGCGTAGTAAAGCTCAACTCGCACGTGGTGATTAAGTCGGTTAAAAGGTAATTAATTAACATTAATATAACCAGTACGTGCGTACTGGACTCGCTACGTGCGAAGTGCGTTGCATCACGTGCGTAGTGAAATTAATTATACTATAAATACTGATTAACTTCAGGAGTTCACGGGTAATCAAGTAATTAACGAGGAATCGATAGAAATCAACCGGGAGCCTTACGTAATCGACCTTATATGACCTTAAGCCTACTAAATCGCAAACTTAGTGTTAATCTCGAATCCAAGGGCAGCCTTAAGCATCTCTGTGTGAGTTCTTAGAGTTTGTTCTTGTTTCTACTCTGTGTGTTTCTTAGTGTTACTGTGTGCCGGACACCTAAGCAGATCTTAGAATCCTTAGGTGGTTTGGGAAATAGAAATTCCGCACTATTTCTCATCCTAGATCAGTCCTAGCGTAAGGGTGTTTTAGTTTAGTTTAGAACCCCGTTCCCCAGCGGTCCTACAGAACTAACGAAGCGCAAAACAGGCTACGTCCAGCAAGTACCGCGCAAGTTAAACCCCCGATTCCTAAATATCAACCCAGGATTCCTTATCCTCAGCGATTAAACAAAGAACAAATGGAGGAGCATTATAAAAAGTTCCTTGAACTTTTTAAACAACTTCAAATCAATATCCCATTTGCCGAGGCTTTGGCTCAAATGTCAAAGTATGCCAAGTTCCTTAAAGATCTGCTAAGTAATAAGAGAAAATTGGAAGACCTGTCAACCGTCATTCTTAGCGAAGAATGCTCAGCTATCCTGCAAAACAAACTTCCAGTGAAGAAAACCGACCCAGGTAGTTTCACAATTCCTTGTCAAATAGGGCAACTCTACGTTAATAATGCTTTAGCCGATCTAGGGGCTAGTATAAATCTCATGCCTTATTCCATGTTTGCAAAGCTAGGTCTAGGTGAACCTAACCCAACCAAAATGTCTATTCAGCTAGAAGACCGATCTGTGAAATATCCTCGGGGAATGTATGAAAACCTTTTGGTCAAAGTCGACAAATTTATCTTCCCTGTTGACTTTGTTATACTTGACATGGATAAAGACAAAAATGTTCCTCTTATCTTGTAACACCGCTTTTCTAAAATTTGTTTGCTACTGATTAACACTTTAAAACATCAGAGTTTGCGGAAAACATACATCACTTTAGTGCTAACAATTTCATAGAAAGTAGTGTTAAAAGTACTCTGTTTAAAAGCTTGGAGCTATCCAACTCTGCAAAGTACTGGGCCATACTCTTACTGGAAATTAGTTACCTGCATGCACAACATACTTAAAACGTAAGCTTTCGCTTAGTGAGCATACTAACTAAACAGATAAACACAAAAAAATATATGAGTAACTCTTCTGGGGATGTTTCACATCCAAGCTAAACACCTGCAACACTATTCAAACTATTAACTGGTCCAGGGTATGATCACACCTCGCGCGTAATCAAAACCCTGACACTCTGTTTGGGTATAAGGATCTCAATATACCCCTATCTCTGTGCTGAATAATATATCTGAGTGCTATTAAGCCTTGAAACAATAGTCTTAACTCATTACATAAACACATCATAACACAGATATCATACTGTTCACCTTGTACATATATGTTTACTGATCATACTAAATACTACAACATAGTGCTACTGAATCTCACATAATTAACCACGTATCAAGCATACAATTGATATACTAGTCACTTAATGCATATACATATGCTAATCTGATTAAAGGTAAGTACACTCACCTCCGCAGCAGTTAAGAATTACGCTCCTATCAGAAAAGTGTCAACTCTTATTGCCTACAAACAATAAATAATAACTGAATTAACTTCTGAACACTACGCACGAGATGAACATACTACGCACGAAATGAACACACTACGCACGAAGTGAATCACACTACGCGTGAAGTGAACTCTCATACGCACGAAGTGGCTCACACTTCGTGCGACCAAAACTCATCGACTTCATCTCTTACATAGAGCACTTCGTACGAAATGAAGTCACTACGCACGAAATGGGCTTCACTTCGCACGGCTAAAACTCATCATGTTCATCCACTCAAATCTTGAACAAACTCGAAATTATCAAACGACTGAGTTTTAAACATTTCCGCTGACTTCCTAACATATATCTTGACATAGAACAACACCAAAACAAAGACTAACACCAAAAACTCAAATACCTCTTGCTACTACTTCACTTTAGGAACGAATTCAACTATCAAACCTCTGATTTCTTGTTCAAAAATCGCAGCATCAGATTGTGGTAGTGTGTGTGTCGTGAGTGTGTAAATGGAAGAAGGTTTTTGACTACACAAAGTCAAAAGAAAACCTTCATATATGTATATCTTTGAACAATTAACAAAACAGCCCTTGGACTTCTATAACTTTGCATACTTGATAACTTTAGCCCCTCTACTATTAAATCATATGAACACACAAAAAGGGCAACTTACTAAACACACATACAACACTTACCAATAAAAAGGGACTTCAAACTTTGGGGTGTTACAACTCTTCCCCACTTGGAATGATTTCGTCCCCGAAATCAATTGTACACATAGAACTTTAAAATCCTAACATACTGAATGCTACCATAGCGCACTAGTGGCAGTCTTACATTCCCCTCAACTCTAAATACTATCGCAGCGCACTGACGATAGTTATACATTCACACATCTACTCGCTACTAACGTAGAAGGTCTATAACATACTGAACATAAAGTAGGATATCATATACATAACATACATAAAACATATGTATATATATATATATATATATACCTAGGTGTATCTGATCTCTTTCAGTATCTTCACTGTAACTTTACCAATCTTATCTGTTTGTTACACCAACTCGTAACTTTTCTTTTCAATAAAACTATTAAATGTGCTTCAAATCATATTGAATGCTACCATAGCGCACTAACGGCAGTCTTATATCTCTTTATCTCTATATACTTTTGCATCTCTACCAGCTATTAAAGTAGAAGGTCTACTGCATACTGAGCATAAATCGAGCATTACATACACAACATAGTATAATTACACCTAAGTGTAGTCTAATCCTTTCTCATGTTCCTACTGTATCTTTACTATCTCATTTGTTTACTACAAAATTCTCAACTTTCTCTAAAACTACAACCACCGGCTATTCTATGCAACTGGATTTCTCATCTCTTTTCTCGTCCGGACAACTACTAGTGCCTCTGACACATACTTACAATGGTAGTTATACATGTTATACTATCTAAGACATATTTACTATAAATTCTGGCATATACATTACTCTCTCTATCCTTGAGATAATCCTCAACGGACCAATAAACTATTGTCCTAGCTTATCTCTCTTTCTGAATCTGTTCATCCATATCCACAATAATACTTTTAACAACACATAGCTTCCAATATGAAGCTCTACTAATAATCCTTTCTTATCATATAACTGTTCTGTATATCTTGAGCAGCTCTAAGCCACTCACATAACTGTTGTATTATCTTTACATTCGATCGTGTTTTGAGTCCTCTCATTCTGATCAACCTCGTCCCAGCAAATAAGAGTTCTATACTTCCCATGATACATCATCTAGTACTAGATATGCTACTACTCAAACGTAACTGTGATCATACTGGAACTCTATTAACGTATATACGTATTTCAACTGTCACTAAATCAATAATACATGATCTGAGCATATCTCTCTGTGTTGATAGATTCCTCTTACTCTGTCCAACCTCACAAGGGTGGAATATTGTACTAAGATATAACTTAGTTCCTATATCTTTCTGTAATTTACTCCAGAATTTAAAGATAACCAAGTATCTCTATCTAAATCATTTTACTGTCATCTTATATCTAACTACTACTTTTCATAAAATTTCTGATACTTTGCTCTAACCCGTGGACAATTCAAAATTTTCTCAACCTTCTTTGCTAAATCACATACCATTCCTAGCTACTAGTAATTCCTGCTCATATCTCTTGACAAACTTGGACCTCAATCTTTAAATAGACTCTTTATCTGATCACCCTCTCTAACTACTTCACTCTGTACTGCTTTAACGTGATCGAGTATCGAAGTGATGTCTAGCATTCTTACTTGAGGTATCTGTATCTTTAGGGTAGCTGACTTGATGCTAAAAGCATATTTACTAAATTAACTTTCCAACTACTACTAGTTTCAAATCCTGAGTCGAATAATCGCTTCATACTTGTGGGGAGTCATATTCTGAGAACTTCCTTGATTCTATCCTGTTCTCTGACTTTCATCTGATGGTACTCTGACCACAACTCTATCCCTGAAAACCATTCTACACTCTGAAACTAATCCAACAGATTATCTACTTCTTAAACTAGGTACTGATTCTTGTTTATAACCTTATAGTGTCCTCTGCAATCTATACACATTCTGACTAACTATTTTTCTTTACGACTATCTGTATTAATGCGCCCCACGAAGAACTAATATATCGGCTAAACCCTTATCTGTTAACTATTACAGTTAAACCATTAACTCTTACTTCTCTGAGACCAATCTGTACAATGCCTTAACTCTATGGTTCTATTTCTGACATAATACTAGTACTAAATTCTAATTATCAAACTTCTAGAATTACTGATAATTCTTTTGAAAAATACCTCTGAGTAGTCACCACTGGTGGTATCTATTAAATCTACTATGACTGTCTTTTTATACTACACTTTTCCACATAAGCTAGACAAGCTATACAATTAAGCATCAAGTACTTTCTCATTTTGCTGACAAGCAACTGGAACACTGACTCTCTTACTATTACCTCTGTTCAATAGTTCTTCCCCACTTGGGGTCCAAGCCCACACTGCTCTCTGATCTCTGAGTACCTGAACTTGCTATTAACTCAATTAATCAATACTAAAACTGCTCAAAATTCTTTCATCGCGAACATATGCTCAATGGAAACTGGCGATTTCTATCTCTATCACTTTTTACTTACACTTACTATTCAGAATAGCAGTCTCATCTATTGCGTCTGTCTGCTATCACAATAGGCTCAATCTTTATTTCTTTAACTATAAACTAGAACATTCTATCTTTTGACCAGGTCACATCTGCTATTGATCCTTGTTATAACAAAACTAGGCTAAAATTTAACTGACTTACTCTCTGCCACTAATAACTTAGGACAATAATGTCCAAACTAATAACCTGATAACACACTTAGGGTAAACGATTTCAAACTTTGGTCACATGCCTATACTTTTCACACTTCATATATCTGAGTAGGAGACCTAACCCTCCATGCTGTAGTACAAACGTCAGCTTATTACTTAACACTGTTACCGGCTTAATCTTTCTCTTTGCGTTCACTATTCTCTACTCTCTCAACTACTTTTCTTTCTTCCATGTCAGAATTATCATCTCCTCCACTTCATTACAAATAACTGCCGCTAAAATTCACCTATATCATTTCTAACATCAGACTATATTACTGTATTTACAAAACTTCTATACCAACTTATTCCGCACAAAACTACATATTCTTAACAAATTCTAGGTGATGTCATTCACCAACTCTATTGTCTGTCATCAAACTCAAAATTCTTTTGTGATCTGATCTACATAAGCTTCTAATACGGCTATACTCTAAACAATTCTTTAAACTAAGGCTATGTCATAGCCTCAATCTATGCTTCTAACTTTCTCTATAATAACATGATCCACCCGTCTTTCACTGTCTCAAATAATATATTCGATGCATACAAAACCTTTCTCCCTGGCAGACACCTACTGGTACAAAGAATCCAATTTCGTCTCTACTAATCATCACTACTCACAACTAGTTCTAAAATCTTCCCTCCGAAGAGGTAATTCACATACTGAACAATATTTACACTTCTACCCCTGCAACAAATTCTTTCTTAGCTTTAACTCTTACTAATGCTTTAACCGTAACCTATACTGCTGTATCCACAAATTGTGACAACATAACTTTCTTTCTTTCCAAAACCTACTCAACCACTTGGTTGACAATATCTAAAATGCTGCATATAGGACTTTACTCTACTCTATCACTACTATCTACTTTTCTGACATGATCTCAAAATCTTGCAATTCTTCTGTAACATCTCCCTCTAAAGGGTTACCCGTCGGTCTACTAGTTTAAAAAAATAGGAATTGCCTCTAAAACATAGGTATCGCTGGTCTCCTGAAGTATACTAGCCTCAGGCTGCTATATCTGACTCATGTCAACTCTAACCACGTACTATATACTCGTGATCAGCTATCTTTAACATATACTATCATAACAACTTTCTCTGTTTCTCATAATACGGTATGTAATATTATTAATACTACATATATCTCATATTCTGTTCTTGTCTTATTCATACATACTGTACTGTCACGTATCACCCCTCACTTGATTCACAAGGTACTGACATGGCAATCTTAAGCTCAACTGCATATCACATGTTCTTTACATACGCTAGCCAGGCGTTGTGAGGAACATATTATACACAATTGTTCTTAATACCGTCATGGAATACACCGCTTCACAAGCTTAGGTCACGTTTATGGCATAACCAATTATATCTGTTAAACATTCTTCTTTTCCCTGATATCATATAAACATATTGTCATTTAGTAATTAGCCACATAACTATTACACATACAAAACATTGATACCCACGCTCGATCTGTAAAACTGATAACAATTCATAAACTTATACTAACCGTATGCTCACCAAGACTACTGTCCCAGGGATAGCTCCTCCTGACCTCAAAACCACGGTTTAAGTTTAGACATCACACTCGTGTGTGCCCAAATCTCTTAAACCTTGGCTCTGATACCAAGTTGTAACACCGCTTTTCTAAAATTTGTTTGCTACTGATTAACACTTTAAAACATCAGAGTTTGTGGAAAACAAGCTTACATCACTTTAGTGCTAACAATTTCATAGAAAGTAGTGTTAAAAGTACTCTGTTTAAAAGCTTGGAGCTATCCAACTCTGCAAAGTACTGGGCCATACTCTTACTGGAAATTAGTTACCTGCATGCACAACATACTTAAAACGTAAGCTTTCGCTTAGTGAGCATACTAACTGAACAGATAAACAAAAAAAAAATATATGAGTAACTCTTCTGGGGATGTTTCACATCCAAGCTAAACACCTGCAACACTATTCAAACTATTAACTGGTCCAGGGTATGATCACACCTCGCGCGTAATCAAAACTCTGACACTCTGTTTGGGTATAAGGATCTCAATATACCCCTATCTCTGTGCTGAATAATATATCTGAGTGCTATTAAGCCTTGAAACAATAGTCTTAACTCATTACATAAACACATCATAACACAGATATCATACTGTTCACCTTGTACATACATGTTTACTGATCATACTAAATACTACAACATAGTGCTACTGAATCTCACATAATTAACCACGTATCAAGCATACAATTGATATACTAGTAACTTAATGCATATACATATGCTAATCTGATTAAAGGTAAGTACACTCACCTCCGCAGCAGTTAAGAATTACGCTCCTATCAGAAAAGTGTCAACTCTTATTGCCTACAAACAATAAATAATAACTGAATTAACTTCTGAACACTACGCACGAGATGAACACACTACGCACGAAATGAACACACTACGCACGAAGTGAATCACACTACGCGTGAAGTGAACTCTCATACGCACGAAGTGGCTCACACTTCGTGCGACCAAAACTCATCGACTTCATCTCTTACATAGAGCACTTCGTACGAAATGAAGTCACTACGCACGAAATGGGCTTCACTTCGTACGGCTAAAACTCATCATGCTCATCCACTCAAATCTTGAACAAACTCGAAATTAATCAAACGACTGAGTTTTAAACATTTCCGCTGACTTCCTAACACATATCTTGACATAGAACAACACCAAAACAAAGACTAACACCAAAAACTCAAATACCTCTTGCTACTACTTCACTTTAGGAACGAATTCAACTATCAAACCTCTGATTGCTTGTTCAAAAATCGCAGCATCAGATTGTGGTAGTGTGTGTGTCGTGAGTGTGTAAATGGAAGAAGGTTTTTGACTACACAAAGTCAAAAGAAAACCTTCATATATGTATATCTTTGAACAATTAACAAAACAGCCCCTGGACTTCTATAACTTTGCATACTTGATAACTTTAGCCCCTCTACTATTAAATCATATGAACACACAAAAAGGGCAACTTACTAAACACACATACAACACTTACCAATAAAAAGGGACTTCAAACTTTGGGGTGTTACATATCTTAGGCCGACCATTTCTGGCTACTTCACGCGCTCTTATCGACGTTTGTGATGGCAAACTATCTCTCAGAGTAGCTGATCAAGTTGTTACCTTCGATATCCATAAATCCATGAAGCAACCATTCATTGAAGATGATGCCCTGTATTGTGTTGATATCTCTGATCATTATCATCTTGATTCAATTTTTTCTTCTGAAAAAGACGTGCTAGACACGTAGATACTGGAGAAAGGCTCTTTTCCAAAGGACCTTACAGAACTTGAGCTGTATCAACCAGTTACTGATGTTATCTCTAAAGATGCATTAGCTTCTGATACTTTCGAGACTCTCGATGTTGATAAGGTGCCTCATTCACAACCCTCTATGATTGAGCCTCCAGCACTTGAGTTAAAAGAACTCCCATCACATCTAGAATACGCTTTTCTAGATAGTGACTCAAAATTACCTGTAATCATAGCTTTTGATCTCAACTCTGATGAAAAAATGAAGCTATTGAATGCGCTCATGAAGCACAAAACCGCTATTGCATGGAAACTTTCCAACATTAAAGGAATTATTCCTTCTTTTTGTACACACAAAATCCTCATGGAGGATAATCACAAAACAAGTGCGCAAAGACAGAGAAGACTAAATCCACATATGCAAGAAGTGGTTAAAAAGGAAGTTATTAAACTCTTAGATGCGGGTATGATTTATCCGATATCTGATAGCCCATGGGTTAGCCATGTCCAAGTAGTTCCCTAGAAAGGAGGTATGACGGTGATCACTAACGAGAAAAACGAGTTAATTCCCACCCGCACTGTAACCGGGTGGCGTGTTTGTATCGATTACAGAAAACTGAATGACGCAACTCGTAAAGATCACTTCCCGCTCCCATTCATTGATCAAATGATTGAGAGACTGGCGGGTAACGCCTTCTATTGTTTTCTTGATGGTTTTTCCGACTATTTCCAAATTCCAATCGCCCCGGAAGATCAAGAGAAAACAACATGTACTTGTCCCTATGGTACATTTGCCTATAGGCGAATGCCATTTGGCTTGTGCAATGCTCCAACTACATTTCAGCGTTGTATGACAGCAATATTCCATGATATGATCGAAGAATGTGTCAAAGTCTTTATGGATGATTTCTCTGTTTTCGGACACACATTTGACACTTGCCTTCTCAATCTAGAAAAAGATGCTATCTAGATGCGAAACTACCAATCTCGCTCTCATTTGGGAGAAATGTCATTTTATGGTGCGAGAAGGTATTGTTCTGGGACATAAGATTTCTAAATCGGGAATCGAGGTCGATCGTGCTAAAATAGATGTCATTTCTAAATTACCTCCCCCGACGAATGTCAAAGGCATTCGGAGTTTTCTTGGTCATGCACGTTTTTACCGTCGTTTTATCAAAGACTTCTCAAAGATTTCACGGCCTATGACCCATGTCCTAGAAAAAGATACTCCGTTTATTTTTTCTTCTGAATGCATGAAAGCATTCAACACCTTAAAAGAGAAACTTACAAACGCTCCAATTTTGACCAGCCCTGACTGGACTCTTCCATTTGAGCTAATGTGTGACGCAAGTGATTTCGCAGTCGGTGCAGTATTAGGTCAGAGGAAAGAAAATCATTTTCATCCGATACATTACGCAAGCAAAACCCTGACAGACGCCCAGGAGAACTACACAGTAACAGAAAAAGAGTTACTGGCCGTCGTCTTTGCTTTCGATAAATTTCGGTCTTATTTAATTCTATCTAAGACTGTTGTTTTCACTGACCATTCTGCCTTGCGATTCTTGTTTTCCAAACAAGACGCAAAACCCCGCCTTATTAGATGGATACTCTTGTTACAAGAGTTTGATATTGAAGTAAAAGATAAGCGAGGTGCAGAAAATCTCGCTGCTGATCATCTTTCGCATCTTGATAATCCAAACCTTCAAGTTTTGGATGAATATGCCATTTAGGATACATTTCCTGATGAGTTTCTCTTGGCACTTAATAAATCTTATAATACCCCATGGTTTCCTGATTTTTCAAATTATTTAGCAGCAGGGGTATTACAAAAAGGACTCCCGCATCAACAGAGGAAAATATTCTTTTCTCAGCTAAAATTTTATTTCTGGGAAAATCCCTATCTATTCAGGATAGGAGTTGACCAGATCATACGTCGATGCGTGAGCGGTCAAGAAGCAATGGACATCCTAGAACACTGTCACTCAGGACTAATAGGAGGCCATCATGGACCTGTCTCAACAGCTAAGAAAGTCCTTGATTCTGGTTTCTATTGGCCTTTTTGTTTAGGGATGCCGGTGAATTTGTTAAATCCTGTGACCCGTGTCAAAAATCTGGAAACATCTCAGCACGAAATGAGATGCCTCAAAATCCTATCCAAGTTTGTGAAATTTTCGATGTTTGGGGGATAGATTTTATGGGTCCTTTTCTAAATTCCCATGGAAACAAATACATTCTTGTTGTAGTCGATTATTTTTCAAAATGGGCCGAAGCACAGGCCCTACCAACTAATGATGCACGAGTTGTATGTAAATTTTTGAAAAAATTGTTTTCCCGCTTTGGAACTCCGAGAGCATTAATAAGTGATCGGGGTACTCACTTTTGTAATACACAGCTTGAAAAGGTATTAAAACGTTATGGGGTAACCCATTGGTTTTCTACTTCATATCATCTACAAACAAGTGGACAAGTTTAGGTCATGGTCTAAAGCGGATTCCTGAAAGAACCATTGGGAATAACCCGAAAGATTGGGCCGAAAAACTAGACGATGCATTGTGGGCATTCAGAACCGCCTACAAAACACCTATCGGAACCACACCTTATAAATTGGTTTACGGTAAAACGTGTCGCCTTCCCGTTGAACTTGAACATAAAGCGTATTGGGCATTAAAAACCCTAAATATTGAGCCAAATGTTTTAACGGAAAATCGTCTATTACAGCTCAATGAATTGGAAGAACTAAGGTACCAAGCGTACGATAATTCCTTGATGTACAAGGAAAAGACGAAAATATTCCATGATGCCCTCCTGAAGGACAAAAAATTCCAGGTTGGAGATCAGGTACTTTTATATAACTCTCGTCTTCGTCTTTTCCCAGGTAAATTAAAGTCCAGATGGACGGGTCCTTTTACTGTGCATACTGCGTATCCACATGTTGCTGTTGATATCACTAACTCTGCAGGAGTTACTTTTAAAGTCAATGGTCACCGTCTCAAAAAGTATTTAGGTACCCCGATCCAGGATGAACCACTTGAAAACATGAAACTGCACCTTGCTACACCTTAGCAAGTGTGTTTGGTCTTTTACCGGCAGACCTAAAAGAACTGGAAATGCTTCCTGTTGAATCAATTTCTCTTCTATCTTGTCTATTTCTGCGCATTTACTTACCTTCTGAAATTCAACGCGATATTGTCATGAGACATGAGAAACATGTGAGGAGAGACGCAAATTATGCCAGATTTCATAGAGGAACTTCGAAATCTGCAGCTAAAAGGCGTGCATTGCATGTAGGAAAGTGTTGGAAATGTGGTGCTTTGATGCATGAGGGAGCTTGTAAGGATTGGCCGACAATTTCACAATCAGAGTGTGTTAGTGCTCTTCGGGAAGATCCGATTAAGCTAAAAGTTGAAAGAGTTTTGAGGGTTAATAGTAACGCTAGAGCTCTGGTTAATGAATTTGCATGCCTCCGATTAAGCAAACTCAAACCTAATACCCATTAGACATCCCTAAGTCATGCCTATTCTGTATCCCTCCTTATGTTTTCTTGCTTCTGTTCTCATTAAGTCTGGAGAGACAGGAAAACACTCCGCATTTCAACGCGTTAAAATGTTCGCTTACACACCGTACTATTAGTGTGTTACATGTACATACGTATGTAAATACGTTTCCTTTCCGTTTTCCCTTCTTTCCGTTTGCATTTTTTGTAAGTCCGTAGCTTTTTAGTATTTCAATAAAACTCAACTCTATCCCAATCAAGCACAAAGTGAGAAAGAGTGTATCTTAAACATTCCATAAAGGGTTTGTATAAAAGTCGAGAAAATTGAGCCTTTAACGAAAAAAATCAAAAATTCTGAAAAACTTACCCTATGCGATCGCATGGCTAGCCATGTGATCGCATGGAAGTCTGCCTATATATACACCCCTTTGCGACCAGATCCTCATCTAATACACACTCTCTCTCTACTTTCTCTGTCTAAAAACGCGACTACGAGCTTTTATACGGTGATTTGGCTATATCTCTTTCATCTCCGATCCATTTTCTTCATAAAAGGTACCAAATCAATCCTTGCATCTCGTAGATCAATAGTATATACTTAGATTCGAGTTTAGGTTTCTTATATTCATCGATCGATCAAAGCCCTAGTTTTTGTTTCTGAAAATCGTGATCATGCGATCGCATGATCGACCCTTGCGATCGCATAGGGTTTCGATTAGGATTTCTGTTTACCAACTGTTTTGCGATCGAATTGATATACCATGCGACCACATGCGTACGAAATTAGGGTTTTTCAAATTAAACTGCCATGCGACCGTATGTGTACTACATGCGATCGCATGATTCTGTTTTACTACTGTTTTTCTTGTTCGAGTAAATCTTTGATCAAATCAACTTCCATTCCGAAATCCGGCAACATAGAACAACTCATTATCGATCGATGAACCATTCTTACACTAGCTAGCATTCCTGACTTATATCTATGTATATTTTCCAGTTATGGCACGCAGACGTCGTCGATCACCTGATCCACCTACTATATACCCTCGCACCATTCCTAGAGTACCGGCTCCTGTTCCCGAGCCTGGGGCAGAGCCCATAGAGCACCCCGGGGACGCTGCTTTGCACCCCTACCTACATTTTGATTTAGACGAGGACAAACTGGGTCGTGACTTTCTGCTTGAGCAGGTGCGCAAGCACGGTTATGCGCACCTGAGATATTTACACTGGGCTTCACTCGGTACCGTTGGTCTTACTGCTAGAGCAGATGCTCTTACCGGACCTCACTGGAGGCGGTTGTTCGCTATCGATCGCCAGGTGTGTACTGAGCTTACACTTGAGTTTTTATCCACTTTCCACCTGGTGTCACCACTTACAGATTATGATCGACCGGATGCCCTGACATTCTGACTTTGCGGAGCGGAGAGACAGTTATCTCTGCGGCAGTTTGCTTCTTATATGGGATTATACACTGGAGATGAGCTGCAGTCCCTTGCTTTCACACAGGGTATTACCGACTTCCCACAGGGACTATCTTACGAGGATGTCTGGGAAGAGATTGGGACTGAGCCATATGGTTCGCCCATTCCTAAGAGTAGCTCTGTTCCGGATCCACTCTTTCGCATTTTGCATCGTGCCAATGCTTACTGCCTATCTGCACGGTGCCACTGCTTACTGCCTATCTGCACGCACAGACTCTTCCGTGGGTAACATCACCTACCGAGACTTATTTTATCTGTATTGCTTTGCTCACCAGTTGCCCTGCCAGATCGCCGTGTGCCTGGCTCAGTATCTCTTTACCATCAGTAGGCCACGCGTTACGCAGGCTGTATATGGTGGTGGTTTTATCTATCATCTGGCTAGGGGCATGGATATTGTTTCTGACCAAGATCTAGCGGAACTTTCTTTTACTGCCCCTGCCACTACGATTGATATGGAGGTGTTTGCACGGATGAGAGTGGTGGAGTTGGTTCAGAACCGTTACTTTTTGCTTGACCATCAGCGTCAGAGGTGGGTACCACATAGACAGTGGATGTTTATTGATGATGATGATGGTGAGGAGCATGTACTTGAGGGCCATGATGAGGGCCACCATGATGAGGATCATGCTCACTCTCCTGATCAGACACGGCGTCTTCAGCCGGATATTATCCCAGACCGGCAGCCGGGCATTAGGTTCGGTTATGCCAGAGACCAGGGAGCGCGCATCAGTTCACTGGAGAGTAGACTCCAGAGGATAGAGGAGATGTAGAGACTGGAGGGCGCACATGCTGAGGCCCACAGGTAGTATGTTACCAGCATGCTTATTGACATAGCGGCAGGTTTTCCGTCATCTAGTCGCACCCATACACCTCCAGAGCCTCCTCAGAAGCTTAGAAACTTCTACACTGGGGCCAGTTCTTCATCTGCACCACCACCACCTCCGCCCCAGTAGTAGATAGGGATAGATAGTTAGTTTATTTATCTGTTTGTTTGTTTGTTTAGTTTTTATTGTACAATGTTTGATGTACTGTGCTGTATTTGATCTATATGTATAACATCAAAACATTTTGTACTTCTTTTTGGTTGATCATATTGCCATATATGATTTTATTACACACTCATTTTTCACTTGTGGTTGAGTTTCTTGTTTTGCAAGTATCACTCGGATTATACAGTTACATATATCAACGGAGTGTTGCTCAATCCAAGTGTGGGGAGAAAATCCTAAGCCTTCATCTTCGGTATACATCGGTTTCAAATACCGATACAGGGAGTTTTCCACATCTCTTCTCTTACACTTATCACACTATATCACTGTTTACATGCATTGTCTGTACATTGAGGACAATGTACAATTTTAAGTGTGGGGAGGGGATATACATGCCTGCTATAGTCTTGTTCTCTTGAAAACTCTCAATGCTTTAAAAATCTCATAAAATTAAATTTTAACCTAAATTTTTCGCAAAGTTATATCCTTCTTGACATGTTTAGATCATCTCGTATCATAGATTATAAGTAAGTAACAATATGAGGACCTTGTTGTGTATAACTTTTATGAAGTTAGCTTAGCACAAGTACTTGAGTTTTGCCTAATATTTGACTTCAAATTGCACAAACCACACCTTGACACTATAATTCCTGAGCATTTGAGCCACAACATTTCAATATCTTATTCGAGTAGCTCATGGAATTATCACATATACATGCAGATTGTGCTTTGATTATAGAACTTGCTCATAACTATGCATTTCGGAACCATGAACTAAACTGTTGCAAGTATATGACAGAGGCATTTAGGATAACCCATTTTAAGCCAATACACTTTTATTTTTAGCCAATTTTTATATATTTACCCCTAGTTCACCACTTTGAGTTTTAGCCTTTCATTTCAAAACCTCCAATAATAACACTTGTTTTAATTCTATCTTATTTTTAAGATTTCAGAACCAATTTTATCGTTAAATGTTGTTATACAAAATTTTGTCAGATCTTCAGTTGTTCATGCACTGCATTAGCTGGACATGAAATCCAAGTGTTCCTCTTAGATTTGTAACGATTATGTTGCATACTGCTGATTTGATCTCCAAAAAGATAGCTTAGAGAAAAATAAAACGCAAAAAACCGATAAAAAGAAAAAAAAATAGAAAAGAAAAACATATGAGAAGATCGGTTGTTTGATTAGCTGTTCCTTGGCTATTTTTGAAGCTTGTCATACATTGAGTAGTAGTTTTTTTTCAGTTATCCGGGTGTTGGCCATCACTCAGACTATTCTGATTCCACTACAGCTTGATGAACTGTATTCTCACCAAAAATATGTGTAAATTCCTATCCATACAAATACCCGTCTTGATCCAGAAAAACTACAGGATCTAAAGATTATACCAATTCTAAGGATCCATAAGACTAATTGTGGATCCCACACAAAAATACAAGCAGCATTAACTTGGTTCCTGAATTCTATTTTAGTCACCTTTATATCTTCCCATTCCTACCCTAAAAACCTTAGCCACGTTACAACCCAAATAAAGACCTCTTGATATTTGCATATGTTTATGTTAATTGGTGGAGATTTGACATGTGATCAAGCTTATGCTAATCTTAGTCTCAAGTCTTGCATTTTTGCACTTATACACATACCCTGATATACATATTAAGTGTCTGAGTGACCACCTGGCGAGGTATGAATTCAGATATTAATCTTGATTCAGGTACGCGTGCTAAGTTTGCTTTGATTTTGCCATATCTTTTACATGAAAGTTTGTCCTCGTTGGTTTGCTTAAATATCTATTATACTTTTAGATCTTTTTATTGTCAAAAGTATATACTTTTGCACTAATTTAAGTCATTAGATATTCTGAGTTGCATTAAGAGATTGCTTGAGGACAAGCAAAGTTTAAGTGTGGGGAGATTGATATGTCAGTAATTATACATGTTTTACACATCGAAAACCCTCACATTTAATCCATAATCAAGGTGAATTGTGTAAATTATTATCTAAAATGCTTAATATTCACCATTGCAGGTTTATAGGACCTAAAGCGAAGAAATCAAGTCAAACGAGTGCAAAACAAAGAAAAAATGACATGCCTGCAGTTGTCACAACCGGCCTGCATGACATGCATGTTTTGTTGAACTATTTTTATATCCTGCCCTAATGCATCCAGCTTGGCATTTAGGGCCGCCATGTGGTCCAACCGGTCGGTAGGAGAGGAAGTGTTTTTGCGATGGGAAGGGTCCCTCGCAGAATGCGAATGATGGGAATGCTGAGCCAACTCCTCAATGATGGCTGATATGTCAGTAATTATACATGTTTCACACATCGAAAACCCTCGCATTTAATCCATAATCAAGGTGAATTGTGTAAATTATTATCTAAAATGCTTAATATTCACCATTGCAGGTTAATAGGACCTAAAGCGAAGAAATCAAGTCAAACGAGTGCAAAACAGAGAAAAAATGAAGAATTGGTGAAAAAGATAGGCCATGCGATCGCATGCCCCTACTATGCGATCGCATAGTAGGGGCGAATCTAGCTTTGGCACTTGTTAGCCTCTGCAAGCAAAGCTGTCTTGTTAACCGCCCAAAACCAAGTCATGCGATCGCATGCCAATCCTATGCGATCGCAAAGACCCCCGATCCTGGCCTATTTAAGAAGCTTCATTATCTGCAGAAGAGACACAACACACACCAAAACACTCTCAGATACACACACTCACGATTTTACTCTGTAATACACATACAAAACACTTACTTAGGTATCTTTGCACTTAGGTTCTTGTATTGGTGGTAGTTAAACACCCTAAACTCCGATCCAAAGGTGTAGAAACCAAGTGGAGGTTCTGATCACGTATACAACTCGGGATAGCTTGGTATAATCTAAACTTATCTATGTATCCAAGTATTGATCTTGTTGTTTTACTTGTAACCATGTGTAACTAAACTATTTCACTTGGGCCAAGATGATTCTTGGCCAAGTTATGGCAATATAAACCTTTCTCTTGATGATTTGATATAAAAAGTATGTTTTGATCAATGATATACATGTGTTTAATCATGTTTTTATGTTAAATAAGTCCATGTTCATGTCTTGTTAATCTTTTTACGTGAAAACATAAAAGGTTACGTTCCATGCATATTCAAAGGTGATGATTTAATCCTTAAGATCTTGTGGAGTTATCACTAGAAATGGTGTAACAAAGCAAGGTTGTCATTCGAAAAGCATTTTTTTGAACTTGTCTTTGATCGTTTCAGATCTTAACAAGTTGGCCAAGTTTATCATATTATGGTTTCTCACATGTTTCACATCTCAAATGAAAGTTTAATTGTGTAAGTATATCATTTGATCTTTAATACTACAAAAGGATAAAAAGGATTAAAAAGATGTTTTTGAACATGTTAAGGTTGAAATGAACTCCCAATGTCATTAAGAATCAGAAATCTACGATTCTATGTGCATGCTTATGTGTTTTCATGCTTTGCATGTGTCACGTGCTAGAAATGGCACGTAACATGATGATATCTAAAACAAACAGCATAAGGCTTGATCTTAAATCCAACACGCGTGGTTTGAGTCTTGTTGAGTTCATAACATCATAGTGTTCATTTTCTATCTACTTACAACTTTGAATGACAGTTCAGGTTGTACGTATGCGATCCTTGGTGCATAAAATGATATCTGCTGTAAAAAGAGGTCATGCGATCGCATGTACCCATGCGACCACATGTCTTTGACATGTGGCCATATGCACCTTTATTCCAGTTCAGTTTGTTGTTTCTTCTGTTCTAACCAATGTTTAATCACTTTAACACCTTTCTTATGTTTTGAAAGCTGTGAATCATATCATTTGACCAAGAGTGTATGGTTTGTAGCTAGATTTAAACATAGTTAAGTGGATTTGTGATTGTTTTATAATTCTATGCTTATATGTTATGTTTGATTGTAAATCGGAGTCTTGATAACTCAAGTGAAGATTTACATGATAACATAATTTGTAAGTATTAGAGAGAACAACAAGCTGCGTGGTTAATGCAAATTATCAAGTCGTCAACAATTTAACCAAATTAAATATTGCCATAACTAACCAGGATGATTCTGAAGCCTAAGTGATCATTTCTCTGATTGTCTAATCGTTTGTTATTATTCTATTAGTATAACTTGTTTCTTATACTAGTTTTAAATCTGAAAAATCACTTGTTATTATTTAAATTACTAAACAATGACGATGGTTGAATACTAGTAGTTGCCATAAATTTCCCTGTGGATCGATACTCGTTCTTACCCTATCTATACTACTACTGACCGGGTCATACTTGCCTGAGTCGTGTGTAGTATTTATTTCGTAATTTCATATTATAAATTTAAAACATCAGTGTGAAAAAGCTTTAATAATCCTAAAAATACCTATATGTGGGTTGCACACCAAGTTTTTGGCGCCGTTGCCGGGGATACTTTTGGCACTATTAGAAAAGATCTAATTGTTGATTTAGTTTTTGTTTATTACTTTTTACCTGTTAATTTAGTTTATTTTATAGGTTAGTTTTCCTTGTTTTCTTTTATTTTCCACCATGTGTATTTACTCACAAATGCTAAAATTTATGTATAAATTCTGTCAAGATTGTCTTAAGTCGTTTAAAACTGAAATTGAACTTCTTGAACAAATTGCATTAGCTACAGACAACCTAGAAGAATTTGAGCTAATTTTAGGTGAAATTGAATATCGGGAACATGCAGTAATGATAACTAGATGTAAATTTCCCTGTGGATCGATACTCGTTCTTACCCTATCTATACTACTACTGACCGGGTCATATTTGCCTGAGTCGTGTGTAGTATTTATTTCGTAATTTCGTTTTATAAATTTAAAACATGAGTGTGAAAAAGCTTTTAATCATCTTAAATGAAACGGTTTCCACTTTTGACTGTTCTATATATTAGCACTTGATGTGCGTTTTACGTACTAGTTTTTATTTATAAATTCCGTGATTAAATTGTACCAAAAACGACACGAATAGGCAAGTGCACCTAATCGGTTTTTATAGTATAATTAGTAAGCACGGGTGTCGAACTCTCGGGAAATGGATTTGATTTGATAAAATTATAATGATTAAAATATTAAACGCAACTAAACTAAACTAAACTAAACTAAACTAGAAAGAAAATAAATCTAAACTATGGGCAAGAAATAAATAAAGCAAGTAAAAGGGGGATTTTATGGTAAGAGTTGAGAACTTTCAACCAACTTAATTACCACTAAACACTAGAAAATCACCAAAGCATGCAAAGAAAAACAAGGAAGCGATTAACTCGAAGAATTAAACAATATAATGAAGATGTTCCCTCCCTAGATTCAATTCAACCCTTTTCATGGCAATTAATTCATGGCAAGATAAGCTAAAGATACTTTGAATATTCATGCATCGATTCCTAAATTAGTTAAAACCTTGGTCTAGTTCTAACCGTCTAATTATGCCAATTAATTACCTTTATGGTCAAAAGCGCGATTAAAAGGAATAACTAGCCAATTAATTCGATTACCAAGTAAAGACTTAACCTTTAATGTTTCATATGATCAACAAAACACCACTAACATATAAAGGTCATTATATGTATAATCACATGCAAAATCATCTATTTAGAGTTGTTTAACACTATAATTTGATCAATCACTATCTCTTTAATTATCTATTGGTCCTAGACAATCAAGATACAAACTTTATGAATTAAATGGTCTTTTAAATCACAAAACTCAGATTATAAACAACCAAAACATATTACTAAGCATGGATGAACTAAGATTAAGTTAAACTTGAATTAAACATGAATTAAAGTATCAAAGCCATGAATTAATAAACCATTACATGAGTTTCATCTCCTCTAGGGAGGAAAACAGAAGAATTAGCCAAGAATGTTCATAAGAAAGATCTAGAAATTAAGAACAAAGATGAACATGATGAGAAAGAACATTAAAACCGTAAAAGCCGAATGATTCTTTTCTTGATCTTCACTCTTGAGCTTTAATCCTTCCAAGCAATTGCTTCAAGCTTCCTCTGCTCTTCTATGGTGTTTTCTGACGAATTAGGGTTGCCAACGTCGGAACCAAAGCTGCCAAACCGAGAGAATGATCGAATATATATATATATATATATATATATATATGCTGCCTGGCAGGGTTTGGCGCCGTGACCCTAGACTTCGCGCCGCGATCGCGGTGATGTTAGCGGCGCTAAGAGGTAAATCCGGGCAGATTTTGACTTGTAAAACTTTTCATGCCTATCTCGGATTTTATCCATTTTTCTTCATTCTTATGACCACTAATCCGATTTTAAACCTGAAAAATAATAATTAAAGATATTAAACATATATTAAACATATTTTCCATGATTTCTATTAAAAATAATTAAATATCGCATTAGAAATATAATTAAAAACCGCGATATCAGCACTATATTGCCCTTATAATTTATCTTATATCAAATTCAAATTGGGACTTCCGATTCATTTGGTAGTTGGCACCACCAATTCTCACATCAGAAGGTTATCTGTTCTACAAGGACTATATTTAATATAGGGTCTATATTGAGATTTACCATATATATATATATATATATATATATATATATATATATATATATAGAGAGAGAGAGAGAGAGAGAGAGAGAGAAATGGGTTTAAATAAAAAGAAAGTTAAGATAAAATATGTTTAAAGGATTACAAGTTGACACATGTAGTTTAATAATAAAGGGTGATAATAACTTTTTAAACATAAACCCATATTCTACTCCTACTTTTACTCAACCACTCCCATCAATAATTCATCTCTCTCTCTCTCCCTCTCTCTCTCTCTCTTCAGGAACTCCACTAGACACTCCTCTCTCTACATTACATTTTCCTCTCTCAACCACAATCCTCACCGCCACAGTGCACCATCGATAGATAATCCCCACGTCCTACCCACAAAGTGATACACAAAACAATCTTTAATCAAATGATTACAAAATTGATGCATAGAATATTCAACCTTGTTGCTAAATATAACAACATGCGTCAGAACTAATAATCTACCACCGATCATGATCTTGGAATCAAAAATAGAATTGATTACAAAAGAAGTTGATGAAACCTGATGAATGAAAAAATTGATCGATAAAGAAACAGTAACAACACAATGGATGCATAATTAACCTAACCACTACATACAACAACTCATCGATGAACCACAATGGAGGCACTATAGAATCGATGAGATACCAGATCTAGAGAAAGTAAACAGATAGATGTAGATACGAAACTGAAATGTTGATGTAATGTAATTTACTTGCCGCCGGTTTGAGATACTTACAAAATCGCAACCGTCGTTGGGATAAAATGATTTCAAGACTGAAATGCCGTCGATTACGAACGCCACATCGTGCGAGATCTGTGTCTCAATCGCCGGGTGAACTCGTTCTTGATTTTGGATCAATGATGATGTAGAGTGGGACGTCTGTTTGTTTTGCCTTATGGAGGAAAGATCTACGAGAGACGGTGGTTGGCGATGTAGGACAACCAACAATGAATGACAGTTCTCTTCTGGCCAATATATCTAGATTATTCCTGTTGCGGAGGTCAGTGGGAGCAAGAACAATGACAAACTGAGATCATGTATTCAAAGTCTACACTACACAAAAAGCCAAAGAGAAATGTGAATGGTAGGTGAATAATGGATACATATAAAATGGTCGTGCTATGCACACGGAAGCCGTGTGGTCAACAAAAGTAAAAAGTCGTATTTCGCATTTGGCAAGTGCGAAATACGTGTTGGAAAGTACGAAATACGTGTTTGGAAAGTGTGAAATACGTGTATTTGCATTTAGTTTCTCTTTGCCATCAAATAAATGTCAACTAAAAAATAAGAATCTTTGCTTTTCCACATAATAAAACAAAAATCTTTACTTTTTCAGACTCAATTAATGTAATTGAGGTGACAACTCACATGTTTGATTTACACTCCTTCCTCAAAAAGCTTTTGTTGTACTTTTTTTTTCTCTCAGACTAAAATCAATTCAAACTTTGGTATGGGGGTTGCATAACCAACCACCACCTCCGGCCACCACCTCCGCCATGTATCCACCGTAGACCACCACCATCACCTCCCCTTCCTTCTTCTCTACCACCATCGAGACCCCTTCCTTCTTTTCTACCACCGCACAACCCACCACCATCGTCTCAACTCCGTTCCCTTCGCCGGTCTTTGCCACGTCAACACCGCACAGTCCACCACCGATCGCTTCACAGTCCACCACCGATGGTGGTTGCGATTTTCATAGATGGTTCTTGTGATGGTGGTTGCAATTTCGGATCTCCTTGTTGACTGTGGTTGCGATTTTAGATCTGGCTTTGATGTGGTTTGCGATTTTAGATCTTGGCCAGAGGAGAAGGTAGTGAATGAGGTGGAGGGTTATAATGGTGGTGGTTGTAACCACTGTATCGTACTTTCTGTTAGGAGTGTGTAGTATTTCACATTTCCCAAATGCGATTTAGGAGTGCCACAAGCAAATTGTGCCGTGCGGATAGCCTGACCCATATAAAATGTATCTGCATTTAAATTCATTTAAATCGGGATGGGGAGAATTAAAAGAAAGAGAGAGAATATTAATAAAATGTCAAAACCACCCTTTAACCATTTGTGCCACATGTCATTACAAGAATCCCTCTTACCCCTCTTACTTATTTTTACCTTTTACTTGATCCTATCCCTATATATGTGTGTGTGTATATATATATATATAGGGGAGGGTTCATGCGAGAATCATTGTTAGTACGAGAACCGCGAAAACCAATCTCAGCCGTTCCTTGGATATGAGAAGTTAAACGGATGGAGAGCGTGGAGGGATAGAGTGTGGCAGGGTGCATGTGAGGAATTCATGGGTGGGCAATGACATTGAAGGAGGGGGAATTGGACGGATCAGATTGGTTCTCGCGGTTCTCGCATGAACTTTTTCCTATATATATATATATATATATATATATAGGAGTGATATACTAAAAAGAGAAAAGGACTATAAAAAGTAAGGAGAAATCTCAGCCATTGATTTTTTAAATTTCGTTCCTTAAAAATGTCTTTTTCTTTTTTCTATTAATAATTACAAATCAGTTAAGGGTATAAATGAACTGTTTTAAATTTCTTTCTTCTTTTTATCAGGTCGCCATTGTATATTTAAATTTTGTTCCTTAAAAAATGGCTTTTTCTTTTTTCTATTTTCAATAAAAAATCAGTTATTGTTATAATTGAACTATTTTAAATATCTCACTTCTAATAAAAAATGGTGTTTTCACAAGTCATTATCACACTTCACAGAAAATAAATATAAACTCCAAGCATGGATGGACAAGAAAAATAAATATTCATTAAATATATGAATAACTCTTGATGTTTAGTAACAAAGACACTTCATTTTTTGATGAACAATCACAACACATACTACATTCGAATAATATCACAACAAAAAATTATGCACACCAAAATTGAAGCACAATCTAGCCCCGGTAGATGCACAAACCATCTATGATGCACCGATTACATTTAATGCATAAATTACAACCATTTTGATCCACAGGATAAAAATATTCATACTTTGTGTGAAACGAAAGCATAGATGAACGACGACGGTCTAGGCGGCACTAGCCGGTGAGCATAATAACGGGAGCAGGGACACGGACGCGACTTGCATGTGGTAGCTGGTGGGCATAACGGCGGCGGCAATGATGGTCCAAGCAGTGGTGGTTATGCTTCACATAGACGGTGGTCGTTGACGAAGAAGATGGCGACACCATGGAGTCGCTCAGGAAGAAGACGGCGGTGGTTACGCTTCACATCGATAGTGGTCGGTGGTCGTTGTGATAAAAAACAGCGATAACCAGACGTGGGGGAGGCTACACATATTTGCGAAGTGGAGGATTAGGGTTTTCGTGTGGGTGGAACGCGAAAAATAGGAACATATCGTGGGGGTAGTGGGGGATTAGGGGAGAGAGAGAATTTTTTATGTTTTTTTGAAAGTTCATATTTTACCCTTTTATTAGTTGTGCCATATGTCGCCATATGTCAAGCCCAATACTCTCTACCCTTTTTACGTTAACTTTCTTTTTATTTGAATCTGATTATATATATATATATATATATATATATATATATATATATATATATATATATATATATATATATATATATATATATATATATATATATATATATATATATATAAAGCATTTACCCATTTTGCTTAAACTCTTAATTTTAAGTAAGATGATTTTACCAATATGTCCATATACATCCACACGACAATTAATTGAAAAAAGAAAACTACAATTAGTTATTATTATTGACATTCTAGCTTGGCATTTTACTAGCATTTTGTGAAAATAGGAAATTAGGGTGCTAATTAGAGAATAAATGAAAAATCATATAGTTTACATAAATGTAGAAAAATTACATCAAATTATAAAATTATTGGTCATTTTGAGATAAACCGGTTCCGTTTATGGAGTTTTTTCTCACTGTCCCCTTTTGTCATGCTGGCTCTCCTTTTATCATTCGAAACCAATAGTTGCAGTGTTGCAACCTCACCTTCATCCTCACCACAACATCATCCCCGTCTATTAACCATGCCGCTTCAGCTTCATTGGCCATCTTTATTTAACTTATTAATTCCCGTATTGATGATTACCTTGTTGACTTATATCTAATCTCAGAATATATATTCTACTGCTTTTAAAGCCCATTATTTATACTTTTGTCTACTCAACCTATACTCCTTTGGTGCGTAAATTAAGTTATTTTCGAATTCTTATGGAAATTTTCTCTGCTGCACCGACATTCTTACACACTTTCATTTACATTATCCAACATTCACCATGCTTCTCTTAATCACTGGATTTTATTTTGATTTTCAAGACATGAATATACACGTTCAAATAAGTGAATAATTCATAGTTAACTTTTGTTCTTAAATTATTAAAAACAAGTTCTTTTTTGCCAGCGCGTTGCGTCGGGATAAAAACAAATAAATATATTATCTCACTATGTGCATTTAAAGTGCTTAAAAAATAACATAATAGTAACGAACTTTTAGTGTTGTTGTATGAAAATCATAAAAATTCTTTTCTTAAAGACGAAAACAACTTAAGTTTTAATATTTTTTACTAATTATTTTAGCTACACAATTAGCAACTCTGATACATTTTTTAAGAATATTTCACATGATATGTATTTAACATAGATATATTATTTAGAAAAAATAAACCGATAATATAATAAAAGTAAAGAACTAAGATTCATTTTATTTTTATTAAATAAAATGAAAAAAAATAAATGAATCAAAATTTTATAATATTTAAATCTTTTCCTATAATAAAAAATAAAAATTTCTTTTTATCTTATTTCACACGCTCATAGCATCATCTACCATCCTGTCTATCACTATAAATCATCATTACTACTTAGTCATCTTCCCTAGAAAAAAAAATTTAACATCTATAAGATGTTCTTCCCAAAGTTGGTCTTGGCATCGTCGTTTCCACGATCACAACTATTTCAAAGATCACATTTGATTCTTACACTCCTTAGTACTCTGCAACAACGACAGACAATGACAATTATCTCCGTGTCCAAAAAATATATCATTTCTTAATTGAAATTTAAAATAAAATTATTGTACTTATAATAGAGCAAAATAGAAAAAAAAGTGTAACGCCCCAAAGTTCGTAAGTTTCTAAATATGAGTTTATATCTATTGAATGTTAAGTGTTATGTATGTTTAGTAGGTTGCCATTTTGTGGTTACAAGTTAAGGGGTTAGTTTTGCTTATTCTGAAACTTGAGAAGATCAGGGGCCAATTGTGTCAAACTATGAAATTTATAGATACATATGAGTCTTCTTTGACTCATTGTAGTTAAACAACATGAACACAACTACACATTCACGTAAACACACCCACACCACTTGTCCTTGGCTGATTTTGATTTCTAAGTGAGATTTAAACATCTGAAGTTGATCCTATAGTGATTCAGAAGAAAGAGGTAAGGATTCTTCATGTTTTGTTTGAGTTTGTAAGTCAAGAAAGGGATTTATAGGTTGAATCCATGTCAATAGCTTGGTATGAGGTGTTTGTGTTGTTTTGTGTCAAGATTCATGATAGAAAAAGTTAGTAGTAATGTTATAAGACTTGTTTGTATGGTTGAATCTGAGTTTAAGCAAGATTTGAGTGTAAAAAGGAGATGTCCGGCTGCTGTTCTCGAACAGAGCAAGAAGTCTACTGTACCGACTGTTCCTGCGGCTGTAAGGATTATTCCCTGCGGGCGTAGGAACATGTTTAGGGGTTTTTTGGCTGTTTAGGTTCTTGCGGCCGTAGGAAAGGTTCTTTGCAGCCGTATGAAGGTGTTTTAGAGTTTTCAGTGATTTTGCCTCCTGCGGCCGTAGGAAAGGGTTCCTGCAGGCGTAGGACTGTATTTTCATGAGTTGCCGTCTAAGGACGAAGGAAATGAGCCTACGGACGTAGTGCACATAGCCTACGACCGTAGGAAGTGTAGAGTACCCACTACGGGCGTAGGGTTTTTCCCCTGCGGTCGTAGGAGGTGGTTTTTAGCTGAGCTTTTGCTTGTCAGTCAGAATCATTGCAACAACGTCTAGAAATTAATGAGGTACTTGTTTACTGCTTGTAGGCAACAAGAGTTGACGTTTCCGTGATAGAGAATAGCTGTTTAATTGCTGGTAAGGTGAGTGTACTTACCTTTAATCAGATTAGCATACATATGTGCTTTAAGTGAACAGTATATCAATTGTATGTTTGATATGTGATTTGATTAAGTAAGGATCAGTAACACTATGTTGTAGTATTGAGTATATTCAGTATGCATATATGCACAAGGTGAATAGTATGATAATTGTGTTATGATACGTTTATGTAATGAGTTAAGATTATTGTTTAAAGGTACAGTAGCACCCAGTTATAGCATTACAGACAGAGATGTGGTATATTGAGATCCTTATACCCAAGTAAAGTGTCAGGGGTTGGATTACACCGAGGCGTGGTTCTATTCCTGGACCAGTTAACAGTTTAAACAGTTTTGCAGGTATTCAGTTTCAATGTGAGACATCCTGAAAAGAGTTCAATTAAACTATATATGTTTATATTCAGTTCAGTTAGTATGCTCACTAAGCGAAAGCTTATGTTTCAGTATGTTCTGCTTGCAGGTGAACCAGATTTCAGCAAGGGTAAGGCCCTAGTGCTCTGCACAGTTGGATAGCTCCAAGCTTTCGAAAAGAGTACTTTAACATTACTTTTGTGAAACTGTTAGCACTTATGTAAAGTAACTTGTTTTCCGCAAAGCTCTGATGTTTCAGGGTGCTAATCAGTAGTTACTGTCTACACTGGGAGATCTCATGCTAATCAGTAGTATCTACACCTGTGATGTTGGAATTTTTTTCAGAAATAATATAGTTTTTGAAAATTTTAACAAAGATACGTGGGTTTTTTTTTCATTTCAGAACTAATGTAGTCGAGATTCTCAATCTCGAATACTTTAACTTACCCTCACTTGTCACATCATCAGAACACTTCTCTGCTTCCATGTGACAACTTTTAAAGTTGTCGAGACTGTGAATCTCGGTTTTAAAGCTCCACCATTCGTTTTCTGATGTTCCATCCCATCCAATGACAACTTTAAAAGGATTCGAGATTGACAATCTCGGTTACTTTAATTTTGCCACCCAACCCTAGACAGCTTTAATTTCGTCCTTTACTCCCTACCATCCACCTACTTCGGCCTCCACGCAAACACAAACCGAATTTTCTTCTTTAAAAACCCAAGAAGAAGTGTTTGTTCATCATACAAACATATCAAGCTTACAATGCAAAAAAAATTCAAGTTTCTTTCTTCTGCTATTTTCTTGTGTTTTATTTTGTTAAAATGGCGCATACGAGAATTAGTCCTGGTCCAATTAACGACGAATTGTTATATTTAGAGAGAGAACACAGAGCGTATGGTTTGTTTTACGACCCATCAGATGATCAAGCATTAAACGTGAGAAGAGCTGACCGAATTTTGTGGTCACTTATCAAGGAGTACCCCATCTAGCCTAGGGTGATGAACTTCATTCGTATAGCCGGGTTCGGTGGAGTGTTTGACTGTGGTTACAAGGTATTTGACCACGGTCTTATAACAGCACTTGTAGAGAGATGGGTCAAAATTACGTTACCGGGATTTTTTCCAATGATCCGGTAACCGTTAATGGCTATATGGATTGGTATTGGCCTCGTACAGTAATATTTATTACCAATCCAGGGCCCGGTGTTGAAAACTCCTCCCGTGTACGTAATTTTGGATGAAATTTTGAAGTTGCGGTACGTGTATATATATATATATATATATATATATATATATATATATATAATTCTTATAATACCATACAAATATATTACTAATAATAATATTATCATATGAACTGAATGTAGATTGACGGTATTAGTCGGATGCATCAAAGAGCGGAGAGCATGATGGGAACTAACCCACGGAGTCAACAGTATGTACAAGAATTTTATGACATGTCTCGGGAGTATTTGCATCTAACACATGCAAATGACCGTATACATTACCAGTCAAGCCATGTGGTAGACACAAATGCTGCAGTCCCAGATGTGCCCCATAACATAAACCGGCTGCAAAGGATTCCAAGAAGATTGGGAAGACAAGGTGGTCGGAGGCGTTCGCAAACTGAAGCAGGTCCTTCAAACCAGGGTGAACACACACCGGTGTATGAAGCGGGTCCTTCGAACCAGGGTCAACAAACACCGGTGTATGAAGCGGGTCCTTCAAACCAGGGTGAACACACACCGGTGTATGAAGCTTCCGGGTCAACACACACCGGTGTATGAAGCTGGTCCTTCGAACTAGGGTCAACACACACCGGTGTATGAACCGGTCCTTTCTTATGATATCAGTGGTTCAAGTATGTAGTTTCAACATATTTTAAACTTTGAAACGCCTAGTGACCCATACCCATTTATGACACCTCCCCCACCGAATACGCAGTTTCAATAACAGAATTCCTCCATGTTTGATAGCATCTTTGGAGATCACTTTCAACACCCTCCCTCACCTACTGTTCAAAATGTAAATAGAAATAATTCTCCTGTAAGTTTCGGTAATTTAGATTTTGATATTAATATACCGTGTACAGAAAACGATACACAACAAGAAGAAGTAGTTAGACAAAGAAGAAATCGAAGAGCACCTAATTGTGGTACAGGAGGTAGGGTACATCATCATCATTAGTTTATTTTGGTTGTAATATTTAATTGTAATTGTAACTGTAATTTATTTATTTTCTTTATTATTTTGGTTGTAAATTGTAATTTTACGCCTTTATCTAAGTTGATTGTTTTCCCTCTTATCAACCATGTCATCCCTTTTTACTACTATCGTATAGAGTAATTGATCAAAATCTGAGTCAAGACATTAGATACTTTGACATCCACCTTTATTAAATTCCATTTTTTACTTCTTTATGTCCATTAAATATGTCATGTTAACATCCATGCTTAAGCTTTACTTCTACTATATGTTTATGTAAAGAGAATGTGGTTTCAATAACCAATATCTGGTGTCTCTATCATTTAGTTAAACATGTTACTCAATGACATGAAATCAGTGAGAAACTATTCCCCGTCGCCGCTTTGCGCGGGTTTCTTGCTAGTATATGTATATGTATATATATATATACATATATATATATATATATATATACACATATATATATATATATATATATATATATATATATATATATATAGGATATGGTTATACTACAAAGAGAAGATGACTAGTAAAAAAAGAATAAATCTCAGCCATCCAAAATTTTAAATCTGATTCTAAAAAATTGGCTTTTTCCTTTTTATTTAAATTATTAAAAAAAACAATTAAGAGTATAATTTTCATTCAAAGTTTTAAAATTTCAATTTTGCTCCTAAAAATGGGGTGTTCACTGATCGAATAAAATAGAATAACCGAACCAAAAATTTTGGATCGGACTATTTGGTTCGGATACTTCGGATTTTTGGATCTGATTGGATCAAAACCGAATAATTACTACGGATTCTGGTTTGGTTCTCGTTACTATATTTTAAACCGAACAAACCGAATAAGAATATATATAACACTATTGTAACAAGTAATCCATACGTGTTATGTCTATTCTTATTTACAACTTATTATTTTTAATTATATAAACATAAAGTCACTAGTCCCACGAGTTATTGTAACTTGGACAACTATGTTTTAATATTAATCGTATATGTATTGAATCTAGTTTTAATATATCGACTCTTTAAGCATGTATTTATGTAAGAATGAAAACCGAACTGAAAAAACAGATCCAAAATTGTAATTTGGATGGTTTGGTTTTGATCCTAAAACTATTTGGATGGATCGGATCGCACTTTTCAAAACCGAAATCCAATTTGATTAACTCAATCGGATCGGATCAAACTGATCCATCCGAACGTACACCCCTACTTAAAAATGTGGCTTTTTCCCCATAACTTTTTTTGATTCGCGCCATAAAATAAAAGATGCACAAAAACACTATATGATGGTCATTAGACACACTGATTCACATATAATTCATTTTAAAAAAATTACAAAATCAATACATAAAGGATTAGATGCTAAACCAGTTATCTTGAACCCAAAATGACATTTATTAACTGATACAGTGATGCATAATTCATCATCTGATGCATAAGAACTATAAAAGAATATGATGCACAAGAATATTATCTCATGCATAAGAACTTAAAATTGGATGAAAAAGAAACATGATACAGGTCAAAGAATGTTATACAAAAAAATTGATGATACAGATCTGAGATTGTTTCGTACATACATCGTCTGCAACAAAGGCGGAAACCCTAGAAATCGAATGGCGATTGTGCATGTGAAGGCGGTGAGCATTGAAATGGCGATCATCGAATGGCGAGTGTGCATCTGGGAGTGGCGAGCATCGACACAAGTTTTGTCGAAACAATCGTCGACTGTGCGAAGATCGAACAGAGAGCGGCGAATGGCGAACGGCGAGCGGAAAAAGGTGAACGACAGACGACGAGCGGCAGTATATTCGTCGGGAAGGCGGAAGATCTAGTAGGGTTTGGGGGAGGCGTGTGCATCACCGGGCACCATCTTTCGCCGATGATTCACAACAACATCGACTAAGCGCCTGTAGTATGGACTACGAAGTAGAGGGAAGCGGAGGCGGAGGATGGCGTCCCGATAGGTTGGAGGGGAGGGGAGGGGATGGGGCGGAAATTAAAAGTCGATAGGGTTAGGAATGTGGGAACATGGGGGCGGTAAATAGGGGAGAGAAACTGACCTTTTTTTAAGTTCCAAAATTACCCTTATTGATTAAAGTACACATGCGAAAAGGGTTTTATTTGCGAAAAGTGCGAGAAGCAATCTCAGCCACTTATTTGTATTTGATCTAGTGGTCTAGATTAATCATATTTTTTTATTTTTTTTAATTTAAAAGGGAATTATAGTAAATCAAAACATTTCTCTCTCCTAATATTTTCAAACAAAATAAATCAGAATGATTTAATACTAAAATAAAAATTTTACAGTATTCAACGATGAATATACCTCTCACAGGTTTTCCTACATTACTGTATACAATAATGAACACAACCAAAAGTATATAAATTTTCATATTAAATTTGTAATATGCAATACTGAACACAATTTTTACAAACAAAAAATGTAATTTCTAATGAATGAATCCAACAAGAAAAGCTATGTAAATATTTCAACGCACAAAGAAATGACATATTCTCAATACACATAATCACAAGATAAAACTTAAAATCAAAGAAAATAAATTTCAAAAATTAAAAAGGTAAAAATATAAATATGTATTTCTGTTCATCTACACCGGGAGATCTCACGATATCTACACCGGTGATGTTGGAATTTTTTCACAAATAATATAGTTTTTGAAAAATTTAACAAAGATACATGGTTTTTTTTTTCATTTCAGAACTAATGTAGTCGAGATTCTCAATCTCGAATACTTTAACTTTTCCTCACTTGTCACATCATCAGAACACTTCTCCGCTTCCATGTGACAACTTTTAAAGTAGTCGAGACTGTGAATCTCGGTTTTAAAGCTCCACCATTCGTTTTCTGATGTGCCGTCCCATCCAATGACAACTTTAAAAGGATTTGAGATTGACAATCTCGGTTACTTTAATTTTTCCACCCAACCCTAGACAGCTTTAATTTTGTCCTTTACTCCCCACCATCCACCTACTTCGGCCTCCATGCAAACACAAACCGAATTTTCTTCTTTAAAAACCCAAGAAGAAGTGTTTGTTCATCACACAAACACAGCAAGCTTACACAGCAAAAAAAAATTCAAGTTTCTTTCTTCTGCTAATTTCTTGTGTTTTATTTTGTTAAAATGGCATATACGAGAGTTAGTCCTGGTCCAATTAACAACGAATTGTTATATTTAGAGAGAGAACACATAGCGTATGGTTTGTTTCACGACCCATCAGATGATCAAGCATTAAACGTGAGAAGAGCTGACCGAATTTTTTGGTCACTTATCAAGGAGTACCCCATCCAGCCTAGGGTGATGAACTTCATTCGTACAGCCGGGTTCGGTGGAGTGTTTGACTGTGGTTACAAGGTATTTGACCACGGTCTGATAACAGCACTTGTAGAGAGATGGCGTAATGAAACTCACACTTTTCACCTACCATTTGGGGAGATGACTATTACACTGCAGGACGTGCAGGTATTGTGGGGTTTACAGGTTAAGGGTGAAGCTATCTCGGGAAAAGAAAAACAATGGTATTTTAATGAGGCGTATAACAAGTTGGGAGAGTGCTGTTTTAGCATGTCTGTATAGAAATCTGTGCAAAGCAACATCAACGGATGCAATAGAAATTGCTGGTCTGCTTATGTTGTTGCAGCTGTGGTCTTGGTGCAGGATTCCGTGCACCTTCCTGATTTTGCCTTCAACCGCTTTTGATATTTCTGGCAAACCTTATGGTGCTTGGTAAGTAAATATTTTCAAAAAATAGAAACATGTCATCTAAAATTAGTTATTCTTATTTGAAAGTAATATTAATTTTCGTATAATTATGGAGGTGGAACCGTGAGACTAGTTTCGTCGACTCATCCGCGCACATGTTACACGGATTTCGGTCTCAGCTACAGATGTTACACGAGAGTGAGGTATTTTTGGGTTTATATATAACAGGTTTTTACTTCTTTTTGTCGAAGCTAAAATATAAAACCAATATTTGCACGTTATCTGGACACCTTATGACGATGCTTTTAATAAACTGCCAATTTTTTGCACTAATGATTACGAAAATTGGTTGTGTGATACTTATCTAATCTTTGGGGAAATTATTAAGGAGTGTTTACCTAGCATTGTAATGAGACAATTTCATTTGATCCAAACACTTCCCTCAACAATTCGATTATCAAGTATCATGCAACGTAGGGATCTACATAAGGTCACACGTCGAGGGTCCAGTATGAAAGACCGGAGGAATGAACATGAAACACAGATTACCCAATGGAACAATCGGGGTCAAAATTACGTTACCAGGATTTTTTCCAATGATCCGGTAACCGTTAATGGCTATATGGATTGGTACAGGCCTCGTACAGAAATATTTATTACCAATCCAGGCCCCGGTGTTGAAAATGTTGGGTTAATCGGTTTGATTATCCCGGATCACATAATCGTATACATGGCTGATTTATGGAGTTAATAAGAGTTTATTATAATTATGTTTTATTTAAAGTTTATTAATTAGAATGTTATGCTTTACTTTGTTTATGAGTCATGTTTGCATGGAATTGGTCATGCATGAAGTTAGGAGATAAAGGAATGGTGGGAACGTGGCCTATAAATAAGGCAGAATTAGGTAGCATTTGATTTTATTTTTCCTATAAATTGTATTTGGTATTTCATTTTTTAATAGTAGAATTATTCAACATGTAGTTGTTTGAGAGCTTCTTTCATCGGCAGCACTGCTGCGTTTTTTTTTCATATGTTTTTTCTTTTTATTTTTTTTGTGAGTTCATTGAAATGTGAGTGAGATGCTATTTGATATCCAACACTTGGTATCAGAGCCTTGCTCGTGAAAGGGAGATGTAAGCAACCTTTTATCATTTGTTCCGCGTTGAAGAGTCTAACCGACGGAGGTGCACGAAAAACGAACGTGAAGGATCCGTCAAAGCAGGTGGCTTTGGATTTTGTTCGTTTAGCGGGTTAAAGAAAACGGTAAAAGCGGTAGCTCGTTTTCTTGGTCGGGGCGAATAGAGCTCTTGGAACGGGTTTGATCGGAAAAGGGTTGAAGGTATCAAATAGGAGGTTAACAGAAGCGGAAAGCAAGCAGAAGAAATCATAAACAGGTTAGTTATTTGGTTTGGCTTGTTTGCACGGAAGGATGGATAATCAACACGGTTGTACATCGTGGTGTTGGAGTTCAAATCAGGTGACTTTGTATGTGGCCGGGGAAGAGGCCGTCGATACGGAAAAAATTCGTGATGTTAATGAACGTGTCCAACGTGATACCATATTACATGTTACCGGTGTTGTGGAAAAAATCTAGCGGTTGAGCTAAAGAAGAACTTGGACGTGCCTAAGTTAGAGGTCGGGTGTCCGGGAAAGGTTGCGATGAAGAACGCAATGTGAACAAACCGATTAAGGGGGTGATTGTTGGGTTAATCCGTTTGATTATCCCGGATCACATAATCGTATACATGGCTGATTTATGGAGTTAATAAGAGTTTATTATAGTTATGTTTTATTTAAAATTTATTAATTAGAATCTTATGCTTTACTTTGTTTATGAGTCATGTTTGCATTGAATTGGTCATGCATGAAGTTAGGAGATAAAGGAATGGTGGGAACGTGGCCTATAAATAAGGCAGAATTAGGTAGCATTTGGTTTTATTTTTCCTATAAATTGTATTTGGTATTTCATTTTGCAATAGTAGAATTATTCAACATGTAGTTGTTTGAGAGCTTCTTTCACCGGCAGCACTGCTGCGTTTTTTTTTCATATGTTTTTTCTTTTTATTTTTTTTGTGAGTTCATTGAAATGTGAGTGAGATGCTATTTGATATCCAACAGAAAACTCCTCCCGTGTACGTAATTTTGGAGGAAATTTTGAAGTTGGGGTACGTAATTTTGTGAATTCCTCCATGTTTGATAGCATCTTTGGAGATCACTTTCAACACCCTCCCTCACCTACTGTTCAAAATGTAAATAGAAATAATTCTCCTATAAGTTTTGGTAATTTAGATTTTGATATTATAATACTGTGGACAGAAGACAATACACAACAAGAAGAAGTAGTTAGACCAAGAAGAAATCAATGAGCACCTAATTGTGGTATAGGAGGTCGGCTACATCATCATCATTAGTTTATTTTGGTTGTAAATTTTTATTTTAATTGTAATTGTAATTTATTTATTCTCTTTATTATTTTGGTTGTAAATTGTAATTTTACGCCTTCGTCTAAGTCGATTGTTTTCCCTCTTATCAATTGATGAATAAACATACAAAGAAACACACCGGAGTCTTCAGCCTTACCTTGAGGTACATCTTTGGCATATTTTAGACTTGTTGAAGGGATGTTGTATCGACCTGACCTTTCGAGGTAAGAAAAACTATGTTCAAAAGGAACCATTACTTGTGACCAATGGTTAAGGATTGATTTTAGTTCTGGAAATTTGATACATCGCCGACTGCTACAAAATAAGGTTGTAGCTGCAGTAACTAGATTGATCTGCACAAGCAACCATATGTTTTCATTTACACATAATGGTATATAAACAATATCGATATCCGTGTAGGTAAAACTCCTCGACAGTACGGGCCTATCCGTACTCAGCCACCAGATCAACCAGTTCTGGAGGTTGTGGAGTATCCCTGACATGCCGCCTCCAAGAACATCGCATCCTACGGGTGGTGGGAAATGTTGGCTCTGAGTTATAATCATCTTTATTGGCCTCATCCGAAAAAGTTCCATTACTCTGTTACGTCGATGATTCATTTTTTAAGAGTGAAAGTTTTTTATGACCAAGTGTGTTTTGTGTTTTTGTTCAAACGATACTTCAATTTTTATACTAATAAGTAGTTGGGAATGCCATTCTCAACTACTTTTGACATGAAATGACTGCATGAGGAAGAAGTTGGGAATGCCATTCTCAGCTACTTTAGACATGAAATGTCTGGGTCAGGAATCTTACTGTAGTACTTTTTCAGAAGTTGGGAATGCCATTCTCAACTACTTTTGACATGAAATGACTGCGTCAAGAATCTTACTATAGTACTTTTTAAGAAGTCGGGAATGCCATTCTCATCTACTTTTTCAAGACACCATCCTTTCCTACATATACTTTTTCAGTTGAAATGAGAAAATTAAACTCCTTTCCTCATTATGGTTTTAAATCGTCCTTTCGTTGTAAACTTGTATTGGGGTTCTAACCTGAAATATGAAAATGGACGGGTGTTGTATGATGATCCCACAAAAATAAGTTCTGTTGTCTTCACAAACAGACTTAATTATGCAAATTTTGTTGACTTGGTTTACAGGTATGTTGGGGTTACAAAAGAAGAGTATCGAATAAGAATGTATTTATGTTTCGAATTTCATGGTGTTTCAAATGTATCTGAAATACTAGGAGATGAAAGCCTAGAAACATTATACTACGTACATGATACCGAGCAAAATTTCTGGGGTCATATTTTAGTTAAGATGGAGTATATGTTGCAACCACCACAACATACAGGCTTTGTTCAAATGCTGCGAAATTTCACTCCAACTAATGTTGCCGCTGTCCCTTCAGATGTTAATCCAGAAGGTTCGATGCATGACCACCAATTTAACATGGCGGGTGCCTCAACATCAAATTCACGTTTAGATGACGAATATGATGCTGGTTTTGATAGATTCGATGAAGGCAACTCACAAAATAGTGAAGAAACGATAGATGAATTCCACGATAATGGGGAAGACGAAGAGTCTGATGACGATAAAGGCGCACATGTAGAGCAAGTACATCACCTTCTTTACATGACTTTAGTCAATGGAATACAAATGTAGATTCGGAGGCTGATAACTTACCCGTATTTGATGACGAGGAGGAAATGGATTTTTATGTTGAGTCGTCAAATGAAATTCGGATTGGTATGTATTTCTCTAGCAAGCAAGAGTTGATGTATGCCATTAGGAGATGGAATATATCCCGAAATAGAGAGCTTTCCGTTGTTGAAAGCACATCTGTATTGTGGAAAGCTGTTTGCTATACTCAGAACAACAGAAGGAACACCTCAAACCTTCTTGATGGCACCCCCTCATGTAAATGGTTTGTACGTGCAATAAAAAAGAAGAAGCATCACATGTGGCAAATCACAAGATGGGTGGCTAGTCACAATTGCTATAGGACTGTTATTTCTAATAATAACAGAAGTTTGAAGTCAGTAATAGCCTCTCATATCATGCACTCAATTCGTGTAGATATCGCCTACCCGGTCAAGCAGATCCTAACAGATATTAAAAACAGCATGAATGTTGATATATCTTACATTAAGGGATGGCGGGCTAGGAAGAAGGCTATAGAATGCATATTTGGTAGTTAGGAGAGCAACTTTGAGGAGTTGCCAAGGTACATTGGTGCTTTGATGTCGACTAACCCTAAAACAGTTGTTCAGTGGTTGCATCACTCGAGTAGCTCGTCCAATGCTTTTACCTTTAACTATGTTTTATGGGCTTTCGGACCCGCTATTGAAGCTTTTAACCACTGCATCCCTTTGATTTGTGTGGACGGGACCCATTTAAAGGGTTCCTATAAAGAGAAGCTGCTTACAGCCGTAACAAAGGACTCCAACAATCATATTTTACCACTCGCATATGCCATTGTTGACGAGGAGACTGTGGAAAGCTGGTCTTGGTTCTTTGACCACCTAAGGTGGTATGTTGCAAATACGTCTGAGAGACAACTTTGTGTCATCTCTGATAGACACAATGGGATCATTAATGCAATGAAAAATCTTGAAGACCGGAAGGAGCCAATGGCGTATCACCGGTATATTCTATGTCACGTCAAAAGAAATTTTATGAAGCGGTTCAAGAACTACAGACTGAAGAAACTTTGTTGGGCAATGGGCTGCATGACTCAGAGGTGAAAATATAGGGAATCCCTACAAGAAATGAAAGCGATCGACACTAATGCATGGGAGTTTTTGAAAGCAATTGGTACGGCTAAATGGTCGCTTCTGCATGACAGAAATCATCGTCGTTGGGGAAACCTAACGACGAATATTGCAGAGAGTTTGAACAATGTCTTGCGTGGTGCTAGGCTTCTTCCCATTAAGGCTTTAATTGATTTCACATTCAATAGAACTGTGCGGCAATTTAGAAAGCACAGGGAAATTGCTATGAACTGCGAGACGCCCCTACCCCACGCATGTGGCGTCTTGATATATGCATTTTTATGCATATTTTACATGCTAGAATACCCCGTACTTAGCCCAAATCCAAGGTGATTCTTATTATAATTGATCAATATTGCTTAACATTCACCATGCAGGTTAAAAAGAGCTTTAAGTAAGATAAATGGGCAAAAAAAGGGAAGAATAGAAGAAAAATGAAGTTTGTGAAAAGACACCCTACGGCCGCAGTAGATATGTCCTACGGCCGTAGGAGTTATTCTTCTAGAAGGGTTAACCAGACACCCTACGGCCGCAGTAAGAAGTTGCTACGGCCGTAGGAACACCTAATCCGCAGCCATCATTACCTGCCAGATTTCTTGCGTGTGTCGGTTGAGTGGCAGAATCTTGCGTGTGGAGAAACTCCGATCCAGCCACCCTACGGCCATAGAGGATACTTCCTACGGCCGTAGGAAGATCTGTTACAGCACATTAAATGGCAGAATCGGCCATTTGCACAAGGGTGACAATTTTTCACCACATTTCGGACCAACACCCCCAAACACTCTCCCCAAGAACCCTAACACTCCAAGAACATTTCTTGGTGATTCTAAGGTGGAGAGATTGGATTTGAAGGCTTGGAACAACATCTTGGAGCTTGGATTCCTTAGTTTTATCATTGCTTAGCTTGGGTATACTCTTTCCATTTCTTATTTCAATCATGTACCCATGTGTTCCAGATGTTGTAGTATTAATCTTGATGTATATGGATAACTAAACTCATTTCACTTGGGCGAAGATGATTCTTGGCTAGTTATGGCAATATATTTGACTTTTATGTTGACTTGATTCAAATATGCATGTTTGATTTTGAATACAATTGTGTTTTATCAACTTAGTATGTTTAATCTTACCATGTCCATGTGTAATAATGTGTATAGGATAATTCCTTCATGTTTAAGCATGTGGATATTCAAGAATTATGGTTGATTTGATTAATTCCATGTTAAGCTTGTTATTAGAAATGATACATCTTGCATGGTTGTCATTAGATATCATTGTTGGGATATGTTTTGAATCATTTTAGGTTCATCAATTATTTGTCATTTTATTCATATGTTGGTTTTATGCATGCCTTATGATTGTAGATGAAAATCTTGTCATTTGGTGTATTTATGGGTCAAACATGCTATTAATAATTAAAGGATTCACAAAGATGTTTGTTGGTATGTTTAGATGGTGAAATGAACTCACATGTATGCCCTTGATATGCTGGTCTTGGTGTTCAATGTGCATATCACATGATTCATGTTTTAAGAAGTGTTGGCTATACTAGAAATGGTAGGTTTAACATGGTCATATCTTTAGTAATCATGTGGCTAAATATTAAAATCCCTTAATTGTGAGGTTTGAGTGTAGAGGAGTTTGTGACCCCATTGTACCAATTTGCATGTGTTTATGATCTGAGATTAAAGTCTAGATTGTAATTTGTTGTTGAATGCCTTTATGTTAGATCTGACTGTTCTGTCGTATTGGTTCCTACGGCCGCAGGAATAAACAGCCGTAGGACAGTACAACTTGCTACGGCCGTAGGATATATTTCCTACGGCCGCAGAAGGCATTTTTATCACAGTGTGCTGTTTTTGCTTATTTTAACCATTTTAACTGCTTTGACACCTTTTTGAGTTCTGAGGACTACTGGACATGTCATTTGAAAAGATGTTTGTCTTTGTAGTCTGATTTGGACACGATCTGGTGGATCTGTAGTTGAATTCTGATATGCCATTACTTGCTTAATCATGTTTAATTGTTAAATCTGAGTCTTGATAACTCGAGTGATGATTCTTACATGATAATGTGATTTTGTTGAGTATTAGAACAACATGCTATGCGCTTAATCTATTCAAGTCTTCATATTTTGTGTTGTATTGTGTTATTGCCATGATTAGTCAAGATGATTCGAAAGCCTGAGTGATCTGTTATCCAGCTGTTTGCCTTGGGTATTAGTCTGTGTTAGTTACTGTAGTTCTTGATTAATTTAGTTCATTCTGTTACTTGCTTTAATTAATTCTGCTGATCAAACAACAATGAGACTTAAGTATTGGTAGCTTCCTGTCCTGGTGGAACGATATCCGGTCTTACTGAGGCTGTACAACTATTGACCAGGTTATAATTGCCTGAGTCGTGTGTAGTATCTGCTTAGTAACATCGTTTTTATAAAATTAAAATGAGGTTGTGTCACAAGATTTTATAACAAGAAAAACCAGCAGTATATGCTACACCAAGTTTTTGGCGCCGCTGCCGGGGACAGGCAATACTGAGAAATAGTTTAATTGTTGATTCGATCTTGTTACTTGAGTTAGGTGTGCCTGATTAGGTAGTCACTTGCTTTTTCTACCTCTTTCTCGCACCCTCTGTCTGTTTGTTCTCTTTTGAACAAATTAAGCCTTTTCAAGAACCGGAGCGTGAGTTTCGACGACGCCGACGCCGTCAACGCCAACGCCAAAGAGAACGTTTACTAAACATGGCGGAAGAAGGACCACCACCACCTGTTAGGACACTCAGTGACTATGTTCGTCTGGATATCAACAACATCCAGAACAACATCATTCGACCTAGGGTGGCAGCGAACAATTTTTAAATCAAACCAAACGTAATGGTTCAAAATTATGTTCAATTTCATGGTTTACTCGACGAGGATGCAAACGCTCACATCCGTAGTTTTCTCGAAATCTGCTATACTTTCAAAATTAATGGTGTTACTGATGACGCCATTCGCTTGCGTTTATTCCCGTTTTCTCTCAAAGACAAAGCCAAGCTTTGGCTTAATTCTCTCCAGGTGAATTCCGTTGCTACATGGAATGAACTTGTTGCCAAATTTCTAGCTAAATACTACCCGCCGCCAAAACGGCCAAGCTACGTAATGATATCTCATCGTTTCAGCTGACTGACGGGGAAAGTCTTTATGATGCCTGGGAGAGATACAAGGATCTCATGAGAAGATGTCCTTCACACGGATACAACCTATGAAATCAAATGATCCCTTGTCACTCGGCAGATGATAGATGCTGCCGCAGGAGGTGCATTGGGTAGCAAAGACCCACAAGCGTGCTATGATCTTATCGAAGATATGGCAACCAACAGCTACCAATGGAACCCCTCCACGAGACTGAAACCACCAAAGAACGGTGGAGTTTTCAATGTGGATGCTTTATCTGATCTTTCTGCACAGGTAGAGAAGTTGACAAAGAAAATGGATCAGATGTATGCTCATCCTAAATAGGCTACTTGTAATTTCTGCTCAGGGCCACATCCTAGTGACCAATGCCACGAGGAAACTCCTGCTCACGAGGAAGTCGATTTCATTACTAATCAGCCGAGGTCTCAGTATAATCCCAATGCAACCAACTATAATCATGCATGGAGGGATCACGGGAATTTCAATTATAATAACCAAACCACTAAACCCCCTCCAGGGATTCTGTACCCACAGAGACCACGTCAGCCTCAGCAGTTTAATCGTCAACAACAACCATATGAGCAACCACGTCAGTATAACACTCAACCACCGCTTCCCAATCAATCTGCATCATCATCTTCTTCAGTATCTTCCAATCTGGAAGATCTTGTGAAGCAATATCTGGCACAATCCGACTTACGTTTCAACCAAACAGATGTTAGACTCAATCAAACGGAAGCAACTATGAGAAATCAACAAACTTCACTTCAAAATCTCGAAAATCATGTTGGCCAGATGTCTAAGCTCTTGTTAGAGCGACCACAGGGAAGTCTCCCGAGCAACACGGATACCAATCTGAGAGCACACGTGAAGGCAATCACTTTGCGTAGTGGGACGGCCACGGTACCACCACCGTTTCCCTCTCAATCCAAAGAAACTGAAAAACAGGTCCAATTGGAGGATTCTGACGAGGCGCATAACAGGCTAGACCCAGCAAGTACCGCGCAAGTCAAACCTCCGGTCAAAATATTTCAGCCTACTATTCCTTTCCCCAGAGATTGAGGAATGAGAAAATGGAGGAACAGTATGGTAAGTTCTTAGAGCTATTCAAACAGCTCCATGTGAACATTCCATTTGTTAAGGCCCTCGCACAGATGCCTAAATATGCCAAATTTCTTAAGGATTTTCTCAGCAACAAGAAGAAATTGGAGGACCTGTCGTTGGTGACTTTAAACGAGGAGTGCTCGGCCATTCTTCAAAATAAGTTGCCAGCAAAGAAAACCGATCCTGGGAGCTTTATAATCCAATGTCTGATTGGTTATCTCACTGTAAACAACGCTCTAGCTGATCTAGGTGCCAGCATCAACTTGATGCCATACTCTGTATTTTCTAGACTGGGCCTAGGAGAACCAAAACCGACTCGTATGTCACTTCAGCTAGCTGATTGTTCTGTCAAATATCCACGAGGGATAGTCGAAAACATCTTGGTTAAGGTTGACAAATTTGTGTTTCCTCCAGATTTTTTCATCCTAGATATGTACGAGGACAAAAACGTCCCACTCATTCTTGGTCGTCCATTCCTAGCCACTACTCTAGCATTAATTGACGTTCGCAATGGAAAGCTTACGCTTCGAGTAGATAAGGATGAAGTGACTTTTGACATTCAAAAGTCAATGAAACACTCAGCAAGCCAGGATGACACTCTTTATTTTGTTGATATATTTCATTGTTATCCCGTGGATCAAATTGTTTCTACTCTAGAGAAGGATGCATTTGACACGCAAATCCTAGATGAGGTTGTCTTGGATGTAGAGCAGGTAAAGCTTGTCTCTGATAAGCTAACCATCACTATTCCACTTGATGAGACACCTATCTCAGATGTTTTCGAGGTCCTTAAAAAATCCGAGAGCTCAGCTTCTCGACCATCTATTGTGGACCCACCTTCTCTTGAACTCAAAGAACTTCCTTCTCATCTTGAATATGCATTCTTGGAGGAAGATTCTAAGCTGCCTGTGATAATAGCTTCGAACCTTACTGTTGATGAGAAAAGTAAGCTATTACAGGTTCTGAAAAATCACAAAACTGCCCTTGCATGGAAAATTTCTGACATCAAGGGGATTAGTCCATCCTTCTGCACACATAAGATTCTTATAGAGGATAATTATAAGCCGTGTGTGCAGCATCAGAGACGTTTGAATCCCAACATGCAAGAGGTAGTCAACAAAGAAGTTATAAAGCTGCTGGATGCCGGCTTGATCTACCCTATCTCCGATAGTCCGTGGGTCAGTCCAGTCCAGGTTGTTCCCAAAAAGGGAGGAATGACCGTCATTCTGAATGATAAAACGAGTTAGTTCCAACTCGTACGGTCACGGGGTGGCGTGTGTGCATTGATTATCGCAAACTCAATGAGGCCACACGTAAGGATCACTTCCCCCTTCCTTTCATCGACCAAATGTTGGAGCATTTGGCTGTAAACGCCTTTTATTGCTTCCTTGATGGATTCTCCGGATACTTTAAGATTCCTATCCAACCGGAGGACCAAGAGAAGACAACTTTTACATGCCCCTACGGTACTTTCGCCTATCGGTGTATGCCTTTTGGGTTATGTAACGCTCCTGCAATATTTCAGCGATGCATGACGACTATATTTCATGACATGATTGAGGATTGTGTCGAGGTGTTCATGGATGACTTTTCAGTCTTCGGTAACTCCTTTGATACATGTCTTCAGAATTTAGACAAGATGCTATCTCGCTGTGAAGAAACTAACCTCGTTCTTAACTGGGAAAAATGCCATTTTATGGTACGCGAAGGTATAGTTTTGGGTCATAAAATCTCCAATGAGGGAATCGAGGTTGACAAAGCTAAAATCGATGTTATTGCAAAGCTACCTCCACCCTCCAATATCAAAGGCATTAGGAGCTTTCTCGGACACGCAGGGTTTTACCGGCGCTTCATAAAGGATTTTTCGAAAATCACTCGGCCGTTAACCCATCTTCTTGAGAAAGACGCTTCTTTCATCTTTTCTCCTGAGTGTGATCACACATTTAAGTTTCTGAAGGAGAAATTAACAAATGCTCCCATCCTGGTCGCAACCATTTGAGCTTATGTGTGATGCCAGTAATTTCGCTGTTGGTGCTATCTTGGGCCAACGGATAAATAATCACTTTCAGCCGATTTATTACGCCAGCAAGACACTGACTGACGCTCAAGAAAACTATACAGTCACTGAGAAGGAATTGCTAGCATTAGTCTTTGCGTTCGACAAATTCAGATCTTATCTGGTGTTATCGAAAACCGTGCTCTTCGTTATCTCTTCGCAAAGCAAGATGCGAAGCCCCGTCTCATTCGGTGGATTTTGCTCTTGCAAGAATTTGACATTGAGATCAAAGACAAAAAAGGAGCAGAAAATCTGACTGCTGACCATCTCTCTCGTCTTGAAAATCCAAATCCTGAGGTGCTAATTGAGTCCGGCATAAAAGATAACTTTCCTGATGAATTTTTATTCGCCGTGACTAGTACTGAAGAGATCCCCTGGTATGCTGACATAGCAAACTATTTAGCAGCAGAGGTGATGATCAAAGGTCTCACACACCAATAGAGGAGAAAATTTATCTCCGAGCTTAAATACTACTTCTGGGAGGATCCTTATCTGTTTCGGGTAGGAGCCGACCAAGTCATCCGTAGATGTGTGAGTGATTCTGAAGCTGTGGACATCCTTCAGCACTGCCATGCAGGCCCAACAGGAGGCCATCACGGACCTAGCTACACTGCTAAAAAGGTTCTTGATGCAGGTTTCTTTTGTCCTACCCTGTTCAAGGATGCTCATCTTTTCGTAAAATCGTGCGACTCATGCCAGAAATCTGGAAACATCTCATCCCGAAATGAGTTTCCCCAAAATCCAATTCAAGTTTGTGAAATATTTGACATTTGGGGAATAGATTTCATGGGTCCTTTTCCTGGTTCACAAGGAAACAAATATATCCTTGTAGCAGTCGATTATCTGTCAAAATGGGCTGAGGCGCAAGCCTTGCCTACAAATGACGCAAGGGTAGTTTGTAAATTTCTGAAAAGATTATTTTCACGATTCGGTACCCCCAGAGCACTGATAAGCGACAGGGGTACACATTTCTATAACGCACAGTTAGAGAAAGTTCTTAAACGATATGGTGTTACTCATAGATTCTCTACTGCGTATCATCCGCAAACCAGCGGACAAGTCGAAGTTACCAACCGTAGTCTTAAACGAATTCTGGAAAGAACCGTTGGTAACAGCCCAAAAGATTGGGCAGAGAAATTAGACGACGCACTTTGGGCGTTTCGCACTGCTTTCAAGACACCTATCGGTACTACACCGCATAGGTTGGTTTATGGAAAAGCCTATTGTCTACCTGTTGAACTTGAGCACAAAGCTTACTGGGCTTTGAAAGCCGCTAATTTTGACTCGAAAAGTTCAGCAGACAATCATTTGTTTCAGCTGAGTGAGCTTGATGAACTACGGTTCCAAGCTTACGATAATTCCATGATGTACAAGGAAAAGATGAAAGCTTAACATGACTCCCGCCTGAAGGACAAGAAATTCCAGGCTGGAGATCATGTGCTTCTATATAATTCTCGTCTTCGTCTTTTTCTACATAAGTTGAAGTCCAGATGGACGGGTCCATATACTATACACACTGTTTACCCACACGGTGTTGTTGACATCACAAACTCCGAGGGAGTAACTTTCAAGGTCAACGGTGTAACACCCGCATTTAGGGCCTGGTTGTTTCGGCGGTGGTAAGTTGTTTAATTGTTTATATTAGTATATTTGATTGTTAATAATTATTGCTATTTATTTATATATTTATTTGATGCTTACTTGGTATTTAAATTGGACCGCGAGGTAAGAGGTAAAAATATTAGTTTAATATTTTTATATGTTATTGATATCATATGATTTGGTTTTACACGAGGGTTCCAAATAATACCTCATTGCATGTTTTTGGTTTGAGTAGGACTGCTTTAATTAAGTTTCTGTATCTCAGATATCAGTATTTGCACTGTGTAGTGTAATATTTTCAGTCTTGACCTATATATATAGCATTTGTTTATGTTTGTTCTCATTTGTTGGTTCTGGCTGCATTAGAGAAGAGAAAAAAAAGAACCATTAGCTCACATTCACAACTTGAGTCTGTGATTCTGTTTTTGAGTTCTATAGTTCCGTTGTTTTTTGTTCGTCAGTTGTTCATGCACCGATTAGTGGGATATGAAAAATACATATGTCCCTTGGTTTGTTCTTTTCATGTTGCATACAGCTGAGTTATATGAGAAAATCCAAAAAAAATCAGAAAAGAGATAAAAATCCAAAAAAATTAGAAAATGAGAAAAATGAGAGATTCAGTTACTTGACATGCTTTCCTTGGCTATTTTTGAGCCTGTCATACATTGAGTAGTAGTTAATTTGTTAGTTTTACCTGGGTGTTAGCCATCATTCAGAGGATTCTGATTCCACTTCAGCTTGATGAACTGTTTTCTCGCCAAAAATATTGTGATATTCCTGTACTCCTTCAATAATAGCAACTTTGACGGTTTTGAACTTGATTTCTGGATTCTATTTTGCCACTTTTATATATTCTCATTCCTACCCTTAGCCCTAGCCACGTTACAACCCGAACAAAGTCTTCTTGATAATTGCATATGTTTATGTTAATTGGTGGAGATGTGATACGTGATCAAGCTTTTTCTAATCTTTACTTCAATCTAGCACACGTGCACTTATACACTTAGCCCTCATACACATTGAGTGCTAGAGTGATCTCCGGTGAGGTATGAAGTTAGATACTTGTCATTATTCATCTATTCGTGGTTAAATTTGCTTTTCATGGAAGTTTATTTTCGAAGCTGTGTTTGGCTGTCTGTTATGCTTTTAGATCTCTTCTATGTCGGAATGATACATGTTTGCACTGATTTGCTGCCTTTAGAAATTCTTTGGTTTTAGCTATTGCATTAGAGTTTGCTTGAGGACAAGCAAAGCTTAAGTGTGGGGAGTTTGATATATGTGTTTTTATGCATATTTTACATACTAAATACCCCGTAGTTAGCCCAAATCCAAGGTGATTCTTCTTATAATTGATCAATATTGCTTAACATTCACTAAAAAGAGCTTTAAGTAAGATAAATGGACAAAAAAAGGGAAGAATAGAAGAAAAATGAAGATTGGTGAAAAAGACACCTTACGGCCGCAGTAGATATGTCCTACGGCCATAGGAGTTATTCTTCTAGAAGGGTTAACCAGACACCCTACGGCCGCAGTAAGAAGTTGCTACGGCCTTAGGAACACCTAATCCGCAGCCATCATTACCTGCCAGATTTCTTGCGTGTGTCGGTTGAGTGGCAGAATCTTGCGTGTGGAGAAACTCCGATCCAGCCACCCTACGGTCGTAGAGGATACTTCCTACGGCCGTAGGAAGATCTGTTACAGCACATTAAATGGCAGAATCGGCCATTTGAACAAGGGTGACAATTTTTCACCACATTTCGGACCAACACCCCCAAACACTCTCCCCAAGCACCCTAACACTCCAGGAACATTTCTTGGTGATTCTAAGGTGGAGAGATTGGATTTGAAGGCTTGGAACAACATCTTGGAGCTTGGATTACTTAGTTTTATCATTGCTTAGCTTGGGTATACTCTTTCCATTTCTTATTTCAATCATGTACCCATATGTTCCAGATGTTGTAGTATTAATCTTGATGTATATGGATAACTAAACTCATTTCACTTGGGCCAAGATGATTCTTGGCTAGTTATGGCAATATATTTGACTTTTATGTTGACTTGATTCAAATATGCATGTTTGATCTTGGATACAATTGTGTTTTATCAACTTAGTATGTTTAATCTTACCATGTCCATGTGTAATAATGTGTATAGGATAACTCCTTCATGTTTAAGCATGTGGATATTCAAGAATGATGGTTGATTTTATTAATTCCATGTTAAGCTTGTTATTAGAAATGATACATCTTGCATGGTTGTCATTAGATATCATTGTTGGGATATGTTTTGAATCATTTTAGGTTCATCCATTATTGGTCATTTTATTCATATTTGGTTTTATGCATGCCTTATGATTGTAGATGAAAATCTTGTCATTTGGTGTATTTATGGGTCAAACATGCTACTAATAATTAAAGGATTCACAAAGATGTTTGTTGGTATGTTTAGATGGTGAAATGAACTCACATGTATGCTCATGATATGCTGGTCTTGGTGTTCAATGTGCATATCACATGATTCATGTTTTAAGAAGTGTTGACTATACTAGAAATGGTAGGTTTAACATGTTCATATCTTTAGTAATCATGTGGCAAAATATTAAAATCCCTTATGTGTGAGGTTTGAGTTTAGAGGAGTTTGTGACCCCATTGTACCAATTTGCATGTGTTTATGATCTGAGATTAAAGTCTACATTGTAATTTGTTGTTGAATGCCTTTATGTTAGATCTGACTGTTCTGTCGTATTGGTTCCTACGGCCGCTGGAAGAAATTCCTACAGCCGTAGGACAGTACAACCTGCTACGGCCGTAGGATATATTTCCTACGGCCGCAGAAGGCATTTTTATCACAGTGTGCTGTTTTTGCTTATTTTAACCATTTTAACTGCTTTGACACCTTTTTGGGTTCTGAAGACTGCTGGACATGTCATTTGAAAAGATGTTTGTCTTTGTAGTCTGATTTGGACGCGATCTGGTGGATCTGTAGTTGAATTCTGATATGCCATTACGTGCTTAATCATGTTTAATTGTTAAATCTGAGTCTTGATAACTCGAGTGATGATTCTTGCATGATAATGTGATTTTGTTGAGTATTAGAACAACGTGCTATGCGCTCAATCTATTCAAGTCTTCATATTTTGTGTTGTATTGTGTTATTGCCATTATTAGTCTAGATGATTCGAAAGCCTGAGTGATCTGTTATCCAGCTGTTTGCCTTCGGTATTAGTCTATGTTAGTTACTGTAGTTCTTGATTAATTTAGTTCATTCTGTTACTTGCTTTAATTAATTCCGCTGATCAAACAACAATGAGACTTAAGTATTGGCAGCTTCCTGTCCTGGTGGAACGATATCCGGTCTTACCGAGTCTGTACTACTATTGACCAGGTTATACTTGCCTGAGTCGTGTGTAGTATCTGCTTAGTAACATCGTTTTTATAAATTTAAAACAAGGTTGTGTCACAAGATTTTATAACAAGAAAAACCCGCAGTCTAGGCTACACCACGTCTTTTTAATCAAAGTGACCAATATGCACAACAACACGACATTACTAAGTTTGATTACACCTCTGGTGTCTACAGAGTGGTGTCAAGGTTACAAACTAATGATGTTGGAGGAAACGACTACACGGTTGAGTATGGTAGACGTGAATGTTCATGTGGGAAGTGACAAATGCAATGGTTCCCATGTTCACATGGTATTGCCGTTTGTCGTCATAGGGGAGAAAACTAGGGGTGTTCAATCGGTCGGTTATCGGTTATATGGATTTATTCGGTTTTGTTTAATTGGATTTCAGCAAAAAAATTAACCGGCCAGAATCCAATCCAAAACTATATAAAACCAAACCAATCCAACCAAATAATTATCGGGTTAATTGGTTCGGGCTCCGAAAACCAAATAAGGAATTTGGCTAAAAAGACATCGAAAACTTACCATTAGTCACACATGACACTTGACTACAAGATCACCAACTTCAATTATTCATAAAGAAACCAATCAATATAAGTTTAACAATCACAATAATTCATAAAATTATAAATAGATATCACCATTTAAAAAAGCCTAAAAATGATAAAAACCAAGCAAAATTAATGAAATAACCATCATGAAATCCCATATATAAGTAACTGTCAACGGAGCAAATCAGAGAAAAAGATTTGATTATGATTTGAATTAAGGAAGAGAATAGGGGAAAGATTGATGAAATCCATAATTTTTGTATACCATGCCCTGATTCAAGGAAATGTACTATATATATGTAAGTTTCGAAATACGGTCTTTATCTTTATCGGGTTTCGGGCGGTCCCCGAATGGTAAGAGATAAAACCAAATCCGGGCCATAAACCGAATCAAAGTTCGGGTTTATCCACAAATCCAATCCAAATCCGATTAAGCCATAACCAAGTTATCCAGATTCTTATGGATCGGTTGGATTTTCGGGTAAAACCAATTAATGAGCATCCCTAGAGAAAACCCACACATACTCGTGAATAAAGTGTACACAACGAATACATACAAACGACAATATCGTAGTGACTTTTCACCCCTTCCTCACGTTGCTTACTGGAATGACACAGGTTGGCGTATTAGAGCCAACACATCAAGACTTTCAACAGCTAGAGGTAGGAGATGCGCACGTAGAATACGTAACGAAATGGACGTCCGTGATCCTAACGAACAAATTGTGAGAAGATGTGGATTATGCAAGCATACCGGTCATAACAGAACCACCTGCCCAAACTCTCATCCTTAATTTTTTTCTTTTTTGTAACGTATTTGTCTGTTTTTTAACTTAAGTCAATGGTATGTTGTAACATTATTTATAGACTAATTTATTTCATATAATTCTTAACTTATAAATCTATTATAAACGGAAAAATTATCTTAAGAATACAAATAAACTTTAAACTAAAAACAATTTCTTGTAATTAAAAAACTATGTACCAATACAAATTAAACCACTAACCTAAACATCTAATCTAAACCACTAAAAAATCACTAACCTAAACCACTATCAAAAATCCTAAACCACTAACCTAAACCATTATAAAAAACCTTAAAAATACTAAGCTAAAAAATATACAAATCATTGGTTTTTATGCTGATAATGTGGCTGGTCAAATTCATTCAAAGAAACCCGGAATGCAATTCTCAACAACTTTAATCTGATTGGACATATCACTTACAAATGCATGGTGGGAAATAAAGACAAAAGTATATGGGAATAGGAATCCCGGTTACTTTAAATAAAGCTGAATTCATACAGAAGGTGGAGCTGTGAGGATACGTGGCCAAAAAGCAAAAGTATTCGGGATTGTCATTCCCGGTTACATTAGTTCTGAAAATAGAAAAAAAACCTACTTTTGTTAATTTTTTCAAAAACAGGCTTAGTTCTGAAAAAAATTCGGTGATATTGACGATATCTCGCTGTTCAATGTTGCTCGTCGAAAATGACTACGAACCAGAGATGCAATCATACCCTTCAAAAATTGTAGAACAAACAGGAGAGAATAATTGTTGCGGTGGGGCTCGGTGGCGAAAGAAAACAAAGGCAAGAAACCAGCTCTGGGCGGTGAAGAGCGGCAGTCGACGATTGTAGAACTGGGTCGTTGCGAGCGGCGGCGATTGAAGGGCAACAGCGCTATAGAGTTCGGGTAGCAAAACCAGAAACAAGATATGTTAAACGACAAACCAGATCTGTTGAACGAAGACGGCGGATCGTCGATCTGTTGAAGAAGGGCTTCGGCGGAGGAGTTCGCCGGTGGTGTTGCGGTAGATGGAGGCGGCGGTATTCACTGGTGGAGTTGCAGTTGTCGGTGAAGGCGATAGAGAAGAGAAGAGAGGGTCGCCAGTGGTGAACTCCTGGCGGCGGAGGTGGAGAAGTTTTGTTGGTTAGGGTTGCTTGCTTCACTGGTTATAAACATAAGAGAGAGAGAGAGAGAAGGGGGAACGTAACAAAGAGAGAGACTAAAGAGAATAAATAGGAATTTATTAATTTGGGTAGTTTTGAATTGTGATAAAATGTCAATTTTGACCTTTTCATTTTATTTTAAAGTTCATTTATATTCTATTTAATTACAAAAAAAACCAAATCACATCCTAGCCTCTGAATATATTATCCGATGGCCCTAAATATTTCTCGCACTTTTCGCAAATAAGGACCTTTTCGCATGAACCCTTGTCTATCTATATATATATATAAATCGGATCAATAAAGAACCATGTGTTAAACAAAGAACCCAAAGAACCAATCTAGACCATTGGATCATCAAAATTAATGGATGAGATTTATCGATGGCAAAACTGTAATTATGATGTATTAATATAGGAAGAAAAGGGCAAACATGGAAAATCCCCCCCCCCCCCCCTCCAACAACCCACGATTTAAAAAAAACCCTAAAAACTTTAAATTGTTATAACTTTTTAAGTTTTGTGAATTCAAACAAAAAAATTATACCAATCTTTTAGTTTTTTAATCCTCTTCAAACAAGATCACTCTTCCCATATTTTTCTAATTTTTGTTTGAACATGAAGTTTTTGTTTGCATTTTGGGCAGTATGTAGTGTTTATGTACGGATTTTGCATTTTGAGTTTGAATATATAATTTTGCATTTTAGATTGCATTTTCATTGAATCATGTTGGATTTGCATTTTCATAATTTTTGCATTTTGGAAGCATCTAGAGGACGTGCATGTTTATATTTTGCATTTTTCGTTTTTATGGATTTTGCATTTAAAATGAACCCAGCTCAAAATGCAAACTTTGCATTGCAAAAAAAAAAAATTCATAAATACATCAAGTCTGGTCTTGTTTGAAAGAGCACGAAAAACTGAATCTAACGATATATTTTTTTAGCAAAAATTCTTAAAAACGAATAAGTTATGATCATTTAAAGTTGAGTAGGGTTTTTTTTATTTATAAATGTTGTTGAGCTGGAAGGGGAGGAGTGCCTGGAATTTTTTATTTATTTATTATTTTCCAATTTTGCCCTAAAACAATGTGTCACGTGTCATTATCATGATGGTTCTCTAGGTTCTATGTTTAAGGGAGGTTCTACATATAACCTCATCCTATATATATATATATATATATGAAAAGGTTCATTTGAGAATGATTTTTATTACGAGAATCGGGAGAGCGAGTATGAGCTGTCCAATTCCCCTTCTTCAATGTCCCACACTTGATCATCCCACATTTTACATCCATGAATTTCACTCATCAAATCAACGACTAAGATTGGTTCTCGCGGTACTCACACTAAAATTGGTTCTCAAATGAACCTTCCCCTATATATATATATATATATATATATATATATATATGCAAAAGTTTCAACGAGAATTGTACGAGAATTGTACGAGAACTGTTTTTGACGCCATTAGTGACTCATTAATAGGGGTATTTTGGTAATTTATATATTTACCCAACCGTGAATTGCGTCCGGGTGAGTCGTCATTAATTTGTGAGGCTTGATTTTTCAAAATAACCCTTATTAATACATCATTAATGATCCATTAATGAATTACTAGCATTGTACCCGCGCAATGCGACGGTGACGAATAGTTTGTGTTCAATAACATGTCGATTTCAAAAATGTAAATGTATGATACTCACAAAATACGGTGTGAACAAAAATTTTCTAATCAACAACATATCCATTTTCTTTTAACTTTTTCTATTATCTTTATTTCTCCTTTTCCATAAACTCTTTTATTATTTTTAAAATAATTTATGAAGAACAATAAAATAAGAAAAATAATATAAAAATAATTAAATAGAAAAATATTCTATTTTGAAAATTATGTTGGTGTTTGATGAGTTGTTAATAGTAATTATAATAAATTAGTTGAGGTAATTAAGGAGATAATTAAATAGGCTATTGCTTTAAGAGTTTATACTATTTGCATAAAAACATGTACTACTTAAAATTAAGTAGTCTTAACAATTTTAAGAGAGAAAATGTTAAATGTTTTATAAGATAGTATAGATTTAGATTAATAAAGCATTAACGAGCCGCCAAAAAATCTTAGCCATTGATTAAATTATTATCAAGAGCTAAAATTGGTTCTCGTAGTTCTTGTACGAACCATCCGCTATATATTTATATATGTATATATTAAAACTAACCATCACTTTTAGTTTAAATTTGTATGTTTTCTTTTATAATAAGGTTATTGGTAAAAAATAATAAATAATTAAGTGTGCAACGGGTATATCAGGTGGGGAAACCGAAGCCTAACCCAAAGGGAAGGGCATACCAGTGTTCCCGATCAAAGCCAACGAACCTCAAGGTCACCTTCCGGATAGAAAATTGAATCTTGTTCGGCGGAAGGGCTCTTTGTGGCTCGGATGTCGATGACAAGCGACTCTGTGCTTCGGTGTACTAGCATGTGTACTAGAGCGGCTGAGTATGAATTCCATAAGGGCTGGCGAGTCAGCCAATCGATTTTATATTCTCGGAACTTGGGTGAAGGTGATCTTCCTAGAATAATGAGATGTGTTGGATAAATATTTAGTTCTTTATATTCTACTAGCATCATACCCGCGCAATGCGGCGACAACGAATAGTTTATGTTTAGTAACATGTCGTTTTTAAAATGTAATGTTATGTTATTCGCGCGACTTGATATCACTAAATAGTTTTTATTCAGCAACATGTCCGTTTTCTTCTATTTCTTTTATTTTCATCAACATTTTATTAATTTTTGAATAATATTAATATAAGAAAAAAAATATTTCTATTTATTAAAAATAAAGAGAGGAAAATTAATAAGATCTTAATAATTATGTTGATGTGGTGAATAATTGTGTTGATATGAAAGAGAGAGTGTTAGTGGGAGAATATATTTAATTGAATGAAAAGTTAGAGATTGAAATGATAAAAAATTGGGTGGATGAGACTAATTTTGATAGAATGAATTGTCAAGATGTTATCTTGATTGAAATTAAAAAACTCTTAAAATGGAGGGGAGAGAATGTTAAATAATTTATATAGTAGTATTAGCAGTGTATCCGCGCAATGCTCCGACAGTAAATAGTTTGTGTTTTGTAATATGTCATTTTCAAGGATGTAATGCGTAAATCAATGTCATGAAAAAAATTCAGTAACATGTCTATTTTTTTTTCAAATTTTCTTATATTTGTATTAACTATTTTATTAATTTTAAAAATAAACTCTAAAAAACATTAAACAATTAAAAAAGATTTATATTAATGAAATAAGAAGAGAGAATTTAATAAAATTTTAATAATTATATTGATGTGAATGGATATATGTGTTTGTGTAAGAGAGTGTGTTAGTGATAGAATATATATTAAATAAATAAAAAGTTAAAATTCATTAGGAGAGAGAAATGGTTAAAAATTGAATGGATGAGATTAATTTAGATATAAAGAAAGGTGGAGATTAGAGATTGACATAATTTTAAGTTCTTAAAAGTTAGAAGGGGAGAGAGTGTTAAATGGTTTATATAATAGTATAAATATAGATAGATATATAGAAAAAGAAAAGTGTTTGTTCGTAAGAACGAACAGGTACATGTAGAGCAGTAGAGCGGAGTGGAGATGGATTAGATGTCTCGTCTCCCATTGCAGTGGCTAACCCCGGGCGAGGAAACGGTATCCATAGCGGGGGTGACATGAGGATCTCGTGGTTTATGAGTCCATAGGCTTTAGAAGGAGATGAAGAGTCATGATGAAGAGGATGATGATCCTCCTCATATGTAAGAAGATGGGAGCATATGTATGTATGTATATGGAGTAGGTCTCCATGTGGGTGTTGACAAGGAAAAGAGAGAGAGCTTAAACCTTGGTGCCCTCCCCTATATATAGGGGCCAAGCCCAATGGGTATATCATATGTTTGGGCCTTACCTAGGGCCCAAGCATAGGATACACCGACAAAAATGATTCTTTTTCTTAAGGTATGTAAATCATTCATATACCTTCTCATAGGTGGGCATAAGCATTTGTTCTACAAACTTGAGATCTGGGAACATCAACAACTACGTTAATTTTCAACTTCTTACTTTGACAGCTCTCAACCTGTCCAACCCCTTTCGCCTTTTTCCTTCCACAGATGCGTTAAAAGGATAACACAACTCAAGACTAATCTATACGTAAATATATAGGTCGATGTTAAACCCGTCATCGAGAAAAAGATCTCAAACTTATGAAACTACTATCGTAATAGAGTCATGTGACAACTTTACAGAACTAGCAATTAAACAACAAAAAGACTGATAATAGATTCAGAGGCAAAAAAGGTCCATGTTTTTTGGTATTAAAAACAACCCTATTTACAAACCATCCCTCTTCTCTCCTACCTTACATAACTAACACTAACAAAACACGTGTTATCTCCGACATGTCAAATATTACGTTCATGCGGTTCCAGCCATGGAAATCCAAGAAACTCGAACACTTCCTTTTCAGAGTTAAACTTTAAGCTTGTGCTTGCACTAACCTGCATGACATCCACATATCAAATGTAAAATCAACCACCCATATGAAAATTAATAAAAAAAAAACGGATATTCTGGTTGTTACCCTTTTCCCTCCAGAACCATGAGTTGCAGGGAAGAGGCCTGTATCATCTAGCCGAAACCCTTTGGATTCTGCAAGTATTCTCAGCCTGCATAAAGTTTTCCAATTGAGAAAACAAGACACCACAACTTGTAATGAATGTCCAACCTTTCCTCAGTATAAAGAAACTAGTAAAGCACAACAAATAATAAGGGTTACTAAAAGTAAAAGTTTTCAACAACTATTTTGAATTGCGTCGTACGAGGACTGCGAGAACTGTTTTTAACGTCATTAATGACAATTTATATATATACCCAACCGTGAATTGCGTCCGGGTGAGCCCTCCCCTATATATATAGATATAGATATAGATATAAAAGTTCAAACGAGAACGGTGTTCGTACGACTCGTACCAAAATAACCCTATTAGTGAGTCACTAATGATGTTACAACTGTTCTCGTACGAAAAAGAATTCTAGTTTGAACTCTTCCGTATATATAGGGAAGGTTCATTTGAGAACCATCCTTATTGCACGTACCGCGAGATTCAATCTTGACCCTTGATTAAATTAAATTAATGGCTAATAATTTGGGCAGCTCAATGATGACTAATGATTGGCTCATTAATAGCTCATTAACGGTCTTTGGGAAAATCAAAGCCTCATTAAATAATAATTCATCCACCCGGACGTAATTCACGGTTGGGTAAACATATAAATGACCAAAATACCCCTATTAATGAGCATTAATGGTAGTTACAAATGTTACTCGCATTAATAGCGGTTCTCATAAGAACTTCTCCATGAATCCATATACATACATACATACATATATATATATATATATATATATATATATATATATATATATATATATATATATATATATGTAAAGTCACATGTGAAGTCATTTACCATGTAAAAAAAAATCAACATACCTTCTATTCACCACATCATTCCCTGTCCAATGTATTAGCCCAAAAGGATATATATCCTTTGGGTACACCTACAAGATAAAAAGAAGCATATGTACGTAAAAAATCATTCTAACGTTCATGAAATATTTATCAGGCTCATATATGTGTGTAATACAACCCACCAATCAATAAGAAAAATATACCTTCAAATCAATACGATGTCGCAGCTCCCGACCAGGATACGTGCAAAGACCAAAGTACGTATCAACCCCTGAATCAGTTCCCTAAGCAAATGATAAATGTTAGAAAAAGATGAAGATAAAAAAACATCTTCTAGCATAAATCATAGAAGAAAAGGACTATTTTTTATGTTCATTCTGCGTTTGAAAGACACGATACACTCAGTTTCCCAATTCGCTTATTCAAATCTATAAATGATTAGAACACCAGGACAATAGCCATTACCTGCTCACTGTGGATACTGAAGACCAAATCCTCTCTTAGGAAGTTCATATCTTTTAAATGTTTTACGTACTTTGGAAGAAAACCTATATGACTGTAATAGACAGTATTTAGTTATGAAGTTCATTGATAGTATACAAAAACAAACATGAAGTATATGTATCATACACGATTACACCCCCATAGGAAGACTCGGTAATAACTGTACAATTTTAAACAAACAATATATATAGCGGACAGCTTTGAGCATTATATATGTTTTTTAAACATTACATGCATAGCCAACTTCATTATATTATCATAATTTTACTCCTGTAAAACCAGAGGTCAAATAACTAAAACTGTAAAGCATTTACACCAATTATATTTTATTTTGGCTGTTTAACATGCACTAATACTACAAGGCATCACCCACAAAACAGTTTCAAATGTAGCTACAATGCCTATTTGGTAAGAATAAAATAAAAAAATGAGACTTAGTATCATCTTGGTCAAAAGAATGCATACTCTTATAAATATTATTTTTCTAACTACAAAAATACCTTTTTCCATCCGGATGTGTAATTACAATATCCATATCCCCACAAGTCGCCTTTCCTCGTCGGAATGATCCTCCACACACAACAGATACCTGAAATATAAGTTTACAGACAATGATAATAAATTAATGCATAAATAGCAGTAAAAAAATAGGGATAAGTCAATAGCTACATTATTAAGAAGGGTAAAGATCACTAAATAAGACCACCACAGTAAACTTTGACTTTATTAAATAATAAATAATTAGCTTAAGTTCTCATTGAATTTCAATTACAATGAAATATTTCATTTTTAAATTCGCTTTAGAAAAATGAACTGTTACCTATTTGGCAATGAAAAAGTGAAGTACAAAAGTAGCATGTCAGCAAGTTTCTATGGCGGATAATAGTATGTTATCTAAAAATATATGACCTAATTTGGCAATTAAAAAGTAAATTACCTATAATCGCATATTATTAACAGTAGGTTGCTATTTAGTGGCCTCTACCCTATTAGAAAATAGGATTAGAAAAAAGATGTGAAAGAAACTCGACACTGACACAACTTACAAAGTGTATTGTCCATATATAAATCCCAAATTTTAAGGCCCAAGAATTTAATGTATTCAATTCTTGCAAGGCCGAAGGTCCTTTTCTACATTTAGTAGAACTCGAAATATCCTCTCTATCATAGGTAGAGGTATGGGTGTCTACATCTCAACCTCCCCCATACACTGTGCAAACGGTATTGGGACCCATAACCCGTGGAAGACGGTATTGGGTGTTACTTTACTTTACTTTTTTTTTAATTTAATGTATTCAATTCAAAAGAACATGAATACGGAATGCCAGATACATACTCCAGGCAAAACATCTTCTGCAGCTTCTTGTAGCAAGCACTCCATCTCTTGGACCTAAGCATACAGTATCAAGAATATTTCAAAATACTTACCTTATTTCAATATTTCTTCTGGTGGTGCCAATTTCGACCCATTTACTTATAACTTATAAGTGGTCATTTAGAGTCATGTTTTATCTCTAACGGGTCAAGGGCGGAAGAGGGGGTAGGGGAAGCTTACATGTAAACGGGTCAAAAGGGTCGAAATTGTCAAAATGTACATATAATGCACGAAACCTCCTAAATCAACTTATACACAAAAATAGTTGTAATCATAACTCATTAACTCCAACACTAGTTAGTTATAGAAACACTAAAACTATAAAAAAACATTTTGAGCCCGACCCATGACCCATTTTGCCACCTTTAGGTCAGAGAAAACTTGAAAGCCAGACCTCATGACGTGGTATTCTTGTCCTGATATCTTCAAAGTATTTCAACCCTAATCGTTGTGAATTTGTCAATGTATAATCACTTTTTAAATCATCAAGACTCCGGTGTCCTTTTTCATACAGTTTCAGTGCAGTGGCTGGACCAATGCCCCATATTTCCCCAAACAAGCTAATTGTCCGTGTCTGGAAGATTCACAGCAATAAAACTAGTGAAATCCATGAGAACTATATAGTAGAAACAAAAAAAAAAGATGTGCTTTTTATGTTAATTATTCCACAATGATGGTAATACATGAATCGTGAGATTAGTAATGTTCGTCAATAGCATTTGGATTTATAATCTCTTTTATTTTACTTTCGACGAGTGACTTCTAATTATACAAAGCAAAAGAAGACAAAAATGGATAATTAAATGAGACTTTTGAGCACCTTTTCGTCATTCTCGAAATGTTCCAACTTGGACAATTTCCCAGTTGTCACGATCTCATTTATCTAAAATAGAGCACCACTGTCATCAGAACATTATATTATACACTGTAAATATGAATATGTAAGTTTCTCAGTCCTTTTTACTGAAATAAATTTGTAGCTCAAGCAGATTACTTCAAATTAAAATTGTTCCTGTTCTGACTACCAACAATCACACAAGTAGTTGAGGAAAGAATTAAAGCCAATTTCATGGTCAATAACTTTTAACACTCAGTGTGGGCACTATGATTTTAGTTTATTAAATTAGTTTCAATTTTCAATTAACGTTGAAATTGAAATTATTCAGATATCAATTTCCACATTAATAGAGTGTGTTTTGAGTTGTGTATTTGATTTAAATGGTGGAGCTAATGATGGTTCATCTAGACTTCAAAGATGGATTCAGTGTGGTTTTTGCATTTTAGTTAGTTATCATTCCAAGGGTTAAGGCCATACAATAGCATCATACTTTTCCAAAAGAGTTGATGTAGGTAATTTACTTTTTTTTATTACCCAAATAGGTAACTTACTTTGTGGTGATCTATTAAAGTAAGGACTGGTCTCTAGCCTGAGTTCTCACCGTTGGATCACCACCAAACCTAGGAGACCTGACTAGAATTGATTTGTGGTGGTGATGGTGGAGTCTAGTCGGCATCCTGTCGGCCATCATGCTAGATAAGGAAACCAGCAACAACGCAGCCACTGCCGCAACGACGGCCGACATGAGGGTAGGAGGCCGATCAGACTCCACTATCACCAGCAAGAACAAATTCCGGTCAAGTCACCAAAGTTTGTTGGTGATCCAAAAGGTGGGAACTCCGACTAAGGATAAAACCCTAATCGAAAAAATTCAAGTCCTTACTTACTTTAACCGTTCACGACAAAGTAGCTTACCTATTTGGGTGATAAAAAAGTAAATTGCGACTCTTCTGGAAAAGTAGGACGAGGTTCAATGGCCTTCGCTATTTGTTTTAGATTTTATAAATAACTATACTCGAGTTGGTCCTTGAATATGATTATACTAATATAATCAAGTCAAGTTTTAGTAATTAACCTACATATGTTTAATCATGGTTCTAAATAACGTAAGGCGTGACGTGGTGACAAGGTCAAGCCTCAAGCCTTAGAAGCCATGGCGTTCTTTAAGGCGTGACTTCAAGCGGCAATTTATTATATATCTTATAATTATATAGATGCAATTTATAATTATTTACATACAAATTACATATAGTTGCACAAGTGGGAAGCAAAACAACATATACAAACTACAAAATACAAATCTATGAAAGTTCAATATACATGATTGCATAAAAAGTTCAATTTTTTACGCCACACCTTAGTAAGCTCGCTTTAGCGAGTAAAGGCGCGCCTTGACGTGTGACACGCCTTACACTTACGCCTACGGTTGTTTTTTAACATAAGCGCCTTACACTTACACCTACATTTGTTTCTTAACAACGGAGCCATGCCTTGCACCTTGGCGACGCACCTTTTAGAATATTGTGTTTAATGCTTAATAAAATGTTGATGCATGGGGCATGGTTGGCATGTAGATCTTTTGGAGCTTTTGGGAGTTAAAGCCTTTCTTTTTCTGAAAAGAAAGCCTCACAATGAAAAAGCAAAAAGGAAAACAAAAACAAAAACAAGAAAACAAAAAAAAAATAATAGGAAAAAGGGAAGAGCAACTTGCTTGGATCACAAAGCTTGAGCTTGAACTTTAACAAATAAGTTCTAAAAAGTTGGTGTCAAAAACATGTTCTAAAGAGTTAAGCAATTTTAAGTAGCTTTTAAAACAAGTTGGAGCTTCTAATACAGCAAAATAATCCTTGTTAATTATGTTTACTACTTTACCATTTGGATTTCATTTTATACTTTTCAGCTATATTAATGAAATAGAAGAACAAATAGAGACCATCTGATTTCAGAATATTTATAGGTACTTTTGACAAATACTTCTATATAAATGACAGCTACAACTACTTTTGCCAAACATACCAACATCTAATTATGTTTATCATTTATCTAATTCACTTTTATCTTACATATTCACGTTAAACAAGATCTTTCATATTTAAAATGTTTTTGAAACTTTTTGAATAGTCAGATGTTCTTGTCAATTTTGAAGTCGAAACTTCAACTCATTTGACACTCAATAGACAAATGAGAACCCTATTTTTAGAAGCAGGGAGCCAGGGACTATTTGAGGCATAATAGTTGGTTTCCTTTCTTACAAAATCTAAACAGAACTATGTGCGAAAAATCTTGGTTGCCACAAGAAATTAGTTGCTTTGTATTCACAAGGTACTCATTTTTAAAGAACAAGCTCATGACAATGATTTTATATATTGCATACCATTCATGAATTTGATAAACAAGAGATTTCACTTAGTCACTTACATGATCCTGCATTGACTTCCCAATAGCAGGCAAGTCTTTGACTTGATCCACACTTTGAATTTTAAATGGTAACCTTTCGATAACTGGAATTGCCTTGTAATAACTGAACGAACGTCGATCATCACCCAAAGCTAAGGAATTCAATCTCATGGTTAGGTACATCCAAATCACTCATAGCAATGTGTACACATGTATGATGCATAATAAAAAAATACAAAGTGCTAAAGGAATGTACCTCTATATATATTGATAAGCTTGCCAAATATTTCTGTTATATTTTTATTTAAATCAGGTGGATGATATGGCAAGGAAGCATCTGGCAGACTAACCTGAGTGACAAACATAAAACATGTAACACAATAACAAGTAAAAGCAAACACATCAAATTTACATTGAAAGATGAAAACTTTTCAAATTTCACACCATATTCACATATGAATCTATAAAAGCGAGAGGCCTTACAGCATTCTGTTGACCATCAAGGTTGACTGGCGTAATACTTGAAGGGCTTCGGGGGTATGAGGTGTTCTTAGAATTATAACCAGTGTGTGGAACACTATCAACTGAATCATTCAAAGACCCGTCTTTGGTTTCTGGACTAGAACTTTTTGAGTCCTTGGGTAACTGTTTTAGCTTTTTATAACGGTTTAACTCACTGTCGCTAGATTTTGACTCTTCAGCAGGTTCAGTAGATTTCTGATTAGATTGATTTTTGAGTGAATCTAGGCCTGAAACTAACTGAATAATGTATGATTCTTCGCTAACTTTCTCTCCTATCCTCAAGCTGTCCTCCAACCACTGATACTGAAGAATAGCCTGAAAAATAATTTATATATCTGTTATTCGTCAATTTACAGCCACAATCACAAAACCCTAATCCATGATTTTAAAACTATGTTCAGTACGATAGAACTCTAATTTATGTATATATTTTGGAATTTCGGACCAAATGATTCTCACTTGTGGTGCTGCTGTTGATATGATGACCAAAACATGAATTCATCAAAAAATTTACAGAGAACAAGGGAATTAAGATTAGGGCTGTGTTTGATTACAGAATGTATTCAATAGTCTATGTACCCCTTTGAAGCGCTGCAATAGACTGAGACCAAATTTCTGGCGAATTGAATCGGAATTAATCGCAAAAACATGTGTCACATTTCGGGACAGACTTGATTCTTCTATGATTGCGCCCATCTGCAATAGCTTTTGCTTCCATATCTTCGAGTAAAAACCAAATTAAAATCGTAAGCACCGAGTATAAATTTGTAAACAGCAAACAGGGAAGACCAGAACCTCTAAACGACGTTTTTGGACACCGTTATCGACGAGGAAGACGACCATCCCTGAGAAGATTCCATGAGGATCCGACGGAGGACCGCGTTTCTTTGGCGCCATTTCGAACAGCAGGTCAGCAGTTTTCGCTCCTCACCGCCGGAAGATCCATTTTGTGCATCATAAAATTAAATTAAATTAAAACTACTAACATTTACCAAATAAATATTACTATTTTTAAGAATTATTTATCTACGGTGATTGTTTTTTTAACTCTTAGGATATTATTTACTTTTTTATCTATGATAAATGTAGTTTTTTCATGAATATTATTATTTTTTTTTTAAAGTTCTCTCGAAATCTAATTTATTAATCTTAATATTTGAAAAAAATTTACAAAAAGTTTTATCTCAAAGTCTAACTTATTAAACTTAATATTTAAAAAACTAATTAACAAAGTCTACCTCGAAGTCTAATATAGTTAAAGTTAAACTACTAACATTTACCAAATAAATGTTACTATTCCTAAGCATTATTCATCAACAGTGTTTTTTTACACTCTTAGGATATTATTTACATTCATCTATGATAAATGTAGTTTTCTCATGAGTATTATTTTTTTACAAAAAAGTTCTATCAAAGTCTAATTTATTAAACTTAATATTTGAAAAAAAAATTACAAAAAAGTTATATCTCAAAGTCTAATTTATTAAACTTAATATTTGAAAAACTAATTAACAAAGTCTACCTCAAAATCTAATATAGTTAAAGTTAACATCTGAAAATAATCATATGTCCACCATTATCTTCTAAGGTTGTATGACACATGGTTTATTTGTGTGACGATTAATAGTGGATGAGACTCGATTTTACATATTTTTACAACGGTGGTGCGTGTCTGTGGTAAGTTTCAGATTTCTTGGGGTTTTTAAGTTTGGTATTTTTAATAGATGTGCATTTTAAAGTTTGTTTTTGTAAGTATGCATGTTTGATACAGAGATAGATGAACAGATCTTCCACCTTATATATACAAATCAATCAATCTCGCGGATAATTTAGCTAAGGTTCTTGGTTGCTAACTGCAATAAAGTTAAAATATTATATGTGTTTTTGGTCAAATGTATTTTACATATTCCGATAATTTGACATGCTATGTTATACACAAATGAGCTTCAATTATGTTACTATCAATATAATCTTCATGTATACTTCTCGAACTTGCCATATATGTTATAAATGGTAGACAATTCATACTTCTAAAATTTGTTAATTTATCATTCATGCTGAATCTTGCAGATTGCTGAGTAACCCACACTTTTTGCATGAATGATGATTGTTTATATGAGGAAGGAGGACATAAAGTATCAACTTCATAATCTAGAATAATGTTTATGACTAACTCGAGATTCTCCTTCAACGACGCTGTACGCGAGTAAAAAAAGGTGTTGTTTTCTATGTATTATAAAAATATATTAGTTAAAACCCCGTACGCCGCAACACGCGGACACCAAAACCTTGTTTCAAAAAAAATATTAAATACTATTAAAATAAAATTTTGTTAAACTGGACTACAACTACCAGATGCATTTATAAAATAAATTTTTGTTTTGCGGCGCGAATCAGGACCGCAAACGAGTAGAGCCGACTTGAGCTTGGCTAAAATATTTTAAGCTAAAGATCGATAGGTTGACGAGACTTCATGATGTAGACTCGGGTTCGGCTTGGCTAGGATCGACGATCAGCTCAAGCTCAAGCTCAAGCTCGAGCTCTAGCTCGACTCGAAAAGCTCGAATATTTATTCAAAACAATTTTTAAATAACCAAATTTTTTCAAAGTCTATGAAAAACCATATTAACTAACATTTTTTTTAAGTAGCATATAAACATGATAACAAAACTTGAACATAAGTCAAAAACGATTTAGATAATTCTAAACCACTAATTTTTATCAACAATAATATTTTTAACTATAATTTATATATATTTATGTAAAGCTCGAAAAGCTTGATAAAAACTCGAGCTAAGCCCTTATAAGCTCAAGCTCGGCTCGTTATATATTTCGAGCCTATTGTTTTTGCTCGAGTTCAAGCTCGAACTCGATAAAAGTTCTACTCGAACGTGTTCGAGCTCGAGTTGAGCTTGAATAACTCGATAAAAGCTCGACCCATACTTTCGTTATCAACCCTAAGGGTGAGCATAGAAACTGAAAAACCGAAACCAATCAGTTAAGTTTGACAAAACCGAAACTATTTAAAAACCAACGGATCGAGTTAAATTTTGAAAAAGCATACGGGTTCAGTTTGGTTTCGGGTTTTATCATAAACCATCACATTAAGAAACCGACCCACTAATATTTAATATATTATATTTTCAAGGCCGAATTACTAGGTCAATAACTTCTCATTCCCATTATCGTTTACCTCTTTTGATATCGATGTTTATATTATGATTATATGATACAAAATATGTTTATATTTTGAATACTTGGACCAAGAATGGTATTTAGTGCTAAAATATGTTATTAGACATTGAATTAAATTCTGAAAATTAGATATTGTTGGTGAAATTTGTAAAAGCTTATACGAGAAATTATATTTTAATGTCGAAAACCGCGTGGGTTCAGTTATAAAACCAAAACCGAACCGTTAATGACTAGAACCCACCAAAAACGAAACCGATAGAAACCGAAACCATTGATTTGAAAATCCTAAAATTGAAATTAACGGATTGGGTTCAGTTTGAGCTTAAAAATGTCTCATGCACACCTCTAATCAATACATCTCATGTGGCTTTTTAACGCACTCTGCAGTCACACCCAAACATGTTACGGGTTGTCTTCTACATATATATGGTCTTGTATAGAGTTTTGTGGAATAACAATTAGGCACATTTGTGCAATATAGTCTCTGACAGCAATCTGTGTAACACCGGGTTTCACGAGCTTAAAATTAGCGGAAATTAAAACTTTTTAAACTATATTTACACAAAAGATTAGCAGCGGAACAAACCACTGATTACATATTCGTATTGTTTGTCAACTTGACGATCGAGAACAACGAATTAAGCCAAGTCTAAAAAATCATGTCAGTGTTACCAACTATGCACTGACCATCATCACAAAGTATCAGAGTTAACTAAAAGTGTTCCAAAAGGTATAAACATAACACTACCCAAAAGTATCCCGCCTCGCCAGGCCATCATATCACTTACCTGCAAAAAGGGAAATATCTAGAAAAGTTAGTGTAGGACCGTGGGGGTTCTAAACTAACACCCTAATGCTAGGACTGATCTAGGATGAGAAATAGTGCGGAATATCTATTTCCCAAACCTCCTAAGGATTCTAAGATCTGCTTAGGTGTCCGGCACACAGTTAACACGAAGAACACACAGAGAAAGACGAAGAACAACTCTAAGAACTCACACAGAATGCTTAAGGCTGCCCTTGGATTCGAGATTAACACTAAGTTCGCGAAAATGTACGATTACGAAGGCTCACTAAGGCTTAAGGTCGATTTCCGGTAGTTATATGCGCTTACGGACGATTACTGACCATTACCCGTGCTAATATGAAGTTAATCAGTATTTATAGTATGGAAAACGCGTATTTCCTTAATTAAATTCCACTACGCACGTAATGCTCTGCACTGCGTACGTAGTTAGTCCAGTACGCACGTACCGGGTGTTTTAATGATAATTGATTAAACATTAATCGACCATCTCACCACGCACGTAGTGAGATCCACTACGCACGTAGTGACTCTCATCACGCACGTGATGCTCTTCACTCATACTTAAACTTCCAAACACAAATCAACACATGACTAAGTACTTGTAAGCTTAAAACAAATATAAGGAAACACTTAGAATATATAAATATGTAAACCATTAATCAAAACACATTTGAATTAACATTTCAAGTAAACATGTATGTATTCGATTGATAAGAACTAGGGATTTACAATTATGCACCAACAAACTCCCCCTAAGACCTAGTTCTATCAACAGAAATTGCACTGAGCAAAATACACAAAGCAAAATGCACAAAGCAAAATGCACAAAGCAAAATGCATAAAGCAAAATGAATATAAGAATACCTTTCGTTATGCCCTTACCTGCACTACGCACGTGTTAAGTTGTAGCTCGTGCGTAGTGGCTCCATTACGCATGATCTGAAATCCTCACATGTGAATCTCGATACTGTTAGTACTGCACTCAGCAATAAACAGTCAGTAACTTCAAGACCATAACTTTAGATCCAACCGTTGGATTGAAGCAAAAAGCATACCAAATTGATCACGACACAAAGACGAATCACACAGATGGAACGAAAAACTCTTTCAACACAGAGATCAAAATCAAAATCGAGAGAGAAGTGAAGATGTACTGTAGAAATTTTGAATGCGTAATGAGGAATACGCATGAAGAACACTTATATACCCTATTTCACTCCGTGCGAAGTGAAATTACTTCGCATGTTGCTACCTGAAGTGCACACCTAAAATGACACTTAACTTCGCACGCAATGGACCTCACCACGTGCGAATTGGGCTTCACTTTACCTCTTGACCTTTGACTGTGAAGTATGACTGCACTACGCACGTTGTGCCATCCAGTTCGTGCGAGGTACTGTCACTTCGTGCGAATTGAGTTTCTCATATAAAAAATTGAAATTTCCTTGACGATCCTGTACCCAGCACACAACGGTTAGTAACTTCAATGCAAGTCATAAACTTTTAAGCACACGAAAACACAAGAAACACACCAAGAGATAAGAACACACCAGAAATCTTTTTGTATTTTTCTGAATTTAAAGAAAATGAAAATGCAGACTGTTAACAAATTAAATTCTAAAAACTAAGAGACAGAAATGAAAACACTAAAGAGATTTGCAAAAATTCAAATTACTGAAATTAAATCTTTTTGTGAGAAGGTTCCAAGATGGAATCAGTACCAGCACATCTATACTTAGTTATCATTCATTTCAGAACCTTAGGCACAAACATACTCTCTCAATTTCTGTCTGTCAATCTAACTTTCCTCAGATAATGACAGATTTGATTTCAACATTTGCTGATTATCTAGACTGGGTACATGGTTAAGACTATCTCTTTTAAAATCTCACAGTGTTTTGACTCACTCAGTAGGATGCACAACTTGAGTACCTAACCACCATGCTTATGTGCTTTGTGATTTTGTCAACGCATTTTATGCTCTTTGACATGGAGGTCAATTTTTCACCTCTTCTGATAATTTCTGTTGAGCTTTTGTCACTGCATTTTATGCTCTTTGACAATTCAACACTAATAGATCAATGTATCTATTTCTTTTGACATCTCAGATTGGGGTCAATTTTCACCCTCTTTTTACATTTTGTTCATTGTCATCTAAGCACATTTGGCATGGTAACAGGTGTGTGCACCAGACTAAGTTAGTCTCAACTGTTATTGACTTGTAGACTTGGAATGTCTCGATAGTTTGAATCTTTGATGGATTTTCACATGCATAACCACTTATCAGCCTAGACTCTCATCATATGTCTTACACGCCATCTGTTTCTTATCTGATTTGACTCAAATTTTCAGACAGTTTTTTCAAGAATATGTACATGCCTTCAGTCCTAATTTTACTAGACATACTTTGTATTGAAACCCAGTGTACCATCATTTTCCATTTGAGTTGGATCAACTTCTCATTTTTGTTTTTCTGATTTTTTTTTTGTATTTTCTATGTTTTTCTGATTTTTTTGTATTTTCTATGTTTTTCTGATTTTTTTTTTGTAATTTCTATGTTTTTCTGATTTTTTTTGTATTTTCTATGTTTTTCTGATTTTTTTGTATTTTCTATGTTTTTCTGATTTTTTTTTTATTTTCTATGTTTTTCTGATTTTTTTGTATTTTCTATGTTTTTCTGATTTTTTTGTATTTTCTATGTTTTACCTATCTCCCCCTAAAATACTAAAAAAATAAATACCAAGAACAGAGACACACAGACAAAGAAAATAAACACACAGAAAATAGCCACACAGGCACAAATCCGAGAAAGACATTAAGTTGCATCATCAGAGACGACCTCACACTTGGTTTTGAAGTCTGCACAAAGAGTAAAAAGTTAGTTAGCATTAGGAACCCATGCCCGAATGGTCATGGGTTTCCCATCTTCTCCAACGATTGGCATGTTAATCCAAATACCAGTAGCTTTGAAGTTTGCATTGGTATCTGAATTATTTGACATTTTGGGTTCGCGTTTGTTGGTCCACTTAAAGTCGTAACGGGGAGAATTCTTGTGATAAACACTAGAAGTATTAATCATCTTGTGAAGTGTTTCCTTCCCCTTTTGACAGACATCAGGATTTTTGGGTTTACTAGATGTTTCCCCAACAGTCCTCTTGAGCTGATGAGGGGCAGTTGATTTTTGATTATTTTGATTAAACGTTTTATTTTTCTGAAAATTTTCAGAAAAATCAACTTTCCCCCTGCAGCTCTGTTGTTGCTGATCACACTCATAACTGAGGTGATCAGGTCTCCTGCATACATAACAAATCCTGGTTGATTGATGTTTTGCAGGATTATATGGCACTTTTTGCTCAACTTGACATTTTGACTCTACTCCTAAACCACATTGTTTTGGCAATATTTTAACTTCCTCATAAGGACGGGTTGCAGGAGACTTTGCACCCTCCTTTTCTATGGTTCGGAGTGCTGCTTGTACATTTTGCATTAATGTGCCTTGTCTAGAAGTTTTATCATACCAGATTCAGGCTTTTCTTCTTGTTTAAATTCTTTCTTCTGAGGCTCACCAACTTTCCCTTTTAACTTTAAATCAGATGTGGAGGTTGATGCAACAAATTGATCAACCTTAGGAGGAAGTTGGTCAGCTTCAGAAAAGACATCTGTTTTCACCAATTGGTTCAAAACTGGTGGTGGACATTTAGTGTATGCCTTTTTGTCTTTCTCTGAATCGGAACCTTGAGGTCTCCGGTCGATTATGTGCTCAAAAAGATAAGATGAAGTTGAATAACTTTTCAGTTTCTGATTGAGAGTCTCATAATCTACCTTAGAACTAGCAAGGTCTCGCTTCAGTGTATCTATCTGATTGATGTAGAAAACTATTGCATCTTGTTTGTTTAGCAATGCTACCTCTAGTTCTCTAATCTGTTTGTTCTGGCTTTCAATTTTATCTTTTAGTGTCTTTTCCCTACCTTTAATGATTGAATTTTCATGCAATTTAGAGGTAAGATCACTGACTTGAGATTTCAAAGATAAAATATTTTGCACATAGTCATTGCACGATGCACAAGGAATGCCAGAATTGTTACTTACCTTTGAATCAGCAGGTTTGCCAGTCATGCACGCCTTAAGATCTTCTGATTTAGTTTGAACAATCACTGGCGTTGGTTCGGCAGCTGGCACTGAAACTGGTTTGACATTGTACTCATCAGTAGGCAGTACAGACTCGTTATCACAAACGTCGTGGACACTGTCTGCCTCAGACTGTGAATCGTCATTTAGGTCTTGAACACTGGCCAGGTTGGTCTCAGCAACTTCGAAAGCATCATTATCTTGAAAGTGCACTGACCATTCTATTCCCTGATCTTTCTAAACAACCACCATTGCCTTAGATGATCCCTCATGTGATGTTTCAGCTTTCTTTGGGGTAGTGGAAGTTGATGATTTTCCAGGAGATGTTCTGAATGGATACTTGGGTCCTGAATTCTTTGGCTTTTCACATTCTCTTGCAAAATGACCATTTTCGCCACAGTTGTATCAGGTTACAGCTGAATTGTCGAAACCCAGCTTTGTATCCTTAGTTGCTGTAATCTGCATCCCAGTTTTCTTGACCAAGGCCTTTGCTCTCCTTACCAGATTAGCATAGGACCATAGAATGTCCTGTCTTTCCATTTCATCGTTGTCTATCTGGTCATAATCTTCCTGAGTCAGGTAGGCATTTCCAATTTTACCCTTTAGCAGATCATCATATGATGTGACCAAAGCACTAAGCATCCCCTCGTTCCTCTTTTGAAGTGCATTCCACAAGGAACGTGACGTTCTATACCGTCGGAACTGGTGAAAGATCTCATTAGGAATGGCTTGGATCAATAAAGAGTAGGCTTTCTTCTCAGCATCATAAGCCTTCCTCTGATCGTCATGCATCTGATCATAGGGAACTTCGATATTCCCTTCACCTTTAGGCACGACATAATCAGCAGAAATGGCCCGGTGCAACAGTTGATCAACCCCATCGATAAATATTTCAAAACGTGGTTTCCAGAATGGGTAGTCTTCCATGGTTAACAATCTAGGCACTTTGTTAATACCTCCTTGTTCATTATCCATAATTAAGTTACTTAGGGCAGTTATGGTTTGTTTGGCAGCCATAGCACTCATGTCAGACATTATGATTAAAGCCTAAAACAAACGTAAACACTACGCACGAAGTGAGATTGGTTCGCAAGAAGTGAACACACTACGCACGTAGTAAACTGTACTACGTACGGACTGACAAAAGATCACACGGTCTTAGGTACGTACGGAATGGGGACCTAGTACGCACGAAGTGACTTGACTACGTACGAAACAAGTAAATTGCTTTTTAAGAAAATATTTGACACACAGACTCAATACGTGCGAAGTGAGAATCACTACGCACGTGTTGATGACCCACTACGCACGCGTAGACACACAGGCTACTGAAGATTCTAGAGGACCAACCACCCACTACGCACGCACTGAAGATCAATACGCACGTAATGAAAGGCACTTCGCCCGATTAAACTGCAACAATTAAGATTGATTTACGTAAAAACAAACCTTTTTTAATTCAAAAATGACCTGTTTACTATAATACACACGAAGAAACACTTAGAAAACGACAAAACGAAAGCACCTAAATGACCAAAACGACACCTAGATCACGAAACCTAAGGAAAAGTGATCAATCAAAGCACAAGGCTCTGATACCACTTTGTAGGACCGTGGGGGTTCTAAACTAACACCCTAATGCTAGGACTGATCTAGGATGAGAAATAGTGCGGAATATCTATTTCCCAAACCTCCTAAGGATTCTAAGATCTGCTTAAGTGTCCGGCACACAGTTAACACGAAGAACACATAGAGAAAGACGAAGAACAACTCTAAGAACTCACACAGAATGCTTAAGGCTGCCCTTGGATTCGAGATTAACACTAAGTTCGCAAAAATGTACGATTACGAAGGCTCACTAAGGCTTAAGGTCGATTTCCGGTAGTTATATGCGCTTACGGACGATTACTGACCATTACCCGTGCTAATATGAAGTTAATCAGTATTTATAGTATAGAAAACGCGTATTTCCTTAATTAAATTCCACTACGCACGTAATGCTCTGCACTGCGTACGTAGTTAGTCCAGTACGCACGTACCGGGTGTTTTAATGATAATTGATTAAACATTAATCGACCATCTCACCACGCACGTAGTGAGATCCACTACGCACGTAGTGACTCTCATCACGCACGTGATGCTCTTCACTCATACTTAAACTTCCAAACACAAATCAACACATGACTAAGTACTTGTAAGCTTAAAACAAATATAAGGAAACACTTAGAATATATAAATATGTAAATCATTAATCAAAACACATTTGAATTAACATTTCAAGTAAACATGTATGTATTCGATTGATAAGAACTAGGGATTTACAATTATGCACCAACAGTTAGCTACAACTAGCTAGTGAGCACAAATATCACATAAGCATCAATAAGCATGCTATCACATCACAACACGGCACACAAAGCTAAGCTATCACGTAGTGGTGCACCGACATGTCAGCAGGGTCATATATCGCGAGATAGTTAGTCCGGCTCAACGACCCTAGCTGGGGAATCAGTCACAACCAACCGCACAGGTGGGGGAGTGAAGAGCAGTCCACCCTCACATTTGAGCCACAAGGACTCCGTTCGGATCTGATCATAGACCAATACCCTAACTGAATGTCAAGGAACAGCGGCCTGTAGTACCCTAGACCCGGAACTCACCGTCGAGTATCGTAAATCCCGAATAAACAGCCATACCGGCCCTCAAGGGATCCAATCACAGTTGAACCCGAAAGATCCAGCCGTAACTGACCTCAACCGCTAGATACTTGCCCGGACAAGATTTCACAAACACATATGTCTTGTATCGAGTCCACAGTACGCATGCGTATCACAAATCACGAGTTATATCATATGTCATATGGCATAGCATATATCATTGTATCACGTCATACCTCACGTGTTCACGTATTTGAGCATGGCAACATAGCAACAAGTAACAAATAACCCTACTTACTGAGTCTCATGGGAAACCGGTACTCACCTGAGGTTTACAGAAGGCAGATATAGTGCTCGGTGTCCTCTGGATCACCTAACACATCATATACATGCCCGGTTATCACTTAACACTTAACATAGAACATGAATCACAAACTATCAGCACTAGACAGGCTCCTATGGCCGCAGAGGATGTGTCTTACGGCCGCAGAGAACATAACAAACCACTCCTACGGCCGTAAGGATAATTCTCTGCGCCCGCAGAGGTTCTTTCCAATGAACCATGTCGTACGGCCGCAGGAACTTGTCCCTACGCCTGCAGGAGCTGTTCTTTGGTGACCTACGGCCGCAAGTTATGTACCTACGCCCGTAGACATTGTTCCTTAGTCCATAGACTGTAAACCACACAAAATACAACCCTACGGCCGTAGAGACCCTTGCCTACGGCCGCAGATATACAAAAGGCCTCCTACGGCCGCAGGAACTATTCCCTGCGCCCGCAGGAAGGTCCTGAACAACAGACCTTCGTCCCTGTTTCGCACAGCTGCTGTAAATCCCGTTTTTAACACCAAAAACTCGATTGAAACCAGATTCAATTGTTTGTACACTTTGTTTGACATCTAGGGAAGTTTATAAACACATTAAACACCAAAACTAACCACAAACACATAGATTACACCATCAAAATGGTGTTTATCTTCCAAACAACAAAACTAGGTTTTACATGATGAACACTTACAAGGAAGAAGAAGAACAGTAGATTAATCTCATAAATCAGTTGTAGAGCTCACTAGCATCACTTCCCTTCAATTTCTCTTCCAAAGTTTCCAAGGATTTGAGTGTATGTGTGTATACGTGTGTTTGTGTGTGTTTTTGTCAAAGTCAGGGGATAAGAACCCATAGAGAACCGCCTTTGGTTCTTTTAATTAATCAACGGGGTATTTTGTTCCCCTTTTAAACTTACAATTTGACACACACCATCCCGTTTTAACTAACGAGGATATCTACGCAATCATTACGCGAAACCGTTTAATATTTTATCACTTTTAAACACGTTTGACACTTTTCACATAATCACTTTAATTAACACATAACATACGTTAATAACTTAAAACACACTAATTTAAGTCACTTAAAGTCACTGTACAAACACAAAAGCACAAGGTACAAGTACACACAGCGATGCCCTTTTTCAGGGTCTGGGGCTTCCATTTTATGTTGAATGTGAAGAAATTTAGTTAATATTATTGATGAATACATCGAAACTCTCAAACTTCCCAAACTAGCAAGACCTTTGTGATTTGTTACTCAAATACTCTATAGTATAGTTATGATAAAAAATGCTACTAGAAATTGATAAAGTGATTAAAAAAATCAAGGATTCAATGTTACCACATATGATTGGAATCCTTGATGTCTTTCTGCCTAAAACACTTGGTTAAATAAACTCCAAACATCAAAGGGCTTGCTGTGTAGCGGTATTTGGTGGTTGTGGAGTAGTGCCCTCTCCTGAGAGGCTCTGGGTTCAAATCCCGCTGTGAACTATAGAGTAGAATTTAAGAGTAGGTTTAATAGGTGTGTAAGTTTGCTATTAAAAATAATAATAATAATAAACTCCAAACCCTTTTGTTAATCTTCTAATCCCCACCACTCTATACTATGATATTTGTGTGTGTGCACAAGTGCACAACCCATAGTTTAAGGTTGACTCCTAAAATTTTCCCCCTCATGTGCAGCAATGTTACGTATAGATTTCTACTTGATTTGGTTTCTCATTCTTGTTTTATAACAATTGTTATGATATTTATATGTGCTTAATGTTTAAGCTTAGTACATTAAGCTAATTGATGACGTAGACACCAGCAACCATGAAATGGCAACTAACCAAGATTTACAAAGAAAGCATAGTTTATTGTGCATTTGTGTGTAGGTGGATATGGCACTCTAGAAGAGCTACTTGAAATAACAACATAGGCTATACTCAGCATTCATGGTAAGCCAGTAAGATCATGCATTTATCTCATATTTTAAAGCAAATGACCCTATAATTATATTGTGTTGGCATGGTTCCCAATGATAAATTCTTCTCTTTTCATAGAAGGCGTTTTGGTTGTATAATAGATTTTGATTTTCATGATTTGACGCAAATGATGATAATTGATGTTCTAAGCATTGCGCAGGCGCCTACTAGTGATAAAAGAATATTAGTTATTTAACCTCCAAGGTCAATTCTTATGTAAAAAAGATAAATAGGTTAAATTGCTACCTCAAAGCCCATATAAAATAATCCTACTTATTTTATAATTGTTCGGATATTTAGCCGGTCCCTAAATGGAAATATTAAAAACTAAATCCAAATAATAAACCGATTAAATATTCGGATGTATCCACATATCGATTCAAATCCAATTAAGCCATAACCAATTAACTCAAACACAAATGAATCAGATGGATTTTCTGGTGAAACCAATTAATGAACACCCTACACAAATAGTAAGAGCCCAAGGCAACAACCAAAATCCAGCAAGAGGAAATAGAGGGGATTTCCTTCCCTTTCTAATCCTCTCCTTTCATTTCCTTTCCCTCTTTTAAAAACTTTAAGAACACAAAAACTTGATGGTTTTCTTCCTTCCCCTTGCTTCCTCTTTAAAAATAACTCAAGAACTAAACATAAAGATCTATCGGTCAAAATATAATACGAAACAAGAGACAAACTCGCTGATTCCTGTCAATCTCATCATGCAGATGATCTTTTTGTGTGCAAGCAACAACAGATTATAGATATCATCAAACAACAATCAAAGCATATTGAAGAACCCAAAAAGACGAAGAAATAAATTTGCATCAAATTCTTCTACAAATGACCTCTTTATTCAAGGGGAGAACATGAGATAAGAAACAATCTGCATCCTTCACAGCACCTGAGCATATATAACATCATAAACAAAATATCAGAAACCAAATGCTTATGTTTTTCGTATTTAAGCGACACCATGCAATAGAGTGAAGTGATAAGAGTTCAAATATATATCCCAACACCCAAAACCGGAAATCCATCCTACTAGGGCTGTAAACGAACAGAACGTTCATGAACCGTTCGTGAAATTGTTCGGCGGGAAGTTCGTTTATTTGATAAATGAAAGAACATGAAGAAGATTTTTTGTTCGTTACAAATGAACATGAACATAGCTCTCGTTCGTTCATTTATGTTCGTGAACGTTCGGTTCTTCGTTCGTTTATATATATATATATATATATATATATATATATATATATATATAGGGGAGGGTTCATGCGAGAACCGTTGTTAGTGCGAGAACCGCGAGAACCAATCTCGGCCGTTCCTTAGATATGGGAAGTTTAATGGATGGTGAGCGTGGAGGGATAGAGCGTGGCAGGGTGCATGTGAGGAATTAATGGGTGGGCAATGACATTGAAAGAGGGTGAGTTGGACGGCTCAGATTGGTTCTCGCGGTTCTCGCACTAAGAATGGTTCTCGCATGAACTTTTTTCTATATAAATATATATATATATATAGGAAGAAGTTCCATTGAGAACCATTTTTATTGTGAGAACCAATCTAAGCCGTCCAATTCCCCCTCTTTCAATGACATTGCGCACCCATGAATTCCTCACATACACCCTGCCACACTTGACCCCCCCACGCTCTCCATCCATGAATTCCACTTATCAAATCAACGGCTAAGATTGGTTCTCGCACTAAAATCGGTTCTCAATGGAACCCTCCCCTATATATATATATATATATATATATATATATATATATATATATATAGGGGAGGGTTCATGGGAGAACCGTTGTTAGTGCGAGATCCGCGAGAACCAATCAAGCCATTCCTTGGATATGGGAAGTATCATGGATGGAGAGCGTGGAGGGATAGAGTGTGGCAGGGTGCATGTGAGGAATTAATGGGTGGGCAATGACATTGACGGAGGGGAAATTGGAAGGCTTAGATTGGTTCTCGTGGTTCTCGCGCTAACAACGGTTCTCGCATGAATATATATATATATATATATATATATATATATATATATATATATATATATATATATATATATATATATATATATATATGAAGAAGTTCCATTGAGAACCATTTTTAGTACGAGAACCAATCTGAGCCGTCCAATTCCCTCTCTTTCAATGTCATTGCCCACCTATGAATTCCTCACATACACCCTGCCACACTTGATTCCTCCACGCTCTTCATCCATGAATTCCACTTATCAAATCAACGGCTAAGATTGGTTGTCGCAATAAAATCGGTTCTCAATGGAACCCTCCCCTATATATATATATATATATATATATATATATATAGGCAAAAGTTCAAACGAGAACTGTTTTACGTACGAGAACTACGAGAACCAATCTAAGCCGTCCAATTCCCCCTCCTTTAATGTCATTGCCCACCCATGAATTCCTCACATGCACCCTGCCACACTTGATCCCTTCCACGCTCTCCATCCATGAACTTCCCATATCCAAGGAACGGCTGAGATTGGTTCTCGCAGTTCTCGTACGAAAAACAGTTTTCGTTTGAACCCTCCCCTATATATAGGAAGGTTCAAACGAGAACTGTTTTTCGTACGAGAACTGCGAGAACCAATCTTAGCCGTTGATTTGATAAAGTGGAACTCATGGATGTGGAGCGTGAGGGGATCAAAGTGTGGCAGGGTGCATGTGAGGAATTCATAGGTGAGCAATGACATTGAAGGAGGAGGAATTGGATGGCTCAGATTGGTTCTCGCGGTTCTCGTACGAAAAACAGTTCTCATTTGAACTTTTGCCCATATATGTGTGTGTGTGTGTGTGTATTATATGTTTGTGTGTGTTTATATATAGTGTTTAATAATGTTGGATTTGTATTATAGTGTGTTCCTTCATTTACATTTGTTTCTCATTTAAATGAACGAACAAAAATATACACGAACTAACCAATTTTTTAAACAATCGAACACACATGCCCGTTCATTAATCGTTAGTGTTCTTTTATGTGTTCGGCTAAAGTTAAACGAACGAACACGAACACTAAAATCCGTTCGTCTATCCATTCGTGTTCGTTTATTTGTTCGGCTAAAGTTACACGAACAAGCTCCGTTCGTGTTCGTTCGGTTCGTTTACAGCCCTACATCCTACTATAGGCTTGCTAGTTTCATGACTGCATACTAAAAGGCTGTTCAAGATTGTGCTTCGAGGGAGATTACTTGATATTGAGTGTGCAAAACACAGGTAATAAAAAAAAGGTTTTTGGCTGACAAAAAAAAAGTTTACGTCAGGTTAACCAGTTATTTTTCACTTATGAATTCTAATTACCAATAAGTAAGTACATTTAAAAAACTATCATAACTACTACAGACTTCTTTCCCTTTCATTTTGTAAGCTGATGGAAAGAAAAAACCACCAAGATAATTTGGGCCAACATAACTAGTTTAGAGTATTAAGCTACTATATTAACCAACTTGGCCAGCATGAGAATGTTTATATGTATATAAGTCAGAACATTATAACATTATAAAATGTATTAAGCTCGTTAAGTGGGAGGTTCTTTTTTTGTTCTTAAACTTCCACAATAGCCATTGCTGATACAGTTTCTTTTTTCCATTATTGCCAGGTTGGATTCTAAATCTTGTATACTACAAGTTTCACAAGGATTAAGGATTTCAAACCTAGTAATTTTAATTCTTATTACTTGCCTACTTGGTGACCTGACATGATTATTGTAACTGCATTTCCATTCAAACTGATAAATTTTCATTTTACTAATTGCACATGTAGTTGAATTTGATTTTGGGCTGCTCAAGACGTTGACTTGTGACAATCCTTTTTAGTGTAATGACATTTTCAGTGCAATTGCTTCTTTCTGTTTTAATTCTTCTGCAGAGTGGAATCATGTATTCATCTTTTCAGTGTAATTGTTACCAGTTAGATCTATTGAGTGCAATGGAACTTTTACAAGTGCATTTTTTTAATCCTTCCCAGCTTAAACGACCTTTGATATAATATAATTTTTATTGATCAGTATATATTTTTATATCATTAAATATGAAAAATTAAAAATTCATAACTGTGTTCTTATATCATTAAATATGAGAAAAAAACTAATAAAAACTTAAAATGTTTTTTTATTTATTACTTATATAACATGAGCTATTGTAATAAGAACTTATAATTAAAACGAGCTTTGGTGAGCCGAACTCGAGCACGAGCTTCTGTAATTTTCAATGAGCCTAGCTCGATTAGTATAAAGCTCGGCTTGGCTCGTTCACATCCCTATCCAAATTCCTAATTCTATCTTCCCCTCCACTATCCCTAGCTAAGACGAACTTCTTGAAGCAATTCTTCTTTCTCTAACACCTTAATTCTAATGTACCAGGAATTTGGAATTCTGGACCACTTTTGGATAATGAAACACGGTACCACCATTTTTCCTTTTTGCATACTTTCTGTATAGAAATTTGGTAATTCACATTCACAGTCAATCTAGGCTATTTTTGTTACAAATTTCCCACTTTAATATATAAAGTTCTTATCGAACCAACATTTAAACCATAGTGCAACACTGCAACCTAAAACCATTAACCCCAGAGATGCAAGAGTCTAACTCAGTAACTCTCAGCTGGAGAGGTAACTATCTGTCTATTTCAATACCAAAAGTAACATTCAAAGTTCAAAGTTGTATCAAAATTTATATATCATCTAAATTAAGTAATTAACTAAAGCAATGGTGAAATTTGATTATTAGCCAAGTACCAAATGCTCATTTACTTGATACTTACCCGTGGCAGATCCAGGAAAATGTTTCATATTGGCACCAACTAATGGAGAAGGCAAATTAGAATTGGTAACAGCTCAAAACAGGTCAGGGTCATAATTGGGCGAACTAAAACATCTAAATTGTAAATTAATTACCTTACCGAATCAAAATTGAACAATTTAACCGACCTGATAGCCTAAACGTGTAATCTTCTAAAATATTTATTTCAAGTTCCATTGTTCTACTGTATCTAGCCTTCTGCATATTCAAGAGCGTGAGTAACCAGCAACAAAAGGGGGCCATTTCTTCATGGATTGGAATCAGATGGAGTACTAAAGCTTAGTGGGCTGGGATCTACAAAAAACCTACAACAATTATACTAGTTGGTTGTTACTCTCCCACTTAACTTTCATACACAAAAAACTACAATTACCCCCCCCCCCCCTCTCTCTCTTCTTTCTCAAACAATTCGACTGTCATCCGCGAATTGGTTGTTACTCTCCCACTTAACCGTTTCTTCAAACTCCCTGGGCCATCAAAAATGTATTCACCTAGAAAATTGGGTATTAGGTTTTTCAGTTCACCTACCACTAGGCCATCTTACATTCGATACAAAAAACCTAAACAAAATCCAGAAATTTTTATCCATGAATATAGAGGTAACAATTTCATAAACCTCAAAATTAAATGAATAAAAGGGCAATCAAACACTCTCAATGATTCACCTCCACATTCGACCATTAAATGTTACAGCACATAAAGTTGAAGGCAAGAAACAAGCAATTGATTCGATAAATCATATAATGAGGTAGACAACAATAAGAAAACCCTATAAAGGATAGAAATTGACCTGTTGTGAGGGAGGGATATCAGTGAGAGTGAGAAGATGTAGAAGTTGAGTGAGAAGAAGAAGGAGCATAGATCTTGTCGTAGGCGTATTCACCAACGACGTAGATGCCAAAGGCGACGAGGGCAATTCCGAGGCCAGGAGTGGCGTGACGGAACTGATTGGTGAGCATCGGATGTTTCCTCCACTCATCCCTTCGCCGGAAGAACTCTCCTGTCGGTCCTAATGGCTTCCCCATTTCTCTCTCTGCAATCGATCGCCTTTGCTGCAATTTGGTTCAACTAGAATATTAGTTGCTTTGCTGCCCCTTCTCTCGGATAAGTTATTTTTGAATTATACTTACCAATTCTAGGTTAAGAACAATCGAATTAATTAAATTTTATGTATAAAACCCGATTTTCGTTGATAATATTTGGGGAATGTTTGATTCGTGGTATTTCAATGTTTGAGGAATTATGTAAAATTTATATTTCAAATTTCTTAAAATCAGTAGAAAAATAAGATGGAAGAAATTTGGATTTCGAATTCTATAGACGATTTCAAAATCTATGGGAGATAAATGGTATTTCTAAATCATTCATATGTATATTTCAAAATCAGTGCCTATCTAACCAACAATCTACTGTCCCCTTCACCATATCAACCGACACTTCACTCTCGCGGTTGTGGCTGCCCTAATTGGCTACCGCCATAACTATCACCGACATCACCATCGTCGGCCTCCACCACCGCCGTAGCCGTCGCGCTTCACAATCTCCACAATGGTTGTCGTCTCCGGCTTCGCCGTCGTCACCCTTCTATGCCTCCGCCGCCGTCGCGCTTTATCGTTTCTACCTCTGTTGCTCTTCCAAGCCTCTACCGTCTCCGCCTCAGCCGCCCTTTAACATCTTCACCTCCGCTGCCGTCGCCTTTCACTGTATCCCCTTCTCCATCTCCGAGCCAAACAAGTTGTGAAGGTAAGTTGACTCTTTCATCATCTTTGCCCTAGAAATCTCATTATGTTTTATATGAACCAAACAAGAGATATGATTGGATATGATATTCAAGGGATATGAAATCACTAGAATTTCAAGTCTATAATCCAATCACTCCCTTAGAGTAAATTACAAACTTGGTATTGTGGTTTGTTCCACATAATAGTTTTGGTCATGGATTCGAAAAGTTACACGTTAAGTCTCTACCAATTGGAACTTATTTCACTTTTGGTCCTACTCTCTTAGCAATAGGTTGAGTATTTGTAAATGACCATTTTGCTCTTTTTTTATCCTCTAATCTAATAACGATTTTATGTTTTGATCTCATAATGATTTTCTTTATTTTAATATCTCTACTTATTTAATGAACCATTTATTACTAGTTATATATGATTCAATAACGCTAAAATTAACCTTCATTAATAACATCATGGGTCAATACCATGTTAACGATATGTATTTGATTTTAACTCTTTCATCTAATCTAGTATCCTAAACGAACATAATAAACAAACATTTGGTGGATGAGTCTTTGTGGATAAAATATTTTGTTTGGTTGTTCAATCGATTAAAACCCCAAGAACATTTATCAATTCGAAAATCATAATTAAGGATTAGGGTTTACTTGATGATCGCTACTCCAAACTTGATCTTGATATCTCGTTTTCTTGTTCCTTCTTCTTGGCCGATTGAATTCCCACGCACACACCCCACTGTTTGTTTTGGAACGGCCGAATGTGAGAGACGTGAGCTAATAAGGTTTAGTCCCTGATCACTCCTCTAATCCCTTTAGAGCATCTCCAACCATACTTCATCCATTCATTTTGAAGAGTGTTTTCATTCAAACCATACTTCAAACCACACTTCATATTTAAAGTGTTGAAAAATACTTCTTATATTTGAAGTGTGAGTTTAGACTCTTCATTCATAGGACCCATGTAAAATGATTTACTTTCTATTTAAATTTCTTCATTCTATCTATTAATTGAAATGTTATCTTTTATTTTAGCAAGGTATTTATTAAAATATATTAACTAAATATATGGATCACACTTTTGAAGTATTGAATAGATATTAAGTTGGAGTTGAGAGATTGTTTAGAATGGATAAACCCACAAAATATAGAGATAGAGAGTAAGGTTGAAGATGCTCTTAGCCCTTTGTCACATTTAGCCTTTAGACTTTGTTCTTTCTTGTATGTGGTTTAAAGCGCTAATAACGTCTAATAAACCAACACACAAATAATCTTCTAATATATATAAAAGACTAATTTGAAAAAAATTATTAGATAATGTGGACCTTTTATTTAATAAAAGATTTAATCTTAGCCGTTAATTCCTTTAGTTCTAAAATTTTGATTTTGACTTTTTAGAGTCAAACTAATGTGAATTAGAAAAAGATACTCCTTAATTAAATCAATGATAAATATCAAAAAATATAAACAGTTAAACAATTAAACAATCGTAAATGTCAAATTAATTCAATAAATTATAAACTATTTCAAAATAGTACTTCTTTCTTTATCATTTATCATATAAATATTAATAATGAATATTTTCAATAAATTATAAACTTTTGGCCTTATTGCTAAAAATAATGATTGTAACATCCTAAAAATGGGTCTAGTAGTATCTAGTTGTACTTCATGCTCAAGTGGTTGTACCTCGACTTTAAATAAATGTCTTAGTGGTTGTTTATATTTTAGTTAGTTAAAGTGGATATATAAGGTGTTTTATGAAAGTTAGGGTTAACAAGTAAAAGTGATAAAGTGATAAAAGGTTTCGTGTAATGATTCCGTAGATATCCCCGTTAGTTGAAACGGGCTATCGTGTGACAAGTTATAAGTTGGAAAGGGAAACAAAATACCTCATTGGTGATAATTATCCACCCAAAGGCGGTTCACACTTATTTGACTCCTTTGAGTCAAACGCACAACACACTCATACGTATATGCTAGAATACACATACACACTTCATACTCTCAAACCTTGGACTTTTGAAAGTGAACTTAAGGAAATCAGTAGCAAAGGAAGAAGTGTAGCTGGAATCAAGTGTTAGAATATGTTCTTGGAGTCATTAAACCTTCATATTTGTAAGTATTCTTTGTATTAGACCTAGTTTTGAACTTGTGAAGGAGATGACCATTTTGATGGTTCAAAATAGTGTTCTAAGTGTTAATTATTGTGTCAAATGTGTTCATAAGCTTTGGTTGATGTCAAATAAAGTGTATGAACGTTTGAATATGAGTTATAGTCGATTTGGGTGTCAAAAACGCGACTTGCAGGTCTGAATTAAGAACAAGGACGAAGTCTGCTGTGCAGGACCTTCCTGCGGCCGTAGGAGAATGTTCCTGCGGCCGTAGGGGCCATTTAGTAAAATGTTCATGCGGCCGTAGGGGGGTGTTTTTCAAATTTGTTGACATTAAGTCTTCTGTGGCCGTAGTAAGTGGTTCATGCGGCCATAGGAGGGTGTTTTATGTGGTTTACCACATATGGGTGAAGGAACGAAGCCTACGGGCGTGGGTACCTAACCTACGGCCTTAGGCACCCAAAGAACAGCTTCTGCGGACGTTGGGGGAAGTCCATGCGGTTGTAGGACCTGGTTAATTAGAAAAGGAACCCTACGGGCGTAGGCAATGTTTCCTACGGCCGTAGCAGGGTTGTTTAGTCTTCTGCGGCCGTAAGCCATATCCTCTGCGGCCGTAGGACCCTGTCCAGTGTTGAAAGATTTGTGATGCGTGTTTTAAATGAAGAATGTTAAGTGTTAAGTGATAACCCCGTGTATATGTGACATCTTAGGTACTCCTGAGGGACCGGAAGCTGTTGATCATGGTGTTAGCTTATTGTGACCTTAAGGTGAGTATCGGTTTCCCATGAGGCTCAGTAAGTAGTGCTAACCCTTGTGTGTTTTAATGTGTAATTGTTGGGAAATTCGCTAAGTTATTGAAACTGTTGAACATGCAAAGGTAAAACTGTTAGAGTATTTTGGTGATAACAGTTGTAACTAACAATTGCTGCAAGGTTTACAACTGTTAGTACAAAAGTTCAGAACTGTTAGTTGGCAAAGTCAAAACTGTTAGAAGACCTTGAAGCTGAAGACTGTTAGAAGGATAAAGAACTGTTGTGTTCATTAAACAGTTTCTGTTGAGCTATATTTGGAAAATCCTATCTTTGAAGATATCTCGAAATACTTTGAAGATTATCAAGATTATCTCAGAAGATAGAAGATTACCTAACTGTCAACAATTCAAGGAGGATCAAGAGTCTATATATACTTCATTAGATGATCAATTTAGTATGACGATTTGATCTCATTATTCAAAGCATTTGTTCTTATTGTTATTTATTTTTCTGAAAGTGTTTAGCCTCTAAGTTTCTTGTTGAAACCTAAGAACAGTCTGTGTTCTTCGTCTAACAGAATAAGTTAGATTGGGGGTGAAGTTTGCTTTTGTAATCATTCTGGTTGGTTAATAAAACTACTGTTTGATTGAATTAATCTTTGTTTAAAACCTTCTTTAATCAATTAAGTGTGATTCCGCAACTTCTTAATTGATTGTGATCATAGTTAAAGATTAACTTTTATATTACTCTGATTTATTATTTAAAAGTTAGTTCTTGTTATTTGATATAATATATATCCGATCCTGACAAGTGGTATCAGAGCCTTATCATTAAGGTTCCTTTGATCACCGGTTGAAGGTTTTTGCTTTATCTTGCTTTAATAATTTTTTTTTCCTTTTAACTGTCTTTAAATCAATTTGTTTCAATGGATTCTAGTGGATCTTCTGATGAAATTCAGGTATCTTCTAAACTATGTCCTGGTGAATGTAGAGCAATTGTTAAAAGGTTTAGAGAGCACAACAAAAAGGTATGTGCAGCTCTAAGTAAAATGGAGGAGAGAAGGTATGAAACTAGTGCTGTTATTGAAAGCTTTGAAAAGAAAATCAAAGATTATCAAGCTAATGAACTGCAAATGGATTATGATAGAAAGTATCATAAGTGGGAGAAGGAGCAGCTTCAAGAAGAGATTGATAGTCTAAAGAAAAAGCTAAGTGAAAAGGAAAGTAAGGTTGATGAGTTAACCAAGAAGTTGGAGGGTGGTGATATTGATCTGAGCATGTTCAAGGCAACAAATCTTAAGCTTGAAACCTTGTTACAATCTCAAATCAAAGATAAGGTGAAAACTGGTTTAGGATATAAACAGACCCCACCTCCATACAATCACAATTACATAACTCCCATGTCTGAAGTAGCTGATAGGTATGTCAATGATCCATTAGAAGCAGAGTTGCAGTCAGCTGATCCAAAACTTGAAAGTGATGAAGAAGGAGTTGTGTATGAAGTGAGTGATAACAAGAATGAAGGAGTTATGAAGAAGGAAGAGGTCATTCCATTTGAAAATCACATCTGTTGTGAACCCATAGCCACAAAATCCTCTTTACAGCCTGTGGTGTTTGTAAAAGCATCCTCTGATTCCTTCACCAGTGAGCCAAAACCTTCCAAACCTGTTTATTCTATAAACAGTTTCACAACTGCTGCAAACAGTCCCCAACTTTACACTAACAGTTCTAAACCAAGCCCAACTGTCAGTACCAAAGCCAAAGGAAAGGAGAAAGTTGGTGAAGTTATGTATGCCAAGAAGAAAATGGAAGCTTCAAAATCTCAGGCTAAACCCAAGCCTAAGAAAAGGCATACTGAAATGCCTGCATGCACATGCCAAAAGCATGGTGTACAAAAGTTTCCTCAGTCAGCACCTGTTAGAGGAAATCAAAGAAATAGGAACCAGTTCTGGTCACAAAGAACTGGTTTACCTATTGTGAAAACCAAAAAGTGCTACATTTGTGGAAGATCTAATCATTTAGTTCAAGACTGTTACTATAACCCACAGACCAATGGCACTCAAAACAAAAGTCCCAAAAGACAGAATAACAGTTCTAAAACTGTTCAGTCAAAGCAGATTAACAGTTCTAAAACTGCTAAGCCAAAACAGGCTAACAGTTCTACAACTGTTACATCCAAACCAACTAACAGTTCCACAACTGTTTTAGCAAAACCAAAAACTGCTGGTTTGGCTTGGATGAAAATTCAAAAACAAACTGATTCTGGAGAGGGTAAGACTGTTCTTCATACTGAAAATCAAAAGGAATCACAATTTGATTCAACTGTTTTACCAACTCCACCAGCTGTTTGTTCAAAGGTGTCTACTATTAATCACAACAGTTGGAAACCACATGTTCTTACAAAGTATTCTTCACACAAGTTAGAAAAATCTAATTTGGATGAAATCAAAAAGAACAAAACTCTGTTTAAGTATTATGACTTGAATGGTGTACCCAAGACCTGCATGGCCTGGGTACTTCCTGCTACTAACTGATTGTATTTGTGCAGAGCATTCATAGGGCGAATCAAGGAGGAATTTGGCATGTGGATAGTGGATGCTCAAGGCACATGACTGGAAATCCACAATGTTTGAAGGATTTCAAAAGAATCAATGGAGGATTTGTAGCATTTGGAGGAAATCCAAAGGGAGGAAAAATCACAGGTAAAGGAGCTGTTGAGGCAGGTACACTTACATTTAATGATGTTTTCTTTGTTGAACAGCTTAAGTACAATCTGTTAAGTGTATCTCAAATCTGTGACAATGGAAACAAAGTTTTGTTTACAGATTCAGAATGCATTATTCTTTCAAAAGATTTTAAATTAAATGAGAAGGATGTTCTTTTAAGAACACCTAGAAAAGATAATGTATATTGTCTTGATCCACAAAAGATTGCTAAACATAATGTGTTAAGCTGTTTACTCTCCAAAGCATCTCATGATGAGTCTGCCATTTGGCATAGAAGGATGTGTCACATGAATTTTAAAACCATGAACTTGTTAGCTAAAAACAGTTTGGTAAGAGGTTTGCCCCAAAAAGAGTTCTCATGTGATGATCATTGTGTGGCATGTCTTAAAGGCAAGCAACACAAAACTTCTTATAAGACCAAAGAAGTTTCTTCTATTACTGCACCTTTACAATTGTTACACATGGACCTTTTTGGTCCTACATCTGTGGTGAGTATAGGGAAGAAAGCGTATTGTTTAGTCATAGTTGATGACTTCACCAGGTTCACATGGGTTCAATTTCTTAGAACAAAGGATGAAACAGCTGAGTTAGTTAAGTCTCTTATTCTTAAAATTGAAAATCAATCTGATTTGAAGGTGAAAGTCATTAGATCTGACAATGGTTCTGAATTTAAGAACTATGAGCTAAACAGTTTTTGTGAAAGTAAAGGTATTGAAAGACAGTTTAGTGCTCCTAGGACTCCCCAACAGAATGGAGTTGCTGAGAGAAGGAATAGGACTTTGATAGAGGCTGCTAGGTCAATGTTAGCCGATTCTAGACTTCCAATGACATTCTGGGCAGAAGCAGTGAACACTGCCTGCTATGTTCAGAATAGAGTACAAGTAGTCAAGTCCAAAGGGAAAACTCCTTATGAGTTGTTTCTCAAGAGAAAACCTTTAATCAACTTCTTCAAACCGTTTGGTTGTCCGTGCACTATCCTTAATACCAAGTCACAGTTAGGCAAGTTTGAGAGTAAGGCTGAAGAAGGTTTCTTTGTAGGATACTCCACTCAAAGTAAAGCTTATAGAGTTTTTAACAATGTCACTAGAATCATAGAAGAGAGTATGAATGTCTCTTTCAATGAAAATAGGATCAATATTGCAGGTAATGGACCTGATTGGTTATTTGATATTGATGCATTGTCTAAATCTCTTTCTTTTGAGTATTCTACTGAAACAGCTACAGGTACCCCAACAACTGTTGGTTCAAACAAAGTTACTGAAGACTTTGTTGTGATTCCTATGCTTCAACAAGAGTTCTCCAATGCTGTTGATCCATTGATGGATGCTGAATCTTTAAAGGACATGGAATCCCATGATCCTCAACACCACACTGACTCTGCTGATCAAGTATGTGATAACGCTGAAAATTCAAGTGAATGTGAGTTTGATCTGTCTAATCTAGGGGATGAACTGACTGAAGAAAACATTCCTACATCAAGAGTTCACAAGATTCATCCAATATCACAAATAATTGGAAATCTAACCACTCCTATCAGAACAAGGAATATGCTGCAAAATGAAAATAGTGGTGTGGATCTTGCCCAATTTGACGTGAATGCTTGCTTTTTGTCTCAAATAGAACCAAAGAAAGCAATTGAGGCATTGAAAGATCCTTCATGGGTAGAGGCAATGCAAGAGGAGCTCTTACAATTTCAAATTCAGCAAGTTTGGAAGTTGGTTGAGCTTCCAAGAGGTAAAAGAGTAATTGGCACCAAGTGGGTGTTCAGAAACAAGAAAGATGAAAGAGGGATTGTTATCAAGAACAAAGCAAGACTGGTTGCACAAGGCTACACACAAGAGGAAGGAATAGACTATGATGATGTTTTTGCACCTGTTGCAAGGATTGAAGCCATTAGGCTATTTCTTGCTTTTGCAAGCTTCAAAGGATTTAAGGTGTATCAAATGGATGTCAAGTCTGCTTTTCTCTATGGCACTATTGATGAGGAGGTATATGTGTGTCAACCCCCTGGCTTTGAAGACTCAAAGTACCCTGACAAGGTATATAGGTTAGATAAAGCCCTATATGGTCTACATCAAGCTCCTCGAGCTTGGTATGAGACATTGTCATCCTATCTTCTTGAGAATGGTTTTAAGAGAGGCACAATTGACAAAACATTGTTTACAAAGATTGTTAAAACAGAGATTTTGCTTGTTCAAATCTATGTTGATGATATAATCTTTGGATCCACAAATGACAGCTTGTGCAAAGAATTTGAAGTCATTATGCACAAAAGATTTCAGATGAGTTCAATGGGTGAACTCATATTTTTCTTGGGATTACAAGTCAAACAGAAGCCCACTGGTATTTTTCTAAGCCAATCTAAGTATGTCAAGGACATATTGGACAAGTTTGGCTATCAAGATGTGAAGCTGGCAAGTACTCCAATGGAAACACACAAACAGTTGGGAGCAGATTCTGAGGGGGAGGATGTTGATATACACCTCTATCGATCAATGATTGGTTCATTAATGTACTTAACTGCTTCTAGACCTGATATAATGTTTGCTGTTTGTGTTTGTGCCAGGTTCCAATGCAGTCCGAAGATGTCACACCTGTTTGCTGTAAAGAGAATCTTTAGATACCTCAAAGGCCAACCAAAATTGGGACTTTGGTATCCTAAAGATTCACCTTTTGATTTGGTGGCATATTCTGATAGTGACTATGGTGGAGCCAATGTGGACAGAAAATCAACCTCTGGAGGATGTCAATTCTTTGGATCAAGGCTGGTCTCATGGCAATGCAAGAAACAAACAACAGTTTCAACTTCAACAGCTGAGGCTGAATACATTGCTGCATCAAGCTGCTGTTCACAAGTGTTATGGATCCAAAATCAGCTTCTGGATTATGGTTTGTCTTTCTTAAATACTCCTATTTATGTTGATAACACCAGTGCTATTAGCATAGTTAATAATCCAGTGAAGCATTCTAAAACCAAGCACATTGAAATCAGATTTCACTTCATAAGAGACTGCAATGAAAAGAGATTAATCCAAGTTATGAAAATTCATACTGATGATCAATTAGCTGATTTGTTCACTAAAGCTTTTGATGTGAGCAGATTCAACTTTTTGATTTCCAACATTGGAATGATTAACTTGGACTAACAGTTGTTCATTATTCCATGTTTTTCACACTAACAGTTTGCAACTGTTAGTTACGTTTTCTAACAACTGTTATCCTTTAAGTATTCAGAGAGGGAAATGCAATTTCACACATCAGTTTTGGACATATCTGCTGACCTGTCTCACAAACAGTTTTTCACACTCGTGACTGTCCTTGTTATGAGCATTTGATATATGTGAGCTGAAAGTTTGTTTGACAGTTGCACATTTCTGTTTCAATCAATACTAACAGTTTTTCAACTGTTAGCATATGGCTTCGGCAACTGTTAGACAAAGTCCATGTGCAACTGAGGGGGAGAAATTTGTCAACTAAGGGCGAGAAATGAAGAACAGTTGTAAACCCTAAACAACTGTCAATTCATATAAATGATCAAACAAAAGGGAGTGAACTTTTGAATAACAGTTGTTACATCTTATGAAAACAGTTTCTCAACTGTTAGTTCATTTTTGTCCGTCAACTGTTAAGCTATTAAAGGGTGCTTTGGTCTTTGCAGGATTTTGGAAGCCTTTGGATTGCGTTCAACAATCGAAACATATATAAACCATTCCATCCTCAGAGGTTTCTTTACGCATACTGAACTTCGTTTGAATACTAAAACCCTAGAATTCTGCTATCAAATCGCCATGGCTCCCCTTCCATTCGTCAAGGAACATAATATGCTTGCTTTTCTTTCAAAACCCGATGATCTTCACATGTTTCACGATATGATTGATTATCTCTCATTGTCCGATCTCAACACTGCACTCACCATCAATCCTACCATATACACTTCTTACATTGATCAGTTTTGGAAACATGCTCAACTTCGAACAACTGATGACGTGCAATGGATTGATTCTACCATTGATGAGTTGACCGTCTCAATCTCTGAGGACACCATTCGCCACCTTCTACAACTCAATGATAGTGAGGGTGAGTATTCTGATTCAGTTTCACTAGATTTTTTGCATGCCGAGCTTGTTAAGCTTGGGTATGAGGGTCCTTCAGGGAAGGGTACATTCTATAAGGGACAATTCTGTGCTCACTGGAAGTATTTGATTCATACTCTCCAGCAGTGCATCAGTCCTAAAATAACAGGATGGAACGAATTTGGAAGCAACATTGCATTGGCCTTAATCTGTTTGGCCAACAATCGTTGCTTCAACTTTTCAAAATTAATTTTCAATGGCATGGTAAAACATCTAGGGACCAAGTATGGTCTCTTTTTGATGTATCCTCGATTTGTGCAAGTATTGTTAAACTTTTTGATGCCAAATCTAAAAACACACAAGAGGGTCATTATTCCCTCTGCTCATGTGGCTTCCACTTTGAGCAAACTGTTGATTAATGGCAAGAGTTTCTCTGGTGCCATAACTCCTCCACTCTCTGAAATGGTGGAGTTTCTGTCAAGAAACAGGACTGCCAGTGTTGAGCATGAAACCCATCGTATTGCTACACCACCAACACTGGAACCCATAGTCCAAGATACTCAAAATTTCCAACCTGCTTCCTTTGAAAAAGCTACAACACAAGCCCCTGCACTAAAAGTATTTAAAAAGAAGAGAAAAACTGTTGGTGTTCCTTCCACCACAGTTAGTGAACCCCAAACTGTTAGCCCTGCACAGGAGTATTCACCTGTGCAGAATATCGAAAGGGAACCTTTGGTGCTGTCTCCCAGGCACAATGAGGAGGTGATCATTCCTCAAGAGGGTGATCATATGGTCTTTGAGGCTGACACTACTGTTTTATCCGCAAGGGATAAACAGGACAATATTAACATAGCTAAGACCTCAACCATGGCAACAGAGACTAGTAAAACAGTTTCTGGTAATCCCCAGAACCAAGAAAAGAGGGGTACTGATGGTGATACTCAGGGGAGTAAGCCACCAGTGAAAAATGTCGATGATATGGTCACAGTGGAAACACTAACTGACATTGAGACTAGACTGAAACAACATGCATTGACGGATCCTAACTTTGCACCTTACCTTGCTGCTCATTTACACCTAAAGAAAAGGATTGCTCTTCAAAACAAAAGGATAGTTTCTCAAGATGAGAAGATAAAAGAACTGACTGAACAGTTGGAGAAGGCAACCGAAGTACTCAAGGTGGTAGCAGTTCACAATGAGGTGTTAATAAGGCAAGATAAGCAGCTGAACTTTCTTGATGAGAATCTGAAGAAAGCAACAAATGTTCTTCATACTCATGAGATGTTGCTTAAACCCAAATCCTTGGTGAAAATCTCTTCAACTGCTCAAGCTAAAGGAAGAAGAAAATCCAAGCAGGAAGAAGTTAAGTAGACAGTTTCACAGGATAAACAAACAGTTGTTGCTCCAAATGAGCAAACAGTTGCAACACAACAACCAACAGTTGTAACTTCAAATCAACTAACAGTTGCAAGTGTCCAAGCGGTTAATGAAGAAGAAGAAGAACAGCTTTCAAGTGTTGATAGGATGCTAATCAACAGGATGGTATCAACTGCATATGTTCCAAGCACTGAGATTTTCAAATCGTGGTCAACAGTTAAGCAGAACTATTTGGTTGATATTAGTGCTCAATATCTGGGAATAAGTTCTTCTAGAATGGCACAGAAAATCGATGATGGATGGCTTGATGGAAAGGTTGCTACGTTAGAATCTTTACCACCAAAGAAAGGGTATAAAGGGATAGTCATCCAGGAAGGAAAGAAAGAATCTGAGTTGCCTCCTGTTTCAGGCAAAGGTAAAGAAATTGTTGTTGTTTGTCCTAAACTCAAGCTTTCATGACAGCAACAAGAAGAGCGTGATCATGAATTTGCATTAAGGCTAGCAGCTGAGCTAAGAGAACAAGAACAGTCTGATTTTGAGATAGCAAAGAAGCTGGCTGATGAGATTACTACTCAGATTGATGAAGAAGAGAAAGTAAAGGAAACTGCTGGTAAGGGAGTAAAAAGAAAAAGAGTTGTAAAGAAGAAAACAGTTCCACCTCCCAAGCCAGTAGTGGAAAAGAAGAAACCCCAATCAGTCCAAAAACCCCAACAGTCTGAAGAAAAAGTCAAAACAGGCTTGGTCAAAACTATTTTGCAAGATAGACTCTCAAAAGAGATAAAAGAAAGAATTGATAAATTTGAAGCTCAAAAGTCGCATATCAAAGAATGGAGGTTTGAAATGCTGAGAGTGGAAACTGGAAAGCAGGGTGTCACCATTGTTAGAGAGGTGGAACCAATTGAAAGCTATGTCAGTTTCTCTGCACTGATGGATAGTGTGACCAGGAGAGATGTACAAGAAATGTATGAATATGGGGTAAGTCATTTTGGAAAGGATGCTGAAATTGAGATAAAAGTATTTTTGGTACATTTATCGAGTATATGCAATCCACAGAGAGTAATGTCAATACTGACAAATGATGAAAGATTTCCAATATTGACTGTGAAAGTTTTTGAAAGATCAAGGGTGTATAATCTTGTGACAAAAAATGCTAAAACCCAGTGGTTTGATCTTAATTTTGTTGATCACAGTAGGACCAAGCTGATGTACATGGTAAAGGCAAGGTTCTATGGTCCTGTAAGGTTAAGGGAAGATCTGGGAAGAAGACTGAAAGAAAGGATGGAGCTGATAGAGAAAGAGAAAATGTAATTTTTCTTTCATATTTTGATTATAACAATTTTGCTTTGCAAAATTAATGTTAATGTGTTCTTTGCTTATGTGAATGTTTCTATGGTTGAACCCTATAAAACAACTTAAGGGTATTGTTCAATACTTTAAGTTAGGGGGAGATTGTTGGGAAATTCGCTAAGTTATTGAAACTGTTGAACATGCAAAGGTAAAACTGTTAGAGTATTTTGGTGATAACAGTTGTAACTAACAATTGCTGCAAGGTTTACAACTGTTAGTACAAAAGTTCAGAACTGTTAGTTGGCAAAGTCAAAACTGTTAGAAGACCTTGAAGCTGAAGACTGTTAGAAGGATAAAGAACTGTTGTGTTCATTAAACAGTTTCTGTTGAGCTATATTTGGAAAATCCTATCTTTGAAGATATCTCGAAATACTTTGAAGATTATCAAGATTATCTCAGAAGATAGAAGATTACCTAACTGTCAACAATTCAAGGAGGATCAAGAGTCTATATATACTTCATTAGATGATCAATTTAGTATGACGATTTGATCTCATTATTCAAAGCATTTGTTCTTATTGTTATTTATTTTTCTGAAAGTGTTTAGCCTCTAAGTTTCTTGTTGAAACCTAAGAACAGTCTGTGTTCTTCGTCTAACAGAATAAGTTAGATTGGGGGTGAAGTTTGCTTTTGTAATCATTCTGGTTGGTTAATAAAACTACTGTTTGATTGAATTAATCTTTGTTTAAAACCTTCTTTAATCAATTAAGTGTGATTCCGCAACTTCTTAATTGATTGTGATCATAGTTAAAGATTAACTTTTATATTACTCTGATTTATTATTTAAAAGTTAGTTCTTGTTATTTGATATAATATATATCCGATCCTGACAGTAATTGGTGTTTTCGCATGTGCGTACGTAAGATATGTTATAACGTGATATGTCATGCTACGGTGTTATATTGTCAGTGAGTAAATGCATGTAACGTGAATCATGTGTATGCTATGTTTTAGCATATTTGTATGCTCTATTAATCCAATATGAGTAGAACTTGACCTGATATTATGCATGCATGCAACTGGATCCTGATTGGATCGGCTATTTGTTTATGTGTTTATGTCCGGACACTCAGGGAACTGTTTATAGTTTCCGACACGGTTGAGGTCAGCTGCGGAATGTGGCTGGATCCTTTGAGGGCCTAGATGGCCGGTTATTCGGGATCAACGGTGGCTCGGTGGTGCACGTCGTGTCTCAGGTTCTGCAGGACCGCCGTTCCTTGACAACCTCGGTGTCTTGGTTTATGATCAAGATCCGGAATTGAGCCCATGTGGCTCCGTAACGCGCTGGGTGGACTGCTCTTCGCTTCCCGCACCAGTGTGGATTGGGTGTTGCTTAATCCCCAGTTGGAGTCGTTGAGCGAGACTTGTAACCCTGCGAGATATGACTCCTTGTCAGGATCGGATATTACCAAATATCAATAACAAGAATTACCTTTAGAATTAAATCAGAGTTATTTAAAGATAATCTTTCAGTTTGATCACAATCAACTAAGAAGTTGCGGAATCACACTTAATTGATGTTTAAGGTTTTTATCACAAGAACAATTCAATAATCAACACGAGAAAATACTTTCAAATATCAAGATGTTTATTAATAATCAACGATGATTACAATATTCACCAACACCTCTAATCTAACTCTTTTGTTAGACGAAGAACACAACTTGTTCTTAGGTTTCTATGAAACTTGGAGGTCAACACACTTTTAGAAAAACAGATTAACAATAAAGTACGAATGCGTAGAATTGCTATATAAAACAAAATTCTAGTTCTAATATATATAGGCTCTTGATCCTCCTTGAATAGTTGACAGTTAGGTAATCTTCTATCTTCCAAGATAATCTTGATAATCTTCAAACTTGTTAAAGATATACTTCAAATCCACAAAGATAGCATTTTCCATAAATAGCTCAACAGCAACTGTTTGTTGAATAAACAGTTCTGAATTTCTTCTAACAGTCTTCATTTCAAGGTCTTCTAACAGTTGTGCATAACTGAACTAACAGTTCTGATCTTTTGTACTAACAGTTGTAAAACTTGCAACAACTGTTAGTTACAACTGTTTTCACTTATTACTCTAACAGTTTTACTTTGCATGTCCAACAGTTTCAATGACTTAGCAAATTTCCCAACACTCCTGCAGACATGTTGGCACTCCGCGATGTGATAGGATAGCCCTGTGTGCTTTTCCTGTGATATGATAGCATGCTTGTTGATACTTATGTGCAACCTGTACTCACTAGCTAGTGTAGCTAACCGGTTCATGATTTACCCTTTTCGCAGGTAAAAATTAGACAGCCTGGTGAGGCGGGTCCCTGTCAGTAGTTATAATTACTTTATGGGAACACTACCTTATGCTTATTTACTTGTGATCCGATAGTCGGTTTATAATACGGTAATACCGGTTCGTTTTGAGACTTGGCTTTTACCTCATTTTCCCTTCTTAAAAAAATTTCAAAAACACAATGTAAGTGATGACCTGTGTAACGAAGATTAAAAATGATGTGATATTGAGTGATGGAGCAGAAAATGATTGAATATCTTATTCTTTTTCTTTTCCTTTCTAACTAAAAAATCAAAAAAGAAAAAAGAAAAAAAAAAGATTGAATTAGAAATCGCCAGTAATTGTGTAAAAGTTAACAAGGGAAGAAAGAATGGTCCCTTTATTGCTTCCCAAAAAAATTGGACAAATGCATTAATCCAAACAAATTAAAGAAACATAAAAAATAACAACCTTTACATGCATTCCCCATAACAACTACAAGAACAATAAATTAGGAAACATTCTAAATATATATGAAACTGAGATTTTCCCTTTCATTTATCACCTTCTTGATCTGTGCTCTGTCCTTCCTGACTTCCCCCCACACTCCCCGAACAATAAAAATCTCGCACCTCTGCGCGGACCAACCGGGGTTCCAGGCTTCATCTGTTCAGAAAAAGTTTCTCGATTACAAGGAGAATTTGTGCACATATCCGAATCCATATATAGCTTTCCAATACAAGTGGTAGTTTCGATCCATTTACTTACAAACATGTTGATTACTAAGTTTTATTTCTTACAATAAATTCTTTTTAAAAAAATAAATTAGTTGAAAAGGAAACAAATCAATTAGGTGGAATATGTCGAAAATCGCCCAAAGTGTATTTTGAATGCGTTAAAGCTCCTAAATCATTATATCAGATTATCATTGTGTTCAATAAAGTCCATGTAAAAACATAGTCCTAAAATTTTAGTATGCAATCACAGGTGATTCAGTATACAATTTACATATGATTTGTAAAAGCATCACATGTGAATTACGAAAATACCCCTCCGCCCATAATTTTAGAAATGCAATCTGGACCATTGATGACATTGATCCAAAGGCTAAAATTAGTCCCTTAGGGCTATATTGAACATTTCACATCAGATTATTATTGAAATAATATGATTTTTGTAATCATATTTGTTAGTTTGTTACACTAAATATAAAAAATCTTGGGCAAGTTTACCTTTCCCCTGCCGTTATGCCTGGTCTTGTTCCAACAGAAACAACCACCGCCTCCTGATCCAGACTCGTAACCCCTATATAAAGAAAACCAGAATAATTTTAGCAAATTTTATCAAGTCTTGTAGCTTATTATTGCAGGGATATTATAAGTTTATAACCATTTTGATTATGCAAAAAAAAAAAAAAAGAGTAGCCGAAAGTGCACTTTCAATGCAACAAAACGTACTAAATTCTTTTATTCGAAAAAAATTAGATCAATGTTGGAAACAATATAATTATTTTAATTATACTCAGCATGTTTGTTGAATTGTTTCTAAAATCTTAGACAAAAAATTCTACATGCCAACCCAATCTGACTAGTTCCAGCGCATAGAAAAACATTTGGTTGCGTTTGGTTACGGAAAATTGTTTCCAGTTTTCTATTTTCAGTTTTCAGGTTTGGTAAAATTGATGGACTTTTCATTTCTATTTAAAAAAATTAGAAAACATGTTTAGAAAAAAGTGGAAAAGAGGGCATATGGACTTTCTAATTTTCGAGGAAATTGGAAAAGTGAAAACTCTTCTTTTTTTTTTGGAAATTTTTTTTAACTTTTCCTTGAAATTTTTTCTAGAAAAGTAGTACGTTTTTCTTATTCCAAACACACCCGTAGCAATTCTGTACCCAAAAAAGAATGAGAATTTTGATGACTCACATGCTTTCTTTGCTATACTTGCCAACTAAATTGCCATCATGCAACAAACTTGGTGATATATTATTATGTTCCTTTGAAAGGGCTATCCCGTCATTAAGCTTCAAAAGATTGAGTTCACGGGTCAACTCATCTTCCCATTTTTGCTGCTGTGAGGTATCCATTGATGCCATTTGACCACTCCCATCTTGAGGTAAAACTTGATTTCTTTCGGGTTTTAATCGATTCAATGATCGAGGAGTCCCCCCTTTTTCTGCAGTTTGTAACCATGCGGTTTCTAACCTTTGCTCATGTATGATTGATTCTATTCTTTGAACCGGATTCCCACTTTTTCTCCCTTTTAATGGTTCTTGAAGTAAATTAGGAGTTGACTCGATTTGACTCTGAGTCGAACCGTTTGTGGGTTCCCCATTATTATCATCTGATAATAATATAATTCTAACTTCTATATTGCGGCGAAGAACGATTTCAAATGAGTTTGTGATACTACTAAGAAACCTTTCGGCTCTGATTTTGATATCTTTATTTCGAAAGACGATATATGCAATAAGAATACCTGCAAGATGGATAGATTAGAGACTACAAAATATAATTTATAGAGATAGGATAATTTGAACTAATTAGTTATGAGTGGGTCAATTTCGGTTATGTTATTACCTCAAACGAGTGATATCAAAGAATTTGGCAAAAACAAATCAGGTCAAAGTAGTTTAAAGTAGCTCAAAATGTATATCTAGTGCAAATCTCATTGCTTATTCAAAATATTATTATGGACTATACCATTTGAGTCAATTTCTTTTTAAACTTAGGGGCTGTTTGTTTGCTGCTTAATGGAACCATTCAGCGCTGAATGCTGAATCGTTCAGCATTCAGCATGTTTGATTACTGCCTCTGAATGAAAACTGTGCTGAATGACTCAGAAGAACGCTGCTGAATCATTATACCTCAAAGTGCATTCTGAATCATTAAGCACCAAGTATTTTACCCTAATACTCCTTTCACATGCTGCCTTGTTAAACAATCATATCTTATAATATAAATCACTATTAAGGTTAAAATGGTAATTTGCATCATTCAGATTGTTCATTCATAACCTTTATCAAACAACATGTCACATTCAGAGGCAAATTCATTCAGAACTTTTGAATTATTCAGACCACAGAATCATTCAGTGCTTAATCATTCTATTTTAATAAACAGCCCCTTAATATTCTAATTTCAACCCAAATTAACACAATAATATTCTAATTTCAACACAAATTAACACAATCATAAGTAAACGAGTTGAAAATGCCACGTCTAATGAACATAAATATATAAATAACATATGATATACCTTTATCTTCAGAAATAGAGACAAGATTCCCGTAAGTATGAAGCAGCTGCCTCAGAGTTTTAGAATGGCACTTATCAATGCAACGGGTCCAGATATCATCCAATATGTTTGAATTACTATGTGCAGGTACCGTGTTTCCAACAATGACATCATCATCATCATCATGTGTGCCATCCTGATTAATGAGTTGCCTCATTGGTAAGAATCCATCTTCTGGTGTAGTTGACTTAAGATTCATAGGAGTTGACGTAAGATTCATAGGAGTTGACTTTTGAGGTGGGTTGGCCTTCTGTTTTTGAAAATAAACATCTTTAAAAGTAGCAGCAGATGGATGGTCATCATCAGTTGTTCTTGAGCTTTGTCTTCTACTGCTTCCGGAAGGAGTAGGGCCCGCTGATGGGACTGAGCCAAGCTGTAAAAGAGTTGCTGTGAACCATGTTGACCGTTCACTCGAAAGTCTTAACTGTTTTTCAGCCTCAGAGAGAAGTTTTAAAGCATGCTTTAATCTCTCTAGCTCACCATCTGTCACTGCAATAATTAGCAAAATAGACATATATAAATTGCACAGATGAAAATTTTACAAATTATACAAGTGAATAATGTACCCTTTGAAGATGATTTCTTTAAAAAAAATAAACAAAGTTTATATTGTTTTAGCAGTAGAATTTCTGTAATCATATTTAATTAACTAATTATTTTAAAAAAAAAAGGACTTACAGCTTCTACCATCAAATAACGAGTCACCATTAAAAGCTTCAACCACTTGGTATGTTCCCGCAATAATATCCATAATAAGTGTAGCCATTTGAGACATTAAGACCATAGGGTCAACTCCCAAATCCATTAATTCTCTGGCTCTTTTCACTGTTTCCGCGGTGTTTGATGACATTGCTAACTCCAAAAGTTCCAACAACTTCTCATCAGAGACAACTCCCACCTAAGGTTAATTCCAAAGAATTAAAAAAGCAAATAATAATAATTAAGTAATTAAAAACTTAATAAAAATCAAGCAGAGTTACAGATAAACGGGCTTATTCATGTTATGCTTTATCTCTAACTATGCAGTTATCGCAGTGGGAATTCAAATAGCAGTCAAAGTCCCTGATTTGGGATAGTGGTTTTTAATATTACGTAAAATATATATTTATATTATATAAAATTAAAATCTTAGACATTAATTTAGAAGCGTTGTATAAAACTTAGTACACTAATATAGTAAATAGTAATATGTTCAGGAAACTCACAAGTTCATTCACCAGATCAGTAGTGATTCTTTTTCCTAATAAGCTTAACTGATCCAACATAGTTTCTGCATCCCGAAGTGAACCCTCAACATTAAGTGCAATCAAATCTAAAGCATCCAACTCAACATCCAAACTCTCGTCCTCTGAGATTTTCCTCAGCCTGTTAACTATTTCACTATCTTTAATTTTGTTAAAAAGATACTTCTGGCACCGTGACAGAACAGCACGTGGTACATTATCAAGATCAGTAGTTATAAAGATGAACACAATACTTGCAGGTGGTTCTTCAAGAAACTTTTGGAATGCCAGCCATAACTTAGATGGTAATAAGTGACATTCATCTATAACATAAACCTCATGCCTTAAAGAAGTCGATTTAGAAGGACCCATCTGAAGTTTTTTCATTAAAAATCTAGCTTTATCAATCCCTTTTTTATTTGAGCCGTCTATTTCAGTGATGACTCGAGTCTTGCCTGATATAAATTCAGCACATTCCCCGCATATCCCACAAGGTCTCGTGTCTCCACTGGCAAGGCAATTCAAGGCTGCAGCAAAGATCCTAGCTGTTGATGTTTTCCCAGTGCCACGGAGACCTTGAAATAGATAAATAGGAGCAACTCTTCCCCGAATTATGGAATTCAAAAGGGACTGAACCACAACATTCTGGCCAACTATATCTTCAAAGAACATTGGTTTATATTTATAGCTAAAGCAGTTAACATTATCAAGAGATGAAGTGGAATCAAGTTCTATTTCCCCATTTATAGCTACAAGCTCCAACCCTTCTTGACTTTTGTAGCTTGTTGACCATCTCCTTCCATCTAATCTACTCAAAGCTTCCAAATCAAGCTCACCATAGTTAGCTGAAAGCTCATCATCTGTCCCGATAGACGAGCGATCTCTGCTTTCAACCCCATTTGTTAGCAATGGAACATGGGAAGCTTTGCGGGTGAGCCTTTTCTTGTTGTAGGCACCTGTAGATGAGCCACGATATCGCCTATGGTAATTGGTTTGACTCCCACATAAGATGTTGCTTCCTTTTCTTCTCAATGTATCTGAAAATGATGGAGAATAACAACTGCCACAAACACCACGTTTCGGGGTACTTCTCTTGGAAGACGACCAGTAACAAGGGATCCCACATCCCTGGCGTCCTGGCAAACCCAATTGATCATCGTCATCATCATCATTTGTTCCTTCATCCCCATCATTTAAAGACCCTGTTGTTGCATCCCAAGATCCAACTGTGCTTGGATTCCTAACCCAATATTTGTTAAAAGAACTTGTTGATAAAGCAGGGGTGCTATAACAGTAGGAAGAATCATCTTTTCTACTACCACCTCTTAACAATTTTGAGGATTTAAGCCTAGATAACAATGGGGATGTCACTGAGGTCCCTTTAACAATCAAATCCTCCGAATTTACATCATCATATTGATCTACTAAGCTTAGTTGTCTCAATTTGTTAGCTGCAGATGAATGCATCATTTTCTTTGGCGTCTTCTTCATCAATGATGACCTCCTAATTGGTAATGGTGGTGTTGTGAGATTAGTTGCAGTATTAAACATCTTTGAAGATGAAAACAAAGCATACCTGTGATCATCCGCGGCATCACTTTTCAAATCGCCATCATTTCGTGCATCGCTCAAGCTATCATCGACACTCTCCTCTCCATCACCAAATCCGTCATCTGCATTGCTTCTTTGTTGGTGTCTTGATCTTGTCCGATTGTCATCAGTTTGGCCGGTCACAGAGGCGCTCCTCTCGCTCTCCGATCTCTGCGTTTTCCAGTTATACAAAAACACCTTCTTCTCTTTCCTCCTGTTAGTAATATTGTTGTTGTTATTACTGCTACCACTAACATTGTTGTTGTTAATACTATTCTCAGCAGTTTCTTCTATACTGTTTCTATAATAGTTGGTAGGTGCAGTGGTGATGGAAGATGAAGCAGGAAGAGCAAGAGCGGAGGTGGATCTAGATGAAGGAAGAGGGGACCGCCATGAGGAAGTCGTACCAGGATCTCGTAGCGCACGAGCAGCTTTCGTTAACTCCTTCTTCAGATGCAGATTGCTTGGATCAATAAGGCCACCGCTATAACTACTGCTGCGATTTGCAGACATTATATCTCTCTTGCTCTGCAGCTCCAGAAATCAAAGCAGATAGTAAATGTGAATGCTTACAGATCTGACAGATTTGCAGCAAGGTGATAGAGAGTAGAAATGTAAGATTGATAGAAATTAGGGTTTCGAGGAAATGGGTTTGAATTGAGGAGGGAAAAAGAGGAATTTTTGTTCATCGAAATCGAAGAAAAGAGTGAAAAGGTTGAAGTTTGTTGTGTTCTTCCCTCTCTACAGTGGCATATACATACAATACATACATAGATTACAGTCCCCCTCAAAAAGATTCTACTATTCTAGCCTTTGTCCCGGATTCACCTCCTTTCGTTTGTCTGTTTTTTGTTATTTCTTTCGATAATACATTATTGCTTTAATAATTTGTTATTCTTGTAATACAGCGGTAACCGATATTTTTATCAAATAATTTGTTCGTTTTTAAAATATGATTGTTTGTTTTTTTAAAATTATAGTCGGTTAATAAATTTCACATAAATGATAAAATTTAACAAAAATTATAACTCTATTATATTTAACTATATTACTCATTTAGAAAATTCAGTACTTAATATAAATTTAAGTTATATGTTATCTAGATTTAATATTTATAGTTATATATAATTTATTAGTTAAATTAGGGTATTTATAATATGATAGAATATTTTATATAAAAAGTTTAATTATTAATTTTTTTATTAGTAAGTTAATTATATTGATTTGATATTTTTGAATAATCTTTATTTTGAAGGTTTTGTTATAAAAATGGTATATAAATTTGTAATTAACTCCGTCAAAAAGTTGTTTTATTTAATAGTTTCTAGTTAATTTAATATTAAGGGTAAATTAAATGTGTCAGTTATCCCTTCAGTGGATTTTTGTACTTCAAGTGTGTTTTGCCTTTCCTTTAGTTCTTTCTACTTATAATCTCCTTGAGGATGTACGGAGGTACTGATCTCCTCTTTGTCTCCTCTTCTATTCTTCCCTTTAACATTCTTCCCCTTTTTGTCATCAGCAAATGAGGGTGTATTCTCAGTTGCTTCTTTGGGTTGTTTCAGTGGAGCATTAGGGGCCGAAGTGGATTGAGCGCAATAGGTTGTGGGTGTTTTGTTAGGAGTGGAATGAGAAGAAGTGGTAGTGGAGGATTGGTGAGTCATGAGGGTAAGTTGATGTTTGATGGTTATGAGAAGAGCTGAAACTGTAGTAGGTTGGGATAAGGCTTTATCAACCTGATCAAAGATTTGATGCAGATTGTTTTGGTATGTGGTAAAGAATCGATTCCAAACCACAATGCTAGCAGATGTTTGGGTGCGAGATAGGTTAGATTTTAGTGACCAAACATCTTTTGTTATAGTGAACATTTGATTGTCCATTTTGATCTTAAAAGTTTGAAATTGGGAGGTGAAGGTTTATACCTGTTGATTCAAGCTCAAAATTCGTTCAAGAAGTGTGCTTGAAGCCTTTGATTCAGGTAGTGTTGGTGTGGTTGAAGAAGTTGAAGGTAAGGATGGAATAATGGGTGTTGTAGTTGGTCCCTCAGTTGAAGTTTGGTGTTGAACTTCAAAGTCATGGGAAATAGAGGGTGAATCATGTATTGATGATCGGTTTAGATTATCAATATTGACAGATCGTGTAGTATGTGTAAAAATAGAATCAGTGGTAGAAGCAAAGAAAGTGGTTTGAGTGTAGGATGCACTCAGTTGGGTATCCTTTAATACAACTACATCTTTTTGTAAAGATGTAGAGGGACTGGTTTGACACACTATTGGCATAGACACAAATATACCTTAGGTTGAGGTCTGTCTTTCAATAAAATCATCCTTTTGGGAGGATGACTCAGATAATAGGGTTCCCATTTTTACTGATACATCCTTTTTTGAGAATGCATCCACTCGGCTAAAAGGTTCAGAGATCTTCACACTCTCCCTCTCAACATAAGAGGTAGATTGTGAGATTTTGATCTAAGGTGTGGATATCACTAACTCTGAAACATGTTCAGTGAAAACAGTTTCTTCAGATTTATTTATTATGTGGGGTTCAGATGGCGTAGAACTAGTGATCACTAAAGATACACCAAAGCTTGGCTTTTGTATATTTAATATTTCAGGAGATAAGGATGTGTTCACAAAGGTTGGGATGACCAATTGTGTATCCTCTTTGGACATAAGGGTAGCAGAAATAATACCTGAGGTAGTTGTGGTAGATGTTCAAGGTCTGATATTGGCATCTGTGTTTTAGCACAAGCATCAGACTTTTTGTTAAACTGATCATGATCATCACCGCTTATCAGCATTATCCTCTTCTTCACTATCTTTAGTCGTATGTTTGACAACCGTTTTTGTTTTAGCTGCTTTAATCCTGGCTTGCATTTGGATAGAAGTTGAGGGACCTCTTTCTTTAGTCAAGGTGTGAAACACTTTGTTGTTCATCTTAGGAACATGAATCTTCTCACATATTTCAGCCGTTAGCTCATAGTTTTGAGTACCCATGTACTCTCTAATGATCAAACTCGGAAATCGTATATATGAGACATGGTTTCTAGTTGATTTCTTGGTCGTTGAGCGAGTAACTTTATTAATCAAGTCAGCGAAGATGAATTGTGCGAAGTCAATGTTTAGATTATTGCCCAAGGCGTAAAGCAAAAACAGTTCAGAGTAAGTAATGTAGGTGGGATCACCGGTCTTGGATCGAAGAAAACTGAAAAACTACATTGCATAAATATCTCTATGGGTGTGAAAAGGCAGAAACTTGAATAGGATCCTGAGTGATGGGATGATCATAACCTATATACTTAAGAACTTTTTCGACTTCTGATTTAGAGGGAAATGGTATGTATGGAGCAAAGTTGGGTATTTGGATAGATTCTCCGAGTGAATCAACTGTTATGTTGATGTGGAGCGTATTGTTACATATGGATCCAGAGGTGGTATATGTGAAAGGGTTGTAGGATGTAGAGTACCAGAATTCACCAAATATGTTGGTCCCTTGGTGAGAATATCAACAAGCAAGTAATGTGTAGAAGGGGGGGGTTAAATACACTTTCTGCGGAAAATTGAACAAATCAATAAAAAGTGTTAACACACATCAAACCACATGAAATCGAATGCTTTCATTAATAAGAAGATAATTACAGTAACAACCAAGTAAGCAACACGTGATATGTAAACACCTAATGTAAATCAAATCTCTCAATCTCTCAAACTTTGCTATCTATAATCAACTTATGATTATAGATACGAACTGACTCTCTAAACAGGATTTATTCACAGATTGAATACTTAGGTGTTGTTTGTTTTTTCAAAACAGATCTGTTTTCCTCTGATGTCTGCAGACATGCAGACATGTAAAGAATAGACAGATTGTTTTTGCAATCAGAAAAGAGCTTTGCAGATCTTTTTACATCTATTTCCAGCAGAGGTGTATCATCCTCTGTTTTAAATAGACATTCTCACATGTATATCTGTTACACATTCTTGTCCTTGGTTCTAACTCTATAATCACATTATTATATAATACGGACATTTAGTTGATCGTGTGTGATAAACGGACCACTATTCGACCACCGGTCAACACGGTTGTATACACACATACATATACATACATATATAAATAAATACATAATACATACATACACAAATATACATACATACAAACATACATATACATACATAAAAATATATACATACTACATATATATATATACACATACATACGTGTATATATATACACACATACCTACAATCATACATACATATATATGTCTGTGTATATATAATATATATACAAGATAAACACCCACCCGCACACAGACACACACACATATACATGTACATACGTGTATATATATGTGCATACCTACAATCATACATACATATATATGTCGATGTATATATAATATATACACAGGATAAACACCCATCCCCCCCCCCCCCACACACATATATATATATACACACACACACATACATATATAACAAGTATATTCAAGTTATGCTCAAATCAAGTGTTAAAAATTCGAGTTGTTCTTTATAATTGTACTAAAATGTATGAATTTTCTCATATGTTTATTTAAAAGTTTACTTTGTAACATGACATTATTTCAGATAATTTTTTTGAAGTTTAAAAAACAAACAGTCTTCTTGATGTAGACTGCAGACAATTTATCCACATCTATTTCTGCAGACATGAAAATAGATGGAAACAGACAACAAACATTTTATCTCTGAAAAAACAAACAACACCTTACCAACTTCACAACAGACGTGAATATCGAACACACGAACAATGTTGCCAATCTGTGAATTTCTTGATCACGTTGAACTTACAAACTGTGTATCAAGATTCGTAACACATACGATCAATAGGTTGAGCTAGGATTAGAGTCTGGCACTCGTTCCTCTAAACTTATCAGGAGATAAGTATTTATAATCATGTTCCTACGGATCCTAACAAATTAGAACTTATCCTAATCTGCTAACAAACTAACGGATAACCCGGAATCTTGAATCTTGAATCTTCTATCTTGAGTCTTCAATCTTGATTCTGGAATCTTCTTATCCATGCCGTAGATATAGAGAGTAATAGGAATTTAAAACATATTTAAATTCTCTTAAACTGACTTCTTTAGTCGGGCTGAGTTTATCAGCTTGAAACTCATCAAGCTGAGTTCTTCGAATACAAACTCGAAATCAAACATGTACTAACATGTATAATAACTAACTCATCCTTAGAAGTCATAAGAGTTAGCTAGAACTTACTTAGAAACTCTGTTGAGCTGACTCAGTCTAGAAGCTGAGTCACTCAGCACGAAACGCATCAAGCTGAATACTCAACCTATAACTTAGGTGACACACAGAGCTTATCAAACATAGTGATAATCTTACTAAGATATAGTCTAAGCTGATCAACTATATGCTCAGCTTATACTCAGCTTATTCTCAGTCTGAAACACTATAAGTGCTCAGTCTGATCAAGCTTCATAATTCTGTTTAAGTTATATTCAGAACATATCTTACAAACTTAACTTTGTCTCATCAAATTTCAACTGATGAGATCATTTGACCAAAAAACTCCCCCTATTTGATGATGGCAAAACCATCAAACATTTTTTAAGTTTGTTAAACAGAATTATGTTTTAAATCTTAAACTTACTTAGATTTTAATTTTGAACTTATCAAATATTAATTGAACTCATTAAATTTAATTGAACTTATCAATTATAAGTTGAACTTACCAACCAATCATAGCAATGAACATGAACTAATCAAATTATTCATTCAAGCTGAACTTATCAGATTAAGAATTATGAACATATCATAAATAGTTGGACATATCAAACCAATACTTGTATTCATTGAACATATCAGAGTACACAATTTTGATCGCTTAGATCATGCACACTTAGTGCTTACAAATTATTAGAACTAATATAATAATTACATATAGATCTAATCTATTCAGGATGCAGCTCTTCAAAGCCTTTGATCTCCTTGTTAATTTCTTCAAAAAGTTCTTGCTGGCAAGTGTTAAAGCTGATCCTTTTGTGATCTGATAGCTCTGTTCAGTCTATATCTGAACCTGGAATTTGGTTCAGTTTTCTCCACAATTAATCTCAGAGCTAGTACTTGTGATACCCTACATATATAAATTGATGCATCAGACTGGAATCATTGTTCACCATTACTATCCAAGTACATAAATCCCTTCTGAGGCTTTTCAACATAAGTATTCTCTTTAAACTCCATGCCTTCAGGAAGATCAAGATCGTACTTGTTTCTTTTTTGCTAATTCAGCTGGTTTTGATAACTTTTTCTTCCCAACTTTGTGAAAGGAAGTCAGTAGGGTTACTATCTCAGATCTGGGTATGATTTCCATTGCATCAGCTCTTGCTAGTAGCCTTAAGATTTCATATTTTACTTGATTTCTAGCAGATGAGTTTTCCATCTGCTTAATGAGTATGGCTACCTGCTTCCATTCTTCATATCCCAGTCTGTGGAGTTGATTCAGTTCCAGGGAAGGTGTTTCACCATTTCTTAAGATCAACTCTAGAATGATGATCCCTTGGACTGTGCTCAGCTTTAATGTTTTGATTTGAGAGTAGAAATGTGTCTTGATATAACACTGAGTTATGTCTTCTTCCTCTTGTTGATTCTCAGCAGGAAGTTTTTCTACTTCTTCCTCCTTAGGCACAATAGGCAGTCTGAGTCGGGCTAATTCCTCATTCTGATTTCTTATCTGTTCGGCCCAAGCCTGTTCCCTTGTTTCTTTCTCATGTGCTAACTCAGCTTGTACATTCATTTGCCTTCTTCTTAGTTTGTTTATAGACATCCCAAGCTGATCAGAATCCTGTTGCTCCATTCTTCTAACTGCCAACAGAGAAGCTCTTTCTTGTAAAGTCATTTTGTCTGCAGAGTCTTCATCTAAGTCTGATTCACTAAGAATCATTTTTCTTCTTTTCTGCTTAAGGGGTTCCGAATCCTCTGAACTGACTACCACAGGTCTTTTTCCTTTAGCCTTTTTAGTCAAATCAGTTTCAATTTCTATTTCTTTTCCTTTCTCCCCGTCAATCTGAGCTGGCTTTTCTGCTCCCTTAGCTAGTAGTAACAAAGCCTCAGCTTGAACGGACTCAGCTTCAGCCTCTTGAACCTTCTCCCCTTTTTGTCATCATCAATAGGGTTCGAAGGCTGTTGTTGTGTTAGAGCAGCCACTGCAGATTTCAATTTCAGCACCTCTTCATCCAATGAATCAAGTATCAGCAACATATGCTTCTTGTTCTTTCTTCTCTTAAGATTCAATATGTCAAACTGACCTTTAATAAATGTCAATATATCATCAAAGTCATCTTGAGAAGGTTAGGACTTGGGTGCATCATCCAAGGGTTGGTGTATACCCTCAAAGTCATGTGCACCAGAGTTTGGACCCTGTAATTCATCTTGGTATTGAGATGAATCATTGACAGGTCGTGCTGGAGAGTGTGAGAAGTGAAGTGAAGTAATTGGGCTTGAAACGTGATGTGTATGGGTTGGTGGTTGGCTAATTTGGTGAGAGGGGGTGATTGACCCTGGGGATTGGTCATAATTTCAATGTTACCTGAGTGTGTCTGCTCAGGCACAGCAGTAGGCTCTCCCATGGCTCGAGTAAGTGTGGACTGAGTAGTCACCACATCAAGTTTAGGTTGTTGGGTTTGAATGAGCCTTGAGGTTGGCACCTGAAGAGTAGGTGTCTCCTCCTCAACTCCTGCCGGAGGAGGTATCAATATGATATAAACTCCAGTGGTACCTTTAGGTGTGGCACCACCTTTGGTAGTTTTTCGTATGTAGGTTTGGATGTTTTCCTTAGTAGCAGTGGGCACACCAAGGTTGGCTTTAGAGTGGAGTTTATGGTGGATAGAAGGTGGAGGAGATGGGTTAGACTGAGTTGGGCTTACAGTAGTCTTGTCTCCAAAGGAGGATGGAGAAAAGTGAGAAGAAGAAGAAAGTGGAGAGATCTTACCAGGTGCAGCATGAAAGGTTGCTGGCTCAGCTTGAGCAGGGTGTTCAGCTTGAACCTCTTGATCAGCTTGAGTTGCTCCCCCTTGATTTGATCCCTCAGCTTCACTTTCAGAGGAAGCCCTCTCAGCTATCCATTGCATAGGCTCACTTAGGCCTTCCTGCTCTGGAAAGATGTCATTGTTGAACATCTTTGAGCTGAGTGCTGGGGTAAGGAACACATCCTGCCCAGCTTTATAAAGTGCTCTCCCTAGCTCAGCTTCAAATGCCAAGGACATGTACCTTATAAATGGTACATGAAGATCCCTTGTGGTCTTCATCACTTGGACCTTGAGTTCATTGAACATGCACATAATCCAAGTTGCGCGCGAAATACATGTTGTAGAGCAACTGCATCTCAAACTCATTAACTTGGTCCAGTCCTCCAACCTTGGTACCAAGTGAACGAATCACTGTTGACACCATGAAAACCCCATCCGGTTGGAAAGGTGGCCTTTGTGATAACACCCTCTATTTGTGGGTGACCCATTCTGGGTAGGACAGACCTTGCCACCTGCCTCGTCACAGCAGGCTCGAACACATTGTTTTGAGGGAGTTGAAGAACGTCCCTTAGCCTTTGAGCTGTGAGAGCAATGGTTCTCTCTCAATTCAGCACCGTGCCGCGGATTTCGCCACTATCCTGGTCATAGACACACGTATACCAAAACTCCAGTAAATGCTGAGGAACAACGTGAATAGGTGCTCCAGTAAAAGCGAATGCCAACGGGCATTTTCTGATGTAATCTACCCATGCTTCGTAACCTCTACCTCGTTTTCGCTCAGGAATAGCGAGACAGGCTTGTTGATTATTCAGCTTAATTACGGGCATTCCGTTGTTCTTGAATAATGAACCTCTTACCATTCTGTGATGGAGATTCAGAATGATTCTGTCCATTTTAGAAGTGAGCAAACTTGAAATTGATTCACACTGAGTGATTACAAAAGTTGCACTGAGCAATTAGAGATTCAAGTTCGATTGAACGGTGAATTGCACTTAGCAAATAGGTGGTTGTAGAAGGTATAGAGAGAATATCAGAAGTTTAGTAAGCGTAAACGTCTGAATTTCGGTTACCATCGATATATATACCTTTTTGAGGAGAGTGAAAAGTTACCGTTGGAAATCCCTATTTATCCGTTACTCTAACAAACTTACAGCTTGATGTAACAGTAATAGAGTAGAAACACATAATCTCCCAACGGATAAGTATGTAAAATAGCATTCTTGACGTAAAAGAATATTATTTACACTATTTAATTACACCGATACCTAATTAGCGTAAAAACAAAATGTGAGACTGACTCAAGCATAATGTTGCATAATTAAAAACATGCAGTAATTAAAACATTATTGGACTTACCAAGCTGAGGAAACTTATTACTCAGCATGAGTCAAGCACTCAGTTTGATCTCACCACTCAGCTTGAGATTGACACTCAGCTTGAGTGGAGCACACAACTCAGAATCAATGACACCTAGTCATTTGTTGTTTGATACTGACTCAAACTTATATTTTAACCACACTGAGTAGTTAAAATATGTTTGGAACAAACCAAACATGTGAACTTATCATTCAGCTTGACAAGATAGACAGTTTATGAAAACTTATCTATAAACTGTGCACTCAGCTTAAGACACTCAGTCTTTGTCAAGCTGAAGCTCAGATTCTAGACACTTATCTAAGGGTTGAGCATACCCAATTCACTTAGCAGATACAAGACCTTCTTTTCATCAAGTGGTTTTGTAAAGATGTCTGCTAATTGGTCATCAGTGGAGATAAATTTGATCTCAACTTTACCTTTTTCCACGATGTCTCTGATGAAGTGATGTCTAATTTCTATATGCTTTGTTCTGGAGTGGAAGACTGGATTATATGTAATGGCTATTGCACTTTGGTTATCACAGAATATGGGTGTTTTCTTGAAATTCATACCAAAGTCTTGAAGCTGATGTTGCATCCATAGGATTTGAGCACAACAGCTACCTGCAGCAACATACTCAGCTTTAGCAGTTGAAGTAGCCACTGAATTCTGTTTCTTGCTTGTTCAGCTTACTAACTTCCCTCCAAGCATTTGACATCCTCCTGCTGTTAATTTTCTGTCTAACTTGCACCCAGCATCGTCAGCATCTGAAAAACCAACTAATTCAAATCCAGAGTCCTTTGGATACCAAAGACCTAGATTTGGTGAACTTTTAAGGTACTTAAAGATCCTTTTCACAGCTTGAAGATGTGATTCCTTAGGATCCGCCTGATATCTTGCACAAACACATGTAGCAAACATGATATCAGGTCTACTAGCTGTCAAATAGAGTAATGAACCTATCATTCCTCTATAGGTAGACTGATATACAGACTTTCCATCTGAGTCCTTGCTCAACTTGATAGCTGGTGACATGGGTGTTTTCATGGTTGAACTAGAATCAAAACCATATTTCTTTATCAAATCAAGAACGTACTTGCTTTGATTAATGAATATTCCATCAGGCTTTTGTTGAATCTTCAAGCCTAGGAAATATGTCATTTCACCCATCATACTCATCTTGTACCTTTTTGACATAACTTTGGAGAACCATTCACACAGAGATTCATTTGTAGAACCAAAGATAATGTCATCCACATAGATTTGTACAAGAATCACCTGTCCTTTACTTTTTTTAATAAAGAGTGTCTTATCAATACTACCTCTGGTGAAGTCCATTGATAGTAAATAGTTGGACAGGGTAACTTATACCAAGCCCTTGGAGCTTGTTTAAGACCATACAAAACCTTGTCTAACTTATACACATGATGTGGATACTTTGAACTGACAAAGCCAGGAGGTTGTTTCACATAGACTTCCTCCTGAAGTTTTCCATTTAGGAAAGCACTTTTTACATCCATCTGATATACTTTGAAGTATTTATATGCTGCATAAGCTAAAAACAGCCTAATGGCTTCAATTCTAGCAATAGGGGCAAATGTCTCATCATAATCGATTCCTTCTTCTTGTTTATACCCTTGTGCTACCAGCCTGGCTTTGTTCCTAACAATCACTCTATCCTTGTCCATTTTGTTTCTATAGACCCACTTAGTGCCTATAATTGTATGATCTTTGGGGGCTGGGACAAGACTCCATACCTTGTTTATCTTAAACTCATTTAATTCCTCTTGCATATCTTCAATCCAATCTTCATCCTCTAAGGCTTCTTCAGTTTTTTTGGTTCCATTTGAGATAGAAAACCAAAGTAAGCAGCATAATTTGCTGTTGCCTTCGATCTGGTAATCACTCTTTGTTGAACATTATAAATCACTTGATCTTGAGGATGATCTTTGAGGAATTTAAATGTTGTAGTAGGAGATTGTGGTTCTGGATCTGAGTGATATTGAGGACTCTGAGGTGAACTTACATCCTCAGTCTCAATTACAGCATTATCATCAAAATGTTGATCACCAAGATCTTCAGTCTGACTAATATCAGCTCCAAAGGGATTAATGAACTCATCATTTTTCTCAGCTTGAGAATCCCTTGGAGCTTATGATGATTTCTTAGATGGACACACATCATCATCACTGTCATTATCGATGACATAATTAGGATTTGACATTTTGGTTTACTCAGGCTTTTCATGCTCACTCAGACTGACCATGTCAGCTTGTCTTTTATCAGCTTGATCAAATCTGTCTTCATCAAATGAGACATGAATTGATTCTTCTATAGCCTTTCTCTTTGAGTTATATACTCTGTAAGACTTGGAGATTGAGGAATAACCAACAAAGATTCCAGGATCAACTTTAGGTTCCAACTTATGGAGCTGGTCTCTTTGATTCAGCACATAGCATTTTGAACCAAAGACATGGAAGTACTTATGGGTCCAAACAGATCCATATGCAACATATGCAGTGGGTCTGTTATTGAAAAATTTTGCTTTGACTTGAAGGACCCTTTGTGATGTTTCCCTAGTTCACAAGCTGAGCACAATTTGTCCTTGACAAATGTGATCTTTGGCAATCCAGAGAATAACTCTTTATTGGATAACATATTTATATTCTTGAAGTTTAATTGTGACAACATTTTATGCCACAACCAACTCAGCTTAGGAACATATTGAGAATATAAGCAGGTTTCAGTGTAAGGTTCAACAGACTTTAGATCAAGTAGATACACATCTCTTTCTATTGTTGCTATTAGCACTGGCTTACCCTTAGCATTGTATATTGTTCCTGCTTTCTTCCTAAAAGTAACCACATTGTCTTCATCACACAATTGGATGATACTTATCAGATTGTGTTTAAGACCTTTAACATATGCAACCTTCTGGAAAGTCAACTTTCCAGCATGCATCTTCCCATATCATTTAGTTCTTCCATGGGAGTTATCACCAAATGTTACTTTAGGACCTTCATCTTCCTGGAATTCACTTAGAAGTCCTTTCTACCCAGTCACGTGCCTTGAACATCCACTATCCAATACCATTTACTTGAAACCTGCACATGAGAAGAAAACTAAACAAATAAATTTTGTTTTGGGAACCCACTTTGTAGTAGGTTCAGATGAGCACTTAGCAGCTTCATCTTGTGGAACTGACTGGTCAGCTTGAGCAGGTATTGAGTCCTGTGTAAGCTGATCAACTTGTTCTCTCTCAGGCCTTAAGATTTCACTGTCCCAGTCCTTGGCCTCATGTCCTCTACCTCTACACTTGTATCATTTCGTTTTACCAATGAATACAGGAGGTAGATCATCCGATAATCCTTTAGGGAACTTACTCTCAGTTTTAGGATTATGGGTTGTGGATAACTTCTCAACTTTCTTTGCAAATTGATTCACCTGATCCTTATTGAATTTGGACTTACCTTTGTCAGATCTAGGTTTACTATCCTTTTGATTAGAAGCTTGACCAACAAACTTCTTTTCAATGACTTTGGACTTACCATTGTCATGTTTCCTGGACTTACCAGTTTCAACATCTTTAGACTTACCAATGTTGAATTCTTTGGACTTACCAATTTCAACAACTTTGGACTTACCATTGTTGTGATATGACCTCTGACTTACAGTAGTCTTCCTATTCTTGAAACTTCTCTCTGAGCCAGATAGAGAGTGCTGTCTTTTGAAATGATTTGGATTAAGTCTTTCAATAACAGAAGTTCTTTGAATAGGCTGAGTGTCTAATCTATCAATCACAGACTTACTATGTTGTTTAGAGGTTGAGCACTCATTTCCATGATCTTTTGCCGTTACAAACTTATTTTATTTTAGGCTTGGATCATGTATCTTTTCTGAGGCTGACTTCTGAGACTCAATCAGTTGTCTATCTTCCTCAGAATCTGTACTTGCTATCTCATCATCATCAGCTTCATAAGCTGCGGATTGATAGTCACCTCCAAGTACAGCCTATACCTGTTTAGGGATCTGCTTGTTGATGCACTGTTCAGCAAGCCTTGATGACTTACACCAAGATTCAGTGACCTTCTGAAGTTGGCCAACTTTATCTTTGGCTTCCTGAAACTCTTCACTTAGAAGTTTATTAATGTGTCTTTGACATTCAAGATCACATTGTTCTTTCTTTCCAGCAGTAATGAGAGTTTGATTTTCTGTAATCTTATTCTTGAGCTTAGTGATTTCACCTTTGAGGTCAGCTTGAGACTTAAGGCTGGTCTTAAAGTCGTTTAACAAATAACCAAAAGTATGACCTTTTTCTTCATTAGTGTAAGAGTTGAAATTACTAACCTTGTACATGGAGGAAGGATCCCAGTCACTTAGTTTACTGTTTTCTTCAGCTTCCTTCATGTCGACTTCAAAAGTTGATTCAGACAAACCATAATGAACTTCATCTAATTCAAACTCTTCATCTTCTTGAGACATCAGACATTTATCATCATCATCTAAGGTAGATGATTCTGTATCCCAGGTTTCAGCATAAAGTCCTTTTGCATTGGGATTGTCTTCAGGCTTTCCTTTCTTGAGCTGCGTATATTTCTTCTTATACTTGTCAGCTCTATAAGCATTCTTATCAGCTACTGAAGCTGTTTCATCCTTCTTCATTCTGTACTCAGCAACAATGTGTCCCTTTCTCTGACAGTTAAAGCACACAACTTTCTTGGGATCAAAAGAACTCTTTCCTTTGCCTTTGCCAGATCTTCCTCTTCCCCTTTGAATTCTTCTCAGTCTTCTGGAAAGCATGGCCATTTGTTCAGTGATAGTCTGAACATCATCAGTATCACTTAAGTCTGAGTCTGAGTGGTCAGCTTAAGAATCTGACTCAGTCTCAGATTCAGCAATGAAGGCTTTTGAACTCTTTTTCTTCCTCTCTGCAACTAATGCAGTTTCATGTTTATCAAGAGAGTCCTTCATTTGTTGTTGAGAAGATTTCTTGTGTTCTGTGATCTGTTCATGATTATGCAAGAAACCATATATGGACTGTAGGTTATACATGTGTAATGTACCTCCGGCCCTTAGTGCTATAGTCACTTCATTGAATTTCTCTGGTAACACATCCAGACATTTCAGCACTAGGTCAACTTCATGCTTTTTAATGCCCACACTTAGCAGGTCATTAATCAAGCAGTGAAACCTTGTAAACAAATCAGGCAAGGTTTCATTCTTCTTAGGAAAGAAGTTTTCATAGGATCTGTTAAGATGATTCTTCTTTTGCTGCTTGACCAGATCTGTGCCCTCATATGTAATACTCAAGGTCTCCCAGATCTCTTTTGCAGTTTGACACCCAGTCACAGTATGCAAGATCTCATTGGTCAGGGCATTAGCCATAACACTCTTTGCTTTGTCATACAGGGAATGTAATTTCCAATCCTCATCAGTCCAGGATGCCAAAAGCTTTTTGACTTCTTTTTCTGTCTTGTTAGTGGACTTATCACCAACAGCGGTAGAAATCTAGGGGATAATCGGTCCACGAGTTATGACATCGTACATACGAGTGTCAATGGATTTGAGGAAAATCATGGCTCTAAATTTCCACATAGGATAATCAGATCCATCAAATACGGGACAACCTTTAGCAGTCATCTGAGGAAAGTTTGATGAATTGTTGCTTGTCGACATTGTATACTTTCTCAGAATCTTGAACTTTCAACTTATGAAATCGTTCATCCTGCTCTGATACCAGTTATTGGTCCCTTGGTGAGAGTATCAACAAGCAACTAATGTGTAGAAGGGGGGTTGAATACATTTTCTGCGGAAAATTGAACAAATCAATAAAAAGTGTTAACACACATCAAACCACATGAAATCGAATGCTTTCATTAATAAGAAGATGATTACAGTAACAACCAAGTAAGAAACACTTGATATGTAAACACCTAATGTAAATCAAATCTCTCAATCTCTCAAACTTTGCTTTTAATAATCAACTTATGATTATAGATATGAACTGACTCTCTAAACAGGTTTTATTCACAAATTGAATACTTACCAACTTCACAACAGACGTGAAGATCGAACACACGAACAATGTTGGCAATCTGTGAATTTCTTGATTACGTTGAACTTACAAACTGTGTATCAAGATTTGTAACACATAAGATCAATAGGTTGAGGTGAGATTAGAGTCTGGCACTCGTTCCTCTAAACTTATCAGGAGATAAGTATTTATAATCATGTTCCTACGGATCCTAACAAACTATAAGTTATCCTAATCTGCTAACAAACTAATAACGGATAACCCTGAATCTTGAATCTTGAATCTTAAATCTTGAATCTTGAATCTTCTATCTTGAGTCTTCAATCTTCAATCTTGATTCTGGAATCTTCTTATGCATGCCGTAGATATAGAGAGTAATAGGAATTTAAAACATATTTAAATTCTATTAAACTGACTTCTTTAGTTGGGCTGAGTTACTCAGCTTGAAACTCATGAAGCTGAGTTCTTCGAATTCAAACTTGAAATCAAACATGTACTAACATGTATAATAACTAACTCATCCTTAGAAGTCATAAGAGTTAGCTAGAACTTACTTAGAAACTCTGTTGAGCTGACTCAGTCTAGAAGCTGAGTCACTCAGCACGAAACGCATCAAGCTGAATACTCAACCTATACCTTAGGTGACACACAGAGCTTATCAAACATAGTGATAATCTTACTAAGATATAGTCTAAGCTGATCAACTATATGCTCAGCTTATACTCAGCTTATTCTTAGTCTGAAACACTATAAGTGCTCAGTCTGATCAAGCTTCATAATTCTGTTTAAGTTATATTCACAACATATCTTACAAACTTAAATTTGTCTCATCAAATTTCAACTGATGAGATCATTTGACCAACAAAATAACTCAGGGAAAATGAACTTTGGAGTGACTGTTAGGCATGAGTGAAGATGGTGAGATTTAATGAAGTTAACCATGGGTTCAAAACCTTAGTTTCTTTAAGAATGAGAAATTGATAAATATACCAGAGAGTTGTTTGAAATGATTTCATATTAGTGCCTGGAATGACACTTTCTCCTTCGTAAACATAAAAATATGGGATGTAAGTGGATATTTTGAGAAAGAATATGTGAGCAGTTTGAGATTTTGTAGAGGAACAGTTTCTAGGTTACGTTTATTACTGATAGGGAAGTGGGAATATGGAATTGAATGATAGTGCCGGTATTTAAAGATTTTGAAAACTAAAATGATTTAAACAGAAGATGCTTTTAAACAAATGGAGCCATTTATCATACTAACGTTGATTATAGGACATCTATGGTAGGTGAAAAATTAATTATGTAAACAAAGAAAACTGAAAAAGATGAAAAAGCAGAAAGTACATGACGAATGTTTGACTGATGTACATGGTATAATGAAATGTTCAGTGGCTTGGCTGAAAGGTATCGACTGAAGAATGTATGAGGTGATGTTTGATTGAGGTGAGTTAAAAAACATTATGAATAGCAACTGACGTAGAGTTAATGCACAATCAGGCATACAATTAAATAAAATCACACAACCGTTGGTAGGACTATAAATTTAACATACCTAGTTTGGATATTAGGAAGTTGAACCTTGCTTCTTCCAATGGTTTTATGAAAAGATCAGCCAGCTGAAGATCAGTTTTGATGTAGTGCATAGAGACCTTTTTCTGTTGCACATTGTCTCTTAAGAAATGATGTCTAATCTCAATATGATTTGTCTTTAAATACATTACTGGATTATTTGAGATTGATATTGCACTTGTGTTGCCACATAAAATAGTGGTGTCTTCATATTTTAGATCATAGTCCAAAAGTTGATTTTATAACAACAAAATTTGAGTACCGCAATTGCCTGCAGCTATGTATTCAACTTTAGCAGTGGAAGTTGACACTGAATTTTGTTTCTTACTCGAACAACTAACTAGCCTTTCTTCTAGTAATTTACATCCTCCTGAAGTACTTTTTATGTCTAAGGTGCATCCTGTAAATTTTGAATCAGTGTATCCAACTAACTCACAATTTGAGTCTTTGGGATACCAAATACCTAGATTATGAGTTCCTTTAAGATACCTGAATATCCTTTTAACAATAGACATATGTGATTCTTTTGGGTCAGTGTGATACATTACACAAAGACATGTTGAAAACATGATATCTGGTCTACTAGCAGTTGGATATAAAAGTGACCCTATCATGCCACGATAAGTAGTTATGTTCACTGATTACCATTAGTGTCCTTTCCTAACGTAAGGGTAGTGGACATGGGTGTTTTCATTGAAGAGCAGTTTTCAAACACAAACTTTTTCAGTAAGTCATTTATGTATTTGGTTTGATGAATGAAAATTCCTTCTGATTCTTGTTTTATTTGTAAACCAAGAAAGTAATATAGCTCACCCATCATACTCATTTGATAGTCTTCAAACATGAGCATAGAAAACTTTTTACAAAGTTCAAAATTTGTAAATCCCAATATGATATCATCTATATAAATTTGCACCAGTATCATATCACTTTTATACTTCCTTATAAATAAAGTGCCATTAATGCAACCTCTTGTAAACCATTTTGTAATGAGAAATGAAGAGAGGGTATCATACCAGGCTTTAGGTGCTTGTTTCAGACCATACAAAGCTAATAAACATGATCAGGAAACTTTGAATCCCCAAAACTTGGAGCTTGTTTGATATATACCTCTTCTTTTAAATCTACATTCATGAATGCACTTGTCACGTCCATTTGGAATACTTTAAAGCCTTTGAAGGCATCATAGGCTAAAAATAGCCTAATTGCTTATAGTCTTGCAACAAGGGCAAAGGTATCATCAAAATCAATACCTTCTTCTTGACAATACCGTTGTGTAACTAGTCTTGCCTTATTACGAATGACCAAGCCTTGTTCATCCTTCTTATTTCTGAATACCCACCTATTTCCAATGATGGACTTGTCCTTTGGTGTAACAACCCAAACCCCGTAGCATGATATTGTCCGCTTTGCCCCACTGGCTCACAGTTTTGTTTTTGGTATGGAACACTCCACCCAAAAGGCCTCATGATATGAGAGGTATCCACACCTTTATAAGGCATGCTTCGTTCCCCTCTCCAACCGATGTGGGACAGATGCTACAACCCCCCCCCTTTGGACACAACATCCTCGTTGTGCACATCGGTCCGGGGCCTGGCTCTGATACCATCTGTAACAGCCCAAACCCCGTAGCATGATATTGTCCGCTTTGCCTCACTGGCTCACGGTTTTGTTTCTGGAATGGAACACTCCACCCAAAAGGCCTCATGCTAGGAGAGGTATCCACACCCTTATAAGGCATGCTTCATTCCCCTCTCCAACCGATGTGGGACGGATGCTACAATCCTCCCCCCTTCGGACACAACGTCCTCGTTGTGCACATTGGTCTGGGGCCTGGCTCTGATACCATCTGTAACAACCCAAACCCCGTAGCATGATATTGTCCGCTTTGCCCTATGGGCTTACGGTTTTGTTTTTGGTATGGAACACTCTACCCAAAAGGCCTCATGCTAGGAGAGGTATCCACACCCTTATAAGGCATGTTTCGTTCCCCTCTCCAACCGATGTGGGACGGATGTTACAATCCTCCCCCCTTTGGACACAACGTCCTCGTTGTGCACATCGGTCCGGGGCCTGGCTCTGATACCATCTGTAACAACCCAAACCCCGTAGCATGATATTGTCCGCTTTGCCCCACTGGCTCACGGTTTTGTTTTTGGTATGGAACACTCCACCCAAAAGGCCTCATGCTAGGAGAAGTATCCACACCCTTATAAGGCATGCTTCATTCCTCTCTCCAACCGATGTGGGACGGATGTTACAATGGTCAAAAGTATCTGATACCATCTGTAACAACCCAAACCCCGTAGCATGATATTGTTCGCTTTGCCCCACTAGCTCACGGTTTTGTTTTTGGTATGGAACACTCCACCCAAAAGGCCTCATGCTAGGAGAGGTATCTACACCCTTATAAGGCATGCTTCGTTCCCCTCTCCAACCGATGTGGGAAAGATGTTACAATCCTCCCCCTTTCGGACACAATGTCCTCGTTGTGTATATCGGTCCGGGGCCTGGCTTAGATACCATCTGTAACAACCCAAACCCCATAGCATGATATTGTCCGCTTTGCCCTACTAGTTTACGGTTTTATTTTTTGTATGGAACACTCCACCCAAAAGGCCTCATGCTAGGAGAGGTATCCACACCCTTATAAGGCATGCTTCGTTCCCCTCTCCAACCGATGTGGGACGGATGTTACATTTGGTCTTGGTACAAGAGTCCAAACATTGTTTCTTTTAAACTCAGCCAGCTCATCTTGCATGGCATTGATCCAGTGGGGATCTCTTAAGGATTCATTATTTTTCTTAGGTTCATTTATAAAAACAAATCCGAAGAATCAACAAAATTTTCAAACTTTTGACTTTGTTCTCACTGGATCTTCAATGTTGCCTATAACCAGATCATGTGAATGATATCTGTGGTCCTTAAAGGAGGTTTGGATATTTGAGGGAGTATTGGGATTTTGGATTTGGATTAGTGGAGCTGAAGTAAGTTAGAGATCAGTTGCTGAGTTAATTTCTTTAGTTGAACTTATTCCATTGGTATTTTCTGTTGAGATTTCTACTGAAGATGGTATTTCTGAAAAAGGAGTTAGAGGCATATGATGTCAAATCATTGACTACAACTTTCAATATAGGAATGATTTCAGTTGAAGGTGAGAGTGTATGAACGATGGTTGGATTTAGAACAGGTTCATCTAAATCATCTTCATTTATTGGTGAGGATGGACCTTGTTGTTCTGAAAGAACTTCTCCAATTTGCATGAGGTCATTAAATTCTTCACCTGAAACATGATCAGTAGAACAAGAAGCAGTCTAGTCATTTTCATTAAAGCTTACATTCATGGATTCTTCCATGACTTTATTTCTCAAACTGTAGACTCTATAGGCTTTGGAAAGTACATAGTATCCCATGAACACGCCTTCATTAGCCTTAGGAGCAAATTTCTTTAATTGATCTTTATGATTGAGAATAAAACACTAACAACCAAAGATATGCATAAAGCTGATGTTTGGCTTCCTTCCCCCAGCACTCCATATTGTGGCTATTGATAATTAGGGATCTATTTTGAGTAAAACAAGCACAACCCACAGCTTCAGCCCAAAAATTAAAGCTTAATCTACTTTCACACACTATGGTTATAGCTGCTTCAATGAGAGTTCTATTTCTATGTTCAGCGATACCATTTTATTGTGGAGTCCTACGAGTAGGGAATTTTTGAGATATCTCTTTCTCATCCCAAAATGATTCTAGATTTGATTTTGGAATTCAGTTTCATGATCACTTCTCAACATCCTGACCAATTTACCATTCATCAGTTCCATCCTTTTGATAAAACAAATAATTTCTTCAGCAGTCACACTTTTATTAGGAAGAACACCCAAGTGTATCTTTAGAATTCATCCACCATTACTAATACATATTTACTTCCACCAAAACTATCAGTTGCCACGGGTCCGAATAAGTCCATATGTAACATATAGAATGGTTCAGTAATGGAGAAGGCTTGCTTAGACGGAAATGAGGTCTTAGTTTGCTTTCCATTTTCACAAGCTGGACAAGGTTTAGGCTTAGAATACGTCAGTAAAGGCAATCCTGACACTAGTTCACCTTTGCTCAAATTGTTGATATTTTTAATATTTAGGTGGGAAAGCCTCTTGTGTCATATCCAGTTTATATCTAAAATAGTTTTTGAATACAAATAAGTTACTTTAGAAGCATCTCCAGAGGACATGTCAAGAGTGTACACATCCTTGGTTCTTTTGGCACATAATACAACTTTGCCTTCTATATTTATTATGGAACCCCCTGTCTAGTTGAAGTGGACCTCATTATCTCCATCACACAACTGACTTATGCTGATGAGATTATATTTGAGGCCCTTGACATAGGAAACTTTTGACAATTTGAGATTCCCATTATGAAGTTCACCATAGCCCTTGGTTTGACCATACTTATTGTCACTAAAGGCCACTTTTGGATCCCTTTCCTTCTTACAGTTATTGATAAGAGCTTTGTGCCTATCATGGTTCTAGAACATCCACTGTCAATATACCATGTACTATAACCCTGCATAATATGATTAGAAGAAGAATAAATAACACTTAGGGCTTGCACTATTAACTGGATCCCTGTGGATTGCACCTACTATTCACTTCATTCTAGGTTGTTTAGATATGAGAGGAATAACTGAAATCATTATTACAAGTCCGCTGTTTTGATTTTATTTTTTTGAGAACATTCAAATTTCTTATGTTACTTGCTTCCACATTTATAACATTTTTGACTTTTGGGGTCCTTGAAGCATAGAACAACTTTCTTAGAATGCCCATGAGTTGTCTTATCAGTCATTGGATGATTATAGGTTATCAACTGATTGACTTGACCACTCAGCTTATGAAGTTGATCCTGCAAGCCTTGTAGGTCATTTCTAGTAGGCACCTTAGATTGACTCTTAGTTTTTTAGAGTTTTGGTCAACTTTTGGTGTGACAGATTTAGAAACAATGTGAGCATTATTCCTTTTACTCATAGTTTATCCTATTAAAAAAGAGTTCAAGTATTTCTTGATTAGCTAAATAGTTAGAAGATGATCTATGATCATCTGACATACCATTATCTGAGCATCTATTATCAGCTATCTGATAAGCTAATGTAGTAATATTAGCTAATGATTCTTTAGTTAGCTTAACTCTTGGATTTAAGTAATCTATTTTCAAGATTTGACAACATAATTCATCTTTGGTTTTAACACATGATTCCTTTCCTTTACTCACATCCTTTGACTCTATAGTTTTATCATTTTTGCTTTCTAAGATCATGGTAGAAGTTGATTCAATTATCGGAATGATTAAGTTTTCCTCATGAAAACTTTTACTTTTGACAAATTTATTGGTGACCACACTTATGCCTTTAATTATTTTGTTAAAAGCTTGTGGAAAAATGTCAGCCTTTTCTAAGATGTTTATGTCCTTATTAAAGCTAACACAGTTGGAAGCCTTAAAGTAATTTCCTCCAACGATAGCTTGTACTTGCTTGGGCATCTGCACATTGACACACCGAGTGGTCTTCAACGGATACACACCAAGATTTTACAATCTTTTGGAGGTCATTAAACTTTTTAGTTGCTTCACTGGTTACTTTTACTAAGATTCATTAAGCATCTTTTGGTTGGCTAGTTCATCTGGTCATTTGTTTAAGTTCTTCATCTTTAAGACTTAACTTTTCTTTAAGTGGTTCTATTTCTATTTTTAGCTTCTTTTCTCTTTGATTAGCAGACTAAAAATTAACACACAAGTAATCAAACATAGTGTTCTTCTCCTTTTCATTATATTTTACAAATTTACCAACCTGGTACATAGATGAAGGATCCTAGTTGGTAGCAGTACATGATTTAGTAGCTTGTTTCATGTCTTCATCAAATGAACTACTACCTGTGTTGGCCATTAGACTGAGTTGAGCAGTGAAACCTCATCTTCATCTGTTGCAGGTCTTCCTCAACCCAAGCTTCTTCTTCAGGATCAACACTTTGGCCTGGGTTTTCCTTTTCTTCTTATCAAGAACGGCATCAAGGAGCTTCTTATATTTGGCTTCATAGTCCACTTATTGCTTTGGCACAAGTTTGACACTAGAGCTACCTCTGGACTTACACTTACTGGCAATATGGCCAATCTTGCCACAAGAGTAGCACTCAGCTGTGGAGGCATCAAAGGTTTAATGGGATTTAAACTTCTTATTCCTTGATGACCTCTTGCTAAATTTCTAATACCTTTCCCCTTCTTGAAAGTTTTGAACTTACAAACCAACATGGCAACCTGTTTAAATACATCTTCAAGGCTCTCCATGTTCTTAAGACTTTCTTCCTCCTCTTCCTCACCAGCTAACTCTTCTTCTTCAGTACTTCCTCCTTATTCTTCGCTTGAATCATAGGTAACAACAACAAAGTTCCTGAACTTTGCATCTTTAGATACAAGTGCAGTTGATGGAGCCTTTGTTGCTTCTTTCATCACCTTCCTAGTCAACTTTCTTTGTTTGGCTGATTGTTCATGGTTAAGAAGTATACCATAAAGAGCAATCAGAGACATTCTACTAATCTTTTCACCATGCCTAAGAAGAATGATAGAGTGATCCCATACTTTAGGAAGGGAATCAATGAATTTTTTGACCAAGACAAAGTTGCTCTTGGTTATTTCTGTAGTCGCTTACTAGACAGTTGAATTTGGTGTATGTTTGTGTAAGACTCTCACCTTTAAGAGCAAAGAAGAATTCATACTTTCTGTTAAGGAGGAGTTTCTTATTCTCCTTAACCTCTTCAGTGTCTTCATATGTAACTGTGAGTGTATCTAACATCTCTTTGGCTGAAGTGCAGTTAAGCACTTGATGATAGATTTCATTTGACAATGCAGAGATCAGAGTTGTTCTGGATTTAACATCTAAGTTAACCAGTCTCTTATCTTACTGAGACAACAGATGAACTGTCTTGGTAATGATTCTTTCTGTTGTGGAGGTGTCACCTTCTGTTTCAGATGGAACAAATAGTACATAATTAGGAACATATGGTCCATTAGTGACAATCTCTAGCATTTGCATGCATAGAGTAGACATAAAGAGAAATGCTCTACTTTTCTACATTGGAAGTTTTCTGCATCAAGCATAGGGCGTCATTCTAGAGACCTAGTGTTTGAAAGATTAGCAGTAGTAGCAGATGATGAGGCCATTTAGTTATGAGGGGTAGAAGCAATTGAGGAGTAAGCAAAACAGATATAGATATGAATTATCTAATCTGCTCTAATACAAGTTGTTAGTCCCATAGTGAGTATGCAACAACGAATGTTTATAGAATTGGGGGGGGGGGGGGGTTGAATACAAACTTAAACTTTTTAAATTAATTGCACAATCTTATACTTTTAATATAATTCTTATTGACTAATGTTTCAAGATTTACATGTACGAGGAAACGGAAATTCCTTATACAATAGAAGATGGCAGTTAAAGTGTCTAACACATAGACTGGTTTCTATTTCAACAACTTATGTTTCAAGAGGTCCAACGCATTGACAAGTTTGATTATACTGATGTAAACTCTAAAACTCTTGCTTTGCTAAGCTTAGTTTGTTGAGTTCTCGTTTCAGTGAGGGTCAAGGTATAAGTATGTTATCTACATGTTTTTGATGTCATGGATGTACTTCTATTTCAGTGGGGGGGGGGGGGGGGGTTTGAATACAAACTTAAACTTTTTAAATTATTTGCACAATCTTATACTTTTAATATAATTCTTATTGACTAATGTTTCAAGATTTACATGTACGAGGAAGCAGAAATTCCTTATACAATAGAAGATGGCAGTTAAAGTGTCTAACATAGACTGGTTTCTATTTCAACAACTTATGTTTCAAGAGGTCCAACGCATGGACAAGTTTGATTATACTGATGTAAACTCTAAAACTCTTGCTTTGCTAAGCTTAGTTTGTTGAGTTCTCGTTTCAGTGAGGGTTAAGGTATAAGTATGTTATCTACATGTTTTTGATGTCATGGATGTACTTCTATTTATAGAAGTTCTTGGTCGATCATTTGGAAGATTATTTTACACGATGACATGACTGTTAAAAGGACATAAATAGTATTATAAAAGAAATGGGCAAGTGGTCTAAAAGATTCTTCCCTTTGAAAATATATTATTATTTACCTTAGCCTTTTTTATTGGAGTAGTAACTCTTCCTTTTACGAACATTCTTCTGTCAGCCAAGGTTCTTCAGATTTGTCTTCACTTAAAGATATAGTTGCCAGTCATCTTTCAGTGTTTGACATATCTTCGAGATCTTTTCATCAGAGATAGTTTTATCTTTTTCCACAGGTAAAGCTTGATCTTGTTTGTATCCTTCAAAAGATACAAAATTGATACTAATACTTTTACAAATGAAAGGTCAAAGGCATAATTGAACAACATGTTCAGCCTTTTTACATGGTTCAGATAGAGAAGACATACTGTAAGCAATACAAGGTTTTCATTGAAGCGTATATAAGACCATCCAGAATAAATATTGTCTTTGGTGATATTTTTCATTGATCAGTGTGTTCTTTAGATAGGTGTTTAGCCGATGTCTGAAATTTACCCATCTTAAAGGCTTCAGAGTCCTTTACGGATCTGAAATGCTTTGAAGTTTTTGATGTATCTAAAATGCCTCAAATTCTTTTATCTTTGTCTTCTACATAAACGCTTTACTAAAACGAGTCCTTATCATTACACTATCGTTTGTACAATGTAAATCAGAAATTAAACAACACATGTTTAATTTCAGTCAAACTGAAGGTTTGCTTTTGGAAATCTTTAAACTTGCATATTTCAGTGAACAAGTTTGATTATTGGGTGAAATGATTATTTCCCCAACAGTTACGTACGCAAACCAACCTTAAGAACCGTTACATAAGTTTAAATATGCAAATTATAGTAAAAGTGTCTATTGGTATCAACTACTAAAGCCAAGAATACATAATGAGTAAAACCCTCCTAAAGCCAATTACATGACTAAGAGAGAAATTTCAAATAAAAAAGTGTTAACTTATACCTTGTGAATAAGTAACAGTAAATAACCAAAAATCATGAAAGTATTATAGTTAAACCAGATATAGAAATAATAAAATAACTAAACCCGACCCACCATATATTTGACCCGTCCACGAATTCTTGTAGCCCATATAGCAAGCGGGTCAAATATCCATCAAACCAAATTCATGTGATACAGTCAACCGAAACATAATCATAAGTCATAACAATACCATAACCATCTGTATACCGAATTGTTTTCTCTAGTGTAGAGTTTAAATTTACGAAGAAAACCTAGTGCATTACTCACATGCCAAGTAACCTGCGTACCAACGGGCCACGACTCCTAGTCTATGCATAAGTACACTTTAGTCATTACTTTCACTACTCCGACTGTACAATTACAAGCACCGAGTTTTTGTTCAAGTGTAAGTACTAACGGAGCCAACCAAGATTTAAACTCATCCTCACACCTCTGTGATACATGATTAAGCCCCCTGGCCAACATCACTCAGCACGTGAATACATAAAGCATTCTCTTAACACATGTTATAAAGACCCATTTTAAGCAATATTCTCAAAATACCATTTGCATAATAACTTTAAAAGATTATATAAATCTATCTTTTTAAAATCACTTATACAAAATAAATATCAATTTTGAAATAGATTTAACATCTTTATCAAACAGGAACTGTGAAAGGCGGAGATGTTAGTTGCGGCGCGAATGGAGTCCTTATCCTTTCCGCTAGTACATATTGTACCTAAAAGAGAATAAAACTAAACAAGTAAGCATAAATTGTTAGATCTGTATTAGTGATTAGATCTAGACAATATTATTGTAATAGAATATGCACTTTAGGGTTAGGGTATAAATACAATGTAACCCTCATCTTTATTGTAACTTTGATATATAAAATAGAATGCACACACTTAAAGGTGTTTTTGCCCAAATTCTCTCAAAGTTCATACTATAATCTACTCATTCTTGACTTACAAATGGTATCAGAGCCAACTCTGATTGGTTTCTGTAGTGAATCGAGCAAGAACACCACAAAATAGCAAAGGATTGATCAAGTTTCAAAGTTTTCTTGAAAAAGAAGTCACTCTCGGGTTTGGAATCAAAATCGCAGATCTGATGGGTTTAAAGTGCTGTTTTGTGGGTCATTAGGAAGGAAATCATCAATCTAACACTCGACAATCGATTCTAGATTAATACAAACAACAGATTTGGAGTAATGGAGGTTTGAAGCTTTTTCGAGTTCTTAGAAAATTTTATTGAAAATCCGATTTATTGTGTCTTAACTTGGGGTATTATGTATTAGAACTGTTTATTTGATAGTTGCGAACATATCTGGAAGTTTTGGAATCATTTGGAATAGATTTACTTGCAAATTTCGAATTTCAGATCTGGATATGAATTAGTCGGATTTCATGACTTGAATCAATCGGATTTAACCTGTGAATCAGTAGGAATTCATCAATTCCGACTCATTTTACCCGGATTTCGTCAATTCCGATTCATTTTACTCGGATTACATCGTCCAACTCAAACAATCGGATTCCGACTAAAACAATCGGATTCGAATTCTACTCAAACACTCGGATTCGAATTCTACTCGGAATTCAAACTTCAATCAGTAGAACAATCGGATTGTGTCCTAAGTCGGATTCCGACTAAAACACTCGTATTTAGTGTGTTTTACTCGAATCGGATTCAAGTTACTCGGATTCCCCACTTTACTCGGATTCATTCAAGTAGGAATCAATTAATCGGAATTCAGACTTCAAACTTGATCGGAATTCTAATCTCAATCGGAATTTGAGAATATTAATTGGGATTCATACTTAGAAAATTTTCCGTGATTCAAGGAACCTTTTAGAGCAAAGATCCTACAATGAGTACGTATAGTGAAACCCTTTCATTTGGTTCTGACACTAAGTCTCCAGTACTTTATCGTGGAGAGTATCATGTGTGGAAATGGCGTTTTATGGACTTTATTGAAAATAATGAGAAATATGGAGAGTTGATGAAACTAAGTATCTCAGAAGGGAATGGTGTCTTTATGTTCCATCAGAGGGAAGATATAACCAACAATCCCCCACTTCAAGAAATTAATCGTCCTAAGACTCCTTCAGAATATTCAGCAGAAGAAAAACTGAGAGCTACAGCAGATCAAAAGGCAAAGTACTACTTAAAGCATGGCTTATCAGCAGAGTTCTACATTAAGATCAATGGTCTTAATACTGCTAAAGAGATCTGGGATGAAATTCAGAAACAGATGGAGGGAACTGAATCTGGGGTATGGATTAAAGAAACGACTCTTGTGAATGCATTTGATCACTTCCACTCTCGGGAAGGTGAAACTCTGGCAATTACTTACAGCAGGTTTTGTAAACTGCTTAACGATCTCAGAAATCAAAAGTTAGATAGTTACTCTGAACTGACAAAGAACACCAGGTTTCTTAATTCTTTAGGACCTGAGTGGAAAACTCAAGTGACTATTTACAGACAAATGAATCAGAAAGTTCTAAACAAGGTCACTCACCACATGATATTTGAAGAACTTAATCAATATCAGGATGAGATTGGTGTGGGTACACAGAAAGAGATTTCTGATCCCCTGGCTTTGGTTGTGAGTGAAAGAAGAAGCAGATCTTCAAGCAGATCCTTGAAACTCAAACAAGTACAAGAATCAGAAACTTCTGAGTCAGACACTGATGAGCCGAATGAGAATGAGAAAGTAATGCATGCAGTAGCTTATCTCACTAATATGCTACAAAACCAGTTTACCAAATCAAAAACAAACAACCGTAAGAGAGTCACGTCTGGTTCTCGGAGAAGAGATGACAAGTTTCAAAGGAATGACGGGGTAAATCTGGAGAAAAGGTATGAGAGAAAGATACAGGCTGTTCAACCAAAGAAATGCTACAATTGTGGCAGCACAGGGCATGTGATAAAGGACTGCAAACAACCGAAAGTGAAGGACTCTGAGTACTACAAAGCAAAACTTAATCTAATCAAGAAACGGAACAATGGAACAGCTCTCCTTGCAGAAGAAGATCAGTTTCTGTCCGACACAGACAACTCAGAGGAGGATACTGAAGTTCAAGCCCAGTTTGTACTAATGGCTCAAGTAGAACAGTCTGAATTTCTGGAGACAGATGGGGAAAGTGAAGATGAGGATGCGGGTCCAGTGATAGCTACAGGTGAAGCCGATATTGAGGATGTAGTGCTAGGTGAGGTTGATACGGGATTCATGGCAAAGTTTGACGAGTCAGATCCTGAAAGTGAATATGAGAGTGACATTACTCAAGAAGATCCTTCCAGCACCAGTTCTCTCTCAACTGAGTCTGTGTCTACTGCTGAGAAGGTACATCTCAATGATTCTCATATTTCTGCTGATCATATCATGACTTTAGTTAATCAAGTACAAATCCTAACTGCTAAAAACCTGAAACTACAATCACAAAACCTAAATCTTAAAATGAACCAAGCCGTCTCATCTGAACACACAGTTAGCCTCAATCAACTTAAAGAAATAATCAAACAAAAGGAAGATGAGTTGAGTCAAGTTCAAGAGCAAACTGAAAGAAAAGTCCATGACTTGAATGCTGCTAAGTTGAGTGCTGAAATCAATTTAAATATGATTTTGGAAGAAAAATTGTGTTTGCAAACAAAAGTGAATAATCTTGAAGAAGTTGTTAGAAAGAAACCCACAACTCGTCATACTATTTTCAAAAGTTTAACACCAGATACTAGAAATAAGTATAAGGGTTTAGGGTATGATGAAAGCGACTTCTTCACGAAAATCAATTGCACTCAGCTATATCAGGCTGACAGAATGAATCAAGGGTTAAACGAAAAGATGGTGTTTGTTGCTGCAGAGGAAGTCACACAAGAAGAAACCTTCAAAAGGACAACCACAATGAAATGTCAACAAGCATTTAATTATGACTCACTGAATGCATCATACAAAACAACAAATGAATCACATGTCAAATACAAAACTGGTTTTCATTCCGAAAGTTCAATTTTTCAAATACCTGAGCAAACAGCTACTACCTATGCACCACGTGTGTATATTCCTCATATGGAATTATAGAGTCGACAGGAAATTCTAGAAACAAATTGCATAATTAACAACATCATGCTTGAGATAGATAATCTAATTTTGCTAGAACAGTTGTTTTTCACGAAATCTTCCGCTGCTCATGTTCATAAGTTTGACTCTGAGTTTGTGAATCAACTGAAATTTGAAAATGATGTTTTACTTAGTCAAGTTCAAGAATTTTCTGAAAAACTAAAAACGGCAAACACAAAAGTTAAGACTCACGAATCAATAATTGTTCGGCTATGTGAAAATTTGAAAAGAAAATTAAATGAATCAGCAAAATCAAATGTTTCTAATCTAGAAAATCTGGACTGTGTACACATTCTTCTTCCTCAAATCATTACCTATGAGATTGAGATGCAAATGACAGATGAGAAAATGGCACGAATTCTTAAAGAAAATGATATTGGATGGAGTGTTAAAATTCCCACTTGTCCCAAAGCTTGTAGAGAATTCGTAGCTCACAAATGTAATCAATTCTGTGATTCAAACAGTATTAGAGAGAAAGGGTCAACATCAGGGATCAAATCTTCAAACACTCTTAATAAATCTAACAAATCTTTTTCTCTTCCTTTTAAATCAGATAAAAGAAATAGTGTTGTCAGACAAGCAGTAAAGAAGATTGTGCTGAAGACTGATGCTGCACTGTTACCTGAGCAGCAAAGAAGTGAAGACAAGAAGCTGAAGGAACACACTTACTCAAGAAAACAGTCTTTCTCTCCGTCATTTTGTTTAATTCATCACAGTTTTTGTTTGACGGATTGTAAAACAGTCTAAAATTGGAAAGTAAAATCTACTAATGTTTCAAATTGTCAATCTTCTGTTTCAAAACCGCCAGTTGTGACAAATGAAATTTTTTGTGCTAGTATTGGTTGTGTTGAGGGTCATTGTATTAATGCCTGTTCAAATCATCAAGAACGAATTCTGAGAGGATACAAACCCGATACACATTGGCGAAATCCTGAAGAGGATATGATCTTTACTTGGTTTGTTAACCGTAAAGGTTATATCATCCATCAATGGATTAAGAAAAACCAACTGCGGCAGTTTCTACGCAAATATGCCTATCGAAAGTTACCAATGTTGTTTGGTCAATGGGAACAACATCTTGAGGAGATGCGAATGGTAGCTGAGTCTGAAAGAAGAGCAAAAATTCACAAGCTTGCAGTGGAGAAACTCAATCGTTCACTGAGACAAACATTTTTGAATAAATCCAAATCTAAGGTCACCAAATCAATGACTAAATCAGTTTTTTCAACCTCACCTTCCTTGAAGAATAACAACAAATCGATATCACAACGTGTTCACAACATTGCTCATCATAGCAATGGTCATGTGTCATCATCACACCGCACTGTTAACAACAGAGAAAACAACAAATCTGTTCTTCCAAACAACTCTGTTGTCCATAAAAATAATAATCCAATCAAAACCCCTCAACAAAAATGGCAACCTAGGAAGTGGCAGATAAAACAACAAAAGAAATTTGAATCCTTGACTGTTAATCCTGTTATGTCTTCTGCTTCTATCTCTAACCTACCTAATCCCATGTCACAATGGGTAAGGTGTTCACTTCTTGTTTCCTTATGCAGAAAAGCAATCTTTGGTACATGGACTCCGGGTGTACCAAGCATATGACTAGAGATAAGGGTCTTCTCAAACAGTTCGTGGACAAATATTCTGGAAATGTCAAGTTTGGGAATGACCAGGTAGCACCAATCCTCGGCCACGGAGTTTTGGAATCGGGGAATGTTAGGATTGAAAAGGTATCGTATGTAGAGGGGCTCGGTCACAATCTATTCTCAATTGGACAGTTCTGTGATAAGGGTATGGAGGTTCTGTTTAAAAAGAAGTCGTGCTCTTTGAGAACTGAAGAAGGGAAAGAAATTTTGGGTGGCAACAGAAAGTCGAATCTTTATACTATCGACTTGTCTGGGAAAGCATCTACTTCATCTGTTTGTCTGCTTTCTAAAGCTGCTTCAGATCTGAACTGGTCTTGGCATAGGAAGTTGTCCCATCTTAACTTCAAAAACATCAACAAGTTGGTAAACGGAAATCTGGTCCGGGGTATTCCTAAACTGAAATTCGAAAAAGAGCATCTGTGTAAGGATTGTGAGATTGGAAAATCCAAACGCGTACGTCATAAAGTGGTACAGGTCTCAACAACATCAGCTCCCCTCCAACTGATACACATGGACCTCTGTGGACCTATGAAGGTCCAGTCCAGAAATGCAAAAAGATACATACTGGTGATGGTGGATGACTATTCTCGCTACACATGGGTTCGGTTTGTAAGTCACAAGTCTGAAGTGCCACAGCAAATCATTCTATTTCTGACTAAACACAAGACACAACAAGGTCAGCCTGTGAAAGCGATACGCACTGACAATGGAACAGAATTCAAGAATCGGACTCTGGATTCTTATCTTGATTCTGAAGGAATATCACATCAGTTTTCTGCAGCTTACACTCCGGAACAAAATGGAGTTGTTGAGAGAAAGAATAGAACACTGATTGAAGCTGCAAGAACAATGTTACAATATTCCAAGTTGCCACCATCATACTGGGCTGAGGCTGTCAATACTGCTTGCTACACTCAAAATAGATCTTTAATTCATCGTCGTTTTAATAAAACTCTTTACGAGTTGTGTAATGGAGTAGTTCCTAATATCAAATACTTTCACGTATTTGGTAATAGGTGCTTTGTTCTGAATGAATCGGATAAACTGTCTAAATTTGATCCAAAAGCTGACGAGGGAATCTTTTTGGGGTATTCATCAGATAAAAAGGCCTTTCATATTTTAAATCGGAGAACTAATGTTGTTGTCGAAAGTATCAATGTGACATTTGACGATTTAGTAAACTTAAACTCTTTGACAGCCAAACCTTTGACTCAGAAAAATCCTGCTTATCAATCTAATAAATCTGATAATCAACACATTCAGAATGAAGATGTAAATTTAGATTTCATGTTTGAATTTTTCAACACTAATGAGTCTTCTTCTGACAATGTGCACAGTGTTGATCATGTACAACCACAACCGGAAGAATCAATTACACTGACAACTCCCACCGTTTCAAGGGACACTGATCCGGAGAATTCTGCGTCTGAAGCTACAATCAATACTTTTCTTGAACATCGGACATCTTCTCCTATTGCAACGACTGAAACAGTGAATCCGTTTGCCGAACCAGAAATGGTAAATCCATTTGCAACGGATGATCAACCAGTGCACGATCAATCTCCCGAGCCTCTCTGGCTAAGAAATCATCCTGATACTCAAGTAATAGGCAGTTTGAACGCCGGTGTTCGAACTCGCTCCGCAACATTCAATGAATGTCAAAACCTTAACTTTTTGAGCATGATAGAGCCAAAACGAGTCTCTGAAGCTTTACAAGATCCAGACTGGATTCTTGCCATGCAAGATGAGCTGAATCAGTTCGAACGATTGAAAGTCTGGCGCCTGGTACCGAAACTTGCCAATAAATCCATTGTGGGTACTAAATGGATCTTCAAGAACAAGAAAGACTCAGATGGAGTGGTTATACGCAACAAAGCAAGGCTCGTGGCAAAGGGGTATAATCAGCAAGAAGGAATTGATTATGATGAAACCTTTGCCCCAGTAGCCCGTCTGGAAGCTATCAGATTATTTCTGGCCTATGCTGCACATAAGAACTTCATGGTATACCAAATGGATGTCAAAACTGCTTTTCTCAATGGTAAACTCAAGGAGGAAGTCTATGTTGGTCAACCTGAAGGCTTCGTGGATCCCAAACGCTCGGAATTCATGATGAATTGTTCAATCGGATTTCAAGTTTGACTCGGTATTGAAATGTGCTCGCAATTGAGTCTAAGTTTTACTCGGAATTCCTCAATTCCGACTAAACACTTGGTCATTTTTTTGTCATTTTTCAAAATTTTCAAATATTCAAATTTTTTTCCCACAAGGAAGGGACAGTGACATACGAGCTGATCTGTTGAACATCTGATAACTAACCAAGGGTTTAAACTATGACTTATTGCAGATGGCTAATCCTGCTAATCCTCCAACATTTGTTCCGTCTGACCAATTGTTTCCCTCAACTAATTACCTTCCCTCTCTAATGAACAATCACTGCTTTGATTCCATCACAACCACTACCCAATTCCCTATCATTTCTGAACTCATTGCATCTCATCCATTAAACCACCTTTTTACATATAACCCTACTGCTGATGATGAAGAACCTCACATCCCCGAGGTCTATGTACAACAACTCTGGAGTTCCATGCATAACTTAGTTATCGAGGAGGGCCAAGATCAAATTGCTGGCCAGATTGAAAATCTTGAATTCTCATTTGATACTGATCAGTTGAGGAGAATGCTAAGACTGCCAACTGCAAAGGGTACCTATACTCACAAGCAACAGTTTGATCCGATTCCATCTGGCAAGGACATTTACCCACATGTGATTGATCTGGGTTTCAATGGTGTTTTAACAAAGAATGCACATTTCAAACGATCTAACTTGGTTCCGATCTGGCAGACGCTGTATGCAATAATCAACAGATGCCTAACAAGTATTTCAAGAGGAGTTGATGGTGGAAGTTCAAGTGCATTTCAAATTCTGGTTGCCATGGTTAAACATTGGCACGTAGACTACGCGTCTATTCTCTTTCAAGATCTGCAAAAGGTGGTTCATCAGAAACAAATTCCACTTCTAGCAAAGAAGTTTCTACCTTATCCTCGCTTCTTATCCATGATTGTGCAGAGTATCATGCTGGAATACCCAAATGAAATTAATCGCAGGGACAATGATCCTAAACCTACCATCTATGTGATGCAAAAGCTTTATAAGATTCCTCAAAATCCTACAATCCAGGCCTATGTTATGCCTGTTGAGCTGGTCATGTTAATGGATCTAGATGATTTAACCGTTCAGGCATATGTGAGTGAGAATAATATAGTTCTTCCGGATCGACAAGAATCTGTTGATCCTACCCAAAGAACAGTAGAACCTGAGAGATTAGAGAATAGTAGTCAGTCGTCTTCGGGGGACACTGACGGGGGAGATTCGAGAGAAAATTCTGAGAGGGGGGAGGAAGTGGCTGAGGACAGTGAGACTGTAGGAGAGGGAGATAAGGAGGATGATATGCCTATCAGAACATTTATTGAAAAATCTCAATCTCAGGAAACACCAGCTCAGGGTGTAGAATATAATGTTGAAAGTATGATTCTTACACCTGAGGGAACAACAAAGAATACAACCGTCTTTGCACATGATGATATGTTTGACATTGATTTTGATATAGAAGAAGAATAAAGGTTAAAAGAAAAAGAAAATGAAAGTGAGCAAAAAGAAAATAAGAGTGCTGAGAGTTCCCCAACCACAAAAAGCCGGGAAACCACATCTACCATCGGGTCTGACAGGGTCAGTCCTGGTGTTGAACAAGACTCTGGCATCCCACCAGAGCATGCACAAACCCCACTCAGCCACTCAGAATCCTCTCAAAAGGATACTGTTTCATCTTCTCACGGGGATTTAACACATGATCTACCGACGTCTCCTTCTGAGACAGTAGGTATTGAAACAGGTGCCAGTTCTCCCCAGGCTACCGTCTTTCATTTTCAAGAGCACATTGCAAGCCCACTTCGTTCTAAACACAAAGACACATCTGTACCATCATCTAGGATCCTACCTGCAGGACCTAGCAGAACATCTATAGAAGCTACTCTTCGTAGACTTCAAGGATTAGATGGAAATCCCGCCACAGTCAACCCTACACCAGTTGTGAATGTGGGTGGCTCTACTTCTGCAGGATTTGTTCCTCCAGTTGTTGCAGCCTCAACGGGCAATCTAAGTGATCCTGGTTTGGTTACAACTTCAAAAGTTTCTATGGTTGCCTCAGAATTTATTTCTAAGGCTGACCTTGAAACTGCTTTATCTGCCGTTCATACTAAAATTGATGTTGTTAATGAGAAGTTAGACAGGCTCCTGGCGAAACAAGGTCCTGATGTGTCGGTGGAGGAGTTGAAATCTCAGTTATATGCAAAGCTGATGGCTAGACCGGATAATAATGAAGAAGATGCCACCCTGGTTGATTTACTTAGAACTAAATACAAGAAATTAGATTTTGAAAGCTTTAAGAAAGAAATGAGAGATAGCATAGCCGCGTTCGGAGCCGCTTTTCATAAAAGATTGGATGTCATTGATCCGATGAGGGATGTTGATGACGAGCCACTTATTCAGGGGGAGAATCTCAATGCGGAAGAAGCGGCTGCTCTTAATGCTGCATTGAAAGCCTCGCTTGGAACTTGTACGACACAGGGGACGAAGAGGAAACATAATGACCAGGATCCAGATCCAGATCATTCTGAGGGGGAGAACCGTGGTATGACTGTGCCTATCACTTCTATATTATCAAAGCTATCTGCTGCTCCTTCTTCACAAAGCAAAGAACCAACACCAAAGAAGGGCAGGAGTAAAGGTAAAGAGAAGATGCAGGTGGTTGATGAGGTGGATGAAGCATTTGAGTATCTGCATGAAACTGAGAATGTGTTGGATACCTATGGGTCATTTGTAATAGAAGCAGGTGAACAAGAAAAGGAACTAACTCTTCAACAACAAATCAGCAAAATAAAAGAAACAAAAACGGTGCCTAAGGTAGATGAATCTCCAACTCGTAAGAAGTTCGACATTACAAGTGTCTTAAGGTTGAATAAAGAAGTGGCTGACTTATTTCCTCGAACTCCGGGCGAATTTAGAAAAACTCCAAGAGATTTGTTGAGGGAACAAGATAAACTGAAAAGGTTAAGAAAGATGAAGAGGGGTGCTGAATGGAAAATACCTAAGGGTTAAAATCCAGATCCAATCTTAACTACAGGCATGAGAGATGTCAGAAAAGGAGCTGTGTTAACCATAAAGGCCTTGAACAAAACTAATAGAAATTGGAAAGCTTCTGATGTTGCTGTTGCCTTTTTGGAAGAAAAGATTCAGGGTATTTACACAGATCAACTACAATATGAATTACCTGTCAATCTGATGGGAGTCACAGATGTCTCTAAAGCGGGTAAAAGGTTGTTATTGAACTGGCATGGGCTTTCAAGGAAAGAAGTAGCATCAAAGTTTCCGATAATCAAAGTCAAGTGCGCTTTTAGCAAAATTCTCAATGTAATCTGGGTGTACTTTCATGTTCAAAGATCAGATCAGAAAAATTATGGATTCAGCCAAGTGGACTTGAAACACCTCAGTTTTGCTGATGTTGAATACATACTGGAAGTACTTAAAGCTAAGAAAGATAGTTCTCGGGCAAACTATGCAGGCTATATGATCGTGTTGGACTTTATGAAGTAAAGAATCAGACTTGCTGAAAGAACTGATCTCCAGCTTGGTGCAGAGGCAGATAAAGCAAAGATTAATGTATTGAAGCCAAACACCTCTCATCCTAGAATTAACGAGCTTGAAATGTATCAAACTATTTGGAAGGATGATCAGACTGGTGAGACAGATGATGGTATAGTTTTATTCAACAGCCATAAGGAGAAGTTCTTCCTGAGGATCAACGAACTACATGCCTATTCAGATGGATCACTCAGAGTCTGGTTGATCAAGATTAGAGAGCACAGCTTCAGCCTCAAGGATGACTTTGATCAATCTACAAGAGTAAGCCTAACTGAGGTTATAGAGAAGATAGAAGAGAAAATGCAAGAGAGGGCCACTCTTCGTAGATGGCAAAAAATCCTAGGTGAACGAAACTTTGTCTAGATCCAATCAAGGGGGAGATTGTTAGATCTGTATTAGTGATTAGATCTAGACAATATTATTGTAATAGAATATGCACTTTAGGGTTAGGGTATAAATACAATGTAACCCTCATCTTTATTGTAACTTTGATATATAAAATAGAATACACACACTTAAAGGTGTTTTTGCCCAAATTCTCTCAAAGTTCATACTATAATCTACTCATTCTTGACTTACATAAATGCTTAGTGATCACACAAAATCCACAAAAGACAACATTCACAGATAAAATTGCAACAACACATGCACAAATACAACTGCTTACACATATGGTATGTCATCTCCTGCTAAACACAACACATACTTACTGCTATGTGATATATGTTTATTACTTGTACTTCTACTTTTGATTGTGCTTTCATACAACAAGTAATTGAGAGTAGCCTCTCCTACACGCACACAATAAACACATAATGAGAGATGTCTGTCCTGCTCATCACATACAACAAATAAGGAGTTGCCTACCTTGCTTATCACATATCACAATTAATGGGAGTTTCCTACCCCTGATTATCACATATCACAATTAACGGGTGTTGCCTCCCCTACTCATCTCATATAACAAATATTGAGAGTTGTGTCTCTTTCGTGTCATATATCACAAGTAATGGGAGTTGTCCCCCTGCTCATCATATAAAACACATACGTACACCCGCTTACAAGTATACATCCACATATATTTTGAGAGGATTTCGTGTAACTCACCTCAGTTGATGCTCTACAACATTGCTAGCTACTCAACACCAAGTTATTGATCAACTATTATCACCTACAATCGATTTACATTGTATTAATTCCAAATTTCTCATTTTGTTGCTAAACAGTGGCAGACACACCCTCAGACACATCCTGTAACATCCTGAAAATGGGCCTAGTAGTACCTAGTTATACCTTGTGTATAACTAGTTGTACTTTGGTTTTAAGTGATTAAATAATTGTTGGGTCCATGTTGTTAGTTGGTTATAGAGGATATAAAAGGTATTAGATGAAACTTGAAGTTAAATAGTAAAAGTTATGAACTATTAAATGGTTTTAGATAAGGGTTCCAAATATATCCTCGTTAGTTGAAACGGGTAAACAAGGAATTAGTTGTAAGTTGAAAAGGGGAACAAGATACCGCGTTTTAAATACTTAAACAACTAAAGTCGGTCTCCTTCTCTTCTTATCCCCTGAAACACCACAATACACACACTAATACACACTATCATACGAACACACACACCTCTCAAACTCTAGCAAATCCAAAGCAGAAATCAAGAGAGAATTGCTTAGTTTCTGAAATGAATCACGAACTCGGGTAACAATCAGCTGTAATCATCCTCTATTTGTAAGTATTCTGTTTTGATTTCTTGTTCTTGAGTCAAGTGTAAAGGTGATCCAATTTAAAGGTTTAAGGTGGGTTGCAATGGTTGTTATGAGTTAGGTTTATGTTAGAAAGGTTTTATTGATCGTAAATAACACGTAGAAGCATTTGAATCTGTTTTCTGGTCGAGTTTTGGTGATTAAAATCGAAGTTGCAGGTGCTGTCGTCGAACAGGTACGAACCCTGCTGTACCAGGGGTCCTTGCGGTCGCAAGGTATGGTCCTTGCAGTCGCAAGGGGGTCAATGGGTCCTTACGGCCGTAGAGGTTATTCCTTACGACCGTAAGCGTGTGGTTTGGTCCTTACGGCCGTAGGGGTTGTTCCTTACGACCGTAAGCAATTGAGAAAGTCTCTAAGGCCGTAGGACAAGTGCTTTACGGCCGTAGGCATTATTTTAGTCTGTTGCAATCGTAAGATTTGGTCCTTGCGACCGCAAGAAAGGTACATGCGGTCGCAAGAGGTGTTTCAGTTTGACAGGTTGTGCAACATGTGTTTAAAGTTAGGTGCGTTATGTGTATAGTATTGATGCACTTGTATATGATATGTTAGGTACTTCTGAGGAACCAGAATATACCGAATACTAGATTTGCCTGCTGTAGCTGTTAAGGTGATTACCGGTTAACCTTAGGTTTTGTGATAAACTTGTTATAACAAGCTTAAGGTAAGTTATGGTTTATGTGTTGTTAATTTGCTATGGTATACGTTGCTATGCACTTATGTTAGGCTTGAGTAGGCCAATCATGTTGTAAACTTGGTATATGCTGGTATTATGGCTTTTTGTAGGCCAATATGTTATGTTATGGCTTTAGTCGGCCAATACGTGTTCGTGCCGGCACTTTGATGCTGTCTGGGGTACGGTGATTTGCGGCCGCAAATATGGGTTCTGTAGAACCTACGTGCCTCAGCTAGGGGCTCTCACCAGATTTCCCCGCTCGTTAAAGGGGCTCTCAGTTTTACTGATCTCCCCGCTCGTTAAATGGGCTCTCATCGGACTTCCCCGCTCGTTAATGCAATGGTGGGCTGCTACCCGCTCCCCAACCTGCGTGATATAACTGATGTATTCGGTTTCCCCCAGTTTGGATCATTGAGCTGGGCTTATAACCCTGCAAGATGTGACTCCTCCTGGATACCGGAACATCGCTAGCTGTTTAGATAGACTTGTTTGTTATTCTGTGATATCTTCTGCATGCTATAACATCTTTATTATGATGCTTATGTTTAATCGTTACTCACTAGCTATTTATAGCTAACCCCTCCATGTACTCTTTTCTAATTTCAGGTAAATAGTGGTTGGTGAGAATGGGTTGCCATGCTATGGTTATTTCATTGGTAATTTTGGGGAACACTTCTTACTCTTGCTTTTGTTTACTCTGATGTTTATTAATGGTCGGTCGATATTGGTAACAATGTTGGGTATTTTGTTAAAATTTATACTACAATTTGTATAATTAGTTAGTTAAATACTTCCGCTCTGTTTGTTAAACGATATCTTTTGGTTAAACAATTGGTGTCTTAATTATATTTTATTAATTAAGCTTCTGAAAACCCGCTGCGTTACAAGTTGGTATCAGAGCCTTGGTTTGAGGGAATTGGGTACTTTGAGGAGTATTCAATCTCAAACCCAGGCCCGACCATTATTAAGTGTTCCCTGGGTAGTATACGGGTGTGATGAGCGTTATGTGTAAATTGTTATGTGTTAGATTAGTACTGGTATGTGATAACTGTTAAAATTACTAGAGTTATAGCTAGTGTTCTTGTTTTGGTATAAAAACTGAATCAAATGGCTAGTTCCTCCGGTAACGAAGACAGGGATGCCTACATTCGTCAGTTAGAGACTCAACTGAAACAAGCGAACGATCGGGAGTCGCTACAAATCGCTCACGAAGTTTCTAAATCCGCTGGTTATAAGAATTTCATGAGCTGTAAGCCTCCGGTTTTCAATGGTGTAAGCGATCCTTTTGTTATGGAAACTTGGATTCGGAACATACGAAACGCTTTTGAGTCCAGTGAATGTGAAGAAAAGAACAAAGTTACTTTTTCTAGACAGATGTTACGCGATCGAGCACTTACCTAGTGGGATACGGTTGTGAGTGTTACACCAACAGAGGTTCTAGATACTTTAACTTGGGAGGATTTTATGATAAAGCTTCGGAAGAAGTACTGCTCAGATTATGATATGCAAAGGATTGAGGATGAATTTCGAGCTCTTCAAAAAGGCGATAAACCTGTGGAGGATCTGATATCAAAGTTTTCGGATAAGATGAAGTTTGTTTCTCATCTGCTACCAGACGAAAGAACTAAGATCAGCAAGTTTGCCAATGCCTTGCCGGTTGAGTACCGCTCTGCTGTGAGGTCTGCAGCAACACTGGACACGGCTTTCGATATAGCTCGGCAGACCGAGGACGATTATAGACAAAAGCCGAAGGCAGGACCACAACAACAAGGAGGAGAGAACAAGAGAAAGTTTGAACAGTCATCTGGTAATAGGAGAGGTGATTGTGGATCTGGATATAAACCAAGTGGTGATTCGTCTTAGAGATTTGGGAGCTGGGACGTGATTAAATGTGGCAGGTGTGGAACAAAGGGTCACCAGACGCGTGACTGTAGATTCAAAGATAACGTCTGTTTTAAGTGTCATAAGTCTACACAGAATAGCTGATTGCCCTCAGTGGCAAGGTTCGGGTGCCCGTGGATCGTCTGGAGCTGTTGCCCAGAAAAAGGGAGGTGCTTTTCATGCACAAGGGAGAGCCTTTCAGATGACTGCAAACGAGGCAAGGAATGCAGGTGAACAGAGTGACTCTGACGAACGAGACGATCATGATATCTGTTTACTGTAGCCTTTAGCCTCTCCGATGATGCTTAGGAGCGTGAGATTGGGTGACAGCTGGTTTTAAGTATGTTTTTGGGAGGAACATTTATCCTTGTGTTTATGTCTGTATGTATTTGTTTATGTAGTCGGTGGACAATGTCAGTAACACCAACAGTACTTTAAGTATCGTGGCTAATTTTGCTTATAGTTAATAGCCACTTTTAGATATTCCACTGTTTAAGTAAGTTTTGAAAAACACGTTCGGTTTAAGCTAAGTTTACAAGCGGATCCATGCAGTTTGGATTCTTGAATTACTATCTTAAAATGAAATAGTATCTTTTGAACTTCCACCTGAGTTGTCTAGTATTCATAACACATTCGATGTGTGTTATTTAAGAAACGGTAAGGACGATGATGAACAAATTGATCCTAGTTAAGTGGAAATACAATTTAGGTCCTAACTTGACTTGGGAGGCAGAGAATGAGATGAAAGCTCGATACCCTCATTTGTTCGTGGTAGAACAAATTCCGAGGACAGAATCTTCTTAAAGGGGGTAGATTTGTAACATCCTGAAAATGGGCCTAGTAGTACCTAGTTATACCTTGTGTATAACTAGTTGTACTTTGGTTTTAAGTGATTAAATAATTGTTGGGTCCATGTTGTTAGTTGGTCATAGAGGATATAAAAGGTATTAGATGAAAGTTGAAGTTAAATAGTAAAAGTTATGAACTATTAAATGGTTTTAGATAAGGGTTCCAAATATATCATCGTTAGTTGAAACGGGTAAACAAGGAATTAGTTGTAAGTTGAAAAGGGGAACAAGATACCGCGTTTTAAATACTTAAACAACTAAAGTCGGTCTCCTTCTCTTCTTATCCCCTGAAACACCACAATACACACACTAACACATACTATCATACGAACACACACACCTCTCAAACTCTAGCAAATCCAAAGCAGAAATCAAGAGAGAATTGCTTAGTTTCTGAAATCAATCACGAACTCGGGTATCAATCAGCTGTAATCATCCTCTATTTGTAAGTATTCTGTTTTGATTTCTTGTTCTTGAGTCAAGTGTAAAGGTGATCCAATTTAAAGGTTTAAGGTGGGTTGCAATGGTTGTTATGAGTTAGGTTTATGTTAGAAAGGTTGTATTGATCGTAAATAACACGTAGAAGCATTTGAATATGTTTTCTGGTCGAGTTTTGGTGATTAAAATCGAAGTTGCAGGTGCTGTTGTCGAACAGGGACGAACCCTGCTATACCAGGGGTCCTTGCGGTCGCAAGCTATGGTCCTTGCGGTCGCAAGGGGGTCAATGGGTCCTTACGGCCGTAGGGGTTATTCCTTACGACCGTAAGCGTGTGGTTTGGTCCTTACGGCCGTAGGGGTTGTTCCTTACGACCGCAAGAAATGTACATGCGGTCACAAGAGGTGTTTCAGTTTGACAGGTTGTGCAACATGTGTTTAAAGTTTGGTCCGTTATGTGTTTAGTATTGATGCACTTGTATATGATATGTTAGGCACTTCTGAGGAACCAGAAGATACCGAATACTAGATTTGCCTGCTGTAGCTGTTAAGGTGAGTACCGGTTAACCTTAGGTTTCGTGATAAACATGTTATAACAAGCTTAAGGTTAGTTATGGTTTATGTGTTGTTAATTTGCTATGGTATACACTGCTATGCACTTATGTTAGGCTTGAGTAGGCCAATCATGTTGTAAACTTGGTATATGCTGGTATTATGGCTTTTTGTAGGCCAATATGTTATGTTATGGCTTTTTATAGGCCAATATGATATGTTATGGCTTGAGTATGCCAAATATGTTATGATGCGGCTAGAGTCGGCCAATATGTGTTCGTGCCGGCACTTTGATGCTGTCTAGGGTACGGTGATCTGCGGCCGCAAATCTGGGTTCTGCAGAACCTACGTGCCTCAGCTAGAGGCTCTCACCAGATTTCCCCGCTCGTTAAAGGGGCTCTCATCGGACTTCCTCGCTCGTTAATGCAATGGTGGGCTGCTACCCGCTCCCCCACCTGCGCGATATAACTGATGTATTCGGTTTCCCTAGTTTTGATCATTGAGCTGGGCTTATAACCCTGCAAGATGTGACTCCTCCTAGACACCGGAACATCGCTAGCTGTTTGGATAGACTTGTTTGTTATTCTGTGATATCTTCTGCATGCTATAACATCTTTATTATGATGCTTATGTTTAATCGTTACTCACTAGCTATTTATAGCTAATCCCTCCATGTACTCCTTTCTAATTTCAGGTAAATAGTGGTTGGTGAGAACGAGTTGCCATGCTATGGTTATTTCATTGGTAATTTTGGTGAACACTTCTTACTCTTGCTTTTGTTTACTCTGATGTTTATTAATGGTCGGCCGATATTGGTAACACCGTTGGGTATTTTGTTAAAATTTATACTACAATTTGTATAATTAGTTAGTTAAATACTTCCGCTGTGTTTGTTAAACGATATCTTTTGGTTAAACAATTGGTGTCTTAATTATATTTTATTAATTAAGCTTCTGAAAACCCGCGGCGTTACACATCCAAGGCATGTCTATGCAAAATCACACGGTCATCCATGCATTCAAACATTCCGTGACACACCCGTGTAACAAACCCTAACCCCGAAAGAGTATACTTAGCTAAAAGGTTTCAGTTACTTAGCTAATCAACCTGATTGCTCAGCTGATATTCAAATTCATTCAACATATTGTTTTTAGATGCTTAACTAATGGTCTTCTAAACTTGTCTTATGCTCAACTTATGAACTTCAGATGTTGTCTTCAGCTACTTAATAATTAGCAAGTCTTTATCGATTCTCTATACTTGGTAATATTCAAGTCAGATTTTTAACAACATATGTTTAAATTCATTCAAAGTTTTACTGAAGGTCTGCTTTTGTAATCATCAAATCCTATGTATTTCAATAGACGGATTTGTTATTGGGTTGAAATGATTATCTAGCCAACACAAGATGCAATTACATGATTCATGCCATGCCAACACATTTTTTACTCTGCAAAATCAATTAGAAGAGGGTGAACATTACAAAGCCAAGGAGAATTATTCCTAACATTGACTCTTTCCCGCTAGGTAGTATTCAAGAACAAATGGAGTCTGGAATAGTCTACCGGAAATAGAATGAAAAGAAAGATGATTAGATTTTACAAGATTGAAAAGTTTTTATGGTACTTTGCTAAAGATAGTACGTCCACTGAAAAATTTACTACACAAAGATTGGAGGTTTTTTTATTTTAAACCTTGTTTTGTTTTTGGATTCTTTTCTAATGTTCCCTTTTGTTTTGTTTTTAAGAATTTTTTTCTTTGTTGTACAATTTCGTTCTGTTTTTGATGGTATCTTTCTATTCTATGTTTTCACACTTAGCTAAATATCACTAAGAATCACGATACTTGCAATTGCCAAGTAGTCCATGGTCAAAGTATCAAGCCGTATTACAGACAAAAACTGAGAATGTACAAAGAGTATTTACTTCAGAGCAAAAGCTAAACTAGAAGCTATACAAGCAAAGAAAGAATTAACGCTATAAGAGCTAGACGTTAAACAAAGCTATCAGAGGTAAGGAAACTGAAATTAAGAAACTATGAGAGAAAAAATGAAAACGAGAACTATCAAAGCTATGACTAAGCTGAAAGGCTATCAGAGCTAAAATTGAAAGTTAAAAGAAATTAGAGCTAAAACTATACTGAAAAGCTACGAGAGCTAAAAGAGGACATAGTTACATATTAAACATACCTATTCAAAAGTATCGGTCTTTAGTCTCCCACCACTTTTTTTCTTTAACTTCTGGAGCAGGCTTTGATATAGCATTCAATCTAAAAATGAAATAAAAATGACGAAGAGAATAAAACAAATGTACAACTGCAATATGGTCATTTTAGTTTGACAATGGGCCAAAGTCATAGAGGTTTGGCAATTTAGGAAAGAAATTCTCAACAAGGAGAATTGATCCTAACAATAACAAGAAACCGGTTTATATTCCACCTTTAAACCTAGTTAAAAGACCGTGCACTAATACACTTCACCTTTAGTCCCCATTCCCCATTCTCTAATTCAAACTCGTTTAAAAAGCAGATTCCATATCTATTTTGACTAAAATAAAATAATTTAACAGAGAACAAAATCTTCTAATATAAATAAAAGACCAACCATCATCAATCTTATAATATTATTAAAAGAAAAAGATGATGACATCATCATCCTTATTGAAAGAAAAAGATGATGACATCATCATCCTTATTAAAAGAAGAAGATGATGACATCATCATCCTTAATTATAGCAAATTTTTATCAATTACAACCTTATATTTTACAAATTTTCTTAATAACCTCCTAATAATTACCCCTTAATTATAGCAATTATCAATTACAACCTTCTATTTCATAAAAGTTCTTAATAACCCCCTATAATTACCGATAACAACCTCCTATATTCAATATATTTACTTTTCTTATATCAAGGGTGATTAATTAAAAATCAAAAATAATTTTAGATACTAAAGTTTTTTAAATTTTCAAACTTTTCATATTTCTAGGTGATTAGTTTTGGTAAACATGTAATATATAAAAATAATATATGTTAATTATCCTACAAGATATGTGTAAATAGTAACATTAAGTTAGAAACTTTCTAATGTAATTATCTATTAGTTAAAAACATGTTTATTTCAAAAACAATTAAAAATGTTTAAATTCACCACAATATGAATTGAAATATTAGCAGTCTATTATTTTATTTTTTAATAACTTTTCAAATATAGATGTTTATTAACGGGAGGATCGTGACTATTGTAGGCATTTATATCTTAAATCTATAAACATTACTTCATTTCGACATCACACATGTTGTTATGATTCTTCTTCATTTTGATAGTTATCAATTACGGAGTGTTGGTCCCGAATAGATACTAGAACAACAAATGTTTGTAGAAGGGGGGGGGGGGGTTGAATACAAACATTAGCAAATTAAAATTTAAGAGACACATGATTTACTTTTATATAATTCTTATTGATATGAATCAAGAATTACATGAACTAGATGCGGAAAATCTAAGTTCAATAAAAGGTGGCAACTAAACTGTCTAACACATAGACAAAGCTAATCTTAAACAACTTATGTCTAAGATGTTCAACACATGAACAAGTTTGTATATACTGAAAATAAAATGCTAACTCTTCTAAATTCTCAACTTATGAGATTTCAGTGGTCAACTCTTATCTATTCGATTACTTAGCATGTTTCAATGCATGAGTATATATAAGCAAGATGGTGTCCGGTTGATGAAGTGGAGAAGGAGATAAAGGTACTTGGTTTAATAATATTATAATAGATAAAGTTATTGGGTGAAAAGCAAGTTCACTTTATACAGGAAGTGTGTAAAGTGAATGTACTTCTCAGTAAAGTGAAATCCCACTATCTATTATTATATTATTAAAATACTAACTTTATGTCTTAGAAGAGTAAACTTCTCTTTCCATGTTTGTACTTTAATCAACACCATGCTTCTTGAAGACTTGACTTAACCAAGTATAGAGTTGCCAGCCATACTTAGTTGTTGAAGCATATCTTCGAGATCTTCTCTTCTAGAGTATCTATCACCTTTTCTAGGGGATCAAGATCAATCCATTTGTCTCTTTGCAGATTCAAAAAGTGCTTAGTACTTTTACAAAGATAGATCTAAAGGCATAATAGAACAACACATGTTCTGCCTTTGACTTAAGAAAAATAATACAATGAAAAACTGCTAACTGAGGTACTGTATAATGACTCAGCTAATAGACACTGAACTGCAAACATATTTTTGCTCTGCTAAGGATAAATGTGAAAGACTCAGCTACTGAGATATGCTCAGCTGATCAGAATTGCTCAACTGATAATACATACTCTAGTGAAATCGTATAAGCTAATCAATCTTTAGGATCAGTAGATCCCAAGGGCTCAGCTGATCATTGAGAGTGATAAGCTGACAGAGAAAAGATTGGATAAGTAAAGAATAGCTTATCTGATGGATAGGAGGCATCAGCTGATCAAAGTGATTGAGTCAGCTGATCCTTGACTGTTCAGCTGATCTTGAGAGATCCCTCAGCTGATGGTTTTTGGACCATCAGCTGATGCTTCCTGACTTGTCTTTTCTTCTTAGCTGATCTTCTTGAAGATGGTCCTTTGGCTGATACTCAGTGTTCAGCTGACACTTTTGTTCTTCAGCTGACATTTCTTACTTAGGAATTTCTTCAAGTCTAACATGAAAAACAACACATGTTTTTCATCGATCCAAGTATAAAACTGAATATGTGGTTTTGTTGGCATCAAATCTTATTTTAAATAATAAACAGGTTTGATTATGGTTTGATGTCTCTATCTCCCCAACAATCTCCCCCTATTTGATGATGACAAAACCTTATCTTGTTTAAGAAGAATCAGTTTGACTCGGATTTGTAAAGATGAAAATTTTAAGTTCAGTTTGGTTACCTAGCTATCTGTTTTTGGTAACTCTTTAAAATATGTTCCCTTGATATTCTATTTTTAGGAATATTTTCATTTATGAAGTACCATTTTTTCTGTTTTTGTGGTATATTTTCTATCCTTTTTCTGTTTTTAGGATTTTTGATTTTCTATATTTACACTAGGTGAGCTATCTACTTAAAACCATTTATACTAGCAGCTTTAGCTAAGTAGTCAATGATCAAAAGTTTAAGCTTGATTACAAAACATGAAATTACAATAGAGTTTGTACAAAGTAGCTAAACTATGAGTTATACTAAGTTATAGAATTTGAACTAATCTAGGAAATTGAAATAACAACTATTCTAGTTATGAAGTTTCAATTGTCTTCGCACTAAGGTTCTTCTTTGACTTCCAAGGTTCTGATATGTAGATTTGCAGCTAAAAAATGATCCGCTCTTGATCTCAGCAGTTGTTCAAGGTGCTCACTTCCTATCAGATCTCTTGTAGATAGCACAACATGAAATATGAGTTCCCTTTGAGCTTTCCCTATCTCTGATTCTCTTAGAAACCTCCAATCACCAGCTCTATTCATGAAGAACATTCCTCTTTCAGGCTCTGTTATGTATCTAAACATTTCAGGATTGGTACTTGGAGGAAGAGCAGTGTTTAGGTTCTCATAAGCAGTTAGATAGGGATGATCAGGATTGAGTATGATTTGTTCAGGAGCAACAAATGCTTTAGATGTCTTCTTGAATGCATCCTCTATCAATTGAATAAGTGCAATAAACTGATCAAGAGTGAATACTCTGTGGCATACTGTCTGTCTAATCCAGTAACCAAAACGTCTTATGAAGGTAGGAGCAACTTCACTTTTGGACTTAAGGAGATGATACATGATCTCAATCATTTCTAGGAAAGATAATGTCTTACAGTGCTCTTGGTAAGCATCTTCCAATGTTCTGGATTCATTTCTCATTAAAATTCTTATGTAAGGATCATTCTCTTTGCCATTGTATGGAGTGATTCTGGAAATCATGTTTGAATTCTTCCTATCTGTCAAGGTCTCTTTGTTTTTCCAGAACTCCTCAGATTGCATTCTAGTTGGCTTTTTAGTACTGGCAAAATCTGTGTTGAGGAGAGCTTGGATAGCTTTTTTATGAGTTTTTCCTCTTTTGAGAGCTTTCTTGACAGGAAGATCTTCTTGTTGCTGTAGTGCTTGATTTTGAGTTTCTTGAGATGATAGCATCATTAATTCTTCTTCTTGAATTTCTCTAATCTCCTCATTAGTGGCACCAATGATTGCAGCAAGATCCTCTGGAGTTGTAAAGTCTTGGTGTCTTTCCTTGGCTTTAAGTACATCTTCTATTGAGACACCAAGAACTATAACTAATTCACTTATTTCCAAAAGGTTGCCTTCTTCCTTTTGGAGTTCCTCCTCTCTTCTTTCTTCTTCTTCAATTTCCTCAGCTGACATTATTTTCTTTCCTTTTCTTTTATAGACATTGCTGGGAGTTGAAGGACTTTGCTTCACAGGAGAGGAGGTTTAGACTGATCGAATTTTTGAGTAGAGAGGACAGAGGCATGTCATCTTCATCATCATCATCAAAATCCTCTGATGGAACTTGGATTGTGGCACATGATTTACCTTGCCTTGATTTCTTTGCACTCTTCCTTCTGGATTTTTGTTTAAGCCTTCTTTTGGGCCTCTACTCATCTTGAGCAGGTTTCTCCCCCTCAAACTGATTCTTCCCCTTAGCAGTTGATTGGTTTTGAGTTTCTGCTTCATTGAGGGCTGCTGCATCTGCTGCTGCCTTGTCAGCTTCCACTTCAGCTGTGTATGCATCACAAGCTGCTCTAACAGAAGCTGGAGATAAGCTTGAAGAGTCTAACTTCTCCCCCTTTTTGTCATCAACAAATGAGAAAGGAAAGTTGTTAGTAGGCTTGGAAGGGGCAGTGGGCGTAGTGGTAGAAAAAGGGAAAGGAAAGGGAGTAGTGGAGAATGGTGGGATTGTTGAGGGTGAAGGAGAGGCAGTAGAAATAGGAGGTTGAGTGAAAGGTGGAGGAGAGGTTCTGAAATGGGAAGGTATGGGTGAGAAAAATGGTTAAGAGGTAGTTGTGAGAGGTCTTAGCCTGTTGATAACATCAGTGAGATTGGTAAATTCTTTGAGGGTCTCACTGTGCTTTTGTCTGGAATAATGACTAAGTTTGGTTACCTCACTATCAATGGTTCTGAGAAAGGTGGGAACTTGGAGAATGGGATCAGGGATGGTAACAGAAATATTGGGAGGGGTAGGTTTAATTTTGTGTAGTTGGTTTAGAAGATTTGAAATGGTTTGGTTGAGAGAGGAAATGGATTGTGTAGAGATTATAGGTGAAGGGGTAGGAGTGGAAGTTGAGGATTGGTTTAATAGTTGATCCAGTTTGTCATGAATTGGAGTTAGATCAACTAGGGTAGGGGTGGGTTGGGGATGGGATTGGGTGGCTTTGAGTGACTTAACTTCTTTGATTAGATGGGATAGTTGAGTTTCTGTTTTGGATTGGAAGGAGGTGAAGGAGGCTTGAAGACTATCCATCTTTTGAGAGATGGACAATAGGGTTTGAAGTATTGGAGGTGAAGGTTCAGTGGAGGTAGAGGGAGTAGGTTGAATAGGGATTGATTGAGTGATTGTGCCAATATCCGGAATTGATTGTGGTCCCTCACTTAAGACTTTGGTGTAGAAGCCTAAGGTCACTAGGAACATAGAGTGTGCCCTATACCAATGGTTGGTTTATACCACTAGTATTGACAGGCAATGCAGTAGTATGTGTAAGAAGTGAATCAATAGTGGGTACAAAAATGTGAATTTTGTTGGGAAATTAGCTAAGTTATTGTACATATTATACAAGTAAAGATAAAACTGTTAAGTGAAGGTTGGTATAACAGTTGGAAACTGTTAGTTGAAAATATGAAAACAGTTGAGAACTGTTAGTGTAAACGTCTACAACTGTTTGAAGACCTTGAAGCTGAAGACTGTTAGAAGAATCAAGAACTGTTGTATTCATTAAACAGTTTCTGTTGAGCTAAATATGGAAAAATTCTATCTTTGAAGATATCTCGAAATACTTTGAAGATCATCAAGATTATCTCAGAAGATAGAAGATTACCTAACTGTCAGCAAATCAAGGAAGATCAAGGAGTATATAAATGATAGATTAGAATTCATAATTTGTACGTATGTACTCATTGATTATATTTTTGCATTCGTTATTAAAGTTGTAATTTGCTTTCTGAATAGTGCTAATCCTCTAAGTTTCTCGTTGAAACCTAAGAACAATCTGTGTTCTTCGTCTAACAAAATAAGTTAGATTGGGGGTGAAGTTTGCTTTTGTAATCATTCTGGTTGGTTAATAAAACTACTGTTTGATTGAATTGATTTGTGTTTAAAACCTTCTTTAATCAATTAAGTGTGATTCCGCAACTTCTTAGTTGATTGTGATCATAGTTAAAGATTAACTTTTATTCTACTCTGATTTATTATTTAAAAGTTAGTTCTTGTTATTTGATATAATCTATATCCGATCCTGACAAGTGGTATCAGAGCCTTATCATTAAGGTTCCTTTGATCACCAGTTGAAGGTTTTTGCATTACTTTGCTTTATTTTTCAAAACTGTTTTTCAATCAATTTGTTTCAATGGATTCGGGAGGTTCTTCTGATAACAATGGGTCAGGGTCCAACATTCGTGTTCCCATGCTCAAACCATCTGATTTTGAGATGTGGAAACTAAGAATTAAACAGCATGTCCTACTAATGGACTATGCTGTTTGGCAAATCATTGAAACTGTTCCCACTAATCCCATTGAACTGGATGAGAATGGAAAACCAAAGAAGAAACCACCACCAAAGACAGATGTTGAAAAGAAGGATAGAATGATTGAGATGAAAGCCCTCAGCATCCTCCAGATTGCAATTCCCAATGAGTATCAACATCAATTCAAGAAATTTGATGATGCTCATGAACTTTGGAATGCTCTGGAGAAGAGGTTTGCTGGGAATGCTAGTTCTAAGAGAAACCAAAGAGATATCCTTAAACAAGCCTATGAGAACTTTACCAGTGGAAAGAATGAGAGTATAACCCAAATCTTTGATAGGTTTTACAAGCTGGTAAGCCAACTAGAGAGTGCTAAGGTTAGGCTTGATCAAGATGAGATCAATAGAAAGTTTCTTAGATCTCTAGGTGATGAGTGGACTGTGTTTGCTGTACAATGGAGAACCAAGGATTCTCTTGAAGACATAGAGTTAGATGACCTCTATAATAGTTTGATAGTGTTTGAGGGAGAGATAGAGGGAAAAAGAAAAACTGTTATCCCCAGCCACAATACTGCTCTCCTATCATCCTCAGGTATGGAATCAAACCATTCATTAACTAACTCTATTGATAGTTGTGCAGGTACTAGTTCTGCTGTTGGACTAGATATGAACACCCCAGATGCTGTTCTTGAAGCTTTTCTTGCTAGCCATGCACATTCAACCCTCACCAATGAGGATCTTGAACAAGTGCACCCTGATGATCTTGAGGAGATGGATCTTAAATGGCAGATGGCCATGCTTACTGTTAGAGCCAAGAGGTTCATCAAAAGGACTGGAAGGCAAAACATGAATTTCAGAGCTGATGGCAAGGCTGGATTTGACAAGTCAAAGGTGAGATGCTTCAAATGTCAACAACTTGGCCACTTTGCAAGAGAATGCAGATCTGGTGGACAAGTTCAGAATCAAGGTCAGAGGCCAACTCAGAATCATACCTCCTCAGCATTGGTCTCACAAGAAGGCCATGGATTTGATTGGAGTGATCAAGCAGAGGAGGCTACAAACAACAAAGCTTTGATGGCATTGACTGACTCCTCCATCAAGATGGATTCCCCAGAATCTGAGGACATACAGGTATCTTCCAAACTATGTCCTGGTGAATGTAGAGCTATTGTTAAGAGGTTTAGAGAACACAATAAGAAAGTATGTGCTGCTCTAAGTAGAATGGAGGAGAGAAGGTATGAGTATACTGCTGTGATAGAAGATCTTGAAAAGAAAATTAAAGACTATCAGGCTAATGAACTGCAAATGGACTATGATAGAAAATATCATAAGTGGGAGAAAGAGCATTTTCAAGATGAGATTGATAGTCTGAAAAAGAAATTGGTTGAAAAAGAAAGCAAGGTGGATGAACTCACAAAGAAATTGGAGGGTGTGGACATTGATCTTGGAATGTTCAAGGCTTCAAACCTTAAGCTTGAGACTCTGCTACAATCTCAAGTAAGAGACAAGGTGAAAACTGGACTTGGATATAAGGAAACCCCACCTCCATACAATCACACATACATAACACCCTTGTCTGAGGCAGCTGATAGATATGTCAATGAACCTTTGGCAGATGAATTAAAGTCAGCTGATCCAAAGTTTGAGAGTTATGAAGATGAAGTTCTGTCAGTAGTAAGTGTTGAAGATATTGAGATAGTTGTGAAGAAAGATGAGGTGATTCCATATGAAAATCACATCTGTTGTGAACCCATTCCCACAAAACCACCTTTCAAGCCTGTGGTGTTTGTAAAAGCATCCACAGAATCCCTCATCACTGAGCCAACACCTTCAAAAGCTATCCAATCCATAGAAAGTTCCACAACTGTTGCCAATAGTCCCCATTTTTACACTAGCAGTTCCAACAAGAACCCAAACAGTTCTAAGCTAAAAAGCCCAACTGTTAGTACAAAAGCCAAAGGAAAGGAGAAAGTTGGTGAGGTTGTGTATGCAAAGAAGAAGATGGAAGCTCCAAAATCTCAGGCTAAACCCAAGCCTAAGAAAAAGCATACTGAAATGCCTGCATGCACATGCCAAAAACATGGTGTCCAAAAGTTTCCTCAATCTGCAGCTGTTAGAGGAAATCAAAGAAATAGGAACCAATTCTGGTCACAAAGAACTGGTTTACCTATTGTGAAAACCAAAAAGTGCTACATTTGTGGGAGATCTAATCATTTAGTTCAAGATTGTTACTATAACCCATAGACCAATGGCACTCAAAACAAAAGTCCCAAAAGACAAAATAACAGTTCTAAAACTGTTAAGTCAAAGCAGATCAACAGTTCTAAAACTGCTAAGCCAAAACAGGCAAACAGTTCTACAACTGTTACATCCAAACCAACTAACAGTTCCAAAACTGTTTTAACAAAACCAAAAACTGTTGGTTTGGCTTGGATGAAAATTCAAAACAAACTGATTCTGGAGAGGGTAAAACTGTTCTTCAAACTGAAAATCAAAAGGAATCACAAGTTGATTCATGTGTTTTACCAACTCCACCAGCTGTTTGTTCAAAGGTATCCACTGTGAATCACAACAGTTGGAAACCACATGTTCTTACAAAGTATTCCTCACACAAATTAGAGAAATCTAATTTGGATGAAATCAAAAAGAACCAAGCTCTGTTTAAGTATTATGACTTGAATGGTGTACCCAAGACCTGCATGGCCTGGGTACTTCCTGCTACTAACTGATTTTATGTGTGCAGAGCATTCATAGGGCCAATCATGGATCTATCTGGCATGTGGATAGTGGATGCTCAAGGCACATGACTGGAAATCCACAATGTTTGAAGGATTTTAGAAGCATCAATGGTGGATTTGTAGCATTTGGAGGAAATGCTAAGGGAGGAAAAATCACAGGTAAAGGAGCTGTTGAGGCAGGTACACTTACATTTAATGATGTTTTCTTTGTTGAACAACTTAAGTACAATCTGTTAAGTGTATCTCAAATCTGTGACAATGGAAACAAAGTTTTGTTTACAGATTCAGAATGCATTATTCTTTCAAAATATTTTAAACTTAATGAGAAGGATGTTCTTTTAAGAACACCTAGAAAAGATAATGTATACTGTCTAGATACACAAAAGATTGTTAAACAGAATGTGTTAAGCTGTTTACTCTCAAAGGCATCTCATGATGAGTCTGCCATTTGGCATAGACGGATGTGTCACATGAATTTTAAAACCATGAACTTGTTAGCTAAAAACAGTTTGGTAAGAGGTTTGCCCCAAAAAGAATTCTCATGTGATGATCATTGTGTAGCCTGTCTCAAAGGCAAGCAACACAAAACTTCTTATAAGACCAAAGAAGTTTCTTCCATTACTGCACCTTTAAAATTGTTACACATGGATCTTTTTGGTCCTACATCTGTGGTAAGTATAGGGAAGAAAGCATATTGTTTAGTCATAGTTGATGATTTCACCAGGTTCACATGGGTTCAATTTCTTAGAACTAAGGATGAAACTTCTGAGTTAGTTAAGTCTCTTATTCTTAAAATTGAAAATCAATCTGATTTGAAGGTGAAAGTCATTAGATCTGACAATGGTTCTGAATTTAAGAACTATGAGCTAAACAGTTTTTTTGAAAGTAAAGGTATTGAAAGACAGTTTAGTGCCCCTAGGACTCCCCAACAGAATGGAGTTGCTGAGAGAAGGAATAGGACTTTGATAGAGGCTGCTAGATCCATGTTAGCTGATTCTAGGCTTCCAATGACATTCTGGGCAGAAGCAGTTAACACTGCCTGCTATGTTCAGAATAGAGTACAAGTAGTCAAGTCCAAAGGGAAAACTCCTTATGAGTTGTTCCTCAAGAGAAAACCTTTAATCAACTTCTTCAAACCATTTGGTTGTCCTTGCACTATCCTTAATACCAAATCACAATTAGGCAAGTTTGAGAGTAAGGCTGAAGAAGGTTTCTTTGTAGGATACTCCACTCAAAGTAAAGCTTATAGATTTTTTAACAAGGTCACTAGAATCATAGAAGAGAGCATGAATGTCTCTTTCAATGAGAATAGGATCAATATTGCAGGCAATGGGCCTGATTGGTTATTTGATATTGATGCATTGTCTAAATCTCTTTCTTTTGAGTATTCTACTGAAACAGCTACAGGTACCCAAACAACTGTTGGTGAAAATCAACAAACAGTTTCCACCAGCCCGAACAGTTTTGAAAATGTTAGCTCAAAACCAACAACTGTTGGTTCAAACAAAGTTACTGAAGACTTTGTTGTGATTCCTATGCTTCAACAAGAGTTCTCCAATGCTGTTGATCCATTGATTGATGCTGAATCTTCAAAGGACATGGAATCTCATGATCCTCAACAACACACTGACTCTGCATCCCAAACAGTTGCTGATCAAGTGTGTGATAATGCTAAAAATTCAAGTGAATGTGAGTTTGATCTGTCTAATCTAGGGAATGAACTGACTGAAGAAAACATTCCTACATCAAGAGTTCACAAGATTCATCCAATATCACAAATAATTGGTGATCCAACCACTCCTATCAGAACAAGGAATATGCTGTAAAATGAAAACAGTGGTGTGGATCTTGCCCAATTTGATGTGAATGCTTGCTTTCTATCTCAAATAGAACCAAAGAAAGCAATTGAGGCATTGAAACACCCTTCATGGGTGGAAGCAATGCAAGAGGAGCTCTTACAATTTCAAATTCAGCAAGTTTGGAAGTTGGTTGAGCTTCCAAGAGGCAAAAGAGTAATTGGCACCAAGTGGGTGTTCAGAAACAAGAAAGATGAAAGAGGGATTGTAATCAAGAATAAGGCAAGACTGGTTGCACAAGGCTACACACAAGAGGAAGGAATAGACTATGATGATGTTTTTGCACCTGTTGCAAGGATTGAAGCCATTAGACTATTTCTTGCTTTTGCAAGCTTCAAAGGATTTAAGGTGTATCAAATGGATGTCAAGTCTGCTTTTCTCTATGGAACTATTGATGAGGAGGTATATGTGTGTCAACCCCCTGGCTTTGAAGACTCAAAGTACCCTGACAAGGTTTATAGGTTGGATAAAGCTCTATATGGACTACATCAAGCTCCTAGAGCTTGGTATGAGACATTATCATCCTACCTTCTTGAGAATGGTTTTAAGAGAGGCACAATTGACAAAACATTGTTTACAAAGATTGTTAAAACAGAGATTTTGCTTGTTCAAATCTATGTTGATGATATAATCTTTGGATCCACTGATGACAGCTTGTGCAAAGAATTTGAAGTCATCATGCACAAAAGGTTTCAGATGAGTTCAATGGGTGAACTCACATTTTTCTTGGGATTACAAGTCAAACAGAAGCCCACTGGTATTTTTCTAAGCCAATCTAAGTATGTCAAAGACATATTGGACAAGTTTAGCTATCAAGATGTGAAGCTGGCGAGTACTCCAATGGAGACACACAAACAGTTGGAAGCAGATTCTGAGGGGGAGGATGTTGACATACATCTTTATAGGTCAATGATAGGTTCATTAATGTATTTAACTGCTTCTAGACCTGATATAATGTTTGTTGTGTGTGTTTGTGCCAGGTTCCAATGCAGTCCGAAGATGTCACACTTGTTTGCTGTGAAGAGGATCTTTAGGTACCTCAAAGGCCAACCAAAATTGGGACTTTGGTATCCTAAAGATTCACCTTTTGATTTGGTGGCATATTCTGATAGTGACTATGGTGGAGCCAATGTGGACAGAAAATCAACCTCTGGAGGATGTCAATTCTTTGGATCAAGGCTGGTTTCATGGCAATGCAAGAAACAAACAACAGTTTCAACTTCAACAGCTGAGGTTGAATATATTGCTGCATCAAGCTGTTGTTCACAAGTGTTATGGATCCAAAATCAGCTTCTGGATTATGGTTTGTCTTTCTTAAATACCCCTATTTATGTTGATAACACCAGTGCTATTAGCATAGTTAATAATCCAGTGAAGCATTCTAAAACAAGCACATTGAAATCAGATTTCACTTCATAAGAGACTGCAATGAAAAGAGATTAATCCAAGTTATGAAAATTCATACTGATGATCAATTAGCTGATTTGTTCACTAAAGCTTTTGATGTGAGCAGATTCAACTTTTTGATTTCCAACATTGGAATGATTAACTTGGACTAACAGTTGTTCATTATTCCATGTTTTTCACACTAACAGTTTGCAACTGTTAGTTACGTTTTCTAACAACTGTTGTCTTTTAAGTATTCAGAGAAGGAAATGCAATTTCACACATCAGTTTTGGCCATATCTGCTTACCTGTCTCACAAACAGTTTTCACACCCGTGACTGTCCTTGTTAAGAGCATTTGACATATATGAGCTAAAGTTTGTTTGACAGTTGCACAATTTTGTTTCAATCAATACTAACAGTTTTCAACTGTTAGTATATGGCTTCCGCAACTGTTAGGCAAAGTCCATGTGCAACTGAGGGGGAGAAATTTGTCAACTGAGGAGGAGAAATGAGAACAGTTGTAAACACTAAACAGCTGTTAATCCAAATAAATGATCAAACAAAAGGGAGTTAACTTTTAAATAACAGTTGTCACTTTTTATGAAAACAGCTTTAAAACTGTTAGTTTATTTTGTCCGTCAACTGTTAAGCTATTAAAGGTTGTTTTGGTCTTTGCAGAATTTTGGAAACTTTGAATTGTATTCAACATTCGAAACATATATAAGGAAATTCCCTCCTTACAAAGCAACTCACACGTCCAAAATGAACTTCGATCAGAAACAAACCCTAACCCTCAACAACTCTCAGAGATCGAAATCAAAATGTCTCCTCTTCCATTTTTCAAAGAGCACAATGTGATCGCTTATCTTGAAAAACCAGACAATCTTGACGCTTTCCACGTCATGATTGATTATCTCACGGTATCAAACATTCATTATGCTCTAACTGCCAACCCCACAATCTATACCTCACATATTGAGAACTTCTGGAAGAATGCCAAAGTCCAAGAAGTTGATGGAGTGCAACAGATTTCTACAACTGTTGATGATATGGAGGTTTCTATAACCGAAGACACTATTCGCCATGCACTACAATTGAATGATCTTAATGGTGAGTATTCTGATTCGGTTGCATTAGAATATCTACACACCGAGTTACTGAAACTTGGGTATGAGGGCCCTGGGGGTAAGGGTACCTTCTACAAAGGGCAGTTTTACGCACACTGGAAGTTCATTATCCATACTCTCCAGCAGTGCATAAGCCCTAAGAGAACGGGCTGGAATGAGTTTGGGAGCAACATTGCTCTCGCACTCATCTGTCTAGCCAACAACAGATGTTTTAATTTTTCAAAATTGATATTTAATGGTATGGTAAAACATTTGGGGACCAAGTATGGTCTATTTTTGATGTATCCACGGTTTGTGCAAACTTGTTTAAACTTTTTGATTCCAAACCTTAAAATACACAAGAGGGTCATTATTCCCTCTGCTCATGTGGCTTTCACTTTGAGCAAACTGTTGGTTAATGGCAAGAGTTTCTCTGGTGCCATAACTCCACCACTCTCTGAAATGGTGGAGTTTCTTTCAAGAAACAGGACTGCCAGTGTTGAGCATGAAGCCCAACGTATTGCTACACCACCAACACTGGAACCCACAGTCCAAGATACTCAAAATTCCCAATCTGCTTCCTTTGAAAAAGCTACAACACAAGCCCCTGCACTAAAAATATTTCAAAAGAAGAGGAAAAGAACTGTTGGTGCTCCTTCCACCACAGTTCTTGAAACTGAAACTGTTAGCCCTGAACATGTGCATTCACCTGTGCAGAATATCCAAAGGGAATCCCTTGTGCTGTCTCCCAGGCACAATGAGGAGGTGATCACTCCTTTTGAGGGTGATCATATGGTTTTTGAGGCTGACACTACTGTTTTATTCGCAAAGGATAACCAGGACAGTGTTAACATAGCTAAGACCTCAACCATGGCAACAGAGACTGGTAAAACAGTTTCTGGTAATCCCCAGAACCAAGAAAAGAGGGGTACTGATGGGGAAACTCAAGTGAGTAAACCACCAGTTAAATCTGTCAATGATATGCTAACAGTGGAAACACTGGATGACATTGAGACTAGACTGAAACAACGAGCATTGACGGATCCTAACTTTGCACCTTACTTTGATGCTCACCTACACCTAAAGAAGAAGATTGCTTTTCAAAACAAGAGGATAATTAAACAAGATGAGAAAATAAAAGAGCTATCTGAAAAGTTGGAAAAGGAAAATGAAGTCATTAAGGTGATAGGAATGCATAATGAGGTGCTGATCAGACAAGACAAGCAGCTGAAATTTCTGGGAGAAACTCTTATGAAGGCAACTGATGTTCTTCGTAATCATGAACAACTACTCAACAAACCTAAAGCCACAGTGAGATCATCTTCAACCTCTCAAGCAAAAGGAGAAAGAAAGTCTAAGCAAGAAGAGGTTCAACAAACAGTTCCACAAGCTGAACAAACAGTTGTTGCTCCAAATGAGCAAACAGTTGCAACACAACAACCAACAGTTGCAACTTTAAATCAACTAACAGTTGCAAGTGTCCAAGCGGTTAATGAAGAAGAAGAAGAACAGCTTTCAAGTGTTGATAGGGTGCTAATCAACAGGGTGGTGTCAACTGCAGATGTTCCAAGCACTGAGATTTTCAAATCTTGGTCAACAGTTAAGCAGAACTACTTGGTTGATATTAGTGCTCAATATCTGGGAATAAGTTCTTCTAGAATGGCACAGAAAATCGATGATGGATGGCTTGATGGAAAGGTTGCTACGTTAGAATCTTTACCACCAAAGAAAGGGTATAAAGGCATAGTCATCCAGGAAGGAAAGAAAGAATCAAAGTTGCCTCCTGTTCCAGGCAAAGGTAAAGAAATTGTTGTTGTTTGTCCTAAGCTCAAGCTTTCAAGACAACAACAAGAAGAGCGTGATCATGAATTTGCATTAAGGCTAGCAGCTGAGCAAAGAGAACAAGAACAGTCTGATTTTGAGATAGCAAAGAAGCTGGCTGATGAGATCACTGCTCAGATTGATGAGGAAGAAAGGGAAAAGAAGGCTGGTAAGGGAGTAAAAAGAAAAAGAGTTGTAAAGAAGAAAACAGTTCCACCTCCCAAGCCAGTAGTTGAAAAGAGAAAACCCCAAACATTCCAAAAGTCTGAAGAAAAAGCTAAAGCTGAAAAGGTTCAAACCATTCTTCATGACAGACTAAGTGTGGAGATTGCAGAAAGAATTGAAAAATTAGAAAAAGAGCAGCTTGGTCAAAAATCCCACATTACTGAGTGGCGATTTGAATTTTTGAGGGTAGAGACTGGAAAGCAAGGATTTACTATTGTCAGGGAACTGGAACCAATTGAAAGTTATTCTAGTTTCGTTCAAATGATGGATTGTGTGACAAGGAGAGACATACAGGAGATGTATGCATATGGAGTAGGTCACTATGGCAGGGCAGCTGAGGTTGAAGTAAAAGTCTTCATGATGCACTTATCTAGTATATGTAATCCACTGGAAGTGATGTCCATGTTGATAAGTGATGAAAGATTTCCAATCATTATTGTGAAAGTATATGAAAGATCAAGAGTATATCAAATGGTGATGGGAAATGCTCAAACTCAGTGGTTTGATCTTGAGCTCATCGAGCACAGTAAACCAAAGCTAATGTATATGTTGAAAGCAAGGTTTTATGGCCCTACAAAAGTGAAGGAAGATTTGATGAAGAGATTGAAGAAGAGATTGGAGCTTATACAGTCAGAGAAAATGTAATTTTTCTATCTCTTAAATTTTTGATCGTAATAGTTTGATTTTGTATACAATGTTAAATATGTTCTTTACTTATGTTAATTTGTCTATGATTGAACCCTTAAAACAAACAACTTAAATGTATTGTTCAATACTTTAAGTTAGGGGGAGATTGTTGGGAAATTAGCTAAGTTATTGTACATATTATACAAGTAAAGATAAAACTGTTAAGTGAAGGTTGGTATAACAGTTGGAAACTGTTAGTTGAAAATATGAAAACAGTTGAGAACTGTTAGTGTAAACGTGTACAACTGTTTGAAGACCTTGAAGTTGAAGACTGTTAGAAGAATCAAGAACTGTTGTATTCATTAAACAGTTTCTGTTGAGCTAAATATGGAAAAATTCTATCTTTGAAGATATCTCGAAATACTTTGAAGATCATCAAGATTATCTCAGAAGATAGAAGATTACCTAACTGTCAGCAAATCAAGGAAGATCAAGGAGTATATAAATGATAGATTAGAATTCATAATTTGTACGTATGTACTCATTGATTATATTTTTGCATTCGTTATTAAAGTTGTAATTTGCTTTCTGAATAGTGCTAATCCTCTAAGTTTCTCGTTGAAACCTAAGAACAATCTGTGTTCTTCGTCTAACAAAATAAGTTAGATTGGGGGTGAAGTTTGCTTTTGTAATCATTCTGGTTGGTTAATAAAACTACTGTTTGATTGAATTGATTTGTGTTTAAAACCTTCTTTAATCAATTAAGTGTGATTCCGCAACTTCTTAGTTGATTGTGATCATAGTTCAAGATTAACTTTTATTCTACTCTGATTTATTATTTAAAAGTTAGTTCTTGTTATTTGATATAATCTATATCCGATCCTGACAAGTTTGAGTTGGGGCTAAACTCAATGGGGTTCCCCTGAGTACATCAACAAGCTGTTGTGAGCTTGTTGAGGGTATAGGCTGACTCAATTGTAGGTAAGACACAATATGACCTTGGGTGGAGGTATGTCTTTCAATGGCATCACCCTATTGGGAGGGTGACCCAGATTGTAGGAGTCCCATTTTTACAGATGCATCCTGTTGGGAAGATGCACCCACTGGTTGATAGGTTAAGTCAACATTCATAAGCTCCCCCTCAACATAATAGGTAGCTATAGGTTTTGAGGTCAGAGGTGCAAGTATCACATCCTCTGAGATGAGTGCAGTGTGCACTATCTCTATTGACCTTGTTTCAGTTTGGGTGAAAAGGGGAGTAGAACTAGTGACTATTGGAAGTGCACTAGAGCTTGGCAGTTGTGGGGGTGTTACAACAGGGATTGAGGATGAGTTCTCACTGGTTGGGTGTACCAAGTAAGTATCCTCAGGGATTGAAGAGACCATACCTGTGATGTGATTTGTCCTGCTGATTTCAATGAGTTGAATCAGCTTATCAGAAATGACATCCTCCTCAGCATCATCAACAACAGTAGCTTCATCCTCACCACCTTGTTCATTATGAACAGAGGCACTGGAGCCTTGAGAGTGTGGTGGAGAAGGATAAGCAATGTGTCCTCCAAGAGTTCTACTAGGAGAGTCATCATCAGACTGATCTTCACTAGCAGAAGTACTGATGTGCCCAGATCTCCTTGTGGTACTTGAACTTAAGGGAAATCTAGTGAGAGGCATCATCACAGGAGTGGATGTGGTGGATGTGGAACTGTGAACATCATGCTCAATGAAGAAACCACCATCACCACCATCATGTGCATCATCATCACCAGCATTATTATCATCATCACCATCATCACCATGATCATTACCACCATCACTATTAGAATCACCACCATTACTAGCATGACTGGAAGACTTAGCAACAGAGTGCTCAAAGTCCTCACTTGGAATTCCTTGAAAAGTAATAACATGATCAAACAGTGGAAGACCCTCAGATGGTAGACTATCCTCAGCATCAGAATGCACTGAGTGCTCTGTGATAATATCAGGAGACTCAGCAGATTGATTAGAGTCCTTAGCCATTTCAACATTATCATGTTTAGCAAGTCCCTCTTCCTCATTTCCACTTGCTTCATCAGTAGCAACATCAATCAACTCTTGCATTTGTTCAGTTATAGCAGGACCCTGAAATTCCCTTATTAAATAGAAGATATTTTGACCCATTTGAGGGATGGTCATAGTTTACAAGTGTGCAACTAACCCAGCATAGTGCCCAATGGATATTGCTAAGAGCAATCAGACTGAGATACCTAATGTAGAGAACATAGGTTCTGGTTGATTTCTTTGAAGTACCCAGAGTTATTTTATCCACCATTTCAGTAAAGATGACTTGGGCAAAGTCATTGTTCCTCCCTGTGACCAAAGCATGAAGAACCATTAACTCATACTGGTTCATTTGATCATGGCTGCCCGACTTGTGACCAAAGCATCGAATGACCACACTGGCAAGATACTTCCATGGATGTCCTAGCACAGACAGTTTGTATTGACCATGGGCAACGGGTTCATTGTAGCTAATCAAGGGCAAGACCTCCAGAGTTTGGTCTAGAGAAGCAAACGGTTGAAATGGGGCTAAATTGGGTATGTAAATTGCTTGACGAAGGGTGATCGCGCATTCAGCCCCGAACAAGATGATTGAAAGCGTGAGTGCTAGTATGTGAATCTTCTTTGTATAGTACTCCGTACTGCAAAACCGATAACACCTTGGGTTAAAGGAAGACGGGGAGGGTTCCCCGTATTCCTCTCCGATGATAAAGTTAGTAATGCGCTTTGAGATTGTTTTGGTTGAAGATAAAGTATGTATCTTGTGTAGTGTTGTTATGTGCATGCGTTTTTATATTAGAAAGGTGCGTACCTGGGCCTTTGGATGGATGCACAGGTGTCAAGGATCAGCTAATGGTGGTGATTGTTCGTACTTTAAGGATCTTCTAGAAAGATCCTTAGATGTTACTGAAGTCTGCCGGTTGTACTTATTTGTCGGATATTCCGTACTTATCATTTAATGCGATTAGATAGGTGAGTTTGCTTCTTAGAGATGTCTGTTCTGCCTATCTAAAGTGGAAGGACGAGTACACCCCTGGTGAGGTATACCTCCAGGGGTCTATACTTCTGGAGTGTCAGGGGAACGATCTTTGCATGGGTCCATGGGACGGTCGTGCTCCAGAGGTGTTGTAGGTTCCGAGGTACTTATGTTTTGGACCCTACACCATTAAGTCCCCACAGTCTGATAGTATAGTATCTTGTGCTATGCTGTCAGACTCACTGTTTTAAATTGCCTCTTCCTCTGGAGCTCTTCTTTCTGGAGTGGGTATTCCTTAAAAAAAAGTAGACTGTTCCTCTTTCGTGTCAGTTATTAATGGGTGCGTTATACTCGAATGGTTCTACGCGCTGCCTGCCTTTCCTGTCCCAATAGGTGTTCATTGCTTATAATTGTCTTTGCAAACAGTCTCGACACGTGTGTGGCCCAGATTTAATCCATTTTTGGAGAGTGGCCCTATATAATTCCCTTATCCCGCTCAAATCGCTTTCCTCTTCTTTTTTGAAAACGTTCCGTGGCGTCTCTGGAAATTCTTTCCTTCGATTAAAATTCCAGCCGTTGCTCTTCTTCGTTTGTTAGCGACTCGCACTAGTGCGTTATGAAGAAAGGTTTGTAGTTCCTTCTTCCTTATTTCTTTTGCGTAGCTTCTTTTTCGCCATTGTGTAGTTGCTGTAAGTCTTTGTTATTTTCTTTAAGTTTAATCATGGTAGTTCCTGCCGTCGATCAGACGTATTGTAGTATGTCTGATTCTCAGTTTCAATACATATGTCATATGGTTCCAAATATCTCTGATTATGATCCCTTAAAGCCCGCCTGTGATGATGTGTTGGTTCGACCACCACCGGGCAAGGTTGGGGTTTATTGCCACTATCTAGAGATTAGCAACATTTGATTTCCTTTGCACCCTTTTTTGATTCGGTTCTTGTCGTTTCTGCAGATTGGCCTCTGTCAACTCAATCCCCTTGCGATGCGCAAGGTTACCAATTATATTGCCCTTTGTGCCGGTTTTGGTCGGAGGCCTAACATTGCTTTTTTTCTCCATTACTATAAGCCCATGAAATGTGGGAGTTGGATGACCTTTGAACCGCGTAACAAGGGTCGTGGTGTGCCTCTGTTTGATGAACCTCGCACTTCGCTGAAATATTGGTGAGAGAGGTTTATCTATGTTTCTGACCGGATTATTCCTCCCCAAAACGTTGCTTTAACCGGTTTTTGCGAAGAGCTTCCTGCATATATCTTTAAACTTCCTAATAACCGATACATGGATATGGAGATTTACTCTCAATTAGAAGGGTTACATGTGAGGATTCAAGAGTTCCCGGAACCTATCATGGTGCTGGCTGGTCTTAGCCAGAATTGGGATGATCCTCAGAGGATTCCTGTCATTTTGTATGGGCAGGAGGGTAATGTTTCACTATTCTCTTACTTTGTCTTCTTAGCGTGTTGTAATTTATTGTGTTTTCTTTTACCCCTGTCTTGCAGAGATCTCTTTGACACGCTATTTAACCCTGGGTTCTACCACTGGTACAAGTGTTGGAAAACGTGACAGACTTTCCTCTTCCTCTCCGGCTATTCCAGAGGGTGATGACCAATTGGACTTGTCTCTTCTGGATGTTCAAAATCAGGAGCCTCAGGACCTTGTTGCAGATCATTCGTCTCCTATTCGAGATGATGCTGCTCTAGAAGTACATGCCCTGGAGAGTTCTACTGGTACTTTATCTTTTGCTCCCTAAGGTTTACCTTGTGTTCTTTTGTGCTTATCTCATATTCTCCTGTAGAAGATACGTTGGATGACAGACCCCTGATCGAGCGCTCTTGTCGTTACCTTAAGGGTCCAGATTTGGGGAAGAGGAGGACTCGCTCTTCTGCTGCTGCGGCTGCCAAAGCTATTCAAGCTCCTGATAATCCCCATACTAAGAGGCGTATGGTCTTTAAACGCCACGCACATGCTACCTCTGGATAAAGAAAGGATATCTTGCCTCTCCTTGAAAGGTCTTCGCCTCCTGGTCATCCGCCCACTGGTTCAAGTACTGGTGAGGGTATTTTTGAAGGTCTTACGGATAAATGGTATCCAGGCTGGTCCTATCCAAAAGAGGCCCTGGAGGATGATCCTTCCCATCAACGCGACTTCTTGGAGCATATCTGCACTCCCGCTCTTGCCAGCAATCTAATATCTATGGGTTGTGACCGTTTTCTTTCGCATGTGGACAACTCTTTTTTCAATAGCATGACCTTGATTCCAGAGTTGCGTCATCGGTTGGTTGCTAGTGAATATAGTGTCCGGGGTATGAGGGACCGGATTCGGTCGTTGGAAGATGACATCCTAAAGCAGGCGGAGCGGACACGGGCAATGGAAGATAATCTGACGAAGAAGGCCTATGAAGTGGGGGAGTTAAAGGGTTTGTTGCAGAGCTCCTCTGAACGTGAGATGAAACTGTCTGACGACCTTATTTCCAAAGATAGGTGTATGAGTCAGGCGGAGCGTGCTTTATTGGATGCCCAGAAGGAGGTTGGGGAGTTGAAGGCTGAGAAATTGGAGTTGGAGGGGTTGGTACGGGAAAGGAGGGACGTTCAGGGCTTGTTTCCAGAGTTTGTTAGGACCTTCCTGGGATCCGACCAGTTTGTTCTCCCAATGGGTCAGGTGATGCAGGCCTGTGTGCGGCTTGGGAAGCATCTTGCCTGTGTGGACCTTCGCGCCAAGCTTCCTGATGCGGATCCTTCTATGTTCGTGGATTTGAATGATGATGCCGAAGCCCAGCTTCAGGAGGCTGACGCATCCGTTAAAGATCCCTTTCCCTACCTCGATCAAATAGGGAAAGGTACTGACCTGTCTGCTCTGGAGCTCCAGAAGATAGATCCTCAGTAATGTTTGTAGTTTCCTCCATTATGAACTTGACGCTTTAAACTCTATCATCTGTAATAACTTTTAGATGTTTGTTTTGTTTGAACAATGTTTGTCAGGGGTGCTATGCCCCTTGGAGCTTTATGAGGTTGATATCTGTGTTTTTATGCATGTTTTACATACTAGAATACCCCGTACTTGGCCCAAATCCTAGGTGATTTGTCCATAATTGATCGAATATGTTTAACAAGGCAATAAGTAAAGAAAAATGTAGAATGATGAAACCTCTGTTGCGATCGCTGACATCAGTTGGCTGACGAGCAAACCCTTCAGTGAAGAAACCTTTGTTGCAATCGCAAGGTAATATCCTTGCGACCGCAAGGCCATCTTATCCATAACCGCCCAATTTGCAAGTTGCATCTGGCATGTCAGATTAACCACCCATCTTGCGACCGCAAGGGTGTTGCTTGTGACCGCAAGGACCCCTGTTACAACACTTTAAATGACAGAATCTGCCAATTGCACAAGGAGTTCCACTTTTCACCACAATTCGGACCAACACCTCCAAACACTCTCCCCAAGCACCCTAACACTCCAGTAGCCTCTTTTGGTGATCCTAAGGTGGAGAGCTTGGATTTGAAGGCTTGGAACAACATCTTGGAGCTTAGATTCACTAGTTTTATCATAGCATATCTTGGGTATACTCTTTCCATTTCTGAATTCCATCATGTATCCATTTGTTCCAGATGTTGTAGTACTAATATTGATGTATATGGATAACTAAACTCATTTCACTTGGGCCAAGATGATTCTTGGCTAGTTATGGCAATATATTTGACTTTTATATTGACTTGATTCAATTATGCATGTTTGATCTTGAATACAATTGTGTTTTATCAACTTAGTATGTATAATCTGACCATGTTCATGTGTGAGAGTATGTTAGGATAACTCCTTCATGTTTAAGCATGTGGATATTCAATGATGATGTTTGTATCTTCTTAATGTCATGTTAAGTTTGTTATTAGAAATGGTACATCTTGCATGATTGTCATTAGAAATCATTGTTGGAATATGTTTTGAATCACTTCAGGTTCATCCGTTATTGGTCATTTTATTCATATGTTGGTTTTATGCAAGCTTTATGATGTCCGATGAAAATCTAGTCATTTGGTGTATTTATAGGTCAAGAATGCTACTAATGTTTAAAGGATTCACAAATATGCTTGTTGGTATGTTTAGATGGTGAAATGAACTCACATGTATGCCTTTGTTATGCTGGTCTTGGTGTTCAATGTGCATATCACATGATTCATGTTTTAAGAAGTGTTGGCTATACTAGAAATGGTAGGTTTAACATGTTCATATCTTTAGTAATCATGTGGCTAAATCTTAAAATCCCTTAATTGTGAGGTTTGAATTTAGAGGAGTTTGTGACCCCATTGTACCAATTTCCATGTATTTATGATCTGAGATTAAAGTCTAGATTGTAATTTGTTGTTGAAAGCCTTTATGAAAGATTTGACTGTTCTGTCGTACCTGTCCTTGCGACCACAAGGAGAAATCCTTGCGATAGTAAGGAAGTACCACCCTTGCGACCGCACGACAATGTCCTTGCGATCGCAAGAGCCTTTTTTACCACATTTTGTTGATTTTGCTTGTTTTAACCATTTTAACTGCTTTGACACCTTTTTGAGTTCTGAGGACTACTGGACATGTCATTTGAAAAGATGTTTGTCTTTGTAGTCGGATTTGGACGCGATCTGGTGGATCTGTAGTTGAACTCTGATATGTTGTTGCTTTCCTGATCATGTTTGATTGTTGAGTCTGAGTTGCATGATAATGTGATTTTGTTGAGTATTAGAACAGCATGCTATTAGCTCAATCTATTCAAGTCTTCATATTAGGATTTGTATTGCAGTATTGCCATGATTAGTTAGGATGATCCGAAAGCCTTAGTGAATCTGTTATTCTACTATTTGCCTTTGGTGTTAGTCAGTTTTAGTTGTTTTGTGGATTAGTTTATCTTGTTACTTGCTTTTATTTTTAACTCTGGTGATCAAACAACAATGAGGCTTAATTATTTGTAGCTTCCTGTCCTGGTGGAACGATATCCGGTCTTACCGAGTCTGTACTACTATTGACCATGTTACACTTGCCTGAGTCATGTGTAGTATCTGCTTAGTAACATCGTTTTTATAAATTTAAAAAGAGGTTGTGTCACAAGATTATAAACAAGAAAAACACGCAGTCATACATCACACCTAAGTTTTTGGCGCCGCTGCCGGGGACAGGCAATACTGAGAAATAATTTAATTGTTGATTCGATCTTTTCCGTTACTTGTTACTTGTTACTTAAGTTAGGTGTGCCTGATTAGGTAGTCACTTGCTTTTTCTACCTCTTTCTCGCACCCTCTGCCAGTTTGTTCTCTTCTAAGCAAATTGAGCCTTTTCAAGAACCGGAGCATGAGTTTCGATGACGCCGACGCCGTCAACGCCAACACCAAAGAGAACGTTTACTAAACATGGCGGAAGGAGGACCAGCACCTCCTGTTAGGACACTTAATGACTATGTTCGTCCGGATATTAACAACATCCAGGATAGCATCATTCGACCTAGGGTGGCAGCGAACAATTTTGAAATCAAACCAAATATAATTCAGATGGTTCAAAACTCCGTTCAATTTCATGGTTTACTCGACGAGGATGCAAACGCTCACATCCGCAGTTTTCTTGAAATCTGCGATACGTTCAAAATCAATGGTGTTACTGATGACGCCATTCGCTTGTGTTTATTCCCGTTTTCTCTCAAAGACAAAGCCAATATGTGGCTTAATTCTCTCCACGTGAATTCCGTTGCTACATAGAATGATCTTGTTGCCAAATTTCTAGCTAAATACTACCCGCCGGCCAAAATGGCCAAGCTGCGTAATGATATCTTATCGTTTCAGCAGACAGACGAGGAAAGTCTTTATGATGCCTGGGAGAGATACAAGGATCTCATGAGGAGATGTCCTTCACACGGATACGAGCTATGGAATCAAATTTTCATATTTTATAATGGCTTATCAATAGCTACCAATGGAACCCCTCCACGAGACTGAAATTGCCAAAGAACATTCAATGTGGATGCTTTATCTGATCTCTCTGCACAGGTAGAGAAGTTGACGAAGAAAATGGATCAGATGTGTGCTCCTCCTAAACAGGTTACTTGTAATTTCTGCTCAGGGCCACATCCTAGTGACCAATGCCAGGAGGAAACTCCTGCTCACGAGGAAGTCGATTTCATAACTAATCAGCCGAGGTCTCAGTATAATCCCAATGCAACCAACTATAATCATGCATGGAGGGATCACGCGAACTTCAGTTATCATAACCAAACTACTAAACCCCCTCCAGGGATTCCGTACCCACAGAGACCACGTCAGCCTCAGCAGTACGATCGTCAACCTCAGCAAGTTGATCGTCAACAGCAACCATATGAGCAACCACATCAGTATAACACTCAACCACCGCTTCCAAATCAATCTGAATCATCATCTTCTTTAGTATCTTCCAATCTGGAAGATCTTGTTACGCAATATCTGGCACAATTCGAGTTGCGTTTCAACCAAACAGATGTTATACTCAATCAGACGGAAGCAACTCTGAGAAATTAACAAGCTTCACTTCAAAATCTCGAAAATCAAGTTGGCCAGATGTCTAAGCTCTTCTCAGAGCGACCACAGGGAGGTCTCCCGAGCAATACGGATGCAAATCCGAAAGCACACGTGAAGGCAATCACTTTGCGTAGTGGGACGACCATGGTACCACCACCTTATCCCTCTCAATCCGAAGAAACTGAAAAACAGGTCCAATCAGAGGACTTTGATGAGGCGCAAAACAAGCTAGACCCAGCAAGTACCGCGCAAGTCAAACCTCCGGTCAAAATAATTCAGCCTACCGTTCCTTTCCCCCAGAGATTGAGGAAAGAGAAAATGGAGGAACAGTATGGTAAGTTCCTAGAGCTATTCAAACAACTCCATGTGAACATTCCATTTGTTGAGGCACTCGCACAGATGCCTAAGTACACCAAATTTCTTAAGGATTTGCTCACACTACAAGAAAATCTGTCCATTACCGACTGCAAAAAACGTTAGAAAATGGTCGGTAAATTGCATTTCTGACGATTTAGCGACCAAACAATTCGGTTAAAAAAAACACGGTCGCTAATTTTACTGACCGTTTTTACCGACGACTTTTGAAGCTTTTCCGACTAAAATGGCGTTACTAAATCGTTGGAAATTTAATACGTGAATATTTACTAATAATAAATAATAATATATCACGGAAATTATTAATAATAGTAAATTACGGAAAATAATATTACCTAAGGAATAGTGACAAAAATTAGTGACCAATTCCCGACTGAATTTAGTGACCGTTTACTAACGGAAATTAGCGACCATTTATTGACGCTATAGAATTTTTAACCTTTAATAAAAATAATTTATCGTTGGTAACTTTAAACGAGGAGTGCTCAGCCATTCTTCAAAATAAGTTGTCAGCAAAGAAAACCGATCCTGGGAGCTTTACCATCCCATGCCTGATTGGTAATCTCAATGTCAACAACGCGTTAGCTGATATAGGTGCCAGCAGCAACTTGATGCCATACTCTGTATTTTCTAGACTGGGCCTATGAGAACCAAAACCGACTCGTATGTCACTTTAGCTAGCTGATCGTTCTGTCAAATATCCACGTGGGATAGTCGAAAACATCTTGGTTAAGGTTGACAAATTTGTGTTTCCTGCAGATTTTGTCATCCTAGATATGGACGAGGACAAAAACGTCCCACTCATTCTTGGTCGTCCATTCCTAGCCACTGCTCGAGCATTAATTGAAGTTTGCAACGGAAAGCTTACGCTTCGAGTAGATGAAGATGAGGTGAATTTTGACATCCAAAAGTCAATGAAACATTCAGCTAGCCAGAATGACACTCTTTATTTCGTTGATATCTTTCATCGTTATCCCGTGGATCACATTATTCCTACTCTAGAAAAGGATGCGTTTGACACGCAAATCCTGGACGAGGTTGTCTTGGATGTAGAGCAGGTAAAGCTTGTCTCTGATAAGCTAACCAACACTATTCCACCTGATACGACACCTATCTCAGATGTTTTCGAGGTCCTTGAAAAATCCGAGAGCTTAGCTTCTCGACCGTCTATTGTGGACCTACCTTCTCTAGAACTCAAAGAACTTCCTTCCCATCTTGAATATGCATTCTTGAAGGAAGATTTTAAGCTGCCTTTGATAATAGCTTCTAACCTTACTGCTGATGAGAAAAGTAAGCTATTACAGGTTCGGAAAAATCATAAAATTGCCCTTGCATGGAAAATTTCTGATATCAAGGGGATTAATCCGTCCTTCTGGATGCATAAGATTCTTATGGAAGATAATTATAAGCCGTGTGTGTAGCATCAGAGACGCTTGAATCCCAACATGCAAGAGGTAGTCAAGAAAGAGGTTATAAAGTTGCTGGATGCCGGCTTGATCTACCCTATCTCCGATAGTCTGTGGATCAGCCCAGTCCAGGTTGTTCCCAAAAAGGGAGGAATGACCGTCATTTTGAATGATAAAAACGAGTTAGTTCCAACTCGTACAGTCATGGGGTGGTGTGTGTGCATTGATTATCACAAACTCAATGATGCCACACGTAAGAACACTTCCCCCTTCCTTTCATTGACCAAATGTTGGAGCGTTTAGCTGGAAACGCCTTTTATTGCGTCCTTGATGGACTCTACGGATACTTTCAGATTCCTATCCAACCGGAAGACCAAGAGAAGACAACTTTCACATGCCTCTACGGCACTTTCGCCTACCGGCGTATGCCTTTTGGGTTATGTAACGCTCCTGCAACATTTCAGCGATGCATGACGGCTATATTTCATGACCTGATTGAGGATTGTGTTGAGGTGTTTATGGATGACTTTTCAGTCTTCGGTAACTCCTTTGATACATGTCTTTAGAACTTAGAGAAAATGCTGTCTCGCTGTGAATAAACTAACCTCCTGCTTAACTGGGAAAAAAGCCATTTTATGGTACCCGAAGGTATAGTTTTGGGTCATAAAATTTCCAATGAGGGAATTGAGGTAGACAAAGCTAAAATCGATGTTATTGCAAAACTACCTCAACCCTCCAATGTCAAGGCCATTAGGAGCTTTCTCGGACCCGCAGGGTTTTACCGGCGCTTCATAAAGGATTTTTCGAAAATCACTCGGCCGTTAACCCATCTCCTTGAGAAAGACGCTCCTTTCATCTTTTCTCCTGAGTGCGATCACGCATTTAAGTTTCTGAAGGAGAAATTGACAAACGCTCCCATCCTGACGAGCCCAGATTGGTCGCAACCATTTGAGCTTATGTGTGACGCTAGTGATTTCGCTGTTGGTGCTGTCTTGGGCCAACGGATAAATAATCACTTTCAGCCGATTTATTACGCCAGCAAGACACTGACTGACGCTCAAGAAAATTATGCAGTCACTGAGAAGGAGTTGTTAGTGTTGGGGTTCTATGTACACAGCGGAAGCAACAAGGTACAATATACAAAGCATAGAGTACAAGAAATCAAAGCATAAAACCCCAAGCCATGGACCAAACTCTATAACTAGCTTAAGCAACATGCAAAACAGAAAGAAAAGAGGTTATACCCTGCTCCTTAGCTCCAGCAACTTGAAGATGTAGTGGTGATGACAAGAAAGCAAAGAAGCTTTCCTCTAATGAAGTCCACCCCGGGTATTGTCCTCTCTCCTTGTACTAGCAAGCTTGGAAGATCTTCTTCCAGTAGAAATCACCACAAGAACAGCCACCAAAATGCAGGAATTCGGATCTCCTCTTGGCACTCACAAGAACACTCTAAAAGTTCTCTCAAAACTAAGTGGGTGTGAGGTTTTGCAAAAGGATAGAAGCTAAGACAAATGGGTTTCTTTTATAAACCCAGAGATGCCACTTCCTCTCCCCCTGGCCGGCCAAGAGTTCTCCAGAAGAAAGCCCCATGTATTGTGCAAGAGTAGAGGTGGAGAATCTAATCATTGCATGCAGTCTGACAGAATTCCGCGCCGCGTACCCGTAAGGTTCCGCGCCGCGGAATCTCCGTGTCGCGTATCCTTAAGTGCTCCGCGTCGTGTTATTTGCCAGCACAACAATCTTTCCATTTTGACACCATTGGTCCCTCCATATTTTAGGCTGTCGAGATAGGTCCCCGGTGTGTGACCCAATAGGCCCATACATTATTGGTAGTGATCCAAATCGCATACGTGTGTCATCGGGCATACTCCAACAGTTAGCATTAGTCTTTGTGTTCAACAAATTCAGATCTTATTTGGTGTTATCAAAAACCGTGGTCTACACTGACCACTCTGCTCTTCGTTACCTTTTTGCAAAGCAAGATGCAAAACCCCGTCTCATTCGGTGGATTTTACTCTTGCAGGAATTTGACATTGAGATCAAAGATAAAAAGGGAGCAGAAAATCTGGCTGCTGACCATCTCTCTCGTCTTGAAAATCCAAATCTTGAAGTTCTAACTGAGTCTGGCATAAAAGATAACTTCCCTGATGAATTTTTATTCGCCATGACTAGCACTAAATAGATCTCCTGGTACGCTGACATAGCAAACTATCTAGCAGCAGGGGTGATGATCAAAGGTCTCACACACCAAGAAAAGAGAAATTTATCTCCGAGCTTAAATATTACTTCTGGGAGGATCCTTATCTGTTTCGGGTAGGAGCCGACCAAGTGACACAAAATGGGCTGAGGCGCAAGCCTTGCCTACAAATGACGCAAGGGTAGTTTGTAAATTTCTGAAAAGATTATTTTCACGATTCGGTACTCCCAGAGCACTGATAAGAGATAAGGGTACTCATTTCTGCAACGCACAGTTAGAGAAAGTTCTTAAACGATATGGTGTTACTCATAGATTCTCTAATGCGTATCATCCGCAAACCAGCGGACAAGTTGAAGTTACCAACCGCGGTCTTAAACGTATTCTGGAAAGAACCGTTGGTAACAGCCCAAAAGATTGGGCAGAGAAACTAGACGAAGCACTTTGGGCATTCCACACTGCTTTCAAGACACCTGTCGGTACTACACCGTATATGTTAGTTTATGGAAAAGCCTGTCGTCTACATGTTGAACATGAGCACAAAGCTTACTGGACTTTGAAAGCCGCTAATCTTGACTCGAAAAATTCAGCAGACAATCGTTTGTTTCAGCTAAGTGAGCTTGATGAACTACGGTTACAAGCTTACGATAATTCCATGATGTACAAGGAAAAGACAAAAGCTTTCCATTACTCCCGCCTGAAGGTCAAGAAATTCCAGGCTGGAGATCGTGTACTTCTATACAATTCTCGTCTTCGTCTTTTCCTAGGTTAGTTGAAGTCCAGATGGACGGGTCCGTATACTGTACACACAGTTTACCCACACGGTGCTGTTGACATCACAAACTCCGAGGGAGTAACTTTCAAGGTCAACGGTCACCGACTTAAGAAGAATATTGGTCTCCCGATCCAAGAGGAAAGTTCTGAAGCTTCACCTGGTTAAACCTTAGTGGGGTGAGTTGGGTCTTTTACCGGCAGAGCTAAAAGAACTGGATATGCTTTCTTCCGAATCTCTTGCTCTCCTTTCTTGTCTCTTTTTGTGTACTTAACTACCTTCTGATATTCAGCCCGATATAGTCATGAGACTTGAGAAACATGTAAGGAGAAATCAAAATTTTGCCAAATTTCATAGAGGCACCTCTATCTATGCGGCTAAGAGGCGTGCAAAATATGTAGGGAAGTGCTGGAGATAAGGTGCTCTGTTGCATGAGGGCGCTTGTAGGGATTTGCCGACGATTTCTCAGTCAGAGTGTGCTAGTGCTCTTCGAGAAGATCCTGTTAAGCTAAAAGCCGAGGGGGTTTCTTGCATCCTAAAAGTAATGAGTTGGTGAGTCTCCGACTAAGCAAACTCGAGCCAAAGCCCCATTAGAATCCCTAGGTCATGCCTATGTTCTTAAAGTATCACTCCTCGTGTATTCTCATTTCAAATCTCATTCGGTCTGGAGAGACAGAAAAATACTCCGCATTTTAACGCGTTAAAGTGTTCTCTTGCACACCGTACTAATAGTGTGTTACTTGTACATACAATCTGTTTGTCGGATGCACACTTTCCGGGTTTCCGTTTCCCTTTCGTGCATTTCCGTTTCAGTTGTTTTGTTTCCTTTCCATTCGTTTTTCCGCTAATCTAGATGTGTGTTTATATTTCCGCACTACTTATTTCTATCCTGGACATTTTCCAGAGGCTATTAGAGAGTAATCGATGCTAAACTGTTGCTTAAACTGAAATTCTGGTGCAAAATGAGTCGAGTTGAAAAACTGACCCTTGCGATCGCAAGCCAATACCCTTGCGACCGCAAGGTTGTTCCAAAATGGTTACGATCGTGGGCCTTGCCCCTTGCGATCGCATTCATTTTTCTATATATAAGCATCGATCATATCTTCATGCGTACGCAAACACACACTCTCTCTCTACGATCTCTCTCTCTTGTGACGATTTCGAAGACCCGAGGGCGATTTCATCTTATCTCGTTCATCCTCCGGCCGTTTTTCCCAATCAAGGTACAAAAATCATCCCCTCACTCGTGTGATTATGATATTCTGCTTTAATTTTGTTTTAGTTGCATGTATATCTCTCGATCGATACAAGCCCTAGCCGCAAATCGGTTTCCTGTTCGTAACCCACTTGCGATCGCAAGCCGTGTTCTTTGTGATCGTAAGAGCTATACTTAGGGTTTTGATGTTTTGGTAAGCTTACGATCGCAAGCTTCTGTCTTTCCGATCGCAAGGATACTTTTTCCCCTGTTTTCAAATTTAATCAACGTTTTGGCATATGCGGGGAACCTGACATACCAAAGCAACCCAGTTTCGATCGATAGGATGTTTAGAACTCTAATCCGCGCATCTATCTTAGTTTACATCCATTTCAGTGATGCCACCTCGACGCAGACAGCCTTCACCTGTCCCTCAGATCGACCCGCGGCATTTCCCGAGTCTTGTTGACCCTGAGCACCTTCCTTCGCCACATCCAGCTGATGTGGCGTTGCATCCATTTCTGCGTTTCGGTCGTTTCGAGGACCGTGAGGACCGAGATAAACTCTTAGAGAGGGCCAGACGACATAGCTTCCAGCCCATCCAATTCATTAACTGGGAGTCCCTCAACATAGTACATCTTCGCGGCCGTGTTGTAGCGGCCTGTGGCCCACACTGGGAGAGGTTATTTAGCTTCAAGAGGTCAGTTTACCACGAGCTTACCTTGGAGTTTTTCTCCACTTTACATTTGGTTACCCCACTCACAAACTATGAGCGGGAAGACGCCCTGACCTTCCGCCTGGTTGGTGAGGAGAGGCGTTTGTCTCTACGCCAGTTTGCCGTCTACATGGGCTTATATACGCATGCTGAGCTAGACACCCCAGCCTTTACTGAGGGTATCACTGACTGGCCCGAGGGGGTCAACCCTATTCGTTTTTGGGCCGAGATCGGCACTGGGTCATATACTACCACAACCGTGCCGAAGGGCACGAGGCTGAGAGATCCGCAGCACCGCATCCTACATCAAGCGATCGTGCATAGTCTGACTGCACGCGGTGACGCATCTTGTGGGGTTGTCACTCACACCGATTTGTTTTATTTGTATACTATGATACGCCGGCAGCCCTGCCAGGTTGCTCTATTCTTAGCGAGATTTCTATTTTCTATCCGTACCGGCCGTGCAACTCAGGGTATTTTTGGAGGCGGGTACGTGACTTTCCTGGTAGAGGGTATGGGTATTCTGCCTGCAGAGATGACGGATGTTCTAAATTTTTCTGCAAAATCCCTGCCGATTGATATGACAGTCCTGCAGCGCATGAAAGTGGCTGCCATGAGAGGTGGTAGGATGCAGCTACCTGATTCACAGGGTCACATTTGGGTTCCGCCCGCAGTAGAGGGCGAGGCAGCAACAGGTGGTGATGGGGATGCTTGCTATCAGCCTGAGCACGATTTATACATGGAGCACATCATTCAGACCCCACTACACCATTCACCACGACCGCAGCAGCAGCAGCACCAGCCGGACGCCCAGGTTTATACTAGAGATTACATGGCTCGGTTGGCTGCGGTAGAGAGATCAGTCTCTGAGGTCCGCGATATGCAGCAGGAGGCGAGAGAGATACAGAGGGCAGAGTGTGCACATGCTGAGACTCATAGACAGTATGTTGCTAGCATGTTGCAACTCCTAACGTCCGAGGCTATAGTTGATTCAACCCGGATTCCACCGCCGCCAGTATATCCTCAGAGACTCCGAGACTTCATTGATGAGGCCGGTCCTTCACATGAGCAGCCTCCGCCGTAGTTATTATTTTGGGATACTTTAGTAGTTGTCTTTTTATGTATTATTCTAGATTAGATTGGCTGTACAATTTTGTTCTGCTGTAGTACATGCCACTTTTTGATATGTTTGATGCTCTTGTACTTATTTTGTCTATTTGTATGACATCAAAACACTTGTACATATTCGGGTATTTATTTTAGCTCACTGCTACTTACTTGTTTGCCATAACTTGTGATATATTTGTGTCTGTCTCTATGTTTCACTTTTGGTTGAGTTGTTGTTTTGCAAGATTATTCGTGATATTTTAGCAGCTCAGCTTAAGTGTGGGGAGGAAGCCAATGCCTTGAGTTTAAAAATTGCAGACACAATTGCTGTTCAGGGAGTTCTTAAAGCTCTTTTATCGCACTTTATTCCTTACTATTAGTACATTGGGGACAATGTACACTTTTAAGTGTAGGGAGGGGATTAATATTATTTGCCTGCTATTCTGTGTCCTGTTGCAAACTCTTGTATGCTAACTATGCTTCAAACCTTATAATTGAATTTAGGCGTAAAATTTTAGCAAAATTATATCATTTTGGACATGTTTAGAAATTCTCGCATGATAGACTTTAAACAAGAGACATTTCAGCTTTTATGAAGTAGATTTTGTGCAAATACTTGTGTTTTAACAATTGTTTGACTTCAATTGCACAACCCACACCTGATATGCATTCCTGAGCATTTGAGCCACTACACTTCATTTCTTACATGATTAGCTCATGGAATTGCCTACTTATATGCTGATTGTTGCTTTGCTTGTAGAACTTGCTTGCTAGTATGCATGTCGAGATCATGAACTAAACTGTTGCAGTTAAGTGATAGAAGCACTAGGAAACCCCAATTCATCCTATATACTTTTGTTTTTAGCCAATTTTTATATATACCCCTAGTTAACCAATTTGAGCCTAAGCATTTGATTTCATTACCCATGTTTATCCCGTTTTAGTCTATTTTTATTTTTAAGTTTCTAGAGTCAGTTTGATCCGTTTCTTGCTGCTTAGTTCTGTTCAGTTGTATTATGTTCGTCAGTTGTTCATGTGCCGATTAGCAGGACATGAGAAGTTCATATGTCCCTTGATTTGTTCTGTTATTTCGCATACAACTAAGTTATCTGAGAAAATCCAAAAAAAAAATTAGAAAATGAGAATAATGAGATATTCAGTTACTTGGCATGCTTTACTTGGCTATTTTTGAGCCTGTCATACATTGAGTAGTAGTTTTTTGTCAGTATTACCTGGTTGTTAGCCATCATTCAGAGAATTCTGATTCCACTTCTACTTGATGAGTTGTATTCTCGCAAAAAAAATATTGTGATATGCTTGTATTCCTTCAATAATAGCAGCTTAGACGGTTTTGAACTTGATTTCTGGATTCTATTTTAGCCACTTTTATATATTCACATTCCTACCCTTAGCCCTAGCCACGTTACAGCCCGAACAAAGTCTTCCTGATAACTGCATATGTTTATGTTAATTGGTAGAGATATGATCTGTGATCAAGCTTATGCTAATCTTTGCTTCAATCTAGCACAAGTGTACTTATACACTTACCCTTATACACATTGAGTGCTAGAGTGATCTCCGGTGAGGTATGAAGTCAGATACTTGTCATAATTCATCTATGCGTGTTAAATCTGCTTTTCATAGAAGTTTGTTTTCATTGCTGTATTTGGCTGTCTGTTATGCTTTTAGATCTATTATGTGTCGGAATGATACATGTTGCACTGATTTGCTGCCTTTAGAAATTCTTTGGTTTTAGCTATTGCATTAGAGTTTTCTTGAGGACAAGCAACGCTTAAGTGAGGGGATTTTGATATCTGCGTTTTTATGTATGTTTTACATGCTAAAATACCCCGTACTTGGCCCAAATCCTAGGTGATTTGTCCAATAATTGATGAATATGTTTAACTTTCACCATGCAGGTTAAAAAAGAGCTTTTTGTGAGGTTTATGGGCAAAACAAGGCAAGAAGTAAAGAAAAATTAAGAATGATGAAAAACAGCCCCTTGCGACCGCAATGGAATGTCCTTGCGATCGCAAGGACCTTCTGCATCAGCTGACATCAGTTGGCTGACGAGCAAACCCTTCAGTGAAGAAACCTCCCTTGCGATCGCAAGGTAATGTCCTTACGACCGCAAGGCCATCTTATCCACAACCGCCCAATTTGCAAGTTGCATCTGGCATGTCAGAGTAACCGCCTATCTTGCAACCGCAAGGGTGTTGCTTGCAACCGCAAGGGTGTTGCTTGCGACCGCAAGGACCCCTGTTACAACACTTTAAATGACAGAATCTGCCAATTGGACAAGGAGTTCCACTTTTCACCATAATTTGAACCAACACCTCCAAACACTCGCCCCAAGCACCCTAACACTCCAGGAGCCTCTCTTGGTGATCCTAAGGTGGAGAGCTTGGATTTGAAGGCTTGGAACAACATCTTGGAGCTTGGATTCACTAGTTTTATCATAGCATAGCTTGGGTATACTCTTTCCATTTCTGAATTCCATCATGTATCCATGTGTTCCAGATGTTGTAATACTAATATTGATGTATATGGATAACTAAACTCATTTCACTTGGGCCAAGATGATTCTTTCCTAGTTATGGCAATATATTTGACTTTTATGTTGACTTGATTCAATTATGCATGTTTGATCTTGAATACATTTGTGTTTTATCAACTTAGTATGTATAATCTGACCATGTTCATGTGTGAGAGTATGTTAAGATAACTCCTTCATGTTTAAGCATGTGGATATTCAATGATGATGTTTGTATCTTATTAATGTTATGTGAAGTTTGTTATTAGAAATGATACATCTTGCATGATTGTCATTAGAAATCATTGTTGGAATATGTTTTGAATCACTTCAAGTTCATCCGTTATTGGTCAGTTTATTCATATGTTGGTTTTATGCAAGCTTTATGATGTCTGGTGAAAATCTAGTCATTTAGTGTATTTATAGGTCAAGCATGCTACTAATGTTTAAAGGATTCACAAAGATGCTTGTTGGTACGTTTAGATGGTGAAAAGAACTCACATATATGCCTTTGTTATGCTGGTCTTGGTGTTCAATGTGCATATCACATGATTCATGTTTTAAGAAGTGTTGGCTATACTAGAAATGGTAGGTTTAACATGTTCATATATTTAGTAATCATGTGGCTAAATCTTAAAATCCCTTAATTGTGAGGTTTGAATTTAGAGGAGTTTGTGACCCCATTGTACCAATTTCCATGTGTTTATGATCTGAGATTAAAATCTAGATTGTAATTTGTTGTTGAATGTCTTTATGAAAGATTTGACTGTTTTGTCGTACCTGTCCTTGCGACCACAAGGAGAAATCCTTGCGATAGCAAGAAAGTACCACCCTTGCAACCACAAGACAATGTCCTTGCGATCGCAAGGGCCTTTTTTACCACAGTTTGTTGTTTTTGCTTGTTTTAACCATTTTAACTGCTTTGACACCTTTTTGAGTTCTGAGGACTACTGGACATGTCATTTGAAAAGATGTTTGTCTTTGTAGACTGATTTGGACGCGATCTGGTGGATCTGTAGTTGAACTCTAATATGATGTTGCTTGCCTGATCATGTTTGATTGTTGAGTCTGAGTCTTGATAACTCGAGTGATGATTCTTGCATGATAATGTGATTCTGTTGAGTATTAGAATAGCATGATATGCGCTCAATCTATTCAAGTCTTCATATTAGGATTTGTATTGCAGTATTGCCATGATTAGTTAGGATGATTCGAAAGCCTGAGTGAATGCTATCCTGCTATCTGCCTTGGTGTTAGTCAGTTTTAGTTGTTTTGTGGATTAGTTTATCTTATTACTTGCTTTTATTTTTAACTCTGCTGATCAAACAACAATGAGGCTTAAGTATTAGTAGCTTCCTGTCCTGGTGGAACGATATCCGGTCTTACCGATTCTGTACTACTATTGACCAGGTTACACTTGCCTGAGTCGTGTGTAGTATCTGCTTAGTAACATCGTTTTTATAAATTTAAAACGAGGTTGTGTCACAAGATTTTTTAACAAGAAAAACCCGCAGTCTTACATCATACCCAAGTTTTTATGCTTATGTATGCTATGTTTTGTTGCATATAGATGTTCCGTCATGACTTTGTAATTTATACTCTCTGAGTTAATTCCCAAGAGTTGCCTGAGTTTTCTTCGTAGAGGTTAACTCATGGCTGGCTGGGGCTTTGTATCCCCAGTCGACACAGTACGCCACATTGTGACGCATGCGGAAGGGCTGGTGCCCTTCTATATTTTGAGGGTATTCCGCTGCTTCCAGGGGAATGTTGTGCCCTTGTGCTTACTATTTTAATGTATGTGTAGATAATTCAGATTTGTGTCTAAAAATTTGTCATACTAATAGAGCAAAGCGTTCATGAAATGTTTGGTTATCTGGTATGTTACAATAGGATTGTTATACATGAAACTTGCGTAAGTTAGACGAATGCCAGGTACGGGGTATAAGTTCCCCTTCCATGTATTCCAATGTATAAGCTCCTGCTCTGTTTGCTGTGATGACCCTGTAGGGTCCTTCCCACTTTGGACTTAGTTTCCTTGGTCCTCCTGTCTGGTTACTTCGTTTTTTTCTCAGGACCAGGTCTCCTGGCCTAAATGTCCCCGGTCGGACTCTGCGATTGTAAAGATGGGCCATCTTAGCCTTCCTCTTCGCCTCCCTAAAGGCTGCCATCTCTCTTCTTTCTTCCAACAGGGATAAATTGATCAGGAGTTCTCTTTCATTTGTTTCCTTACTGAAATGGGCTGTCCTGTGGGTTGGCTTTGTTACTTCTGGAGGTAGGACAACATCAGTACCATACACTAAACTGTACGGTGTTTTCCCGGTACTCTGCTTCGGGGTTGTCCTGTGCCTCCAGAGGACGTTTGGCAATTCTTCTGTCCAACCGGCTTTAGCTTTTCCCAGTCTCGCTTTGATTGCATGTACAATGTCTCTGTTTGTAACCTCTACCTGTCCATTGGCTTGAGGGTACGCTACCGAAGTAAAGCACTTTTTCACATTGAGTGCTAGACACCATGATTTAAACGGATCCTCTGCAAATTGCTTCCCGTTGTCGCTTACTATCTCATGAGGCATGCCAAACCTGCAGACTATGTTATCCCAAACGAATAACTTAATTTCTTGCCAGTGATTGTGTTCAGTGCCTTGGCTTCCACCCACTTGGTGAAGTAATCTATCGTGACAACCAGGAATTTTACCCCTCCAGGGGCAGTGGGGAAGGGACCTACTAGGTCTATTCCCCACTTGTGGAAGGGCCATGCCCCTCTGACCGGTATTAAATCTTTCTTCGGCGTTCTTGACAGTGGGCATGTATTTGACATGATGGGCATTTGAGCAGCTCTCTTTCTGCGTCCTTGTGCATGGTTGGCCAGAAGTACCCTATTCGCAGGACTCTTGATACCACGGACCTTGGACCCGCATGAATTCCACATGTACCTGCGTGTAAATCTTCTAATACTTCCTTTGCTTTGTTGGGGGATAAGCATCTGAACCACGGCCCCCCAAAGGATTTTCTGTATAAGCTGCCCTGCTGCAGGGCATACATCACTGCCTTCATGCGTATCTTCCGGGCCTGGTTTTCCTCTTCTGGTAATGTTCCATCCCTGAGATAGGATACTATGGGGGTCATCCAGCTTTCTTCATCCTCTTCTACCTCCATGGACTCGTTTGCCCTGGTTGTTGATTTCTCCATGAGGAACTCCACCAGCACCTCTTTTGTCATATGCTCGTAGGCCAGTGCTGCCAACTTACTCAGAGCATCTGCTATTTTATTCTGACTTCTGAGGACATGTGTTATACACCAGTGATCGAATTGCTTTAGGTGTGCTCGAACTTGATCAAGGTACAATTTCATGCTTGGGTCCTTTGCTTCAAAAATCCCCTTCACCTGGCTGGCCACCAGTTGTGAGTCCACATAGGCGTTTAAGTTCTTTACCTCTAGAGAGCTTGCCAACTGTAGGCCAGTGAGGAGTGCCTCATATTCTGCCTCATTGTTTCACGCTGGGAAGTTGAACTTTAAAGGGTAAGTATATTCCTTTTCCTCAGGGGGAGGGCTAATCAAAATTAAACCTGCCCCCGCACCTTCTTCACTTGAGGCTCCATCTGTGTATAAGGACCATTGACTTGCTTCTATATCTTTCGGGAGAGGGGTGACCTCCCTTTTACTTGCTTCTGCCCCGTCTATTTCTACTAAGAAATCAGCCAGTACTTGCCCTTTGACGGCTACCCTTGGTTTGAACGTGATTTCATGCTCCCCCAGCTCCAAGGCCCATTTAGCTAATCTGCCCGATACTTCAGGCTTGTACAGGACCTTTCGTATCGGGGCGTCAGTGTATACCATAATTGGATGGGCTTGGAAATACCTCCGGAGGTGTCTTGCTGTGAACACTAGTGCCAGCGCTAGCTTTTCTATCCTGGGGTAGTTAACCTCTAGACCTTGAAGTACCCTACTGGTGAAGTAAATAGGTTCCTGTTTGGTGCTCCTTTCTGCTAGCAGGACATCACTTACTACTTTGTCAGACGCTGCTAGGTATAGAATCAGAACTTCTCCGACTTTTGGTGAACACAAGGTGGGTAGATTGTTGATGCTCTTCTTTACCTCTTCAAAGGCTTCTTCGGCTTCCCTGGTCCATTGAAAGTCCTCTTTCTTGACACAACCTTTCAGTATTGTGAAGAAAGGCATGGACTTATCAGCTGCCCTGGACATGAACTTGTTCAATGCTGCTAAACAGCCATTCAGCTTCTGAAGCTCTTTCTTGCTCTGCGGTCTTTTCATGTCTAGGATAGCCTGGACCTTCGTCGGGTTTGTCCTTATCCCTTTTTCGGTGATGACATGACCCAGGAATTTCCCTTCCAGGACCCCGAATGAACATTTTCCCGGGTTTAGCTTCATGTTAATTTTGTTCAAATTATCAAATGTTTCCTGGATGTCTTTGAGCATTGTCTCCTCTGCTCGACACTTGATGACCATATCATCAACTTATGCCTCTAGGTTTCGCCCGATCTGGTCACTAAAGGCCTTTTCTACGAGTCTTTGGTAAGTTGCTCCTGCGTTCTTAAGACCAAAAGGCATCTTTTTGTAACAAAATATGCCTATGTCTGTGTGGAATGCAGTCTTGTCCTCGGTTTCTTTGGCCATCTAAATCTGCTGATAGCCTTTGTATGCGTCCAAAAAACACTTGATTGGGAAATTTGCTAGACTTTCCACTTTCCAAGAGATTTCAGGTAAGGGGTAGTTGTCCTTTGGGCAGGCCTTATTGGTATCGCACTTCCCGTAATATGCCTGCTTCTGTCAGTTTCTTCACCTCTTCACAGGCAGTTTGGCTTCTTTCTGGAGCTAGCCCTCTCTTCTTCTGCCTGACAAGGGTTACATTTGGGTGTACCCCCAGTTTTTGTTTGGCTAGGGTCCTAGGAACCCCTGTCATATCCGCGGACTCCCATACGAAGACAGATTTGTTGTTACATAGTAGTTGTATCAGTTGAGCCCTGATGAGCCTTGAGATATTTCTTCCTATGGTTACTTTCTGCTCCGGGAAACGAGGGTTAACTACCACCTCAGTGGGGTGGTTGTCCCATAATTCATACGGGAGTTGGACTTCGGAGCACATATCCCATTTGGTAGATAAGTTTCTTAAGGTTCCAGTGCCTTCTCTCGTGGGGAAGAGGACCAGTCCATGGATGGTGGACACGATGGCTTCGAGCTTTCTCATGGCAGGGCGCCCCAGGAGAATGTTGTGCTTTGAAGGTGCTTTCACTATCACAAAATTCAAGTCTGCAGTGTCCGTCTGCGGGTAGGTCCCGATGATTGATCGAAGCCTAATCTGTCCTATTGGCCATACGACTTCACCTGAGAACCCCGACAGGTGTGCATTGGTTGGTTGGATCTGATCATGGCTGCCCGACTTGTGACCAAAGCATCGAATGACCACACTGGCAAGATACTTCCATGGATATCCTAACACAGACAGCTTGTATTGACCATGGGCAACGGGTTCATTGAAGCCAATCAAGGGCAAGACCTCTAGAGTTTTGTCTAGAGAAGCAAACGGTTGAAATGGGGCTAAATTGGGTATGGAAATTGCTTGACGAAGGGTGATCGCGCATTCAGCCCCGAACAAGATGACTGAAAGCGTGAGTGCTAGTATGTGAATCTTCTTTGTATAGTACTCCGTCCTGCAAAACCGATAACACCTTGGGTTAAAGGAAGACGGGGAGGGTTCCCCGTATTCCTCTCCGATGATAAAGTTAGTAATGCGCTTTGAGAGTGTTTTGGTTGAAGATAAAGTATGTATCTTGTGTAGTGTTGTTATGTGCATGCGTTTTTATATTAGAAAGGTGTGTACCTGGGCCTTTGGATGGATGAACAGGTGTCAAGGATCAGCTAATGGTGGTGATTGTTCGTACTTTAAGGATCTTCTAGAAAGATCCTTAGACATTACTGAAGTCTGCCGGTTGTACTTATTTATCGGATATTCCGTACTTATCATTTAATGCGATTAGATAGGTGAGTCTGCTTCTTAGGGATGTCTATTCTGCCAATCTAAAGTGGAAGGACGAGTACACCCCTGGTGAGGTATACCTCCAGGGGTCTGTACTTCTGGAGTGTCAGGGGAACGATCTTCGCATGGGTCCAGGGGACGGTCGTGCTCCAGAGGTGTTGTAGGTTCCGAAGTACTTATGTTTTGGACCCTACACCATTAAAGGGAATCAACAGTTATGGGAATGTTTATGGTATTTTTGAGGCAAGAACAGGTTATGGTTTGCTCGGATGGGTGGTATTTGGCAGTATACCACATCTCTCCAACAATGTTTGGAAAGATGAACAGAGGATGAGCAGATAAGCATTGAAACAGAGGATGAGCGGTGATAAAAGCTACCATGGGTTCATAGCCCTTGTTAACTTTGCTCGATGGGATATTAGTGTTGTTGAGAAAATTGTTTGGACGAATGGTAAACAGAGAGTTGTGAGTAACATTCTCACCGGGAATGGCAGTTGGGGTTGAAATAGGGTTGAAAGTCACCATTGTTGCAAGACGGAGATACTGAAAGCAGTGAGAGAATAGGGTTCGTATTTTTTGGAAGAAGAAGAGTGTTTGAGAATTTTGAAAGCTTAGAAAATTTTGAAAGCTTAGGAAATTGGAAACCGCTCAAACATCATTTCTATCTTCTTTGGAAACCTAAAATGTCACAGAAATATCTTTTTCAAAAAGTAACTGTCACATCTGCAAAAAGGTAGAAAACGGAAGGGTTAATAAATACACAGACAACTAACGGATAATTAAATGAAATTAAATACAACCTAGTAACATATTAAATACAAATGAGAAATTAATAAAATAAGTGTGGGGACACAGAATTTTGACTCTGAGTAACATCAGCTGATGAGGAAAAAGTATCAGCTGATCCATTTTGAGAGAAAATGAGTGTCAGCTACTGAATGTACTTAGTTGAGCTGCTAGTCCTTAGCTGATGGTTGATCAGCTGAGGTATTGCATCAGTTGATGGTTATCAGCTGACATAAGTCCATTAGCTGAGTCACTATCAGTAAGATATGATGAAGCTTAGATAAGTACTTTCAATTAAAATTCACACTTGAACAAAATTATTTTCTCACACAAATCTAACTACCTAGGAAAAGAATATTTTACAAATTTAACATGCCAAGTTTGGATATTAGGAAGTTGAACCGAGACTCATCCAAAGGTTTAGTAAAAAGATCAGCTAATTGAAAATCAGTGCTGATGTAGTGCATTGACACTTTCTTTTTCTGCACATTATCTCTTAAAAAGTGATGTCTGATTTCAATGTGCTTAGTCTTAGAGTACAAAACAGGATTTTAGAAATAGATATGGCACTAGTGTTGTCACACAAAATTGGGGAGTTTTTAAACTTTATGTCATAATCAAGTAGTTGGTTTTGCAGCCAAAGTAGTTGACCACAGCAGCTTCCAGTAGCAATGTATTCTGCTTCAGCTGTAGAGGTTGAAACAGAGTTCTGTTTCTTGCTTGACCAGCTGACTAACCTTCCACCTAACAGTTGACAACCACCAGATGTACTCTTTCTATCCAGAGTGCAACCTACAAAATCAGAATCAATGTATCCAACTAACTCAAAATCTGAGTCCTTGGGGTACCAAAGACCTAGATTAGGAGTTCCTTTGAGATACCTGAAAATTCTTTTAACAGCAGCTAAGTAAGATTCTTCGTGATCTGCTTGATATCTAGCACAGAGACATGTTGAAAACATTATATCGGGACTGCTTGCAGTAAGGTATAAAAGTGACCTTATCATGCCTCTATAAGCTGTAATGTTCACTGATTTACTATCAGTGTCCTTTCAAAGCTTTAAGGCAGTGGACATGGGTGTTTTCATTGAAGAACAATTTTCAAACTCAAATTTCTTAAGTAAGTCATTTAGATACTTTGTTTGATGAATGAAAATTCCATCAACCTCTTGTTTAATTTGAAGTCCAAGAAAATATTTTAGTTCACTCATCATGTTCATCTGATAATTATCAGACATGAGCTTAGAAAACTTTTTGCAAAGATCCAAATTTGTAGACCCAAATATTATGTCGTCTACATATATCTGCACAAGAATTACATCACCCTTGAATTTCCTTATAAACAAAGTGCTATCTATGCTTCCTCTAGTAAAGCCTTTAGTTGTTATAAAAGAAGAGAGGGTATCATACCAGGCTTTTGGAGCTTGCTTCAGACCATACAAAGCTTTGTTTAAGAAGTATACATGGTCTGGCTTACTTGCATCCTCAAAACCAGGAGGTTGTTTGACATACACCTCTTCCTTCAGTTCTCCATTTAGGAAGGCACTCTTAACATCCATTTGAAATACCTTGAAGTCTTTGAAGGCAACATAGGCTAGAAACAGTCTTATTGCTTCAAGTCTTGCAACAAGGGCAAAGGTTTCATTAAAATCAATACCTTCTTCTTGACAGTACCCCTTAGCAACTAGCCTTGCTTTATATCTGATGATCAGCCCCTATTCATCCATCTTGTTTCTGAACACCTACTTAGTACCAATGATGGATTTATCCTTTGGCCTTGGCATCAAAGTCCATACATTGTTCCTGGTGAATTCTGTCAATTCTTCTTGCATGGCATTAATCCAGTGGGGATCATTTAGAGCTTCATCTACCTTCTTTGGTTCAATCATAGAGACAAAACTTGTGTACAAACAGAAATTACAGGCCTTTGACCTTGTTAGTACATGTGCTTCTATATTACCTATGACCTGATATATTGGATGATCTCTGAGGTCCTTGTAGGTATTTTGGATTAATGTAGAGTTGGGATTATTTTGGATTTGGGGAGTTGAAATTCCTTGGTTTGGATCAGGTGATGATATTTCTGGTTGATCAGCTGACAGAATTTCAAGATTACAATCTGTGGAAACTTCTACTGATGAAGGAATATTTGATATGAAATTAGAGTCCAATGATATTGAGTCATGATTCACATCATTCAGTAAAAGTGTGGGTTGGTTTAGGATAGGTTGTGCATTGGTTTCATGTATATTTGGAACATGTTCATCTAAATCCTCTACATCAGCTGACACTGGAATGCTATCTTCAGTATGCAGCAGATCATTAAATTCCTCACCCTGTAGTAGGAATAGTAGAACAGGAAGCAACAAAGTAATTTTCATTATCACTTACATTGATTGATTCTTCAATGACCTTTGTTCTGATGTTGTAAAATCTGTAAGCTTTGGAGATCACAGAGTATCCAACAAATACACCTTATCAGCTTTAGGTGCGAACTTCTGCAATTGGTCTTTCTGGTTCAAAATGAAGCACTGATACCCAAAGATGTGCAGAAAGCTGATGTTGGGCTTCCTTCCCTTGAGCACTTCATAAGGAGTCTTGTTGTGCCTTTCGATTACAAGAGATCTGTTCTGTGTAAAGCAAGCACAGCTGACAGATTCAGCCCAAAAGTTGAATCCTAACCCACTCTCACACAACATGGTTCTTGCAGCTTTAATCAATGTTCTGTTTCTCTTTTCGGCTACACCATTTTGTTGTCGAGTCCTTGGAGCAGAGAAGTTTTGAGATATTCCTTTCGAATCACAGAACCCTTCTAAAGTTTGATTTCTAAACTTAGTTCCATGATCACTTCGAAGCATCCTTACCAGATTGCCATTTAGCACTTCCATCTTTCTGATAAAGCTTATTATCTCTTCAACAGCCTCACTTTTTGCTTTAAGGAAAATGACCCAAGTGTATCTTGAGAACTCATCAACCATAACCAGCGCATACTTACTTCCACTAATGCTTGCAGTGGCAACAGGACCAAATAGATCCATGTGCAACATGTAGAAAGTCTCAGTAATGGAGAAGGCTTGCTTAGATGGAAAAGATGTCTTGTACTGTTTTCCCTTTTCACAAGCAGAGCAAGGTTTAGGCTTAACATACGTCAGTAAAGGTAGACCTGACACTAGATCACCCTTGCTCAACTTGTTTATATTTTTGAAGTTTAGATGAGAAAGTCTTTTGTGCCATAACCAATTTGTGTCTATTACAGATTTTGTATACAAACAGGTTAGCTTAGATGGATCACCAGAGGACATATCAAGAGTGTAAACATCCTTGGTTCTCTTGGCACAAATTACTGTTTTTCCTTCTTTATTTAAAATGGAACCACCTGTCTTAGTAAAGAGGACCTTATGATCACCATCACACAACTGACTTATGCTGATGAGATTGTACTTAAGTCCTTTAATATATGACACCTTGGACAAGGTTAAGTTCCCATTATGAAGTTCACCATAGCCTTTTGTTTGCCCACAATTGTTATCACAAAAGGTCACTCTTGGACCCTTTTCCTTCTTGTAGTTACTAAGCAAAGCTTTACAACCTGTCATGGTTCTTGAGCATCCACTGTCAAGATACCATGTGCTAAGACCCTGCATAGATAAGATTGAAAGAAGGTTAGTGACACTTAGGGAATCCACAGTTAAGTGGATCCCTGTGGATTGCACCTAGCCATCCACTTCATATTAGGTTGTTTATGAATGAGTGGAACAACAATGTTATCAAAATCAGTTCGCTGTCTTGAGTTACCTTCAAGAGAACAATCACTTGCCTTATGTTCTTTGCTCCCACATTTATAACATTTTTGATTTTTGGAGCCTTTAACATGTTTTAATAATTGCCCATGAGATGTCTTAACCATCTTCTGATGACTATGGGTCATCAGCTAATAGATTTGACCATTCAGCTGTTGCAGCTGATTCTGTAAACTAATAAGGTCTCTGTTTACAGTCACCTTTGGTTGACCCTTAGTAAAAAGGAGTTTTTGATCAACCTTGGGTGTGGCAGACTTAGACTTTATGTAAACATTAAGTCATTTTCTTTTGGTTTCTCCTATTGAAAGAGTTTGAAGTGATACTTGATCAGCTAAGCAATTAGCAGAGGATCCATGATCAGCTGAGCAATTATCATCTACTTGTTGATCAGCTGATGTAAGATCGTCAGCTAATAAAATGTCAGTCAGCTGAGTACCTCTATTTAATGTATCAGCTTTCAAGGTTTGACAACATAATGTCTCTTTGGTATCAACAAATAATTCCATTCCTTTACTGACTTCCTTTAACATTAAATTTTCAGTACTTTTACTTTCTGACAGAACAATAGAATTTGAATCAACTTTTGAAGTGGTTAAGTCTTTTAGCTGAGAGCATTTACTTTTGACAAATCTGTTAGTGATAATACTTTTTCCTTTTACATTCTTTTGAGAAGTAAGAGGTAAAATATTAGCTTTTTCTAAGATATTTATGTCCTTGCTAAAATCAACACAACTAGCAGCTTGGGAATAATTTCTACCAATAATAGCTTGAACTTGTTTTGGAATCTGCTCATTGACACACTGAGTGGTCTTCTCAGTAGAAACACACCAAGATTTAACTACTTTTTGTAGGTCATTAAACTTTATGGTTGCTTCATTGGTTTCTTTTACCAAGATCTGATTAAGTATCTTTTGATTAGCTAAATCATCTTCCAATTTTGTCATCTGTTTCAGTTTCTCATCTTTAAGACTTAACATCTCTTTTAGTGATTCTATTTCTATTTTTAGCTTCTTTTCTCTTTAAATATTTGAATGAAACTCAGCACACTGATAATCAAACATAGTGTTCTTTTCATTATCTTCATAGTTAATAAATTTCCAACCTGATACATTGAGGACCTCATCTTCATCACTTGAGAGATCTTCCTCAACCCAATCTTCTTCTTCAGCCACCAACACCCTGTTCTGAGCTTTCTTCTTCTTCTTGTCAAGAACAGCAGCAAGAAGCTTCTTATACTTAGCTTCATAATCTACCTTGTTGTCTGAGTTTGAGAGACCCTTGAAGCTTGAGCTTCCTTTGGACTTACATTCACTGGCATAGTGACCAGTCTTGTCACAGGACAAGCATTCTTCAAAAGCCTTTGACTTATACTTGGCTTTTTCACCTTTGAAAGGTCTCTTTCCAAACTTCTTGACTCCCTTTCCCTTGAGGAAAGGTTTGAACTTCTTAACCAACATGGCAGCCTGCTCAACAGCAACTTCAATGCTGTCCATATCCTCCAAATCTTTATCCCCATCAGCCACTTGCTCTTCATCATCAGAAGACTCCACCTCTTCCTCTTCATCACTGGTCTCATCCACCACTACAGCAAAACTCCTAGATCTTGTATCCTTAGACACAAGGGCATTTGATGAGCTTTTGCAGCCTCCTTCATATCCTTGGTAGATAGTTTCCTTTATTTCGCTGATTGTTCATGATTCATAAGGTTTCCATACAAACCAACCAGTGTAAGACCCTTGATTTTCTCACCATGTTTTAGCACAGTGATAAAATGATCCCAAGATTCTGGGAGAGAGTCTAGAAACTTGTTTACAAGCTCCTTGTTGTTCTTGGGAACATCTGCCCTTATTAAGTCATTAACAAGGCAGTTGAACCTGGTGTAGGTCTAGGTAAGACTTTCACCTTTATGAGCAAAGAAGAACTCATATTCTCTAACCAGAAGAAGTTTCTTGTTCTCCTGCACTTCTTCGGTGCCTTCATATGCAACAGTCAAGGTATCTTTCATCTCCTTAGTAGTTTTACAGTTGAGAACTTGATGATAGACTTCATTAGGTAGTGTAGAGACTAAGGCTGTCCTGGCTTTGACATCAAGATTCACCAGCCTTTTATCTTCATTAGAACATTGATGAACAACTTTGACAACATATCATTCTATTGCAGGAGTTGTATTAGTGGCAGCAGTGACTTCAACAGTGAAGGAAGGAACATAGGGACCTTCAGTAACAGTCTTGAGCATCACATCATCAAGGCTGGACATGTAGAGAAGAACTCTACTCTTCCAGAGGGAAAAGTTTTCCCCATCAAACATTGGGCACCTTGTGAGTGAGCCATTGTTGGAAAAACTATTAGAAGCAGCAACATGAGTGGTCATTTTGAAGTGTGGGGTAGAAGCAGTTGAAGAGTAAGCAAAACAGATCTTAGATATGAATTATCTAGCCTGCTCTGATACCAGTTGTTGGTCCCGAATGGATACTACTATAACAAATGTTTGTAGAAGGGGGGTTGAATACAAACTTTAGCAAATTAAAATTGAAGAGACACATGATTTACTTTTATATAATTCTTATTGATATGAATCAAGAATTACATGAACTAAATGCGGAAAATCTAAGTTCAATAAAAGGTGGCAACTAAACTGTCTAACACATAGACAAGGCTAATCTTAAACAACTTATGTCTAAGATGTTCAACACATGAACAAGTTTGTATACACTGAAAATAAAATGCTAACTATTCTAAATTCTCAACTTATGAGATTTCAGTGTTCAACTCTTATATATTCGATTACTTAGCATGTTTCCATGCATGAGTATATATAAGCAAGGTGGTGTCCGGGTTGATAAAGTGGAGAAGGAGTCAAAGGTATTTAGTTTAATAATATTATAATAGATAAAGTTAGTGGGTGAAAAGTAAGTTCACTTTATACAAGAAGTGTGTAAAGTGAATGTACTTTTTAGTAAAGTGAAATCTCACTATTTATTATTATATTATTAAAGTACTACCTTTATGTCTTGGAAGAGTAAACTTCTCTTTCCATACTTGTATTTTAATCAACACCATGCTTCTTGAAGACTTGACTTAACCAAGTATAAAGTAGCCAGCCATACTTAGTTGTTGAAGCATATCTTCGAGATCTTATCTTCTAGAGTATCTATCACCTTTTCCAGGGGATCAAAATCAATCCTTTTTGTCTCTTTGCAGATTCAAAAAGTGCTTAGTAATTTTACAAAGATAGATCTAAAGCCATAATAGAACAACACATGTTCTGCCTTTGACTTAAGAAAAATAATACAATGAAAAACTACTAACTGAGGTACTGTATAATGACTCAGCTAATAGACACTGAACTGCAAACATATTTTGCTCTGCTAAGGATAAATGTGAAAGACTCAGCTACTGAGGTATGCTCAACTTATCAGAATTGCTCAGCTGATAATACATACCCTAGTGAAACTGTATAAGCTAATCAATCTTTATGATCAGTAGATCCCAAGGGCTCAGCTGATCATTGAGAGTGATAAGCTGACAGAGAAAATATTGGATAAGTAAAGAATAGCTTATCTGATGGATATGATGCATCAGCTGATCAAAGTGATTGACTCAGCTGATCCTTGACTGCTCAGCTGATCTTGAGAGAACCCTCAGCTGATGGTTTTGGACCATCAGCTGATGATTTGTAGATGCTCAGCTGATGCTTCTTGACTTGTCTAATCTTCTTAGCTGATCTTCCTGAAGCTGGTCCTTTGGCTGATACTCAGTGTTCAGCTGACGCTTTTGTTCTTCAGCTGACATTTCTTACTTAGGAATTTCTTCAAGTCTAATATGAAAAACAACACATGTTTTTCATCGATCCAAGTATAAAACTGAATTTGTGGTTTTGTTAGCATCAAATCCTATTTTAAATAATAGACAAGTTTGATTATGGTTTGATGTCTCTATCTCCCCAATACGGAGAATTAACAATCCTCTTCATAATCTTCAAAGAGACCTTTATTGAAACAATATTCAAAACCTAGGAAAAATTACGATTAAGAAATTCTAGAGAAAACAATTATATTCATAATACGTTATATATTATATTAATGTATGTTTTGCAATTGTATTTTATATACATGTTAGTACTCTTAAAAACCAAAAAAATTTAAGACTGACTTTAATCATTCCCCGTGTTTATACACAGGGTGTTAAGCTAGTTTAATTAAATAATGCTAGCCTTTTATTCAATCAAAATTAAATCATAACTATTTATTTTTATTAATATTGAAACTCAATTTTGATTTTAGATAGTTAAAATTAAAACTAAACTTAAAAATTAATATGAAATAAAGTTATACAAATTCAATATATCTAAAATTAATTCTAAATCATATATATATATATATATATATATATATATATATATATATATATATATATATGTATATATATATATATATGTGTGTGTGTGTAAAATTGGTTATATAACCTAGCCACAACTCCATTTATTAGCAATAATAAATGAAATATTATTCATATTAGTTTTGAAATTTACATTCATTCCCTTAATAATCTTTTAATATTAGTAACTAGATTAAATACTCATATATTATTAACTAAAATTAATTTAAAATTCTTTTAATTTATAAAAATTCCAAGATTATGCTATTCTTCATTCATACAAAAACAACCACAAGTTTAACTAAGCAAATATTAACTGATAATTTTACATAAATATTTATATATGGTTATCCAAGTCTGAGATTAAACTATTCTTTCATTAATATAAAAAACAATCACTTATTTAGTTAAGCAAGTATAAAAAGATACTTTCACATAATAATTATATATAATTATCCGAGTTTAAGATTTAACTATTCTTTCGGTTATACAAAAAAAAATATTATTTTTTATAAGAAAATGTAACATAATATTTTTACATAAATAATTATACTTATCCGTATTTTTAAATGGAAATTTAAGCTAGTAAAATTAGATTTGTTTAAAAACATATCAACCAACCTTAAATTTTATTATCAAGGATTTGTTTAGTCCATGTGATTATAAAATTCGTCAAATTGACTTGTCAATCAAAGTATAAATTAAATATAATATATTTCATCCATATTTGAATATTAAAATTGAGAGTAATTCGTATTAGTTGACAATTAAATAAATTATGCATGTACATCATGTCATCACGCAATCTTAAATAAATATATTTTTCATCATATAAGGTAGTAATCTTACATCTACTGCTACAATGCAGAAACTTATGAAATACTATTTTGCTATTGAGTTCAAAAACTTATGAAATAGTACTTTGCTGACTGCTGGACATACTCTCTCTAGAACCTACTTATATTGTTGCGGTTGGGTTATAACCTATAATTATAATAAAACACTTTTTCAACACCTGATATCGTTAGGTTAAAAGTCTTTTTGATAAAGAGATGTTCTATATCCTACTACTTTGTACTACTACTCTATCTTCCTACCGAGTATAAGTGTCAAAATCAAAGAATAAGATAAGGAAAAATAATTAATGTATTATACATGTTAACCATTAAGTAGATTAAATAATAAAGTAGGAAGATATAGTAAATCACGAAATCAAAACTTTTTTCAAGAATATATTTTAAAACCAAAAATAAAGAATAAAAAAAACTTTATTGATTAATAAAAAAAGCTTCAAGGTAAAGTGGGTAATTTGGACCAATTTGCAACTTTGATTAGATTAAGAGGAAACTTTAAGTTGTTCTTCCAACATCAATCGCTTCAATTTACCTCCATCCAACGAAAACTGTCGTAATTGTGATGGTTATGAAATGACGTTGACGAGCTCGTAATCTTCATTTTCAATTTTTCGTCCGCTACAAGTTGTTCATTGTTGGCTTGTAATTGTTAGGTTCGTCATCGTCATGACGAGCTACAAAGCTTGTTTCCATTTTTTTAATTTTTTCAACTAATCATATTAATTTAAATTAAATATTTTGTAAATTCAGTAATGATAGTGATAATTATAATGTAAAGGTTGATTATACATATCATTATTAGATCTATTTTAATCATGACTACATCATAAACTAAAAAACTGATATGAAAACCAAAAAGATATACGCATTTGGTGGACTTTACCTTAGTTTTCGTTGGATAGAGGTAAATTGGACCAATTGATGCTGGAAGATCAACTTAAAGTTTCCTCTGAATCCAATCAAGGTTGCAAATTGGTCCAAATTACCCACTTCACCTAGAAGTTTTTTATTTATTTATATATTTATTTATATATTTATTTATATATCAATAAAGCTTTGTATTTCAATAAAACTTTCATCATAATATGTAATTATCTTACCTATATTGCTACTGAGTGCAGAAACTACTTTGCTTGGTTTTGAATGGTAGAACATAAACTCTTCCTAAACTTAACCTACTTATATTTTATATCTTTTGTGTACAGCGGAACTAAAATATATTATTATGGAAACATCTTTCTAACACTTTCGTAATGCAAAGTTCTATATCCTACTACTTTGAATTACTATTCATCTTCCTACTTAAGACAAGTATCAAAATAAAAGAGTGAGATGAGGAAGGAGAATTAGTGTATTATATATGTCATCATTAAGTAGATACGAAGATGAAATAGGAAAATTTAGTAGGTGAAACCGAAATTTTCAATTAGAATAATGTCAACACAATAAATGAATTAACATAGGAGAATTATATTTTCTCAAATCTTCTTATTTTATCCTCCTACGCACATAATGATCACAACAACAACAACAGTATCCAATCCCGCTACAGGGGGTATGGGGATGTAGAGATAAGACAATCATACCTCTGTCCATAGGTAGAGAGTCCTGGAAAGGGACATCCGACGTCGTAGAAAAAGAAAGATAAGATAAAATAAAAAGAACATAATAATAATAATAAAAATAAAATAAAATAAAACGATGCGATAATATTAAACATGTACACTGTCTAGATTTTTGGGATCGAAAAGCACTAGCGAAGTTAAGTCATAAGACTAGAAAAGGAAGGATAAATATCCTAGTTAGAAAAAACTAAACTAACCCTATCTATATAAAAGAAAGGTTAATCTGTATGAAACTAAAACTAAAATCTAATCCTAGGCCATATCTTGTTAAGTCAACACCCACTTCTACTTACTCATGAATCTTAATCCTCCTTTGTCATAGGATCCTGTCTTAGATTAGGTCCTCGGAGAGATAACTACTTCAGATCCGCTAACTCTATCTTCCCATCTAAGATAAGGACGACCACGCCTTCTGGTACCATCAACTGTAATTGATTCTCCTCTCCTAACTGACGCTACTGGTTGCCTTCTTTTAACATGACCAAACCACCGAAGTCTTCCTTCTCTCAACTTGGAGACAATAAACGTTACTTCTAGTTCGTTTCTAAAAACACCAACCAGGATTTTATCCAACAAAGTCTTTCCACAAGTCCATCTAAGCATCCCCATCTCTACCGCTTCTATCTTCTCCGTTTGCACTTTTTTCAAAGGCCAACACTCTACTCCATATAACATGGCAGGTCTAACATATAGTCTGTAGACTTTACCCTTAAGTTTGAGAGGTACCTTCTTGTCACATAGGACTCTTGTTGCCACTCTCCACTTCCGTCATCCTGCTTTGATACGGTTTGTAACATCCTCATTTATCCTCCTTGTTCTGTGTAATATGGATCCTAAGTACCTAAACGACTCTTGAGGTCTTAAAACATGATCTCCTATGCGTATATCAATACTCTCATCGTTTCCGGTCTTCCTGAAGTGGCAATAAAGATACTTTGTATTTCCTCTACTAATGTTTAGTCCCGAGTCCTCTAACGCTGCCCTCCACTGTTCTAGTCTTCTATTCCCTTTTCGATTCAGAAACCAAAACAATGTCAATGGTGAAAAGCATACACCATGGGACTTCTCCTTAAATCCCTCTCGTTAGTTGGTCTAGAATGATTGAAAAAATAAAAGGACTAAGTGTTGACCCTTGGCGGAGGCACCGTAGGACCGTAAAGTAGTCGATGACTCCTACCGGGGTGCTCACACGGGACAAAGCACCCTCATAAATGTCTTTCAAGATCCTAACATATCTTCCTGGGATCTTTCAATCGTTTAAAGTCCTCCAAATAAGCTCCCTATGGATACTATCATACGCTTTTTCTATATCTAAGAACACCATATGCAAATCTTGTTAGTTTCTCTACGAGGCCTCTAATCAAATGAATTGCTTCTATCGAAGACCTCCCTGGCATAAACCCGAATTAATTTTCGGATATTTTACATTCCCATCTTAACCCGTTTTCTATCACTCTCTCTCTCACAATTTCATAGTATGACTAAGAGGTTTAATACCACGATAGTTCCCACAAATTTGGGCGTCTCCCTTGTTCTTAAATATAGGAATGACAACGCTACGTCTCCATTCTTCTGGCATCTTAGCTGTTTTGAAAATCATACTAAAAAGGTTCTTGAGCCAGTTAACGCCCAACTCCTCAAGACACCTCCACACCTCGATAGGGATATATTTGATCAGGTCTTGCGGTTTTTCCTCTTCCCATTTTGCATAAAGCTTTTCTAACTTTCTCTAAAGAAATCCTAGTGCAATAACAGTTGTTATGTACCCGCAAACCCGCGTCTAAGCTCTCATCACTACCCCTCCTATCGAATCTTGTCTCCTGATTAAATAGCTGAAGAAAGTAATTGCCCTATCTTCTTCTAATTTCCCTATCTTTTGAAAGTACTTTCTCTCTGTCATCTTTAATAAACTTAATACTACCTAAATCTCTTTTTCTCCTCTCCCTAGCTTTAGCCAATTTGAAATTTTCATTTTGTCCTTAGAATCTATTCTATTGTATAAGTCTTCAAAAGCTCTATCTTTAGTCTCGGCCACTACTTTCTTTGCTTCTCTTTTTAGCTTCTTTATAGCTATCCAACGCTCTCATGCAATCTTCGCCTCCCCCTTCCCTAGCTAAGACTAAATTCTTAAAGCATTCTTTCTTTCTTTTAACCTTAGCTTGGACCTCGTTGTTAAACCACCATGACTCTCTTTGTACACGCCCTTGCCTGAAGTGATTCCTTGGGTTTCTTTGGCTACCTTTCTAATAGTTCGGGCCATGCGGTTCCATGCAGAGTCTGCATCCCCCGCGAGGGTTCTATTAACCTCTTTAGCTACTTTCTTTCTAAAGACCTCCGTTACCTCTCCTCTTAGATTTCTCCATAAAATTCTAGGTTTACCCTCTTTTCTGTCCCTAAGAACTTCTTTCCTGAAATTGAAGTCTAACACTAATAAACGATGCTGCGAGTATCCAGACTCTCGTGGGAGGACCTTACAGTCCTTGCAATTTCTAAGATCCCTTTTACGCACAAGAAGGTAGTCGATCAGCATGCTGCGAACTCCACTAAGATAAGTGATCAAGTGGACTTACCTTTTCTTGAAGAAAGAATTTGTAATGACTAAGTCGTGGGCAGAGGCAAACTCTAGTAAAAAACACCTTTCTTCATTCCTCGTCCCGTATCCATAGCCTCCGTGTACACTTCGGTCCCTTCCTTTCCTTCTCCTATGTGACCACTAAAGTCTCCTCCAATAAACATCAGTTGATCCTCTGGAATCCCCCTCACCAGATCATCTTTGGCCTCCCAGAAGTTAGTCTTTTCTTCTTCTCCTGAACCGACCTGGGATGCATAAGCACACACTACATTAACTACTACTTCTCCTAAAACCACCTTAATAGACATGATCCTATCATTACACATGTTTACCTCTACTACATTTTCCTTTAACCTATTTGTTAATATAATTCCGACTCCATTCTTAGCGGTACCCGACCCTGAGTACCACAGTTTATACCCGTTATCTTTTCTAGAGCGATTTCCCTTTCATTTAGTCTCTTGAAAACACGTTATGTCCACTAGCTCCAAAAACTTACCTGTTAAAGTTCTTACATTCCAGCTACCGATTCTAAGCCTATGGTAGGACTCTATATACCTACCCCTTCTATAGGCCCTAGCCCCTCTCGACCCCTAGGGTGTGGAACATGATCTCAGTAGTCTACCAGAACCGCTATAATCTATAGTGAACCTGTAACCCTAAATACTAATAATAAAAGGCTGAAAATTGAATACAACAATTTAACTTTAAATATCTTACTCTATTAGTGGTCGATTAAAAAAAATATGTAATTCACTCTCCTTGTCTCCACTATTGATTTTGATACTTGTCTTCAACAAGTAGACAGATGAGTAAAAAGATTTAATAGGATAATATAATACCTCTCTTAAACATAATTTGTTTTTTATTAAAAAACTAATATTGTTTTAATTTTGGTACGTAATAAAAAAATAAAATTATCATGCGTGTGATTGATTTCTTTTTAATTTAATAGCCTTCCTACCAAATTCTGCTATGAAACGGCCAACGTGCTTCCATCAAACTTCCCTTTCAACACAAAAACACATACTATACACACACACACACACACACACACATATATATATATATACACACACATATACAGAGGGACGTGAAAGTCGCAAAAGAAAAAAAAATGGCTTCAAAGAAGAAATTACCATTTACTCTCTTCCTTCTCCTCATTTGTCTAACCATTACACTTATAATCCACACCACCACATACAATCTCCCTGATAACGAAGACGATCAAGTAATAACCTCCACCACCCTCCGTTCTACCGCCATCGAACCACCGCGGTGGTTTGACAAACTCAAAACCATGATCCTCGAAAGCCATTCGGATAAGCTAAAGCTCGGTCTGGTCAACATTGAGCCTGACCAAATCCGAGGGTTGGATGGCTTGGCTGAAATAAGCAAAATTAATTTCGCAAGAGTGGACAAAGACAAGAAGTGGGAAGATTTCTTCCCAGAGTGGGTAGACGAGGACGGGAAATGGGGTCCGATGAAATGCCCGGATATCCCGATGCCTGCCTCGTCTACAAAGGTAGACGTGGTGGTAGTTCGGGTTCCGGATGGTGTTCGGGACGTTGTTAGATTGCAAGTGAATTTGGTTGTGGCTAATGTGTTGGTGAATAGTGGGTGGGAAAAGGGTGGTGTTGGTCCTTATGTAGTGTTTATTGGGAAGTTAGGGCCAATGTGGGAGATCTTTAGGTGTGATGACATGATATGGGAAGAAAGTATGTACAAGATTTATAAACCAGATTTAAACAGACTTCAACAGAAGGTGAATATGCCTGTTGGCTCTTGCATGATCTCATCACCATCTTCTAAACCTGCTGGTAATTATTTAATTTTGAATGTCTATTATTATTCTTATTATTTTATTATTATATTATTATCATTATATACTTGCGGGATATATCTTGCATTTCATTTTCTTTCTTTACTTGCGCAAGCTTATTTTCCTCATAGCTAGTCAATTATAAATTGTCTACTAATAGATTCTAGTCCAATGGTAGATTTAGGAGACCTTTAATAGAAAGTTATATAATTATGTTTATCTTTTTTAATTTATATCCATTTATTATGTCGAATAATAATTTCATAAAGTGTAATGATATAACTAAAGTGGAAATGACTCAACTGTTTCCGAAATTATATTCAAATGCGTAAAATCTGTATTAATTTAATGTATTAATCTTCTAATATATATAAAAAATTAATGTAATATAATTTATTAGACCACTTGAATTATTTATTTAAAAAACTACATAATACATTTAGCTAGTTTATATCATAATACGGTAATATAAAGATATTTTATATATTAGTTAACTTTAATTTAAAAAAAAAAACTGAAAAATTTCCTTTTATTTAGTAGAATGAAAAAGTAAATCAGTTGACTCTTCTAAGGATAACCTTTGAATCTTCTAAGGATAACCTTTATGTATTTTGTTTATTTTTCATTGCACTTTAATTCTCATTGAAGAAATATGTCAACAATCCCAACGTTCCCAATGTATGATAAGCTTAAGTAACTAAATATACTAATAAACTATCTTTTATATATATATATATATATATATATATATATATATATATATATATATATATAGGGGAGGGTTCCATTGAGAACCGAATTTATTGCGAGAACCGCGAGAATCAATCTTAGCCGTTGATTTGATAAGTGGAATTCGTGGATGGGAAGCGTGGGGGAATCAAGTGTGGCAGGGTGTATGTGAGGAATTCATGGGTGGACAATGACATTGAAAGAGGGGGAATTGAACGGCTCAGATTGGTTCTCGCGGTTCTCGCAATAAAAATGGTTCTCAATGGAACTTTTTCATATATATATATATATATATATATATATAAGAAGTATGATTTTTTATGAAGTATAAGAAGTATGATTTTTATAAAAATTGATAAAATTCTTTTTATTTTTAATTACTAATAATATAAAAACAATAAACATAAAAATCATATTAAAAAACATATATAAAAGATAATAAATATAAAGGATATATCTAATTTTTATATATAAATACATCTTGTAAATATGCTTCATACTTCTTAGATCAAGATTTTAAGAGTCCGTATATCTTATTTCTGCCAATATTAGTCTAAGTTTGTAATAATGTGGATAAGTATTCCAGCCAAGTTAAACGAAATACAAACAGTCTAAGTTTGAATAATAAAAGTCAAAACTGCAATATTTTGACATTTATATAGAATACAAATGTTGACAATTTTATACCCTATAATTTTCAATTTGATAAGGTTATTTATGATAATTATGAACTACGAAGATCATTAATAAACAAAGCTGAAAGTTTAACTCGTAATTTTATTACCCTTAAGAAGGGATTTTTAATATACACACACAAAATAAAATGCACAAAACATAATTTACCTTTTAAATTTGTAAATATTAGTTTTCATGAAATGTAACGACTACTCTAATAACAACAATACCTCGTAAAAAATAATGGATTCATTTAACGCACCATAAGTCTTCTTCAAATTGTGGCAAACTGAAGCCTCAACCTTGAAAAAGAAAGATTCAAACATTATCTAAGATTCGTGAGCTTAAAAACTAATTACAATAAATCATCTACAATGCCTAGTAAAATCTTTACTTTTACTCAAATGTCTTTATATATGTGCTTAGAATAAATTCCGCAAATTAGCACACTTAAAAGTTATTAACAACTTTCTTGATGATAAATATACTGATAGTCTTTCAATTAGAACTCTTTAAATTATGAAGTATGTTTAACATCTTATGCTACCTATAGGGATTTATGAAAATCTCTCAATGAATAGAGAGATATGAATTGCATTATATCTATAATACAAAATACAAACAAAAAATAAGGAAAGGATATACAACAATAATTGCTATATACTGGAAGATATACAATCTGTAAAAGTTTGTTACGATATATTGCTAATACCCCCCTTCAAGCGAGGCGGTGGTGGACCAATGGAACATAAGTGTTCAAACAAAGGACGCGGAAGACTTTTGGTGAAGATGTCCGCAAGTTGAAGAGTGGTAGGCACAAACCGAGTGAAAAGTCGCCTAGACGAAACAAGCTCACGAACAAAATGATAATCAATATCAATATGCTTCGCACGCTTGTGAGAAACCGGATTTTGGCTTAAGAATATGGCACTCCTATTATCACATAATAGAGATGGCGAGGACAGTGGAGAAGCATGAAGATCCCTAAGGAGATTAGTGATCCACACAATTTCAGAAGCCGTGTTTGCCATCACCCTATACTCAGATTCACAACTCGACCGAGAGACCGTAGGTTGCTTTTTAGCGCTCCAATAGACAAGATCCCCGCCAAGAAAAATGGAGTAGCCGTATGTCGAGCGGCGTGTTTCAATACATCGAGCCCAGTCAGCATCTGAATAAGCAACGAGACAGATCTGTGGAGATCGTTGAAAAGTGAGACCGTAAGACATTGTACCCTTTACATATCGAAGTATTCGTTTTACAGCCTGAAAATGAGCCGTTGTAGGAGCATGCAGAAATTGACTGACTTGATTGACCGCGTAGGACAAATCAGGGCGAGTAATCGTTAAGTATTGTAAGGCACTAACCAGAGATCGATAGAGTGTTGGATCTGAAAAGGATTCACCATCGCGAGTAAGCTGCGCAGAAGTGACAAGAGGAGTGGCCACGGGCTTAACATCTAGTAAACCAGCCCGGGTAAGAATGTCATAAGCATATTTTGCTTGTGTAAGGAATAAACCACTAGTAGTGTAAGAGACTTCCAGGCCCAAGAAATAATTCAGTTGACCCAGATACTTGATTGCAAATTCCTTATGAAGCCGAGATATAAATTGTGTGATGAAATCTTTATTGTTTCCTGTTAGAATTATATCATCCACGTAGACGAGAAGATATAATATGCAAGAATCATGCTTAAAAACAAATAAAGAAGTATCTGCTCGACTACATGTGAAACCAAGTTGTGTGAGAAATGTGTTAAGCCTTTGAAATCAAGCACGCGGGGCTTGTTTAAGCCCGTAAAGAGCCTTTTTTAGGCGACAAACGTGGTGCGGAAATTTGGAATCAAGAAATCCTGGAGGTTGTTCCATAAACACGGTCTCATCAAGGTGGCCATTTAGAAAGACGTTTTTCACATCTAGTTGATGAAGAGGCCAATTGTTAATTACGGCAAGAGAAAGTACAATACGAACCGTAGATGCCTTCACCACTGGGCTAAATGTGTGGGAATAATCTAGACCCGGAATTTGAGTAAAGCCTTGAGCAACCAGGCGAGCCTTATATCGTTCAATAGAACCATCAGAACGAAACTTAGTGCGAAATACCCATTTGGAGCCAACAACATTCTAAGAGGCCGGTCGTGGAACTAAATCCCAAGTGTTGTTATTCCGTAAAGCAGCCATTTCCTCATTCATTGCAGCAAACCATTTTGGATGTTTAGAAGCGGATTTTAAACCTTTAGGATCCTTGTGTGCGAAAAGAGCGGCGTGAATGGGACTCGAGCCGAGAGTAGCAAGATCAGCAAAATGTCTCGGTTTGAATATACCTGATCGTGCTCGAGTAGTCATGGGATGCACTGAGGAGGCATTAAGAGGAGATGTAGGTTGAGCTGCTATAGGTGGCGTAGTAGAAGCTGCTGGTTGATCAACTGTTGAAGGAATCGATGATGCAGCAGAAGGGATTGCAGCAGCCTCGTGACAAAGAGAACAAGGAGTTGAGTGCATTGATGATTTATAAGCAGCAGACTTGTCACAAGAAGGAGGTTCACTGGGCTTTGATTGGGCCAACAGTGAAGGTGACTCCTCAAAATGTGAAACAACCAATTTTTCAAGGTCTACACATGAATCATTTCCATAAAATGGAAAAGTAGTTTCATCAAATTTTGCATGGCGAGTTGTATAGATTTGAGAGGTTGAGGGATCCAAGCAGCGATACCCCTTATATTGTGTGTTATACCCTATAAAAACACACGAGATACTGCGAGGAGCAAGTTTATGCGCATAATAATTACGTAAATAAGGAAAGACACGACATCCAAATGTACGAAAAACATTGTAATTAGGCGTGGTGTCAAAAAGTAACTCAAAAGGAGATTTTTGTTGCAGTACCTTGGACGGCAGGCGGTTTATAATATAGACTGCTGAACTAAATGCGTCAACCCATAGAGAAGCCGGAGCATGAGCATTAAAGAGCATGGCAAGACCAGTTTCGGTAATATGGCGATGCTTTCGCTCAGCACGGCCATTCTGTTGTGGCGTGTAAGGACAAGACAAACGATGATGAGTTCCATTTTCAACCAATAATGCACGTACTCGATTGTTTAGAAATTTTGTGCCACCATCACTTTGAAAAACTTTTACCTTCCCTGAGAATTGAGTTTGTACAAATCTCAAAAATGCCGTTAACACTTGATAAAATTCGGACTTGTGTTTCAAAGGGTAGAACCAAGTGAAACGAGAAAAGTCATCCACAAATATTGCATAATAAAGATAACCATCAGTAGACATAATAGGAGCAGGCCCCCACAAATCACAATGTATTAAGTCTAACACATGCAAAGAATGTTTTTCATTAGTTTCAAAGGGAAGCTTATGACTTTTAGAAAGCTCACAAGAAGAACAGATACTTGGTTTTGGCAAAATAGAAGTAACAAATAAATGTCTATGTTTATTCTCACATCTGCCCCTTGCTAGAATTTCCCTTGTGTGACGATTCTGAATAGTAAAAACATGGGCAGAAAATAAAACGTCAACCGGAGAATCAGAAGTCAACTTGCTAATAGATAGAAGATTCTTTGTTAGACGGGGAACAACAAGAACATCCAATAAATCAATATTTTTGGTAATAGAGGTGTTGCCAATGCGAGAGATATTTAAAAGATTACCATTACCAAAGGTGACATGGTCGTTTCCCGTGTAAGGCATAAAAGAATCAAGAGTAGCAGCAGAGGAAGTCATGTGTGCAGATGCCCCAGAGTCGACAAACCAATCTGGGGAGTCATCATGAACATTACACTTTGCATGAAAGGCATGTGCTAAATTTGCATCAATGGAGGATCCACGTTGTGCAAAGGTTGAGAGATCTGGGCATTGAGTTGCATAATATCCATCTTTACGTCAAAGTTGACAGTGAGGTAAATGACGACCACGACCACGTCCACCAGAGCGACTACCACGATTAGAGCCACGACCAGAAGACCCGCGATTAGAAGACTGAGAGGAGCCATTCTTTTCAGCGGTAAAGGTTGCGGGGGGAGTAGTTGAACCATGCACAGACTTGAGAAAAAGCTCGTGGCCTTCGGCTTGCGAGAGAAGATCCTGAAAGGAAGGTCGTGGTTTGACAGCCCGGTGAGCGGTAGAGAAGGTTTCAAAAGAAGGACCCAAACCACATAAAAACAAATGAGACTTGTCCATATCATCCACCGGTTGACCAATGGCTGCTAGTTGATCACAAAAAAACTTAAATTTGCGACCGTATTCAGCGACGGAAGAGGTGCCTTTTTGGAGTTGGCGTAGGGAATCTCTAAGATTCTGCATACGTTCAATCGAATCGTGACTATAAGCCGATTCAAACCTCACGGGCAGTGGAGAGACCCAAAACTTCAGCCATGGCTTCCTCGGTAAGAGAAGAATGAAGAATAAGAAGAGCCCGTTGATTTGCTTCCTGCCATATATTGAAGTCGGGGTTGATGGAGGTTTTGCCATCAGCGGCAGTGAGGGTGGAAGGAGGGGCTGTGACGGTACCATCAACATAGCCAAGAAGTTTTTGATAGGTGAAGAGAGGGAGGATTTGATTCTTCCAGAGGAGATAATTGGTGGAAGATAATTTAATGGTTAACATATGGAGAATGGTGGCCAGGGGAAGGGTGGTATCGGTGGAGGAAGTAGAACTGGAGGCAGCCATGAAATTAGGATGAAGAAGGCAGCAACTTTTAGAAGGAGAGGGAGGATCGAGAGGCTGATACCATATAGGGATTTATGAAAATCTCTCAATGAATAGAGAGATATGAATTGCATTATATTTATAATACAAAATACAAACAAAAAATAAGGAAAGGATATACAACAATAATTCCTATATACTGGAAGATATACAATCTGTAAAAGTTTGTTACGATATATTGCTAATACTACCAATGGCTATTATAGTGTGTAATTCATAAGTTTGCTTAATAGTTTTCAGTGGGAACACTTATTTAAAGTTTAAACTAATATCATAATAATTTTTGAGGTTACTTGGTAAGTCTATTCATAAGCTTTGTGAGTCGAGGCAAGCTAACATGTGTTTGTTCCTGTGTAGTGAGTTTCATTTTTCTTTATTCATAAGTTGAAAGACTAATGAAGTAAACTGGTTTACAATTAATTTGTGAGATCAGATAATGTTAGTATTTGAATCAAGATTTGATCTTGATTGCTTTGTTCATATTATTTTAATTGTGTATTCAAGCCTTCTTATACATATATCAACTTGTTGATTGCATTATTGAGACCAAACAAATGGTATGAGAGTAGAAGAATCTTTCATATGATGAAGATCAAGATTTTGAGATAAGGCTAAGATGTTAATAAGCAATTTCCCTCGTATGGCTGCCAAAGAATCCTATGCGTAAGTTGAGAGCCATGATATACCTTAAATTTGTTGATCACAACATGAGTACGTGATGTGACTCTCAACCGACCTATTGTTCCTAAGATCTCTGCAACTACTAGTAATAAGTCTTCCAGTTGTGCTACTAATTAAAGAGATTAATGAGCATGTTCTTCCTAGACTAATGAAGAAAAATTTATGCATTGGATGATAAGGATAAGAGTATTTTGTCAATGCTCTTACTAACCTTATTAATTTTGCACTGCCAAACTAAAAAAGAGATGTGAAACACTCATAGTGTTACCTACGTACAAAGGTATTGATCTGGTTTAAGAGAGTATAAGAAGAATCATTTTAGTAAATCTTATGAAAATTTTCTCTTTAGAAAAATGATAGAATACTCTTAGAGATATTTTACAAGATTTAACTATCTGATCAAGATCTCCTAAGTGTATTGTTTAGAAAGATGTAGAGAATTTCTTGGATATGTTACTAGAGATATATAATGAAGTCACTAGTGCACTAATGGGTGTAATTGGAAGAACTTTACCACTCCATAACCTCCTATCAATCTATGGTTTCCTCATTAATAATCAACAGACCATGACTTAGAAGATGTTTTCACATCAATAACTAAAGGAATCTCTCAAGAGCACTGGAACGACACATCAATAACTAAAGGAATCTCTCAAGAGCACTGGAACGACATTAAATTCCTTATAGGAACCAACATGTTGAAATCCAAAGGTGACTGCAAGATTTTAGAATCAGGGATTAGAATAACAAAACTTGGATAATTTCTTGGATTGTGTTAACATGTACAACACTTTCGAAATGGGATAGTTCGACCTTATACCTGGGGTATCACGAATTCAGATACCGGATAATCCAAGAAATAGATTTAAATTACTGGCTTAATTTAAATGAAAACACATAATACCTTTGCTTAGAATTGTGTTAATAGAGACCAAATTCCGCCAAATTTATGATGTAAAAGCATGTTCTATGCATTCTATAGTGCCAAATCAGCTCCTTGGACCATGCAAGGGGCTATGCCTCTCGGAACCCCACTAAGGCCGCTGTCCCAGACCCCATGCTCCTAATATTAACTTAACTTATCCGAGCTTCCACTCGACACCTTCGAACTCGGATTACAGTCAAGTTTAGTTTCTGTTAGTCTCACATTAATCCCGATCATACCAAATGGCTTGATAACACTAAAATCACCAATAAACACATAATTATACAAACTAGGCTCCTGTAAGTAAACGCGGAATGGACCCAAACAATAAACTCTACAAACACAAGCGAATAGCAAAACGAAAATAAGAACACGAGAATTCTACGTGGTTTACTTGACCGATGTGATCAAGCTACATCAACGGCCGAAACTAGAGAGTACTCTTTTTATTATGAGATGAATGAGAGTTACAAATACAAGCCATGAATTTACAGGAGAAACTTGGAACTACTTTCCTAATTTGAGTTGCAATCTGCTGAAAATAAATCACCTATGTCGGCTAAGAAAAAATGAGATAAACTTTATGCATATCTAATTTGAATTAAAAAAAACCAATCTAATGAAACCCCACGACGTGTACCATTTCTCCTCTCCGTGCATCATGCTCCCCGCCAAGCACCATGCTCCACGACGTGGAGCATCCCCTTATTTTTTTCTTCAACCTTCAAAGTCAACAATCTCCTATTTAGTGGCTGATCAGCTCAACTGTCATCCAATAACTTGTAATCTATGTAACATTTCTCTCTGCCTCTAGCTCAGCGTATTCATTCAACATGGAATTTGAAAACCATCTGAAGCCATGCAAAGCTTTAGCTTATCTATTGTCACCACTTACTAAACATATCTGCAAAATTCTTCGTACCAAGGATCTTTTTCATAGACAATGTACCGTCACTTACCAACGCCTTGAAAAAGTGATATCTCATCTGAATAAGTTTCGTCTTGCTGTGAAACACCAGATTCTTAGCAAGGTGAATTGCACTTTGATTATCACAATAGAGAACACTGTCATCATGTTTCATGCCTAACTCTGCCAGAAAATTCTTCAACCAAATAAGCTCTTTACTTGCTTCTGCAATTGCCATGTACGTTGCTTCTGTGGTTAAGAGAGTAACACTTTTATGTAATCTGGGATCCACCAACCGTGAATACAAAACCCGTAGTGCTCTTGCCTTAATTTAAACAACCCCTCAAATCTGCATCAGCAAAGCCTTTTAAAACGACATCATTCTTCCTAAAACACAATTAAGTTTTAGAAGCACCCTTCAAGTAGCGTAACAACCACCTAACCGCCTTCCAATGCTCTTTACTAGGATTAGACATAAACCTGCTTATAACTTCCACTACATGAAAAATATCTGGCCTTGGTGCAAACCATTGCAATCATCACACTGCCAACTACTAACGCATAAGGAAATTTAGCCATTTCATCTTTGTCTTCATCCGTCTGAGGGCGTTGTTTCTTTGATAATTTCAAATGAGTAGCTAGATGTGTGCTTCAGACTCTGGCGTCATTCATCCTGAACTTATCTAAACCTTTAAAAATATTTTTTTTGAGAAAGTTTTAGAGTGTCTTATGTTGTACCTCTGATAATGCCCGTGACCAAGTATCTGTCTTGCAGCACCCAAAACTTTCATCTCAAAGTCTTGAGATAGCTGTTTCTTTTAGCGGTTGATTTCTACCATATCTGATCCTACAATCAACATGTCATCAACATATAACATAAGTATTATATATAAGGATACAAATTTCTTCAAGTAACAACAATGATCCATTTCACATCTTGTGTGACCACTCCTTTGCATAAAACTGTCGAACTTCAAGTACCATTGTCTTGGTGCTTGCTTCAACCCATACAGACTTTTCTTTAATTTACACACCAGGTTTTCCTTACCAGCAATCTGAAAATCCTTTGGTTGTACCATATAGATGTCTTCCTTAAGGTCACCATGTAAGAATGTTGTCTTAACATCTGCTACAACGATACGCAGGACATTGTAGTCATCTTCACAACTAGAGAGAAGATGAAGGTTCCAAAAACACAAGTATTAAAGATTGAAGCTAACACATGCACATAATATGGTAGTAAGAGATGAAGTAGAATAAGAACATTCAAGAACACACACACTTCACCAAGAATACACACTAAGAACTTGTCAAAGTTTTCTCTGCATAAATTGTGAAAGCTTAGAATTCAAGTTGACACTTGAATTCTATATAAACAAAGTAACTTACAAAACCTACCCACAAGAATGGGTAAATACAAAATAGGCCCTTGGACTTTTACTATCTATCATTAATTAGCCACTCGAAATCACTATCTCCTTGAAACCCGGTTGTATATCGATGCCATAGTAACCGAGAGCACTTTTCTTCAACTTTGAGCTTTTATTCTTCGAACAATCACGAGCCAAAAAACGAGTTTGGATCTGATACTAATTGATAGTCCTGTATTTATACGGATGAAGCAAACGTTGGCATTAATTGCATATTGCACCCTCACTTTATATATCTAACAAACGTTGGCATAATGTTAGCCCTGGTAGGATTTCCATCTATCATTGTAAATATCATAAAGATATTACTCAAGATGTTCCGGTATCGTCACAAAGACATGGTACATTTGATATTGCCGAAAAGTGTCATAGAAAAGAATTATCATCAAGACGAATAAGCTCTAGACTCGATTAGTGCATTAAAAGAAGTCAGGGACCGGAGTAATTGTCCTCTATAATTCAATATCAACAATCTCCAAATGAGATGTCAATAGATGATATGCTAAAACTCCGTGTGAAGTTGAAACAATCTTTTGTTAAGAAATGATTGGGTCCTTGATGCCTTGCTTAAATCCTAGTAATCAACATATGAAAACTAGTAGTACATGTGGCTACCCAGATAAATGAAACTATTTGGTAAGGATCATTTTGTATCTTTTGATCCTATCTCACCCTCATAGCTTAAACTCTCATATTTTTTCAACTTCTCCCACAACATCTTTTCAAAATGATGGGCACTATGTTATACAATCTCTCAATTCTAAAAATCAAGTAGCTCCTTGGGTAGGTCTCTCCGGTTCTGGTTAGACCATAGGAGTGAAAAGTTGCCTACCCACAAACGCACAAATTGATAAAAATATTTTTGGATTTTTTAAAGCAAAGTAAAATAAAATAAAAATATTTTTGTGATTTTCAAAGATTTTATAATGTTTTTTGATTTTTCATAAATAAAACTTTAACTTGCACCTGCGTGAATACCAATGTGGAGTACCTGCCTGCAAAAACTTGAAAGACGGTTAAGCAAGATAACTAGATAATTGTATTTTTTTTTGTTTTGTTTTTTTGAGTTTTTTGTTTTTTTTTTCTTTTGTTTTTTTGAAACAGAAACGAGGGGAAGGAGTGAGTGAAGTGTGACATGAAGGTGTAAGTGTGATGGGGACTTTGGAGTGAATGCTAAGTATGATGTGGACTTTGAGTTGAATGCTAAGTATGACATGGACTTTGAGTTCAATGCTAAGTATGACATGGACTTAGAATTGAATGGTAAGCGTGACGTGGACTTTGAGGTGAATGCTAAGTATGGCGTGGACTTAGAATTGAATGGTAAGCTCTGATGCCAAATGTAGTTTCCAAAAACGCAAGTATCAAAGATTGAAGCTAACACATGCACATAATATGGTGGTAAGAGATGAAGTAGAAGAAGAACATTCAAGAACACACACACACTTCATCAAGAACACACACTAAGAAAATTCAAGTTGACACTTGAATTCTATATAAATAAAGTAACTTACAAAACCTACCCACAAGAATGGGTAAATACAAAATAGGTCATTGGCCTTTTACTATCTATCATTAGTTTGCCAAACTAACTAATAATAATAAACAACAAATACAACAAATTGAATACCACAAAATAAGTTCCTAACAAAGGAAAATAAGACAAGATGGAAATTTATATGCTTGACCATGTATTTAAGCATATCTTAAGCCTAATTTCAAGGTTAGAATATGCAATAGTAAGAAAAGTAATTCTCCAAGAGGTAGGCGATGAAGAAAAAAGGGTAGATAACAAATATCACAAGTCCAAAGACTACTTATGGTAAATAGGTGGACTAGCACTAGCAGTGTAGGCTTGAACGACATATGAGTGTAGAGCAAGTGTCCATGCATGAACTCGTGGTAAAAAATATCTCCATGTAATTCCACAGTGATGTGGGATGACATTGAGTAGTAATGGTCAATATCAAACGTAAATTAAATATTTATATATAACAATAGTTACAGGGTTTATGAATAGTAACTGTCCCTCGTAATGTTATATATGTATACATGAATAAACAAAATTTTAAATTGCATGTTGGTAAGGTCTTGAGTAGTAAAAGAATAGGACATGATTTCAATATTTGAACCTTGCATTTTGCTTCAAAAAGTTTCCCTATACTCTTCGATGTAACCCTTCTTGTAACACATTCACATCAATTGCATAGAAATAAATACTGAAGAGTGTAACCACGGATCGATACAGTCGTGGACATAGCTTTGAGACATAGCATATTAAGCTGAAATACCGACCTTCGAAGAAAACACTCTTAAACATATACGATCACAAAGATGGCTAAACTACTATCTCAAGGAGAAATATGTCCTCATCAATACCAGTAGTTCATGTAAACCGACCAATTATTTAGACATAAATATGCATGTTATAACAAAAAAACTTGTTTGTAACTCACCATGAATAATGTGAGTATTGAGTATAATTTGTAATCACTATTAATGCTTATTAATGACTCATTAATAGGGGTATTTTGGTCTTTTACATATCTTTCCAACCGTGAATTACATCCGGATGGACCATCATTAAAGAGAAAGACTTGATTTTTACAAAACACCCTCATGAATACTTCATCAATAAGCCATCAATGAGTATCAATGAAATGTTATTTTACTGGCCATTAATTTATTTTAACTAAAAGTCAAAATTGATTCTCGTAGTACTCACATTAAGAGCGGTTTTCAAACAAAGATAGATAGGTGAATTTTATATCATTTAAATATGACATACACTACATAATTCACACATATGTACAATAAAGATAGAGAACCTAGCTAGAACATTGGTGTACATCATCATTAAAACCTGAGATGGTGATGTAAACAAATTCAAGTGACATGCAAATCATCTTTAACTTATTAACCACTGAAACACCATATAATTAATTAAACTTAACAAGATGCGACATATTTATACTACAACAGTACACAATCCCGCATAAGAATGATAAGAGGTAAAATTTATGTAGACAATCATAGCTAAACGATGACCACAAACACCACTCCTTTAAAGATCTCTTACACAAAAGTTTATAAGTGACTAGATAAAATATTAGAATTTAGTTGCATTTAATGTATAATTATTATGGATTCCCTATTGCAGTTTATATAACTTCATTTTTGAATGTTTCTTTACTCTGTTGATTAACAGGTGGCTTGACTTCAAAGGTATACAAACCAAGAGAGGCATATGTAACTGTCCTCCACTCCTATGAAACCTATGTTTGTGGTGCAATAGCTCTAGCACAAAGCATCCTGCAAACCAACTCAACAAAGGACCTAATCTTGCTTGCTGATGATTCTATATCTCCAAAATCTATTTCTGGACTTAAGGCAGCTGGATGGAAGATCAAGCTTATTAAACGTATAAGAAGCCCGCATGCAAGAAAAGGTGCATATAACGAGTATAACTACAGCAAACTTAGAATATGGCAGCTAATCGAGTACGACAAAGTTATTTTCATAGATGCTGATCTCATAGTCTTGAAGAGTTTAAACGAGTTCTTCAATTACCCCCAACTCTCAGCTGTAGGTAATGATAAGTATCTGTTCAATTCAGGTCTCATGCTAATCGAACCATCACTGTGCATGTTCAATACTCTAATGGAAAGAATACATACATTAGAGTCATACAATGGAGGTGATCAAGGGTTTCTTAATGAGGCTTTTACATGGTGGCATCGGTTTCATTCCAAGGTAAACCATCTAAAGGTATTTCAAGATGCGAATAACCTGAAACGCGAAATCCCAGATAACTTATACACAATTCACTATCTGGGGTTGAAGCCATGGACGTGTTATAAGGACTATGATTGTAACTGGGATATGTTAGACCGTAGACGTTATGCCAGTGACTTAGCTCATGAAAAATGGTGGAAGGTTTATGGGGCGATGCCTAGTAAGCTCAAGCCGTTTTGTGGGTTGTCGAAGAAAATGGATTCACGGATAAGGAAGTGGCGAGGGATAGCGAAGAGTGCTGGTTTTAGAGATAAACATTGGAAGATAAAGGTGAAAGATAGAAGACAGAGATTGAATATGATGTTATAGAAAAATTTTAATTTGTAGATGAATTAATTACATATATATACATGGATGTACAGTAGCTTCGTTTTTAATTCACCATGTCTATAACGATTAAAAACTTGATACTAATTGGCATCGCCAACAATATATTGCTGATTAAACAAGAGAGTGGTTTAAATCCTTATATATATATTATAGTCAAACATGACCCATTATATTCTTGGTGATTTCTTTATTTTAAGTCAATAATGATGTAGAACATTAATTATGTGTCATATTCGACCATAAAAGGAGAGATCTTAATCCCATAACGAGTGTTACAATCTTGATGATATATGTGGATACCCTAAAGTCATCTCTTAAGTTAACATCAATGATTTGGGCTGCTCAAGAACACTAATGGGGAATAAAGGTGCCAGATCTTAAAAGAGATAAAAGTCAAGAAAGATATGCACTAGCAGTACGGACAGTGTTTGGTCCAGTTTGAATCGGTACGTTCGTCTGTTTTTTTTGTTTTATCCAATAAGCAAACCCTAATCATGTTTGACTAGTAAATAGTCTGGGAACTTTTGTAGTTTGCTTATTGGATTGTACTACATGTTCTCTTTGTTAAGTTTTTCTTATTTCGTGTTCGTAATTTCCATTTATAATATATTTTTCATAGGGGATATGAGGAAGGAAATTGCTCGTGTGCGTGTCCACTTTTTATTCTTATCTTTGGAGTTTTGCCGACTTTAATCGACTCTATATATCTTTTGGTGTTCTCGTTCACAAACCCATAAGTCCAAAACACGTCCATGTAACGATATAGGTTGCGGTTGATTGGGCGGAAAATTATTTCTAGTTTTTTTTTTTATCAAATGTTTTCTGAAAAAAGTGAAGTTTTCCATTTTTAATTTTCTGTAGAAAATTTAGAAAATTTGTATTTGGTTAAAAGAGTTTTATTTTTCATATAAAATTAGAAAAACATGAAAACATCATTTTGGCATTATCCATTTTTAAGTGTAATATGGAAAACGGAAAATTCTCATTTCGAAGAGAGTAATTAAGAAGGCCAAACATGCGTGCTTTTAAAATTTTCAATTTTCTTAGCAAAATGTTCTAGAAAAGTAGGGTATTATTCTTCAACCAAACAAATCCTACACTCTCTCGAAGAAACAATGGCAGCCATGGTCGAAAAACTCCATCAACTTGTTGGCACTATCTTGGCACCCACCTGAAACACCTCAAACCATTATTCGATCATTCTCGCAAATCAACAAGAAAATCGAAGTCGCTACTAATCTCGTAAACACCCTTGTCAAAAAGCACCCAAAACGATACTCCCTCAGCTCACCACAACTGTCGCACCGCCACCGCTACCGCTTAACAAGCCGCAATCTCCAAAATTATACTACCCACCCATTTGGATCTTCTATGTAGAAAACTGTCTATAACGAGAGTTACATACCGCGCTTTGCTGCGGATTATGTTTTCATGGAGTTCATTAAAATGAATTTAAGTCTATATATTTTACTATGTAAGTTTCTAATTACATTGTAATTATTAAACTATGTAAATTTCTAATTACATTGTAATTATTAAACTATCCAAACTTACCTTTTAATGATGCATCTAGTTTAAATTTTTTATATATATAATAGCAAATATGAAAAACTGGATACATAAGACATTTCAAATTATATTTTTTGTTTTATGCAAATCTAGATAATGAAATAACTAAGAAAAAATGATAAGAAAGACGGGAATAAAAATTAAAAAATAGATTAAAAGGAAATATGTAAAAACGAAAAAGAAAGAAAATTGGAGGTATTTAGGAAATAAAAAAAATTATCAAAATAAAGTCACAAAAGAATAAAATAAATATAATACTACATAAATACAAAAGAAAAAAAAAGAAGGAATGAAAGTTAATAAATGAATGCAAGAAAGAGAAGGAGAAAGTAAATAAAAAAGGGAAAAAAGGCGGGGCGACTGAGTTAAAAAAACTAATCTAAAAAAAAGGTGATAGCAAGGTTTGAATTTGAGACTGCGTCTATGTAAGAAATGAGAACATGGTGATAGCCAACTCTACCAAAAGCAATTAGTTGTCTTATATCGGAAACCTTACTTATATATGATAAAGCGCACGTTATAAAAACTTAAAAATGAACAATACATTAGGCGCATGTTAAGCCTTGGCAATTGTATTATATTATAAATATAAATAAATATAAATGCCATTCTTCAACACCGGGGTTTGTTGAAGCACATAGCCAACAACAATATTCTTAGAACTTGGCCGGACTTCACAAGGACCTTCAAAATTATATTCGATCCATGTACTTACTAAAATCACCAAGGCACATTGTTCAAGCTTCAACAAGCACCTTTCGTTTTAACTTATCAAACGGAGTACGAGAAAGTTAGCAACTGAGTCATAATTTTATCACCCGAAAAATTTCGAATTTAATTTATCTATTTTAGCTATCTATCAATAACTCGCAAACTCTTTATTAACCAATGGCCTTGTCAAACTTATTGAAGAGAGGCTACTTGCCCAACTTTTATCTTGTGATGGTCCCCTAGAGCCTCCACCAATGAAACCACCCTCTTAGTCAAATGAACTCATTAATATAGATTTGATAAGAAAAAAAGATAGTCCAAAAGATATCAATCAAATTGTAACTTAAAATTTATGTAACTCTTTTCAGACTAACTAGTCATCTCAAGCGTAGTAAGCTCTAAATAGATATTGATCGACTTTACTATGTATGTTTAAGTTAACTCGATGACTTCTCGAACTGAGTTTAGACTTATAATTGGAAGTAAAAATCAAAGATTGAAGATATGTTCAAAAACTCATATTGAAGGATTTCAAGCTAAGTTACTCAGCTCCACAAGAGAAGTCAACTCAAAGACTTTGAATCAGTTTAAAGTCTTGCATATATTACAACTCTCAAGTATACGGTTGAATAAGAAGATTTATATTCAAGATTTGAAGACACAAGATATTGAAATGTTATCTATTTATCAAAACGAATAGATAAGTTAAAATTTGAATATTATATTAGGATAAGTTCTAGTTTAATGTTTATCCGCATGACATGTATTTTAACCAAAATCAAATTGGGTTTAGCAGATCTAGTAAGTCTAGTCAATAACCTTGTTAGTCGAGTTGCATAGTAAGTCTAGAGAATCATGTTTAGAGAGTTCATACTAACATGTAACAACCTAGATTTCGAATAATAAAATTATTTAAGGAGGACTGTAATTTTCTTTGTTATCCGTTAATAAAATAAGTATCCATTTCTTCGTTAGGGGAGTGTTTAACGACTAAGCTATCTAGGTTAACTTCTTTACTCTTCCGATTGACAGTTTCAAAATACATGGTGTGTGTAGTTATTCTCTCGGCTGAAGATCAAAACAGGAGGACCAAGAAATGAAGTTCCTATCAGTGCAACAATCAAGAAGTTCCCCTAATCATTGATATTGATTTCTGAACTGATTGTATGTGTTTGGTATTGTAAATAGACCAAACAAAGGACAACATCTTTTTAGGAAAACACAAAAAAAAGATCCGTGTCCTTAAAATACTTATCCAAGATCTAAAAAATATGATGCATCTATTAGATGCATCTAAAAAAAAGGAGATGCATCTAAAAAAAAGGAGATGCATCTTGTAAATTTAACAATTTTTGCATCTGTTTTTTAATATAACTTAAATTTTTTTTTTATATCATTGTGACTTAAAAAAGGTAATTTTGTCAAATTTTTTAATTTTTACAAGAGTACATCGCATATATATATATATATATATATATATATATATATATATATATATATATATATATATATATATATATATATATATATATATATATATATATATATATATATATATGAAGAAGTTCTATTGAGAACCATTTTTAGTGCAGAAACCGCAAGAACAAATCCAAGTCGTCTAATTCCCCTCTTTCAATGTCATTGCCCACCCACGAATTCCTCACATACACCCTGCCACACTTGATCCCCCCCACGCTCTCCATCCATGAATTCCACTTATCAAATTAACGGCTGAGAGTCACACTAAATCGGTTCTCAATGGAACACTCCCCTATATATATATGGGTTAAAGTTGCATAATAGCATGAAACTTGTCTCAATGTTCCAATATGGTACTTAAAGTATTTTTTTTACTCATGACCATTAAACTTGTAAGAAACGTACTAATATGCCTATTTTTAAACCCGTAACCGGCTTAGCCGGTAATCCATGATTTTAAACTTATTTTCAAGAGTCAGGATAAGGTAGGAATCTTGTCATATTGTTCCAATATGGTACTTAAAGTTTTTTTTTTCGTTTGTACACATCTAAACATCTTCCAAAAACTTCATTTTTCCTCCATTTTTGACTTTAATAACTCTATCTTTTCTTTGTACATGACAAGTTCAGTTTTCTTGTCATCCAAAAATCGTTTGTAGTCTGTGTAATAGCTCCACCGAAATTTGTGAAAATACTCCTAATTAGTTAATGAGAATTACAATCAAGATTACAAGACTACAAACAACTTTTGGATGACAAGAAAACTGAACTTGCCATCTACAAAGAAAAGTTAGAGTTATTAAAGAAAAAATGGAGAAAAAATAAAGTTTTTGGAAGATGTTAGATGTGTACAAACGAAAAAAAACTTTAAGTACCATATTGGAACAATATGACAAGATTCATACATTATCCTGACTCTTGAAAATAAGTTTATAAAATGGATTACCGGCTAAGCCGGTTACGGGTTAAAAAATGTGCATATTAGCACATTTCTTACAAGTTTAATGGTCATATGAGTAAAAAAAATACTTTAAGTACCATATTGAAACATTGAGACAAATTTCATGCTATTACGCAATTTAACCCTATATATATATATCTATATATATATATATATATATATATATATATATATATATATATATATATATAGATATATATATATATATATATGGAAGGGTTCAATTAAGAAAGTAATTATTGGTGAGAATAGGAGACTGATTTTAGACCGTTGATTAGATAGATCTGATGGCTCAGATTAGAAAACAAAGATAATGCACCGATTATAGTTATTAGGGGTAAAATTGGTAATTAAAGATTTTAAATTGTATGCGCAACCGCCGCTTATGTCCCCAACATATCTTTATTCTCTAATCTTTTAATTTTATTTACTATAAAAAAGAAACACTATTTTCCAATTTGTTTATATTTAAAATATCTACAAAATTATTAAAAATTAATTAGAAAAAATTACACCATATTAAAAATGATTTTTTCCTCTTTAATTAAAGACCAATTTATACATGTTTTGAATAATTTCTTATAATTGAGTTTTTTAAAATGTTTTTTTACTTATTTTTATACGTAAATTCATATACGAAATACCCTTATTTCAGATCTGAAAATCTTAATATTTCAAATGTTTAATACTACAATTGAGCTGGGAAAAATTAATAGGATTCCCAATCTAATGCTTTATTTCATTTCTGAAATACCTTTACTTCATAAATGAGATACCATTAATTTATATATTTTTTTAAAAATAAAATAAAACCTTAAAATACATGTTACAACAATTCAAAAAAGACCAAATTTAGAGATGAAAATACAAACCATTTCAGGTCTGAAACTATACCATTTAAGATTTGAAACTATACAATTTCATATGTGAAACGATATCAAATACCTTAACTTCAGACATCTAATACCATTAATTTTTTTTTTTTTAAGAAATGAAATACAACCTCAAAATACATGTTACAACAATTCTAAAAAGAAAATATTGAAAAATGAAAATACATACATTTCAGACCTGAAAACATACAATTTCAGATTTGAAACAATACTAACAATACTATTTCAGATCTGAAACCAAACTATTTCAAAACATCTTCTCCCAAATCAAAAATATCAAACAAAAAAAATTAGAACGGATGTGTTTGCGGGGATCTGTCCAAAAGTCGCACACATATGGCAAATATATATAAACAAAGTATAAAGTATTGACTTCTTAAATAATAAAAATGGCAATCGCTTCTATTAAACACTGTGCTGACTTCTTAAATCAAAGTCAAACAAAATACTACTAGTCGTATTTGAACACAATCGAGGAGAAAAACGCAAGCAAAAATGGTGGTAGCGGGCAACGATTGAGTAAGAGATCGACCACCGTAGTCGGAGATCTGTAACTGAGTCGGCGACAGTGGCGGAACATGACAGAGATGTAGAGCAAACGGTGGTGGTCGTTTGAGGTTGAGTGAGAGTGGTGGTTTGACGCGGTGGTGGTTTGTAAGGAAAAGAGAGAGCTACAGTAAGCCGGTGAAGGCTGAGTGACGACGGTGATGTTCGGCTGTAGCGGAGTAGGACAGATCTAGAATCTGATGGTTGTGGTGAGCTGGCGATGGTGGTGGTTGAGGGTGTTGTGACAGTGGAGGTTGAGGGAGCTGCAACGGCGGCGGTTAACGGAGCAACGGCGGAAGCTGAGATCTCCGGTGCACTATGTATGTTCCCAATCAGTGAACAAAACCATACAGCTGGGAAATTATGTGGAAAACCTTAATTAGGGTTGTTTGACTCATGGTTTAAATACCATAGGCATATGTACACAAAAGGTCCCTATACTCTTAGATAAATACATCTAAGAGCAAAACTTAACTAAAATAATAAATGAACACAATAAGGTTCTAACATTCTCCCCCTTTGTGTTCATTGTACAAATAAGCAAATCAAGACAAAACAAAAATAATATTAACTATTTAAGCTTCCTTTCTCTTTCTCTCTTCTTCTTTCTTACCTCTTTCTTAGCTTTAGAATAGTGTTGAAATACTCAATTGTGAATATCCAATCTTTCTTCAATCTGCCTCAGCTTTTCACGTAACTCTAACCGATCAGCAATTTTATTAGCAACATCATTAATCAACAATCTTTGAAAGCCAGTCATTTGTCAGATCGATAGAAGCTCAGCATCTTGTGAAATCTTATCAGACAGTTTAGACCAAATATGCTTTAGAGTACCATCACAATATTTTTCTATCTCCCTGATCCGCAAGTACCGTATCTTCTTTTACTGGTTTAGATAGTCTACTCCAAATTCAGGCTCATCATGCACCTGATACTCACAAAGACTATCTCGACCTTCGACTTCTTGATCAGGTGTAGGTAAATTCACTTTCTTCAACTGATTTTCAATTGTCATTTGTAAGTCCGATGCAACATAGAATCTGGCTTGTCACATCATGAATCTTTTTAGCGCTTCAAGACCTATTTTCCAATCACGATCTCTAGAGAGAGTAAACTTTCTGTACAAAACATGCATGTCCAGAAGATCTTGCAAGGACAGATACCCCAGATCACTTTTAACGATATCGTGTATACTTCCATCAACCCGTTGTATCTTGTAGGTTGGGTAGTACCATTCGCTATACTTTCCGTGGCATTCTATGCTTATAATGTCTTTGATGCGATGCTTAGACTTTAGGCTGTTTTTGTCTTTAACACCTTGATCTTAAAGTATTCGTCTATATTCAGCTGCTGTCGGAGCTCCAGTTAAATATTCTAAGTCCCTGAGAGTAAGTTCATAAGATGTTATTATTTTCTCCAAATTCTTTTCACAAAATCTTCGATAAATGGTGCCTGTAGCTTTTCATCCTTCCATTTTGGTTCAACATGAGTAATTTTCTTGGATGTTTTCCTTTGTGGAACTAGCGCTACAGCATCCCCTGGCACATTTATCTCCTCTTGTAGTTCTTCTTCTTGGTTAAACCCGAACCATCTATCAATCTCCTCCCGATTTTTTGTTCTTACAGCTCAATATCCAGAAGTTGATTATCCTCATCAGACTCTACATATGGGATTTGATCGGGATTGATGATAAGTACTTGTGAGCTCCCAGAAGGTTTCCTGATAGTGACCTCCTTCCTTTCAGGATTCGAGTTAGGTGATATCGGGGTGGTTACAGGTAATGGGGAAGTATTGGTGAAAGGAATGGTTAAAGGAGCGGTTGTTGGGAAAGATATGGCTTGTGAGGTTGAGGTGGTTGTTGCTTGTTTGATTTTGGACTGATGGGTATTTGTTTTAGTGGTGGTGGTGGTTTTGGTAGGTTCAGCAACATGTACAATTGATGGTTCCGCGAGTTATTGTCCTTTCTCCCGCTTTGTGTTCATTGTACAAATAAAGCATGTAAACAAAGAAAAATTATTCGCTGGAGTAGTTGATCTTGAGCATAAACACAGAATGAATGTTGAAGGAATCTTCAGTTTCAGCATCCTAGTAATCCATCAAACAAAAAAATACACTCCCCCTTGAATGTAGCTCTCGATCTTCAAAAATGACTTGAAACATGTTCATTACGTTGCTCCCCCTTGATTTTTCGAACATATATCTTCTTATGATAAACAACCGGTGAAAAGTGATGTGGCTTTATGCAAATCTTCTCTTTAGAAAGTCTTAAGAGATGTCTGACGGCGCGAACCTCAAATGGATATTTAAGCTCGGGCAAGGTGGGAAGATGTGCATGCGTGTTATCATTCGAGAATGGTCTTGTTTGACTAACACACACAAATGGACGAGCAATACGGTGTAAAGTAGCACGAGAAACATAACGACAATGATTTTGCGGAAGACGACGTTGTTTCATTTCTTCAGAATTATCTTTACGTTCATTCCAAAGCTTTCTCGGAAGCTTAACCCTCTTTATGAATTTCTCTGCATAAGACTTGAAACTAGAATAATCATCCTTAGAATGAGTGGTTTTCGGATGCACAACACCTTTTGATGATTCACCTGCATGGACTGTTATAGGAATCACCTTGATTTCTTTCTCTTTGGAAGACTTACACTTTCGAACTTTTTCAGAATCAGAAGATGTCGCGACCTTTTCTTTTACACAATTTTGTAAGTCTTGTTCCGATTTCTGAATTTTAAGCACAAATTGATTTCTCTCGGTCTCAAAATTCATTCTTTCTAAAGTAGTCTTGTCCCTACTTTTAATAACACGTGTCATCGTGTCCAATGCTATAAGATACTAAATGTTCACACTGCTACACACCCAATTAGAACCAATTGGATTTTACCAAGTTATGTGTGGAAACAATTAATTAGTTAATTAATTATTAAGAGAGAAAATAATAAAAGTTATTTATTATTTAAAAGAAGAAATTAATATTTAGTTTAAATATTAACTGGACTAGTTAATTAATAGTTATTAATTAATTAGAAGGTCCAAGGGTATGTTTTGCAATAAGCTAATAGTTTAATTAAAGTTGAACTTTAGTTAAACGGGCTTGGGCCTAATAAGGTTTACATATAAATATCTTAAGGAATCACATCAGAGATAACATTGCAACAAGAAAAAACCCTGGCTCCTCCCTCCTCTCTCTCTCGTCGACGGCCGAACCCAAGCCACCCCTAGGGTGCGATCAGCGATTTCACACACACACACACACACACACAAGGACGCGATTTTGATCGTTTGGTGAAGTCCTATAACGGTCTAGCAGCTAGTTCGAGGTGGTGCAGTAGCGGTGTTCTACCTTTAGCATTCTAGTTTCAAGATTGATCATAAAGGTATATTTTTATCCTCTACTTTGTTTAAGTTTCTTGTACGAGATAGATGAGATCACTGGAGGGGGTTTTGAGTTTTATTCCGTTGCGTGATATTATTATCTGTTTTTATACCCTACAAAACACTTCAGTGATATCAGAGCCACTTCTAGTCTCGTAGGGAATTAGTTAGGTTTCTTTTTATTCTGATGAAATAGGTTTGTTTTATCAAGAAAAAGCTTTATGATTATCCAGGATAATAGAAATCATGTTTTTGATTTCTGTTGGATTATTAACTTGTTTTTGATAAAAAGTTGTTAGATTTAATAGTTTGATTAAATCTGTAATTATTTATTGTTATTGTTATTTGCGCAAAGAAAAGAAACCCGGAACCACCACCATCGCGGGTGGCGACGGCGGCGGCAGTCCAGGCAGCGGCAGTCGCTGTCGGCGGCGGCCCAGGCAGCAGCGGTAGCTGGTCGACGGCGGCCCAGGCGTGGCGGCGATTGTCGATCGATGCCACCAAGGCGGTGGTCGGCGGCGTGGCAAGGCGGCGGTGGCGTGGCGTGGCTTCGGCCCAGATGCCATGGCCCAACCGGCCCGGCTGCGTGATCGGCCCAAAAGGGTTTCGGCCTAGTTTCACATATTCGGCCCAGTTCGTGTTTCGGGTATTCGTGGTCAATATGAAGTTTGAATACGGTTATCGTTTTTAACTTCGAGTTTAAAATATTATTTTGAGTTTTTTGATTAATTATCAAGTATGAAACTTAAAATATACGTTGCAAGTAACAGGGATACAATATAGGTGATTTTGACACGTTGTTAAAATCAGGATTTCATCAAGGTGAATAATTAGAAATAAGTTGTTTTTTATTTTCATGAATTAGTTTAGTACATGTTTGGGATGCCATAGCCGAGCCCTAGACCTTGTGGATTGTTTTTATTTATTGCTCTTGTGGTTGTGTTGGTTTATTCTATTCTATGATGTGGGGAGGCCTGCGTGCCACTTACAATCCATATTCTATTTTGTAAAAGTACTAGATTAGCGGGCCTGCGTGCCTTGGATCATGATGTAATTTTTATTTTTTTGTTTTTAGTTATAGAATAGAATAAATAGAATAGTTTTTTGAAGCTAATACAAGGAGCAAGGAGTAAGGAGCAGGATTGGATGCTAGAGTCAGTGGGAGCTTTAGAAGTTCATGCCTTGTGTGTTGTTATCCACTTAGGTTTTGGACCGTCGGGTTTTTTTCGTGTGTCTCACGAAACCGCCATTAATTAAGGGCAAGGCTAAGGCATAGATAACATATGTTGTTTTATTTCTTTACATATTATTATATGTGTGGTTGTGATTCACACGAAAAAATAAAACAAGGTTTTAATAATAGTTATTATTAAACAGTGTTTTTACAAAGAAAACTGGCAAAAGTTTTTGGGCTTAAAAACTTTAAAATCCTTTTTTGAAAAATCTTAGATAAGTGTGCTACCCATCTAATGGTACACCTTTCCTGTTAAACAATACTCGGGTGTCGGAAGTGACCAAACCTTGGGCATTCAGGTTCAAACCATTGCGGGAAAGGGTGTGAAAGGCTTTGCGATAATCGGGAGTCCCGGCCAGAGTTCACACTGTCTTAGGTGGTGCTATCTATATTGGTGATAATCGGGAGTCCCGGCCCAAAATGCACCAGAGGGACTAAAGCATGCACGGTTCTTGTAGCCGATGTCCCGCAGATCTAGGAGAAGTGTCCAGGTAGGATACGATTGGTATAGGTTTTACCTACCAGAAATAGCATTGTCCTGGTAGGAAGTGCCCAAACCTTGCATCGGGAAATGTGAAATATGTATCCTAGTCTAAAAAGTTATTTTCAAAAGGTAATAATTATTAGAACATATAATCATATTACTAAATTGATTTTATCTTTTCTTTTTCTGTAGATGTCTATATTATCTGTTATTCCGTTTTATTCACCCGAAGAATCCCTAAGCCTTATCGTTGGCAAGTGGAAGCTTTCAGGTCCAAACTTCCCCGTTTGGAAGATGCATCTTAAGAATGTATTGGATACACAGGGAAAGCTATACGTCATAGAAACTTTTCCTCTAGGACGACCAGGAGTAGATGCCCAGGATAGTGAGTATGATGCTTACTATCAGTATCTGGCTGATGAATCTGATGTTATGTCAATTCTCGTTCTCTCAGCTTCATCCGAGTTTACGGATGATCTCCGGGAGAAGTCATCTTTTGAGGTTGTTCAAGCATTAGAGGAAAGGTTCAAGAATATTGAACGGGCATGTCGTTTCTTGCTAATGAAAGAAATTCTTTCGCAGAAAATGAAAGAAAACCAGTCACTTAGTGATCATCTCATTAATATGAGAAGGCTTTTAGATTGCTATGTGATCTTTGGATCAGAATCAAAGCAACATGAGCTAGTTATGCTCTTGTTCGGTTCTTTATCTGACCATTATCAGACAAAGGTAATGGACATCATTGGAGGCTTTGATATGACTGTCACAAGCTTGCATGAGATTCTTATGTGCATTGGCGATGAATAAGAACCAAAGAGGCTAGAGTCAACAGTAATAGACCCTATGCAAGAGGATGACTGGTTGGTAGAGCTTGGAGATATTTGTTACTCAGACTGTGGCAACAAGGATTCATGCGAGCACCCATTCGAGATAGATCAGCTAGACATTGGTTCGCCCAATGACTCAGGTATATTTATGATAGATTGTCTTATTACTTCTTATGAATCATGGGTATTAGATACCGGATGTGAGCATCACATTTGCAATCACTTGCAGGTATTCAAGAGAAGTAGGAAGCTAAGACAAGGAGATATGGACCTGCGGGTTGGCGAAGGCTCTATGGTTGGTGTTGAAGCTGTAGGGACATATTGTCTTAGTTTGCCTTCGGGCATGGTCTTAGAACTAGAACCTTGTTATTATGTTCCTAGACTTATCAAAAACGTTATCTCGTTTGATTTTCTTATAGACTATGGTTTTAACTATGTTTTGAATAGTAAAGTTATTTCTTGTTTCAAAAATGATGTTTTCTATTTTAAAGCTATTCCTCAAAATGGTCTATACACGCTAAATCTAGATAACGATGACAAAGACATATATCATATAAGTAAAAGATCTAAGAGTAACTTGAATCAGACTTACCTCTGGCATTGTCGTTTAGGACACATAAATAAGAAACGCATAGAGAAACTTCGAGATGACGGAATTCTAGAACCATTTGACTTAGAGTCATTTGATATCTGCGAATCTTGTTTGTCTGGTAAAATGACAAAGCAACCTTTCAACAGTGAGAATGAAAGGGCGAGTGAGCTATGAGGGATAATACACACAGATGTGTGTGGACCCTTTACTCCAGAGGCCATAGGAGGATACCGGTACTTCATTACCTTTACTGACGATTTCAGTAGATTCGGTTATGTCTATCTTATGAGACTAAAATCTGAGAGTTTTGAAAAGTTTCAACAGTTTCAGAGTGAAGTACAAAATTAGCTGGATAAGAGGATAAAGTTGCTTCGGTCTGACCGAGGTGGCGAATATCTGAGTCAAGAATTCGACGATCATTTGAAAGAATGTGGGATTGTTTCACAACTCACACCTCCGTATACACCTCAGATGAATGGTGTATCAGAAAGGAGGAATCGTACACTGCTTGACATGGTACGATCAATGATGAGTCGAACTTCATTACCATTGTCGTTTTGGGGGCACACACTCGAGACAGCGGCGTTCATGCTGAACCGGGTTTCGATAAAATGGGTATAAAAAACACCGTTCGAAATATGGATGGGGAAAAAGCCCAAAATGTCTTTTCTCAAGATTTGGGGGTGTGATGTGTATGTCAAGCGAACATTCACGGATAAACTCAATCCCAAATCAGATAAGTGTATCTTCGTGGGTTATCCCAAAGAAACCATGGGATACTATTTCTATAACCCAGACGAAAACAAAGTATTTGTTGCTCGTAAAGGGGTATTCTTGGAAGAGAAGTTTCTAAATTCGGAAACTCCAAGAAAGGAAATAGAGCTTCGAGAAATTGAAGAAGAAGAAGAAGTAACACCACCACCGATAATCAAGCCTGTAAGTCAACAAAGAATTGTTGAAACTCAACCCGAGTATGTGGTTGAGGAAGAAGTGCAAACACAAGACCTTCGCAGGTCAAGTAGGTATTGTCGTGAGCCAGATAGGTATCTTGGATTCCTAGTTGCTCAAGTCGAAGGTGATCTTTCAGAACCCACTACCTACCACGATGCTGTTTCAGGTTTAAAATCTGAAAAATGGCTAGAAGCTATGAAGGCAGAGATGAAATCCATGTATGAAAACCAAGTTTGGGAGTTAGTGGATTTTCCTCAACACAGCAAAGTTGTTGGCTGCAAATGGGTCTTCAAGAAGAAGACCGACATGGACGGAAATGTGCATACCTTTAAAGCTAGGCTAGTGGCAAAAGGTTTCACGCAAACTCATGATGTTGACTATGATGAAACTTTTTCACCAGTGGCAATGCTTAAGACAATTAGAATTCTTATGGCCATATCAGCATATTATGACTATGAGATATGGAAAATGGATGTCAAAACCGTCTTCGTTAACGGGAAGTTGACAGAGGACGTATATATGATACAACCGGATGGTTTTGCATATCCAAAGAATCCTAATAAAGTATGCAAGCTGCTAAAATCCATTTATGGGTTAAAGCAAGTATCTAGGAGCTGGAACTTACACTTTGATGAGCGCATCAAAGAGTTTGGTTTTACCAAAAGTGAGTTCGAGTCATGTGTTTACACTAAATTCAGTGGGAACGCGGTAACCTTCCTAGTCTTGTATGTAGATGACATACTGCTAATAGAAAACAATGTACCAGTATTATAAGGAGTAAAATCATGGTTAGGTAAATGTTTCCAGATGAAAGACTTGGGAGAAGCTGCTTATATACTTGGTATTAAGATCTATAGAAATAGATCTAAGCGGCTTATTGGACTTACTCAAAGTACATACATCGACAAAGTCGTGAAAAGATTCAAGATGGATGAATCCAAGAAAAGATTTATTCCAATGCAATCTGGCACGGTTTTGAGCAAGACTCAGTGTCCTGTATCTAGTCAAGATCAGGATAAGATGAAATTGATTACATATGCGTCGACAATTGGATCAATTATGTATGTCATGTTATGTACTAGGCCCGATGTTGCCTATTCCATAAGTGTCACGAGTAGATATCAACAAAATCCGGGTGAAGCTCATTGGGTAGTTGTCAAGAACATTCTCAAGTATTTGAGAAGGACAAAAGACATGTTCCTGGTTTTTGGAGGTTCGATGGATGAGCTTAGTGTAACTGGTTACACTGATGCTAGTTTCCAAACCAACATAGACGATTTTAGGTCGCAATCAGGATTTGTCTTAACCCTAAACGGAGGAGCTATATCTTGGAAAAGTCAGAAGCAAGATACAATAGCATATTCGATTACAGAGGCAGAGTATATTGCGGCAAGTGATGCAAAAAGGAAGCTGTCTGGCTGAAGAATTTTATCTCAGATCTTAGAGTTGTTGTCAGTATCTCTAGGTCGATTGATATATTATGTGATAACTCAGGGGCTGTGGCGCAAGCTAAAGAGCCAAGAGATCATCAGCGGACCAGGCATGTACTCAAAAAATATCACCTAATCCGAGAGATTATCGGAAGAGGAGATATTAGACTACAAAAGATACCGACGGACGACAACGTAGCTGACCGGTTGACGAAGCCGCTAGCTAGAGCTAAGCATGAGAAACATGTGAATTCTATAGGAATACAGTACTTAGAATATAGCAGCTAATTCAATTTTTTGATTATTATTATAGATGTAACTTGAGACCTTTTATATTGTGTAATTACATTTCATGGGATTGAAATAGGAGGTATTTACATAATTGTTTCTTGTTGTTTATTTTTAGCATGTTTTAACTTATCCATGACAAATCAGGTTATGAATTGTCTAAATGCCCGTAGCTACTTAATGTCGTGGGAGCTACATTAGGGAGATAACGCTATTATAAATATTTGATGATTTATTCAGTTTGAATAAATGCACAATGATGTGACCAAATATTTGTAGATATTTATCAGGATAAATATTGGGAGTGATCCGCATCGAGTTTACTTCATGGAGCACTATCATAAGTAAACTTGATAGGTTGTCCTTAGACCCGAGATAATTGGTTTGGGGCATGGTAACTTCTGTACTTTAGCGCGTTCTAACGTCACACTGTAACAGGGTGATCATAAGGGGCGTATCTAGGTGCAGCGGAAGCCGTGTGCTCAAATTGCAAATAGTCAAGATGGAATTTGCACCTCCTTTTTAGGAGAGATGTTTCAGGGCCCCTCGACGGTTGAGACTACTGAAAATGCGTGGCCGCGCTAGGGTAGAATGAAAGGTTTCATTCGGTAAACCGTAACTGCAGAGTGTCGAAATCAGAGTCGAGAAAATATGAGTATTTAGAATAAGATCCCTACTCCATGTCAAATACTCAAATGTGGAGCAAATACTCAAATTACGGAATATCGCGATTCAAAAGGAAAAGCCTGTGTAATCCAAGTATGGATTATATCTCTAGATGTAAGAGACTTTTTAGCCTGGTTAACGTAAGTGTCTGGCTGGGGACCTCCTTAGGCTAATGGTGTACAAAGGAGTGTTACTTATCTTGCACAAGTGGGAGTGTGTTAGATTGTGTACACAGATAGATAACACGTGTCATCGTGTCCAATGCTATAAGACACTAAATGTTCACACTACTACACACCCAATTATAACCAATTGGATTTTACCAAGTTATGTGTGGAAATAATTAATTAGTTAATTAATTATTAAGAGAGAAAATAATAAAAGTTATTTATTATTTAAAAGGAGAAATTAATATTTAGTTTAAATATTAATTGGACTAGTTAATTAATAGTTATTAATTAGTTAGAAGGTCCAAGGGTATGTTTTGCAATAAGATAATAGTTTAATTAAAGTTGGACTTTAATTAAACGGGCTTGGGCTTAATAAGGTTTATATATAAATATCTTATTAATCCTAAGGAATCACATAAGAGATAACATTGCAACAAGAAAAAACCATGGCTCCTCCCTCCTCCCTCTCTCGTCGACGGCCGAATCCAAGGCACCCCTAGGGTGCGATCGGCAATTGCACACACACACAAGGATGCGATTTTGATCGTTTGGTGAAGTCCTATAGCGGTCTAGCAGCTCGTTCGAGGTGGTGCAGTAGCGGTGTTCTACCTTTAGCATTCTAGTTTCAAGATTGATCATAAAGGTATATTTTTATCCTCTACTTTGTTTAAGTTTCTTGTACGAGATAGATGAGATCACTGGAGGGGGTTTTAAGTTTTATTCCGCTGCGTGATATTATTATCTGTTTTAATACCCTACAAAACCCTTCACCAAAGACCAAAAGAAGTGTCATTTTCATCATTTGGAAGCTTAGCACCATCAAAGAAGCATCACATTCATCATCTTTATGATTGTTCTTCACTTTAGTGTATTCTAACATTTATTTCCAGAATGTATGAATCTGATTTAGTTATTGTTTATGATGTAGTTATTGTGAATATGTGCTAGTAACATTTATTCATGTAGATAAAGATGAATCCTAGCTAGTTTATTGTTGTATTTGCTACATTGATCATGTTTTGATAAATATATGAATTTGAGTACTCTTGGTTTAAGTTATAGTGTGTTTAACTATCTTGACAACATATTCAAGTCTTAAGAGTGTTGTGATCGTGTGAGATTGATCAACATATGCGTGAAAAATGCTAATATTCGAGTGTATATATATTTTAAACTTATGTGTTCACTTGGGTTTCACACAAGAAATAGTGGTTACCTCCATGCTCATATTTGGTGTATGCATTGGGTACATAACCTTAGAAATGAGTGGTGTTGGTTTGGTGTGTTAGACTTGTGGTTGGATATATGTCATATACTTGTGTTTTGAAAAAAATCTTGTATTGTAATATTGTTCTAACTATTTGGTAATAAAAGAAGGGACTTTCGAGAAATTAAAGCATGAATTTTGTCCACCATTAGTTATTCAAATATGAGTTAAAACAAGTTTATCCCATTTTCATAAGCTTAAAAGAAACAAATATGATTATTGAATCAAGTATCATTCTATGATCTTTGTAGCATCTATGTCATTTTCATAATTAGTTGGACGGATTCAAAGTCTAGATGAATACCCATTTGATTTAAATCTACTTCTTGTTTTAATTATTGGTAATCTAATTGCATGATATATTAATGTAATCTTAGTTTAATCCGCCTTCCTGATCATTGTTCGGTTAAATAATAGTAAAGATCCAATTTCATTATTTTAGTGGAATCTTAATTTAGTCCTTAGGTTTCTCATTTCTTAAAAACCTTACAAGATAGCTATTAATAATCCCCAAACACAATTAAAAAACCATATTTATTAATGCTCATCTGTCAATCAGCTATCACATTGTGACTCTTCTTTGAGAACATCTCTCTCGATGCTCCATCAATCCATCACCACCGATACCACGAACATAGATGCCCTCCAGTTTCATGGAAATCAATTCGTTGTATGTCCTCCAGTTTCGCATGGTGACTCTTCCAAGTATAACCATTGTCGATCTTCGATCGTGCCTAGTCTCTTACTGGTTTGTTGTCGTTTGTTTCTTTAGATTCAACTTTCCTTTTTCCTTTTCTCGATCTAACTTCATCTGTCGATTGTTGTTAGACAAGAAAAAAGAAAAGATTATAGCACATTAGTTTTTGATTGTAAATGGTGAATCGAGATGAATAAGAAATTGAATTGAATTTTTCTTTGACGATTTTTGTTTTGTCCTGTGAACATTCAACGACAGAAATAGATTTGTAAACATAATGTTAATTAGTTGTTTGTGTTAGATTTACCTATTTGTATTTTTCTAATCTTATGCTTAACAATATGTAGGTAACAATGAACGTATGGTTATTTTGGGTATATAGTTTTGTTCATGCCGATGGTTGTCGAGTCCAACAAACATACGAGTGATTATGTGCGCAAAAAGGTTGCAACTTTTTCATTAGTTCATTAATAAATTTTTTAATGAATTCTCCGTGCGATTCGTTTAGGCTCTCCTAATTATTAGTTTATTATAATTTTTTTCTATTGCGGTTGTTCATTAGTGAAAGTGAACATCTTAGAGCAGATATTTTTGGTTTTTTTTATTATCAGTATTGTTCACGAAACAAGTCTTGTGGTTATTGTCCGAGTGAACGATAAATATAAACTTTGCTTCATTTAAATAAGTCATTGATAAACAGATGTTAAAGTAATAATGTAATTATGGTATTTCATGTGTAAATAGTTGATTGTTGAATATAAGTATAATTTTTTAATTTTCTAGTTATGATTGAACATAATTATTAGTGGTTAATTTTTTCTAATCATAATATCTATTTTTATTAAATTTATCTAAGGTTCGTTAATGAACACCGGAAAAAAGGAACTACAAAAAATTTAATATTATATATGTAAAGTGCTCGGTATGTAGATGACCAAAATTTCACTATTAATGAGTTATTAATGATATTACAAACAATTCTCATAATTTTCATACGAAAAACGGTTCCCATATGAACTTATTCTATACATATATATTTACTCAACCGTGAATTGTGTCCGGATGATTCGTTATTAAATTTCCAGGTTTTATTGTCCCGAAATAACCCTCATTAATGCGTCACTAATGATCCATTAACGAGTTATTAATGAAGCATTAATGCGTCACTAAAAATCTTAGCCACTTATTAAGTTTAATCAAGGGCTAAGATTGATTCTCGCAGTACTAATACGAAAAACAGTTCTCGTTTGAACCGTCTCCTATATATACATATATAAAGGGGAGAGTTCAAAGGAGATTTGTTTTTCATACGAGAACTGCGAGAACCAATCATATTCCTTGATTGAAAGTGATCGATGGCTATGATCTTTTGACGACTCATTAATGGCTCATTAATGACGTATTAATTAGGGTTATTTCAGGAAAATCAAGCCACGCAAATTAGTGACGGCTCACCGGGATGCAATTCACGATTGGGTAAATATATAAATTACCAAAATACCCTATTAACGAGTCATTAATGGCGTTAAAAACAATTCTCGTTTAAACTTTTTCATATATATATATATATATATATATATATATATATATATATATATATATATATATATATATGTATATGGAGGTTCAAATAAGAATTAGAAATTAAATGAGAATTGGAGACTCGATCTCAGCCGTCCAATTCCCCCTCCTTCAATTTCATTGCCCACTCATGAATTCCTCACATGCACCTTGCCACACTCTATCTCTCCGTACGCTCTCCATCCATGAATTCCACTTACAAAATGATCGGTTGAGATTGAGTCTCACATTCTCATTTAATTTCCCGTTCTCATCAAACGATAACTATTTTTCGTACGAGAACTGCGAGAACCAATCATAGTCGTTGATTTGATAAAACGAACCAGATTGGTTCTCGTACGAAAAACAGTTCTCTTTTGAACTTTTGCCTATATATATATATATATATATATATATATATATATATATATATATATATATATATATATATATATATATATATATATATATGTCACACCCCGCTAAAGCGGAAACACGAGGCGTTACAGCAAAAGGTCTCATAGCACGAGGTAATAGACAATTTCCAACCATAACAGATAATTTTAATTCAGATAAGGTTACAATCATCCAAATACAACACAGAAATTAAATTTTGTCTTTGACATGAAATAAAAACAGATGATCGGAAATTCGTTTTATGATGCCCACACACGACATGTTTCTTACGTGCTTTAAGACCTATCAATGATTACCTGAAAGGCATAAACAAAAATAAAGGTCAACTACGAGAGTTGGTGAGGACACATATTTTATATAAAATGAAACTCTATTGTCATAAAAATAGTGTTGGAAGCTTTGGGTCCAACAAATTTTGTAAGGATGGAAACTTTAAGTCCAACCGAAATTTTTAGTATAACTACAGTTTATTGCCCAATTTGATACGCAAGGTTTTTGAGTATACAATGATGTTTTACTAAGCTTGAGCCATTTCCAATCCTATCGACATACTGTGCCCGAATATAACCTAACGCCTATATTAAATGACGTTAGTAAATGGTAAAGTGCACATAGGTTCGTCAACCATAAGTGGGGGATGTCGACCCCAAATAACGCTACCTACAAGTACCATAGGCCCCTTTAGTGAGGTTAATGGATAATGTCTAGTTGAGGGACTTTTATTAATAAGAACTCAAGTACATCAAGTATAATATACCATAAGTGCGTAATTTAGATATTTACGATATTTATCATGGCAATAAAACAATAAAACATTTATATTCATGCTTTCACCCCAATATTTGATAAATGTATTTAAAAATGGGGTTGTGAACACTCACCTTGCGTTGTAGCTTTACAAGTAGTTGTTAGTCATATTAGTTCCTTAACTCGTCGACGCACATTTTCCTATTACGTTTAATGTCCACCGTAAGGTCCTTATAATTCTTGCTTTTATGCCATGTATTTCCTTTTTATAACCGTATATAGTTATTATTATTAATTTCTTTTCTTTTTATTTTTATTTTTATTTTTATACATATAGGTAACATATTTACGAAAAAATATATATATAGTTGATTTTAAACAAGTAAACACACATATGTATATACGCATATATATATATATATATATATATATATATATATATATATATATATATATAGGCAAAAGTTCAAACGAGAACTGCGAGAACCAATCTGAGCCGTCCAATTCCCCCTCCTTTACTGTCATTGCCCACCCATGAATTCCTCACATGCACCCTACCATACTTGATCCCATCCGCGCTCTCCATCCATGAACTTCTCATATTCAAGGAACGGCTGAGATTGGTGTTGGTCCCTTGTATGAGAGAGTAACAACAAGCAAGAGGTGTGTAGAAGGGGGTTGAATACACTTTCTGCGGAAATTGAACAAATCAAATAAAAGTGTTACACACAGTAAATCAAACCACAATCAATCGAATGCTTTTATTAAGAAGATGATTACAATGCTTTGAATAAGAAGATGATTACAATAACTATCAAGTAAGCAACTCTTGGTATATAACCACCTAATATAAATCTCTCAATCTCTCAAACTTAGCTATCTATAATCAACTTATGATTATAGATACTGACGACTCTCTAAACAGGATTTCACACAGATTGACAACTTACCAATATCACAACTGATGTGATAGTTCGAACACACGAACACTTGGGCAATCTGTGAGTTTTTCTTGATCATGTTGAACTGACAAACAGTAATCAAGATTCGTAACACATACGGTGAGGTGAGGTTTGGCTCTGCAACACTTACTTGTTTATGAATCAAAGTCGTACCTCTAAACTTATCAGGAGATAAGTATTTATAATCATGTGCCTACGGTTCCTAACAAACTAAGACTCAACTTAATTCGCTAACTAACTCTCGGATAATCCGGAATCTTAAATCTTGAATCTTTTATCTTCAATCTTGATTCTGGAGTCTTCTTATCCGCGTCGTAGATATAGAGAGAGATAAAGATGAATTTAAAACACATTTAAATTATCTTTAAACTAACTTCTTCACTCGGACTGAGTTATTCAGCTTGAAACTCATCAAGCTGAGTTCTTCGAGAACAAATCCGAATTCATACATGAACTAACACGTACATTGATAAACTCATCCTTAGAAGTCTAACTTAGTTGACTAAAACATATTTAGCAACTCTGTCGAGCTGACTCTGCTTTTGAGCTGAGTCACTCAGCTTGAAACACATCAAGCTAATTACTCGATATATAACTTATGTGACATACACAGATTATTAAACATATTAATAAACAAACTAAGGTATATTATAAACTGATCAACATATGCTCAGCTTATACTCAGCTTATACTTAGTCTGAATCACTCTAAGTGTTCAGTCTGACTAAGCTTCATAATTCTGTTTAAGTTATATGTAGAACTCATCTTACAAACTTAACTTTGTCTCATCAAATTCAAACTGATGAGATCATTTTCGCAACAAACTCCCCCTATTTGATGATGACAAAACCATCAAACAGTTCTTAAGTTTGTTTAACATAATTATGTTTTAAATCTTAAACTTATTAAGATTTTATTATTTGAACTGATCAAATATTTATTGAACATATCAATATTAATTGAACTTATCAATTTAAATTGGAACACACCAACTTTTAGTTGAACACACCAACTAATTATATTAATGAATAAGAACTTATCATTTATTCATTAAGCTGAACTTATCAGACTTATAGCTATGAACACATCATAATACAGTTGAACATATCAAAACTTTATATTTGTATTAATAGAACTGATCATAATACAAAAGTTGTTGATCACATAGATCATGCACATATAGTACTTACAAAAATTAGAACTAATCTAATATTTACAGTAGAACTAATCTACTCAGGATGCAGCTTTTCAAACTCTTTAATCTCTTCATTTATTTCTTCAAGTATTTCTTGTAGATTAGGTAAGTGTTGAAGTTGATCCTTCTGTGATCGTATTGCCCTGTTTATTCTGTATCTGAACCTTGCAGTCTGTTCAGTCTTCTCAACAATTTGTCTCAGAGAAAATACTTGAGATACCCCACATGTATAAATTGATGCATCAACCTGGAAGCATTTTTCACCATTTCTATCCAAGTACATGAACCCTTTCTGAGGCTTTTCAACATATGTATTCTCTTGAAACTCCATGCCTTCAGGAAGAGCAGGACTGTCCTTTTTTGCTTTTGCTAAACCAGCTGGCTTTTTCAGTTTATCCTTTCCTATTTTGTGAAAGGAAGTCAGTAGGGTTGCTATCTCAGACCTGGGTATTAATTGCATCGCATCAGCTCTAGCAAGTAGTCTTAGCAGCTCATCTTTAACTTGATTTCGAGCAGTAGACCTTTCCTTCTGCTTAATGAGCACTGCCACTTGCTTCCATTCCTCATAACCCAGTTTGTATAGTTGATTTAGCTCCACAGAAGGTGTCTCACCATTTCTCAATACAAACTCGAGAATAATGATCCCTTGAGCTGAACTCAACTTAAGTGAGAGAATTTGAGAAGAGAAGAATGATTTTGTATAACAATCCATTATGTTCTCCTCCTTTGGTTGATCTTCCATCAGAGGTTCTTCTTCCTCTTCTTCCTTAGGCACTATAGGCAGCTTAAGTTTAGCTAACTCTTCGTTTTGTTTTCTGATCTGCTCAACCCAAGCCCTTTCTCTCGCTTCCTTTTCACTGACTAACACAGCTTGAGCATTTACTTGTCTTTCTCTTAGCTCAGCAACGGATATCCCAAGCTAGTCAGCTTCCTCTTGTTCTATTCTTCTAACTGCCAGCAGTGACATTCTTTCTTGTATAGTCATTTTATTTGCAGAATCGTCATCTGAGGCAGATGATTCACTAAGAATCATTTTCCTTTTCTTCTGTTGAGGGAGTTGTTCTGATTCTCCTGAGTTGACCATAGCTGGTCTTTTCCCTTTTGCTTTGTCAGTCAGCTCAGTATCTTTTTTTGTTGTTTTCTCCCCCTCAAGTTGATCATCTGCTCTCTTAGCAAAAAATAATAAAGCTTCAGCTTCAGCTTCACCTTCTTGAACCTTCTCCCCCTTTTTGTCATCATCAATAGGGTTTGAAGGTCGTTGTTGATGGAGAGAAGCAACTGCAGACTTCAGATTTGCCACTTCAATATCCAGAGCATCTAGCCTCAGCAACAAATGCTTCTTGGCTTTCTTTCTTTTGAAATGAAGGATCTCAAACTGACTTTTCAGAAATGTGATAATTGAATCAAAGTCAGCTTGTAAAGGTTGAGACTTGGGTACATCATCCAAGGGTTGGTGTGGACCCTCAAATTCATGTGCACCAGAGTTTGGACCCTGTGATTCATCCTGACTTGAAGATGAAACATTGACAGGTCGTGCACTAGAGTGTGAGAAGTGAATAGAACGAATAGGGCTAGAAACGTGAAGTGTATGGGTTGGTGGTTGGCTTTTGGGTATAGAGGGGGGTGATTGACCCTGGGGATTGGTCATATGTTCAATGTAACCTGAATGTGTCTGTTCAGGCACAGAAGTAGGCTCTCCCATGGCACGAGTAAGTGTGGGCTGAGTAGACACCACACCCGGTTTAGGCTGTTGGGTTTTAAAGAGCCTTGAGGTTGACACCTTGAGAGTATGTGTCTCCCCCTCAACTCCTGCCAGAGGGATCAATGTGATCTCAGCTCCAGTGATGCCTTTAGGAGTGGCACCACCTTTGGCAGTTTTTCTTTGGTATGTATGGATATTCTCCCTAGTAGCAGTGGGCATACTAGGGGTGGCTTCAGATTGGAATTGTAGATGGAATGAAGGTGGTGGAGATGGGTTAGACTGAGTTGGTTCCACTGCAGTCTTATCTCCAAAGGTAGATGGAGAAAAATGAGAAGAAAGAGAAAGTGGAGAGGTCTTACCAGAGGTGGCTGCAGTGTAAACTGTTTCAGCCTGGCCAGAGTTCTCAGCTTGAACTTCTGTGTCAGCTTGAGAAGCTCCCCCTTGATTTGATTCCTCTTCTTCACTTTCCGATGAAGCTCCCTCAACAACCAAAAGCATTGGACCACTTAAACCCTCTTGCTCAGGAAAGATGTCATTGTTAAACATCTTAGAACTGAGACTAGGAACAGGGAACACATCCCATCCAGCTTCATATAAGTCCCCCAACTCAGCTTCAATCACCAGGGACAAGTACCTTATGAAAGGCACATGAAGATCCCTGGTGGTCTTCAGTACTTGGACCTAGAGCTCGTTGAAAATGAGCTGTGCATAGTCGATACGGCGATCAAAGAACATGTTGTACAGCAGCTGCATTTTGAACTCGTTCACCTGATCCAAGCCTCCAACCTTCGTTCCCAGTGAACGTACCACTGTGGAAACCATAAAGCCCCAGCTGGTGGGAAAAGTGGCCTTCTTAATCACCCCTTCAGTTTGAGGGTGACCCATCTGAGGTAGAACTAACCTCGCCACTTATCGACTCACGGTGGGCTCGAACACATCTTGAACAAGGAGTCGAAGAACATCCCTTAGCCCTTGAACCGTGATGGCCACTGTTCTATCGCCATTAAGAACAGTGCCAATGATCTCTCCTCTGTTCTGGTTAAATGTGCACGTGTACCAGAACTCCAAAAGGTGATGTGGAACGATGTGAACAGGCGCTCCAATGAAAGCAAATGCCAAAGGGCATTTCCGAATATAAGCAACCCATGCTTCATATCCTCTCCCCTGTTTCCTCGCAGGGATATCAAGACATGTACGCTGATTGTTGATTTTGATCAGCGGTAATCCGTTGTTTTTCAACGCAGCACCACGAACCATTCGATCACTGAGAATGAGATTGGTTCCTTTCATCGATGAAATTGCATATTACACTGAGTAACTAATTTCGTTGCACTGAGCAATGATCTTCGCACCGAGCGAGTTAGGATTTCAAAGTCGATGGAACTAGGAATTGCACGTAGCAAATTTGTTGAAAGGTATATAGGCAGATGAGAGGTTTAGAAATGAGAAGTTGAAGCGTAAACCTCTAAAATGCGGTTAAGGTCGTTATATATACCTTTTCGAGGAGAGAGAAAAATTACCGTTGGAATCCCTTTTTAATCCGTTACGCCAAAAAATTACGGCTTGATGGAACAGTTAGAGGGTAGAAACACATCATTCTCCAACGGATACAAGTGTAAAATAATAATATTAACAAATAATAAGATTATAAACACTTTGTAAATATATCAATACACAATTGATATACGATACGAATTGAAACTGATTCAAATACGTATGGACAGAAAAAATTAATAACACTTAGTAATTAATTCATAAATTGGACACACCAAGCTGAGTAAACATATTACTCAGTCTAAGTCAAGCACTCAGCTTGATTCAAGCACTCAGCTTGATTCAAGCACTCAGCTTGATTCAAGCACTCAGCTTGAGATTGATACTCAGCTTGAGTAGAGCACACAGCTCAGGCTCAATGACACTTAGTCATTTTTGTTTAAGACTGACTTAAACATGTAATTTTAGCTACACTAAGTAGGTAAAATATGTTTGGAACTTACCAAACGTGTGAACCAATCACACATTGTGAGTTAAGCACATAGCTCAGACTCAATGACACGTAGTCATTTTGTTCGAGACTAACTCAAACTAACATTTCAATCACACTGAGTAGTTGAATTATGTTTGGAACTGACCAAACGTGTGAACCAATCACACATTGTGAGTTAAGCACATAGCTCAGACTCAATGACACGTAGTCATTTTGTTCGAGACCAACTCAAACTAACATTTCAACCACACTGAGTAGTTGAATTATGTTTGGAACTGACCAAACGTGTGAACTCATTATTCAGTTTGACATATAGATCAGTTTATGAAAACTTATTTATAAACTGTGCACCCAGCTTAAGACACTTAGTCTCTGTCAAACTGAGAACTCAAATTTTAGACACTTAGCTAGGGGTTGAGCATACCCAATTCACTTAGCAGATACATAAACCTCTTTTCATCAAGGGGCTTAGTAAAGATATCTGCTAATTGGTCATCAGTGGAGATAAATTTAATGTCAACTTTACCTTTTTCCACGATGTCCCTTATGAAATGATGTCTAATTTCAATATGCTTGGTTCTTAAGTGAAATACTGGATTGTAAGTGATGGCTATTGCACTTTGGTTATCACAGAAGATAGGAGTTTTCTTGAAACTCATCCCAAAGTCCTGAAGCTGATGCTGCATCCACAAGATTTGAGCACAACAGCTCCCTGCTGCAACATACTCAGCTTCAGCAGTTGAAGTAGCCACTGAGTTCTGTTTCTTACTAGTCCAGCTTACTAATTTACCTCCAAGCAATTGACATCCTCCAGTAGTTGATTTTCTATCTAACTTGCACCTAGCATAGTCATCATCAGAAAAACCAACTAACTCAAATCCAAAATCCTTTGGATACCAAAGACCTAGATTTGGTGTACCTTTAAGGTACTTAAAGATCCTTTTCACAGCTAAAAGATGTGATTCTTTAGGATCTGCCTGATATCTTGCACAAACACATGTAGCAAACATGATATCAGGTCTACTAGCTGTCAAATAGAGTAATGAACCTATCATTCCTCTATAGTTAGACTGACACACAGGCTTACCATCTGAGTCTTTACTCAGCTTGACAGCTGGTGTCATGGGTGTTCTCGTGGTTGAACTTGAATCAAAACCATATTTCTTTATCAAATCCAAAACATATTTGCTTTGATTGATGAAAATTCCATCAGGCTTTTGTTGAATTTGTAGGCCTAGGAAATATGTCATCTCACCCATCATACTCATCTTGTCCTTTTGTGACATTATTTTGGAGAACCAATCACACAGAGACTCATTTGTAGAGCCAAAAATGATGTCATCCACATAGATTTGTACAAGAATTATCTGTCCTTTACTCTTTTTAATAAAGAGTGTCTTATCTATACTGCCTCTGGTAAAATTCATGGATATTAGATAAGTGGACAGTGTATCATACCAAGCTCTTGGAGCTTGTTTAAGACCATACAAAGCCTTGTCCAACTTATAGACATGATGTGGAAACTTTGAACTTACAAAGCCAGGAGGTTGTTTCACATAGACTTCCTCCTGAAGTTTTCCATTCGGGAAAGCACTTTTCACATCCATTTGATAGACTTTGAAGTCTTTATATGCTGCATAAGCCAGGAACAGCCTTATAGCTTCAATTCTAGCAACAGGGGCAAAGGTCTCATCATAATCAATTCCTTCTTCTTGCCTATACCCTTGTGCTACCATCCTGTCTTTGTTCCGAACTATCACTCCATCCTTGTCCATTTTTTTTCTATAGACCCACTTAGTGCCTATAATTGTATGATCTTCAGGGGCAGGGACAAGGGTCCAGACTTTATTCCTCTCAAACTCATTTAATTCCTCTTGCATAACATCAATACAATCCTCATCTGCTAAGGCTTCCTCAATCTTCTTTGGTTCCATCTGAGACAGAAAACCAAAGTGAGCAGCATAGTTAGCTGTAGCCTTAGATCTGGTCATGACTTTCTCTTGGACATTTCCAATGATTTGATCTTGAGGATGATCTTTGAGGAATTTAAATGTGGTAGTTGGAGAGTCTGGTTCTGAATCTGAGTGATGTTGAGAACCTCGAGGTGAACTTATCTCCTCAGTCTCAACAGCAGCATTGTCAACAAACTGATTATCACTAAGATTCTCAGTCGGAGTGACTTCAGCTCCAAAAGGATTGACGAACTCATCATCTTTCTCAGCTTAAGAATCCTTTGAAGCTTGTGATGATTTCATTGATGAACACACATCATCATCACTATCATCTCCTATGACATACATAGGATTTGATAAGTTGGTTTCCTTAGGCCGTTCAAGCTCACTCAGACTGACCAAGTCAGCTTGACTTTTATTTTGATCAACACTGTCTTCATCAAATGAGACATGAATTGATTCTTTTATGGCCTTTCTCCTAGAGTTATATACTCTATATGATTTGTAGATTGAGGAATAACCAACAAATATTCCAGGATCAGCTTTGGGTTCCAACTTATGGAGCTGATCTCTTTGATTCAGCACATAGCATTTTGAACCAAAGATTTGGAAATAACCTATATTGGGCTTTCTAGACTTATACATTTCATATGAAGTCTTTCCATGTCTTTTGACAATGATTGACCTATTCTGAGTATAGCAGGCTGTACTAACAGCTTCATCCTAGAAATAGAGTTTCAATCCTGACTCACATAGCATTGTCCTTGCAGCCTCAATTAAGGTTCTATTTCTCCTTTAAGCAACTCCATTTTGTTGTGGAGTTCTGACAGATGAGAAATTTTGTAATATTCCTTTTTGTTCACAGAAGCATTCAAGGGTTGAGTTCCTGAACTCAGTCCCATGATCACTTCTGAGTTGCTTTACGGACAAACCTTTCTGCAACTCTTCCCTTTTGATGAAACTTATTATCTCCAAGGCAGCCTCACTTTTGGCTTTTAGGAATATTACCCAGGTGAATCGTGAGAACTCATTTACTATCACCAGAGTGTACTTCTTGCCACTTAGGCTTGGAGTACTTATGGGTCCAAACAGATCCATATGCAACATATGCAATGGGTCTGTTATTGAAAAATTTTGCTTTGATTTAAAGGACCCTTTATGGTGTTTCCCTTGTTCACAAGCTAAACACAATTTGTCTTTAACAAATGTGATTTTTGGTAATCCAGAGACTAACTCTTTATTGGACAGCATATTTATATTTTTAAAGTTCAAATGAGACAAACGTTTATGCTATAACCAACTCAGCTCAGGAACAGAATGGGAATACAAGCAGGTTTCATTATTGGGATCAGCAGAATTAAGATCAAGTAGATACACATCCCTTTATCTTTTATCTATTAATACAGGCTTTCCCTTAGCATTATAAATTGTTCCTGCTTTCTTCCTAAAAGTAACAACATTGTCCTCATCACACAATTGACTGATACTAATCAGGTTGTGTTTGAGGCCTTTGACATATGCAACTCTCTGGAAAGTGACTTTACCAGCTTGCATCTTCCCATAGCCTTTGGTTCTTCCATGGGAGTTGTCACCAAATGTTACTTTAGGACCTTTATCTTCCTGGAAATCACTGAGAAGTCCTTTCCACCCGGTCATGTGCCTTGAACATCCACTATCCAAGTACCATTTACTTGAACCCTGCACATGATATAAAAACTAAACACATTAGTTTTGCTTGGGAACCCACTTCTTGGTGGGTTCAGATGAGGAGCACTTAGCAGCTTCATCTTGTTGAATTGACTGCTCAGCTTAAGCAGGAACTGAATCCTGTGTAGGCTGATCAGTTTGTTCTTGCTCAGGCCTTGAGATTTCAGCATCACAGTCCTTAGCCTCATGACCTCTACTTCTGCATTTATAGCATCTCCTTCTTCCAATGATGACAGGAGGTAGAATGTCTAACAATCCTTGTGAGAATTTGCTCTCAGTTTTTGGATTGTATGTGGTGGATAACTTCTCAACTTTCTTTGCAAGTTGATTCACCTGATGATCACTGACTTTGGAGTTACTTTTGTCAGGTCTCTGTTTGTTATCCTTCTGATGAGAAGATTGACTAACAACCTTCTTTTCCATGACTTTGAACTTACCTTTGTCATGTCTACTGGACTCACCAGTTTCAACAGGTTTGGACTTACCACTGTTGATCTTCTTGGACTTACCAAGATCAACAACTTTGGACTTACCATTGTTGTGATTTGACCTCTGACTTACAGTGGTCTTCCTATTCTTATAACTTCTCTCCAAGCCAGATAGAGAGTTTTTTCTTTTGAAAGGATTTGGATTAAGCCTTTCTATGACTGAAGTTCTTTGAACAGGCTGAGTGCCTAATCTGTCCATCACAGACTTACCATGTTGTTTGGATGTTGAGCACTCATTACCATGATCTTTGGCCTTAACAAACATATTGAATTTTAGGCTTGGATCATGTCTTTTATCTGAGGCTGACTTCTAAGACTTAATTAGTTGTCTATCTTCCTCAGAATATGTACTTGCTATCTCATCATCAGCTACATAAGCTGCTGTTTGATAGTCACCTCCAAGTACAACCTTCACCTGTTTAGGTATCTGTTGGTTTATGCACTGTTCAGCAAGCTTTGATGACTTACACCAAGACTCAGTGACCTTTTGGAGTTGATCAGCTTTGTCTTTAGCTTCCTGAAGTTCTTCACTAAGAAGTTTGTTAATATGTCTGTGACATTCAAGGTCACACTGTGCTTTCTTGCCAACATCAATGAGAAATTGATTTTCCTTAATCTCATCTTTAAGTTGAGTTATTTCAGCTTTGAGGTCGGTCTGAGACTTAAGGCTGGTCTTGAAATCATTTAGCAGATAATCGAATGCAAGACCCTTTTCTTCATCAGTGTAAGAGTAGAAATTACTGACCTTATACATGGAAGCAGGATCCCAATCACTGAGCTTGCTGTTTTCCTTAGCTTCCTTCATGTCAGCTTCAAAGATTGATTCGGACATACCATAATCAACCTCATCGATTTCTATCTCTTCATCTTCTTGAGCCATCAGACATACATCATCATCTGATGTAGATGATTCTGTATCCTATGTTTCAGCAATTAATCCTTTTGCACTGGGTTTGTCTTCAGGCTTTCCTTTCTTGAGCTGAGTATATTTCTTCTTGTATTTATCAGCTCTGTAAGCATTCTTATCAACAACTGATGTTGATTCCACCTTCTTTGATCTGCACTCAGCAGCAATGTGTCCCTTTTTCTGACAATTGAAGCACACAACATTCTTGGAATCAAAAGAACTCTTTCCTTTGCCCCTATCAGATCTTCCTCTTCCCCTTTGAGCTCTTCTCAAACGTCTGGCTAACATTTCCATTTGCTCAGTGATATTCTAAACATCATCAGTATCACTTGAGTCTGAGTCTGAGTGGTCAGCTTGAGATTCTGACTCAGTCTCAGATTCAACAACTAGTGCCTTGGGACTTTTCTTCTTCTTTTTCTGTGCAACTAATGCAATATCAGTTTTATCCAAGGACTCCTTCAGTTGTTGTTGAGAAGATTTCTTGTGTTCAGTGATCTGTTCATGATTCAGCAAGAACCCATAGAGAGACTGTAGGTTGTACACGTGTAGTGTTCCTCCAGCCCTCAGTGCCGTAGTTACATCATTAAACCTTTCTGGTAACACATCCAGAAATTTTAGCACCAGTTCAGCTTCATCTTTCTTTACACCCACACTTAGTAGGTCATTTATCAAGCAGTGAAACCTTGTGAACAAATCTGACAAGGTTTCATTCTTCTTTGAAAAGAAGTTTTCATAGGATCTATTCAAATGATTTTTCTTGTGCTGCTTGACCAGATCAGTGCCTTCATACGTGACACTCAGCGTATCCCAGATATCTTTTGCAGTTTGACACCCAGTCACCGTGCGCAAGATTTCATTTGACAGGGCATTCGCTAGAACACTTTTAGCCTTATCATCTAGATTGAAAAGTTTCCAATCTTCATCAGTCCATGATGCAACAGGCTTTCTTGTTTCCTTTTCAGATCTGCCAGGAGACAAATCACTGACAGTGGCAGGAATCTTGGGGATAATTGGTCGTTTAGTGACAACATCCGACATACGGTTGTCAATGGACATGAGGAACAGCATGGCTCTGAACTTCCACATAGGATAGTCAGATCCATCAAATATGGGACAGCCTTTGGCGGACATCTGTGGAAAGTTTGAAGAATTGTTGCTTGTAGACATTGTCAACTTTCTCAAAATCTAGAACTTTCAACTAATGAAATCGTTCAGCCTGCTCTGATACCAGTTGTTGGTCCCTTGTATGAGAGAGTAACAACAAGTAACAGGTGTGTAGAAGGGGGGTTGAATACACTTTCTGCGGAACTTGAACAAATCAAATAAAAGTGTTACACACAGTAAATCAAACCACAATCAATCGAATGCTTTTATTAAGAACATGATTACAATGCTTTGAATAAGAAGATGATTACAATAACTATCAAGTAAGCAACTCTTGATATATAACCACCTAATATAAATCTCTCAATCTCTCAAACTTAGCTATCTATAATCAACTTATGATTATAGATATTGACGACTCTCTAAACAGGATTTCACACAGATTGACAACTTACCAATATCACAACTGATGTGATAGTTCGAACACACGAACACTTGGGCAATCTGTGAGTTTTTCTTGATCACGTTGAACTGACAAACAGTAATCAAGATTCGTAACACATACGGTGAGGTGAGGTTTGGCTCTGCAACACTTACTTGTTTATGAATCAAAGTCGTACCTCTAAACTTATCAGAAGATAAGTATTTATAATCATGTGCCTACGGTTCCTAACAAACTAAGACTCAACTTAATTCGCTAACTAACTCTCGGATAATCCGGAATCTTAAATCTTGAATCTTCTATCTTCAATCTTGATTCTGGAGTCTTTTTATCCGCGTCGTAGATATAGAGAGAGAGATAAATATGAATTTAAAACACATTTAAATTATCTTTAAACTGACTTTTTCACTCGGACTGAGTTACTCAGCTTGAAACTCATCAAGCTGAGTTATTCGAGAACAAATCTGAATTCATACATGAACTAACACGTACATTGATAAACTCATCCTTAGAAGTCTAACTTAGTTGACTAAAACATATTTAGAAACTCTGTCGAGCTGACTCTGCTTTTGAGCTGAGTCACTCAACTTGAAACACATCAAGCTAATTACTCGATATATACCTTATGTGACATACACAGATTATTAAACATATTAATAAACAAACTAAGATATAATATAAACTGATCAACATATGCTCAGCTTATACTCAGCTTATACTCAGTCTGAATCACTCTAAGTGTTCAGTCTGACTAAGCTTCATAATTCTGTTTAAGTTATATGTAGAACTCATCTTACAAACTTAACTTTGTCTCATCAAATTCAAACAGATGAGATCATTTTCCCAACAATTGGTTCTCGCAGTTCGTACGAAAAACAGTTCTCATTTGAACCGTCCCCTATATATATATATATATATATATATATATATATATATATATATATATATATATATATATATATATATATATATATATATCTTTTACATATAACTCGTCTTAAAGTATAAGTAGGTGTACATGCATCATGCTATTTTTATACATAATTGTTTTAAAGATATAGATACACAACCTTATTATATTTATTTAAAAGTAACTTTGATGATGCATTAATGCATTATAAAGTTATTTTCTTTTAAAAGTACGCATAAATACATATAATATTAGTATACCTTTAGTTTTTACATACTACTACGTAATATTATATTTATAATTTTTAGAATCATACACACACTCATACATATAATCGTATATATATATATATATATATATATATATATATATATCTTGCATTTCTTATAACTTACATTAGGATTTACCAACTTCATCATTTTTGAATAAAAGATAAGATAGGTTTATGCATGTTTATGTACTTTTAGTCTTTGTACATTTGCAAATCCTTGGTTATTACCCATCATTTTCACCAATCTTCTTCATTAAGAAGAGTAAAGATAACCACATGCATGTTTATTGCCATACAACATTTGGTAGGATCAAATCCATACTTCAAATGGTAGGATAAAGTCTTTTAATCGGATTGTTACATGCATGTGTTTATAAACTTATCTTCTTGAGTTTTTGATTCTTGTATTCAAGAAGATAATAAGAGAAAAAGATGATGAAGATGGTGGATTTTGCAAGGGACAACAAGTGTACAAGAACTAGTACTAAAGGTTGGTGATTTTACCTTCAAGATAGCTCTCACTTAGAAGAAAAGAAGTGGTTCCTCCTTGAATTTCTTGTGTTGTTATGAAGTTGGATTTAGAGAGAAAGTGAGGTAGTAAGTGAGAGTAGGTGCAAATGTGAAGGAGGTTGATGGTGGTATTTATAGGCAAAAAGTGAAGGAGAGGGGGGGGGGGGGGGGAGTTACGGCCGAAAGGGGTGGGGGGTGGGGGGGGGGGGGGGGGGAGGGTAGTGAGGTTGAGGTGGTGATGATTATGGGGTGGAGTGTAAGGATGGTAAAAATGATGTAGGTTGACTTTTATTATTTTATTATTATTATTATTAATAATATTATTATAATGTAAGATAAACATATTTTCTATGTTTATTATTACATTACATTTTTTTTAATATAATGTACACATAAAAATGTACTTTGCTACTTATTTTAATTTTGCGTATATAAAATATTTCGGGCATTTTTACGCGTAATAGGATTTCTAGGTGAGACGTCAGAACTTTTGTAAGGACTAGGACTTTTATTTATTTAATTTAAGCTACGAAGGTTATTTCTAAATTATCGCAATTTTTATCGAATTCTAATTTAAAGTTTTTAGGACAAACCTTTTTATAATTTTTGGTGATAGTTGTCACAATATATATATATATTTAATATTCTTGCATCAAAATATATATTAATTACAATAGTGATCAAAATACATAAATACCCTTATGGATAAGATCTTGATCATTTAAATCTTGTGGTTGTAAATGCTTCTTGCACTTCTCGCAATAATAATGTTTCTCGTATGAACCCTCCCTTAGTACTTGTAATCTTCAAGTTCAACATATAATATTAGTATTATCTAACCGTCTCATATGACTTATAAGTCAAAGTATATAAACAATATTACCCCAAAGTTTCATATAACATAATATTCGACAAATAATAATATTTAAATATTTCAATTTTATTGTAACATTCAGACTTCATTCGTAAGCATCATTCCCTCCTCCGTACTCGCCACCACAACTATTCACTATCATTGTTCTTTGATCGCCGCCGCTGCATTGCGCGGGTATATATATATATATATATATATATATATATATAGGCAAAAGTTCAAACGAGAACTGTTTTTCATACGAGAACCGCGAGAACCAATCTGAGCCGTCCAATTCCTCCTCCTTCAATGACATTGTCCACCCATGAATTCCTCACATGCACCATGCCCCACTTGATCCCCCCACGCTCCACATCCATGAATTCCACTTTATCAAATCAACTGCTAAGATTGGTCTCGCAGTTCTCGTACGAAAAACAGTTTTCGTTTGAACCGTCTCTTATATATATATATATATATATATATATATATATTGGAGGGTTCCATTGAGAACCGATTTTAGTGCGAGAACCGCGAGAACCAATCTTAGCCGTTGAATTGATAAGTGGAATTCATGGATGGAGAGCGTGGGGGGATCAAGTGTGGCAGGGTGTATGTGAGGAATTCATGGGTGGGCAATGACATTGAAAGAGTGGGAATTGAACGGCTCAGATTGGTTCTCGCGGTTCTCACAATAAAAATGGTTCTCAATGGAACTTCTTCCTATATATATATATATATATATATATATATATATATATATATATATATATATATATATATATATATATGAGAGAGAGAGAGAGATCTAGAGATAACACTCTTTAAATGAAGAATGGTGATAACAATTATCCACCAATCAACAAAAAGGGCAAAATTGAAATCGCAAGCCTCATTTCTCTCTTATAAGAACTTTCCATAGATAACTTTTTTTTTACATCATTGATTTTAAAATATATATATCTCTCACATAAATAATAATTAAATCATAAAAATTATACCATTAAATTTGTGTTTAAATCCTCTTTAATTTGATTTAAGTTTTGATATATTATGCAAATAAGATGCAATCCTAACATTTTTTATGCAATCAACCCAAAAAAGTTTTTGTTGAAAAGATAATGTTAAAATAAGAATGATGAAAGTCATTATAACTTGAATATTTACACAAAGCAAATAAAAACAGATGCAACACACACCAATCTAAAATTACTTCATTCCAATACAAATAAGATGCAATCGTTAGATGCCGTCTTAATTTTTTTGATGCAATCAACACAAAAAAAACCTCTATTGAAAATAAAATTTTCAAATAAAAACTTTGAAACAGTAGAACAGTATAATGGAAGACAAATAACTTCAATAATTACACAAATGCAAATAAAAATATATGCAACACATACAAATCTAAAATACTTCATTATTATGAAATCGTATGAATCAAACAACCTCAATGATAATTTTTTTAAAAACTAATCATACATAACACACTTTGTTATGGAAGTTCATTATTAATTTGTTTGGCACTAACACAAGCATACTATCAATACAACAAAACTTTATCAATGCTAATTAGGTGGGTAACATTTATTTTGATTTTAGGAAGTACGATGAACCAAAATCATACATATAAACCAACACCATAAATTATGAAACAATAATAAAATGTTATAAAATATCATTTGATGGGTGTTGCAAAACCATCTAAGGAGTACAATCAAACAAGCATAAAAACAAAACAAAAAATGCATTTACAATTGTCAACGTGATATTTTTCATTGAAAAAAAATGAACAAGAAGAGGAGATAAATAAGGAAAGTGAGAAAGATAAATTTTGTTTTTATCATAAAATACCCTTTCGGGTAATTTGTAGTTTACTAAAATAAGAAAAACAAAGAAAATATATTAGCCATTGATTAATTTGATCTTATGGCTACTAGGTGTTCTTACCATTCTTAAGATAAGAGGTGTTCTTATTTGATCTCACCTCTCTCTCTCTCTCTATATATATATATATATAATATTCTGATGTGAAATTAGAAGGATAACATGCCATTAGAATTTTGTTTATGGATCCAGTAAGTTGTTTCTTTCGCTTGATAAATATATTATATATAAAGAAAAGATAAGGTGACGACTTCATGTATATTGTTCTCCATTTTGGCGCTTTTGGAGGTAAATTTACGTTTTAGGATCTCAAAACCTTCCATTTATAAAAGCATATATATACACCATCTTTTGTGTTTGTAATATTGTATGTTACAATTATGCCTAAATATAAATTTGGAATGAAATCATCATATCCTTTTTTCTTGGTTTCATTTCTTTGGGTTTTTATTGCAAGCAATGTAGCATTTTTGTCATGTAAAGGAGGGATTACTAGCTCGTTTATTAGAAAAGAAGAAAAAAGTATAGACATGCCTCTTGATAGTGATGTCTTTCGTGTTCCTCGTGGTCATAATACTCCTCAACAGGTACGTTTTATAAACCGTTACATTCATAAAATTAGTTAGCAGTCCGGTCCTAACATATTTAGGCCCGAGAGACCCCTAAAACAACAATCTATAAAACCTTTAAAACACAAAGTAGAAGTTATTGATACATATAAAAAATTAGACCTATTTATCTTGAAAGGAAAGAAATGAAAGATTCAACCACAGGGCAAACCATTTTCTAATAGGTGGTGTAATTAAAATAAAGGTACCACTCTTTCACTCTTTGAGCACAAGTTACTAACTGTTAAATCATAAACATGCTTAAAGTACACATACAAACTTACAAAAATACTTCTTAAAAATCAATATTCCAAACATAAAAAAGTCATTGAAAAGTACCATATAGGTTTTGTGAGGTTCATATCCTCAACACTTTAACTTGACCATATATAGCTTTCCTTTACTTAGTTATTCTCTCCTCTCTCTCTCTCTCACTCTCACTCTCTCTCTCTCTCACTCTCACTCTCTCTCTCTCACTCTCTCTCTCTCTCTCTCTCACATTGCTTCTTAAGAATCAAAGTGTATAGGAAAGCCAAAGAATCAAAATAGTCCGTACGGTTATATGTTGATTCATCAAAGATGAGAAAGGATCATGGTGTGCGACAAAAAGATACGGGGACATGTTTGTGTTGTCTTTGTGTTCATCATATCATCTTCGGCGCTCAAAGAGAGCAGACGTGATAGCAGCGAAGCGGCAAACCCATGGTTCAAGAGGATATAGGTGGGGATAGTTGAGGCCTGTTCTCGTAGTGTTCGTCGGTAAATTTTGATCTAGTTTTTAGGAATGTAGAGATAGTTTCCACAAACAAGTATAAGCAATGTTTGAGTTTCCAAATTCAAGTTTCCATCATTTCCAAGTTTTTAGCTTTTATTTAACTAGGCTAAAAGTAGGGGTGTTTACAGGATGGGGAAATTCAATGTTTGAGATCATGTTTGTTTTTTCAAATAAGACCTTATTTTAAGAAAAGGTCTGCGGGCGGAAAGACGTTTTCAATAAGATTATTTGTTTTTCCGTAGACATAAGGTCTGCAAACATCTTATTTCAGCTTATCCTAATAAGCTAAAAAAAGTGTTTCTTAGGTCTTATTTTTCCCCATCTACACACATACATCGATAGCCCTAACACCGCCGACCGCCACCACCGCCCGCCACCGCCGCCGAACACCACCGCCGCCGCCGACCACTGCCGACCGCCACCACCGCCGCCACCGACCGCCACCCCCACCACCGTGGCGGTGACGGTTGGCGGAGGCGGTTGGTGGTGGTCGGTGACGACTGTTGGTGGTGGTCGGTGGTGGTGGTGGTCGGTGGCCGTTGGTGGTGGTCGGTGACGGTGATGGTCGGTGGCGCGGTTGGTGGTGGTCACCGGCGGTGGCGGTGGTGGTGGCCGGCAGCGGTGGCGGGCGGTGGTGGTGGTGGCGGTCGGCGGTGGTCGGGGACAACGGTTGGTGGTGGTCACGGGCGGTAGTGGTGGTCGGCGACAGCGGTTGGTGGTGGTTGGCGACGACAGTGTGGTGGTCGGTGGCGGCGGTATTGGTGGTCGTTGGTGGTGGTCGGCGGCGGCGGCGGTGGTCGGAGGTGGCGGTGGCGGTTGGCGGAGGTGGCGGTTGGTAGTGGTGATGGTGGTGGAAATGGCGATTGGTAAATATAGTAAATAAGACATTTTTTAAAATTAAAAAAACAAACAATATTTTTTCGCAGATTTTCGCAGACATAAGACCTTTTAAAATTTAGCTTATCCAATAAGTTCTTCGCAGACATGGCCTAAGACCTTAACAGCTTATGTTTTCAAAAAACAAACAACACCTAAGAAATTGAGATCCGCCTGTACATGATGGGTTTGATTAAAAACTAGAAAATGAAGTTATTTCATGATAAAATAAAAACAATTAACACTAGAAAATGAAACTAAAAGTATAGGAAATTGAAGTCGCTACTCATTGACAAGTTATGAGTATTATCTTATTGGAGTCGTCGATCGTAAATGTGGAATGACTCGATCAAGGTCTTCAAAGAAAGTGGATAACAAAATTAATGGAAAGAGGGTGTGAACAAAGAAAAAAGGGCATATGATGGAGATTTTTTTATGATTTTTATCATAAAATATTAATAAATATTTTTCTTAAAAAACTATATATATACGAGGCGAACCGAATAGCCGTGACCGTGAAATATTAATAAATATATGTTTCATATGCGTTACTTCCATTCGTATTTTAACATCCCCTACCTAAAAGTAGGTTTTACTTCTCTTATTGGACTATTATCATTTGTATGTATGTGCTATATAAGTATAACAAGCAGAAATTCTTAGGCTCTCTCAGTCCATGGGCCTTTTGTACTTGCTCTATCTACCCAAGACCCTGTTAAACGAGCTAGCATGCCATTATTGATTAGTTTTTATAATTTTTGCAAGAATATCATCCATCATAATATGTCTTGTGATAGTACAAAAATCAGGGTTCAGTCCTCTATGAGTAAAACATATTGGATGGCTCATAATATTTGTAACGACCACGAAAGAAACTAGTTATGCCGCATACTCTGTTAGTGGCAGACCCAAGTGTAAGTCGGCGGAGGTACGAGATATCAGTCAAATTTATCTGAGTAGTGTAATTTTTTTTTTGAGGCGGTGTTACCATTTCGTAGTGTAAATTTCGATTTTTTTGAGTCAGTACTACGTACCATCCATTTCAAATGGTGCCACCACCCATTTGAAATCTGGGATCCGTCTCTGTTGACAAATTAAAACATGGTAAAACAAGAAAACCCCTTGAAAATATATTTGCTTAGTAATTATGTGATTTTTTTAATCTTAATACAAGGTTCATATAACACAAGGAGATCATATTGGAAAATCAGTGATTGTGTCTTGGGTAACTGAAAAGGAACCTGGTTCAAGCACTGTGCTTTATTGGAGTCATAATAGCAGCCACAAACAAGAAGCCAATGGAAAGTTTAATAGCTACAAGTACTACAACTACACTTCTGGTTATATCCATCACTGCACCATTCATAATCTAAAGGTTAAATTTTATTATTGCATTCACTACATTTTTATTCGAGTCGACTCTAATATTCTGTTTTTCAAAGGAAAGAAAAGAATTTGGAAGAAAAACTAGAAAAATTACGTTCCCTAGTTTCATTTAATGAAAGAAAGGGAGGGGTTTAGAGAGAGTTTAGGCTTATTTTACTTGAATTCTTTCTTTTCCTCTCCGTTTTAAACTCGAGAACAGTTCGTGGGTGGGCAGTGATATTGAAAGAGGGAGAATTGAACGGCTAAGATTGATTCTCGCGGTTCTCACAGTTCTCGCACTAAAAATGGTTCTCAATGAAACTTCTTCCTATATGTATATTTCTAAATTAATTTGAAGTACTGTTTGTTCTTGAAGTATGATACCAAATACTACTACGAGATTGGGATTGGAAAAACAAGAAGGATCTTTTGGTTTACTGTTCCTCCAAAGATTGGCCCAGATGTCCCCTACACCTTTGGAATCATAGGTAATCTTTTATACTTATAAACTAGTTGGATGATCTGTGTACTTAAATGTAGCTTGTAAAAAATGTTAAATATCTATGTAACATATAATAAAGAATAAATAAAAATATATAAAGCAGTTTCAACAAAGGAAATCACATTAATAAAAATAATATCTATCAAATTTGAATAAGGGTTAACTAAATCAACATATCTAAACCCTTTAGATTTGAACTTACAAAACAGAAAATAATTAGTATGAAAGTATCTATTGTGAATTATAAAACCAACATAGCCATAATCATATTTTATTTGTTTTCTTCAAGGACTGGTAAGAACTAACAATAAATGAAGCGCTACAAACCTTCAAATTCTACGTGTGCCATGAGTAATTTTAAAAGCATATTTAAATATTTAATGGATAAAAAATTAAGCTAAAATACTCCAATTTAAGCTCATCTATTTTTTTCAACAAATTCTGACGTGGATCCTTCAAAATCACTGAAATTCTCTCTTTCTTCTCTCCCAAATTGCTAGAGAAACTCTCCAAATAGTTCTAAATGAATAATGGTAAGTGATTATGCATTTATATGTTAATTTTACATTTTCGGTCTCAAAACTTTAGTTACTCTCACTTTGCTACATAGCTACTATGGGACTAATCTAAATAACGTATCTACAAGGCATCAAGTAATGGTATTTTAGATACTAAGTTATATGCTTCTTAATTTGAAGATCTCAAGGATTACTTTAAAATATAATTTAAATATGATTTCTCATTTTATTACATGAAACCCAAATATAAATACTAAAGAATACATTAATCGCCTCAGTAGCATAGAATAGTTGTATGAGTATGTCAACAAAAGAAATAACTGATTTAGGGATTCATAAATATCAACCACCTTATATAAAGGGATTATGCCCGACTAATCGGTTGTATATAGATTTGCACATATACCTTTAATCAAAAATACCTCATTGAAAGGGAATACCTATTTAGGGATTGATAAACATAAAAATTAACCATAAATATGGATACCAGTTTATAATTTTCAAATAAAACAAGCAAGAAAATACCTATTTCGAAAGAGAATTGATATATCTCCTACGTTTTGTTCCTACTTATCCTCTTACTCACTTGATCAAGACAGGTGTCAAGATCAAGATGTCAAACATTGAGTATGTAAGAGGATGAAGTAGGAAAAAAAATAGAATGATATATTATTTTTCTTTGAAAAACATTATGTTTTAAGTTACACAAGACCCACTTTCTTCAATGGTTATTAAATAGACTTTTATTACCAATTAAAAATTAAAACAATATTATTTTCGAATTTTGTGTCAGTTACAGTAACATTTACATTAAAACATTGATAAAATAAGATGATCATAAATATATAATACCAATCATTATACATTGAATATCATAAAAGAAAAACTATAAACATATACAATTAAATACAATATAGTATTTATACGAACACCCTATATATTTTTTTCATATAGCCCCTCATAATCAATTTTAAAAATGATATTTATATGGGTGAGAGTCAAATTTAGAAAATAAAGAAATGACAAGTTGGTACCTTTTACAAGAAATAAAAAATCACAAGACGGTAAAAGTAAAAACTAAAGGCTTTTATGTAATTATTAAGAGTAAGATTCAAACTCCCTTAATTAAATGAATATCTATAACAAATTCATATTATCTTTACTTATATGAAAGAATTAATGTGCAGGGGACCTTGGTCAAACATATGATTCAAATGGCACTTTAACCAATTATGAAATGAACAAAGTGAAGGGCCAAACTGTGTTGTTTCTTGGAGATCTTTCATATGCAGATGAGTATCCATTTCATGATAATGTAAGGTGGGATACTTGGGCAAGGTTTGTTGAAAGAAGTGCAGCTTATCAACCTTGGATATGGACTGCTGGAAATCATGAGCTTGATTATGAACCTAAGATCGTAACGTTTTAACTTACCCATCTCATCTAATTTTTATTTATATGAATTTATTGTTGACTAATGTCGATAATCCGATAGAAAGTGACTTTGTAATGTATTTAGTAAAGGTGTTGGGTTACTTCACTCATAACCAATTGGTTTTGAGTTAGAACCTCACAAACTTATATGATATTAGAACAAGGTTCACACGGTGTTGGTCAAAAGTCACATAGAGTCCACGTAACTCATTAGTATCCATGTGTTAGACGAGGAAAATAAAAAAACGTTACACGTGAGGGGGCGTGTTGAGTAAAGTCTCGTATTAGACAAGAATTGACTTTGTAATGTGTCTAATAAAGATGTTGGGCTACTACATTCATAGTCAATTGATTTTAAGTTGGAACCCGACAAACTTACATTTATATGTTTGCTCGAGAATACATTCTATACAAGTAGATTACAGATGGATCATTGACAGGAATAGAAAAGGTATAATTGAGAAATGATATGTTGGATGCAGGGGGAAACAAAACCTTTTAAACCTTATCTCAATCGATACCGTGTCCCGTTTAAAGCATCAAAGAGCACAAATCCTCTTTGGTATTCGATCAAACGAGCTTCGGCGCACATAATTGTCTTGTCTTCTTATTCGGCATATGGTAAGAATTGAATTCAGGGTTTCGTGATATATATATTATTCGTGTTCCATATTACCTGTGCGCTGGTCGAGGGTTCTTTCATATTGTGGTCAAACATGACAGGCCATGTTTTCTCACAAACATGAGAGTGAGACCCTTATTTTAAGTCAAAAGCGAGTCCATTTCCAGGCCCCACTCATGTTTGTATAAGAACATGATAGATTGTGTTTGACAAAATATGAAAGGATAGCCACATCAATCAGTATATGTTATATAGCTTTAATTTTGTGTTTAATATCAACTTGAAATTGATGAACATAGGAAAATCTACACCTCAATACAAATGGCTAATTAAAGAGTTGAGGAAGGTTAACAGGAGTGAAACACCATGGTTGATTATTCTTATGCATTCCCCTTGGTATAACACCAACATTGATCATTATATGGAAGGAGAGTCCATGAGAGTTGTATTTGAACGCTTCTTTGTGCAGTCTAAAGTTGATCTCGTCTTGGCTGGCCATGTTCATGCTTATGAGCGCTCGGTAAGCTACAGTATGTTATGTAGTATAAGATTAAGTTCACTTAACACTTCCCTAAATTCTTCATCGTTGTCTCAAACGATACTTAAACCCTCAATCTCAGATAGGGAAAGAACACATTACATAACACTCCTATCAAGAAATAGCAGTATATATACATATATATATATCCTCATTCAAAGTTGTATTATTGTACAGGAACGAATTTCTAACATTGCTAATTATAGCATCGAAAATGTGAGGTGCACACCTATGTATGACCCGTCTGCACCGGTTTACATAACGATTGGTGATGGAGGAAACATTCAAGGGTTGTCAAGCAAGTAAGAGTAATTAATTAATTAAATGTTAATTTTGTAATTTCTCGATCGATCTTCTTATGCATCCGTATGTCCATCCAGGTTTGTAGAGCCACAACCAGCTTATTCAGCATTCAGAGAAGCGAGTTTTGGTCATGCGACATTGGAGATTATGAACAAGACGCATGCTTTTTATGCTTGGCATCGAAACCATGATGATCGTTATTCTTCTGTCCAAGCTGATTCCTTGTGGCTTTATAATAGACATTGGTACCCACTGAATGATTCAACAACCCGTACTTATAACTGAACAAGACAGATGCATCTAACCTAAGGGTCGTTTGTTTTTCTGAAAAATATCTTAATACATCTTAATTTGAATCAATAAGAGGTATTAAGATGTAAGGGCTAATGTGTAGACTTGCATAGTTCCTATAGTTTTAGTTGTTTCTTGTTGTACGAGGATGTATTATGTACTTTTTTGATAAATTTAAGTTTTTACTCTTTGAAAATACAAATATATATAGTAGATATTCTGGTGAGAAATAAATGAGAATAAATATGTAACCATGAACTCCATGCTAAGAGTGAATGGTGAGTATGGGGTAGGGTGACCACTTTAGGGGTGGGGGTTGGTAGGTGGAAGGGGAAGTGTGATGTTTACCACATGTGAAGAGGGTATGTGGTCAAGAGAGGTTGACCCAATTGGTTTTTTATTTTATTTTTTAACATTTTGATTGATTAGTTGGGTAATATTTTTTAACATTTTGATTGATTAGTTGGGTAATATGTGAGTCTCATAATTAAGTGTGGTGGGAATTGGGAAGTAACCACAATGTGACTAAGTGGTCGGTCAAATGGTAAATAAAACTGATGTGGCTATGTGGTAGGTATGGTGGTGTGTGTCCACTCCTTGTACTCTAAGTTTTTGGATCGTCACGCAATTATCATGTACGTAGTTGCAAGCTAGTCGAGGTCAAGGAGGGTATCTCTAAATGTCTATTCGTACATAATAATACGTCAATAAAACATCGTTTGCTTCTTTTTTTTCCAAATAAGGTCTTATTTTTAAGAAATGTATGCAGTCACGCAGACATTTCCAATAAGCTTGTTTGTTTTTCAAAGAAACATTTGCGCCAGTAGACGTTTCTAATAAGCTTGTTTGTTTTTTTCACAAACATAAAACCTTATTATGTCTTATTTTTACTTATTTTAAGAAAATAAAAACTACGGTGTTGTTTGTTTTTTGAAGACATAAGCTGTTAAGGTCTTATTTCATGTCTGCCTTATTCAATAAGTTAAAGTTTAAAATATCTTATGTCTGCGAAGGTCTGCGAAAATATATTGTTTGTTTTTTTAATTTTAAAAAAAGCCTTGTTTACTATATTTCACCACCACCAACCGCCACCTCCGCCAACCGCCACCGCCGACCACCACCGCCGCCGCCGACAACCACCAACGGCCACCGTCGCCACAGCCACCAAGTGCCACCTCCACTACTGTTACCACCACCAACCGCCGTCGCCAACCACCACTAACCGCCGTCGCCGACCAACATCACCGGTGACCACCACCAACCACCGTCGCCGACCACCGCCGACCACCACCAACGACCACCACCACCGCCGACGACCACCACCAACCGCCACCACACCGCCTGTGACCACCACCAACCGCCGCCGTCGACCACCACCGCCACCGACCACCACCAACAGCCACCGCCACCACCGCCACCGACCACCACCAACTGCCATCGCCGACCACCACCAACCTCCATCGCCACCGCTGTCACCAACCGCCACCGCCACTGCCGACTACCACCAACCGCCTCCGCCATCTCCTTCATCACCGCCGAAACCACTAACCACCGTCTCCGAAATAGATACCATCGCCGTTAACCACCACCAACTACCGCCGCCGACACCGTCACGCAGCCACCGTCCCAATCGCCGCCACTGTTACAGCTCCCACCACCGGCCGCCGCCATCAACACCATCACGACAATCGTAGCTTCCGCCATTGTAAGGGATATGCTGGGTAGGTACGTAGGGGTAGGGTATGGTGGATAAGAGGGGTTGGTGCATAGTTGTCAATAGCGGGAGATAGCGCCGCTATAGTGAATAGCGTAGCGTAGCGTCCGGCTGCCGCTATTCAGTCTATAGCGGTTGCGATGAATTTTTCTTTTTATCTTTTTTTACCTTCAGGCTGTAGTACATGTATATATATAGCTAGGGTTAATATTGGAACTGTTAAAAAAACAACGGCAGCTTCACGTCTTGCGATTGAACACTAAATTGACCATTCTTCTTCAAGTGTTGCTCGATTTTCTCATCACCAAGTCTTAATCGACCATTCTTCTTTGATTTCTGGTTCGATTTATTCTCACGAGACCAACAGAAAACTTAATCTGGTTTCTTCTCGACGGGATTACAGTGGAGAAAGATTATGTCATAACAGCTGAATAGAGATTACATATTGTGTCATAACAACAGCGGGTGGTTCACGTCCGGCAATAAGAGGTGGTCGGCTGTTTGAAGATCACAGATTGTGTAAATGACGGAGAGAAAAAAGTAATCGGAGATGTGAGGGTATTTGCTAGAGATATGTGGGTGGGTTTGTGAAATAAATTCCATTGGGCGATGGATTTATATATATAAAATATATAGTCGGTTATGGGTATCTGCCAGACATGTGGGTGGGTTTATGAATTCCAGTAAACTAGTATACTTTACTGGCAAGGGATAAATGTTACCGACTCTTATATGCTATAAATTTTTGGTAATTTGGTTACTAATCTCTTGAACAGCCATAGTTTTTTAGCTTTTTTGTTTAACTTATAATAGGTTAAGACTCAGTATTATGTTTTGTTTTCTAATATATATAATATTTTAAAGCTTTTAATGTAATATTATAACATATAAATATATAATTATATTTTAGAATGCTATCGCTAAATACGGAATAGCGGCCGCTATTTACCGCTATTCGCTACGTAGCATATAGGTAGGTCATCGCTATTTACCGCTATTCGCTATTGACAACTATGGGTTGGTGGTAGGTAGGTAGGGGTAGGGTGGGTGGGGTGGGTAGGTAGGGGTAGGGGTACGGTGAGGGTGGGTAAAGAGGGGGTAGGGTGGGGTAGGGTAGGTCGGGTGGGGTGTGGTGTGGTGGGGTAAGGGGTAGGGTGGGTGGGGTAGGGTGATGTGGATAGGTAGAGGTTAGGTAGGGTAGGGTAGGGGTAGGTTGGGGTGGGTGGGGGTAGGTAGGGTAGGTAGGGTAGGGGTAGGGAAGAGTAGGGTAGGGTAGGTAGGGTGGGTAGGTAGGGGTAGGGTGTTGTGGATATGTAGAGTGGGGTGTGTAGGCAGGGGTAGGTAGGGGTAAGTGTGGGTAAGAGGGGTAGGTGGGGTGGGGGTGGGTAGGTAGGGGTAGGGTGGTGTGGGTATGTGGGGTACGGTGGGTGGGGTGGGGTGGGGTGGGGGTAGGGTGGGTGGGGTGGGGTGGGAGTAGGGTGGGGTGGATAGGTAGGGGTAGGATGGGGGTAGGGTGGTGTTGGTAGGTAGGGTTGGAGTGTGGGTGGGTAGGAAAGGTTTTAGGGTTATGAATGTTGTATCTGTGTAGATGGGGGAAAATAAGACCTAAGAAGCACTTTTTTTAGCTTATTAGGATAAGATGAAATAAGATGTTTGCAGACCTTATGTATGCGGAAAAACAAATAGTCTTATTGAAAACGTCTTCCCGCTCGCATACGTTTTCTTAAAATAAGGTCTTATTTGAAAAAACAAACTATCATCTATTTTTCGTAGACCTTCTCAGACTTAAGACCTTTTAAACTACATTTTCTTCTAAAGACATGAAATAAGATATAAGACAGTTTTGTATATGAAAATAAACAGCACCTAATACTGCACATAAAAAGGTCTTCGGACACGGGTAAATGGGTCTTAAAGCCTGCTTTTCCAATCGGGCTTGAATGACGGGCAAGGTTGTAGAAATCGATCGGCGGTATGTCAGCAGTCGACCACCTCCAAGCGATTAATCGGTCAAGGCGGCGATTAATTGATTTCTCGGCGGAAACGATAAATTATAATAGAATTTATTTTAAATCCTAACAAAATAAGTCAATAACCATAAAAAACTAAAATGTTTAACAAGCCTTGAAAGTCACAACCATAATTCATAACTACTTTAAAAAACTTAAATAAAATTATAAGTTCAATAATCATTATTGTCTTCTACTCTTCATCTCCACAACTTTTCATGATTTGAGATAGATGTCACTGGACGTGGAGTTCGCTGCAGGTGGAGGTCGCCGGACGCTAGAGCCCTAGGTCTTACGAAGTTACGAAGTGAGGTTCTGTTTCTCGATCGATGGTAAAAGAGCGACTTAAACCCTAGTTCTTTTTTAAAATGTTTGACTTTCGTTGACCGCCGAGACCAATTTTGACCACCACCACCAAGCAGATTTTTCAAGCGGCGGACCACCGCCAACCGCCTAGGCACCGATTAATCGGCTGCCTAGACCGCCATTTAAAACATCGATGACGGGAGACCGAAGATGAAAACGAATAGAGCCTAATTGTTTAACTGGTTGGTGCTAAAAAAGAAGTATAAAGAAGAGAGAACTTGTAAAATTCCCAATTTACTCTCAAAAGGGCTCTTGTTTACTCCTTCTGGCACCTAATAGATTATAGAGTATCTCTATAGGTTAAAGATTGGAGGAAATATTGTAAAAGTAAACCTGGCAGTGATCAAATAGTCATACTGCATGTATACAAGTCATGAAATCAGAAACAGGCATCTTATAGCAAATTTTACATCACAAGTTAATTGATATTCATACAAATACATAGTAGTACAAAGAAAAAACTTGTTCCCACAAACTAAAAACATTCAAGTAGTGCTAAAAATAACAAATATACAGATAGGATTTCGTTTTTTGATAACAGAACACAAGATTTTCAAGGTAGATATTGCCAGTTGAACATTAGCAGCCAGATGTTAAGCTATATTTCAGTTCACAAGGCTTTAATCGATCATACCTTAGTAGCTCAGGGCTTGTATAGTATGCAGCACACATTCGTTCTCAGCGTCTTCATTTGATGCCAAAATTCTACTCCACAGTTTGTTAAGCTAAAAACAGAAGGTTGAATGCTACTGAGCATCATCATCTTCCCCTTGTAATTTTCACCAGTTTCAGAAATTTGAACATAAACATATCCTCAGAATCTCATATATATCATCTTTACTGTTTAAACTTCGGTTTCAGAACATAACATATTCAAAAATTTGTTAATCATCTTTCCCTTAAAAGTTTCACCACTTCCATGAAATATCATAATATTCGAAATTGATCGTCATCTTCCCCTTTTTAAGACTTCCAGCATTTTCAAAATACTTCAACATATTCAAAATCATGTAAAACCAGTTTCAGAATGTAAACCATTCAAAAGCTGATCACCATGCATCTTCACTAATAACCTCCACCAGTTTCAGAACTTTTAACATATTTGGAAATTGATCGTCATCATCTTCTCCTTAAAACTTCACCAGTTTCAGAGAATAACAATTTTCAAGTACTCCATCATGCGAGATTGACTGCTGCGGATGATTTTTGCAAGAGAAAGTCAATCTTCTATTGATTCACTATTTCAAGTACAAAAGGTGATATAATCTAAACCCATTTCTTCATGAGCTTATCCAACAACCCTCGAATGGAAAATAACTAAAAGAAACTATCCATAATGACAAACAGTTACTTGTCATGACAGAAATATGCAGAGTCATCCATTCTGAGATAAACTTCATACTGTTCTTCGAAGGGTTTATTTGGCAGCTAATTTGTCCAAGTAGACGGATGGCTTAGAAAATATGGATGGGTAAACATTCTCCAATAGACCCTTAAAAGAAACTATTTCCCTACAACCAACAGAAAGTTTTTTCTATCATGCTTGACCTCGATCTAGTCAAACATTCTTCCCCGGCAACTGAAAAACTACTAACTAAAAAATAATAAAATATAAACGACTGTTGGCCATCCCAATGCATCTAGTGGCCTATGGTAGACCAGTAAATTTTATATTGATGCCAACTTACTTATCCACACTGCCATTACTAATGGTGAAAAGGCAAGGTAATTTCCTCTAATCTACAACTACTCAGTGTTTTTATTTTTTTTATTTTTTTTTTGTTTTTTTTATTTCCAGATAAATTTCAAATAATCAAATTCCAGGGTTGGTATCTGGAAGAGTAATACTAACTGGTTGCCATCCAGATGGATGATGTACAATCCACTTCTTTCCACTGACTGCCAAGTGCAAAATCTGAAGTATGTCACCCAAAGCGGTATCTTTTAAGCATGAATTCTTTATAATAGTTGCTGCCTCATATCTATAAAAAAATGATCACTGTCAAATAACGTTAAAGACAAGTTATATAATCAAAAAACGACAAATTGAGGGGGTTCTGTTAGGGTGGGGTTGATCTGAAAATCTTTTTTTTCGAGAAATTTTTTAACTGAGTAGCATGTGAATGTGGTTACAAAGTATATGTTAATTCAAATACTAGCTAAACCCATCGACACGTCTTCTTTTTAGTTTACATGTTTGACCTGTTGGAGAAAGAATTAATATTGATGAGCATGGAAACCAACCCACTTCAAAAACCAATGGTCTGTTTTTGTTTTCCTTTTAAATCAAAAGTTTCAGTTTCTGTATGGAACCAAAACCAATAAAGACCAAACTATCGGTTTTGGTTTCATTTTTGAGCCTGAAACAAACCCACGAAATATAAACAGAATCAATCCATTTATACATAAACAAGACGAAACTGCCAACTTAACAAAAACAACCTCAAGGGGAAGCAAAAGTTATACCTGCACTGAGAACCGGTTATTGCAGAACGACCAGTAGGAGATGACAAAAATTTTTGGAGTTCGTCCCATGTAGCTTTTGAATGATCTTTAATGTTATTACCTATAGGGTTCGCACACTTCCATAATTTTTCATTCTTACCAACAAAAAATGGTAATGAACCAAGATTCTGTTTCACTACCAACTGCTGCTTCACGGCACTCTCTAGGGCCTTCTTAACATCAATATTGCGTTGTTTGGGATTCCCATAACGCATGCATTTAGTTATGTTTGCTTCAGTTGGCATTATCTTTTCATTTTTCAACGTGCTCAAGGCAAGTAAAATCACCCCTATCAGACCTTGCTCATATTCTGATGGTTTTGGACATCCTGGTGTCCCCCACACTCCACCACCACTATTTATGGTGGCATCCGATGATGAACTAGGTGGTTGAAAATCAGAATTATTAACTGGATATTTGTTCACAGAATCCTTGTGAAACTGGGTTCTTTTTTGTGTACCATTTGTGTATGCATGATTTTGCGAGTCAACCGAATTATGTTTCAGCTGTGGTTTATCAGAAATATTTAGCTTACTAACATCAGGAACAAAATCAGAAGGCCTTGGAGGGATATATTGAGGACGAATATGTGGGTTAGGTGGAATGAAATTTATCGGGGCAAGTGCAGGAGTCCCGGGAGGCTTTAACGACTGTGGATGATGAGGACCCGTGTAGCTAGTCCCGTTATATCCATTATTCCATGAATAATCAGTGCCAACAGGAATGGGATTAGGGTTTGAACCACTTGAAGAAACATTAAAAATGTGAGTAGGTTGCATATGAGAGTTTGGATTATTCAGATTTTCAAACATCCCCATGGGTGGACTTGAAGTTCTCGATATAACCGGTTGGCTAAAGTTTTTCCTTAAGGGCTTCCCTTTCGGTTTAGAGTCCATTGTTCTTCCTGTACTTGAGACCTTGTGCAATCCAGGATGGGGATTCCCGTACCCATTATCTATTATCTGAACTGGGTCAGAAATAGGAATTTGAGGGGAATTAACACCAAAAGTATTATTATCAACACATTGAGATTGTTCACCACTTGTTAGTGGTGGTCCACCAGCCAAAAGACTAGTCCATAGCCAAACACTCTTTGCGGCTGCAACGAGGGATGCTGATGCTTTCTGAGGCTGTGCTAAAAGAATATTATACTTTCTCATTCTCAATTGATGAAGTGCATTGGAAAAATCTCGGTCACCAGAAATCAACAGATAATTGCCTGGAGCAGGGTTATCAACAGCCCAAAATAACATATCCACCAAAATTTTCTTGTCGCTTGCATCTTTGACACCTAGTCACAGCAAAACACAAGTTTATTAGATACATCAATAAAACTAACATATTTATGTTAGTAAAGAGAGAGCAACAAAGAGAGAATTAGATGGATCATGGATAAATTAAAAATTAATCATACTTGCAGCTAAGAGAAAAACAAACAACGTCATTGAAAGAAAAGGAAAAGTAACACTGAAGCATTTCAGATTTTGCATTTTGGACAGAGGTGAACCAGGGTATCTTTTTCAAATCACACGCTACTTTATTTTCACTCGTTTATACACAAATTAAATAACTTTTAGGTTCTAATATAGTTATACGTAATCCTCCCATCAAAAGGTAAATGCAATATTTGACTTAACACATAGTTTAATCAAATAGTTCGACTGCATGTCAAGTGACTAAAAAAACCATAAAGAGAACAAATAAAAATTAATAATATATCCACACAATAATCAGTGTTACCAACATTCTGTAGTGATCATTAATGCTAATAACCACTAAAAACTTGGCCAAATGTTTATGTCCAATTCCACATGTTGTTGCATCAGTGTTACCATCATATAAATCCTGTCACTGCCTTAACAACCAACATGTTTATCTCCAATTTCGGATGTTGTTGCAAAATCAGAGTATCTATTTCGTACTCCCATTTTCAGAAGTATTTATGGTAATTCATTTAACAAATTAAAGAGTTGCTTACCAATAGGAGGTACTAACAATTGTAATTGGTAAAAACATGAAAGATGGGAATGCCTTAACATACTAAGCTGAGGTTATAATGGGTCCATAAATGTAAGATCTGACAAACTTTGGACTCTTCCCAACTTGGCAAATATGAGGACCCGTATACAAAGAAGATTGCAAGTATGAATGTAGAAAGAAAAACAAAAACATATATAAAAAAGAACAGAAAATAAAAACTCCATTACCCAAGGAGAATAACTTAGCTACAAAGATGTAATGTTGGCGCATGAACTCAAAGGGTAATAATGACACTAATGAAACAAGTGACAAAATAAAGGTATAAGCTCAGAACTAATAACCATATATAACTTGAGAAAGCATAGATATCCATAGTTATTTATAGAGAAATCAACTAAGACCTCTAAACCATGGCTAATATAATAAATTTTCAAAATTCAAAGCAAGATAGAATAGAATACATAGTAATTTGAGAAGCAAACAAGACACTTATCAACACCAATCATTTGAAACCAAGATAACCGTAAAATAGTTTACATGTCCAGAATTAGATGATAAATACTGATACAGACATCAACAAACAGCCACATTGGTCTACAAAGTGCCAGATAGATTTAAAAAAATAGGCCTATGCCACACAGAATCCAGAGGTCAAACCTTGATTTACAGCATATAATAGAAATTCTAGGGCTCAAAACCACAATCCACCATGCTACAAACTCAAAAATATAAGTACCAAACTTTATTAACAGATCTATGTATAAGTCGAGCTAGGGTTTTAGATTAGGTTTTCACTATAATCCAGCAACACAAAAAAAGTGCAATCTTGTTTTCCGGTTAAACAGAATTTAGATTCCGGTTTATATAATTATAATTGTTATTATTATGACGTATACATGATGATATAGATGTACTATATACCGGCGGGCACGTGATTCAAGGCGATTCCGGTACTGTTGAGACCTTGCTGGACAGAGGTAGGGATCCGATTGGTATCGCCGTAAGCGGAAATCGAAACTGGCCCACAATAGTTCATATTAACTAAAGCAGAACTAATATTCTGAGCGATCGAATGAGGCTCACATCCCTTTGGCACCTGACAGTTCTCTATGTCCCACCATACTGATATCTTTGCCTTGGCGTACTGCTGTTCGGTTGCTCCTCCGGCCATCGTTGCATGCAATCGCCGTTGTTTTTCCACCAGATCGCTTCGCCGGAAGTTAGTAGGCGCACGATAGCAGACGACCCTTTTTATTTTTCTTTTTTTTTTCTTTATTGTTGTGAAGGTAAGTGGAGGAGAAAAGTTTATACTTTATATGATTGAGGATTAGGAGGAGAGTGGCGGAATATTTTAAACCCAAGGTCTCCTCCGTCTTCGAATTGAGTGGTAAATTACATAAATGACCCTGAAGGGTTTTGTTGTTTTCATAGGGGTCGTTGGGATCGATGTATTATTGATTTGGAGTTTGAGTGTGTTTGTTACGTAGTTTTTTTTTAGTTTTTAAAGTTAAAAAATTATCTGAATTTTTTTTAATATATCAAATTACTTAAATATTTTTTTTATTTGTTTTATAAATTTTTTTATTTTTATGATTTGTTTTTTTTTTTTTTTTTGACATTTTACATTATTCGGCTTCAACTAACAGGTAATTTGCCAAATACATGTAATCTAAATTTATAGCTTTTGGTTATCAGCTACCAGCTTCTAGTTGTAACTACCAGCTATTTCCGTCAAACACACTCGTAGTTGCCATAAATGACGAACTTTTTGTGATCTGTTTTGACGTAAAGTTCGTTTATGTTTGTTTATTTAATAAATAGATTTATATAGACAAGATTTTTTTTTATTTATTTAGTTAAATCAATTAACACGAATAATAGTTTTCCTTGTATGTTTATGTTTGTGAACGTTCGTTTATGTTCCCCAGTTCCTTTACGTGTAGTGTTTATTTGTGTTTAATAATATTGGATTTGAATTATACTGTGTGTGTGTGTGTGTATACGAGTGACGAGTGTATTTGTTTCTTTACATACTTCTATCATTTTACACAAACTAACCAACCACTGATCGAAAACAGATTTCGCTTATTTATCGTTTGTGTTCCTTCATTTGTTTGTCTAAAGATAAAAAGATGATAAAAAGATAAACAAACGAATATAAACAAAATAATATATCCATTGTCTATTAGTTCGTGCTGATTTATTTGTTCGGTTTAAATTACATAACAAATTGTATTCTTCTTCATTTGGTTTGTTTACGGCAATACTTGAAAAGCGACATGACACTTAAATGCAATTAGTGGAGTAACCTTTACTAGGAAGTCTTGGTCTCTTGGGAGTGTTTGAAGGGATCGTAATTGACCAAGATTAGACCATATCCTTGAATATGACAAAGTCCACGCTTTCTTTCTCCATAAAATGTTGGCTTGATTTTAGAAAAAAAATAAATGCTGTGCATAGATATTATTATTTCCTAAAATTAGATAAATAAGAATATTAAAGATATGTATTATTATAAATAAAATATTTGAATTTTAATTACTTGTTTAAAATTTTTATAAGGTAAAAGATATCCCACTCGTTTTTTCATAATCAACCTTCTATAATTTCATCATTGCCTTTTAATTAAATATTAACTTTCTATATGTGAAACAAGTTGTTATTTTAAAAAACTAAAATCGTATGTTTCTACTTTTATTCATAACCCTAAAAGTTGTGTTTATCATTCTTCTATTTAGCACAAAGTTTTTGTAGAAAAAGAACGAAAGACGAAAATTTAGGTTTCAAGCAATTTGGGTTTTTTTTTCCTTTTAAAACGGTAAACGTAAATCAATTCATATTATAACACTACCTAAAAAAAATTTCAATTTAATTATGAAGTTGACGGACATTAAAGTCATATTAGTTTGGTTACAATTAAAAAAATTTCAATATAATTTTTGTTGGATGTTTTTAACGAGTGGTTTTATGCAGCGCTTTGCTGCGGCTTTTCATTTTATTTAAAGCTTGTTTGAGTGAGAATTTTTCAAAGTTTTTAAGAGCTAGTTTTTTATTATTTTTATTAAAAAACTCGTTAAAGCTTTAAAACAAAAGGCTACTTCAAGTAAGCTTTTAAAAACAGCTATGACTTTTGATAAAAGATATTACATAAATATCATTACTTAACTTTGTTTCTTAATTTTTTTATAATTTTATGTCATTTTACATGTTAAGCTACAACTAAAACTATTTTGTTAAACATCTTAATGCAAATAAAAGTTTTAACTTCTAGCTTTATAAAAAAGATCTAGCCTCATCTATTAAAAGCTCTACTATATCTCCATCTTCACCTATATATGTTAGCCGTACTCTTATAATTTTAGGTTTTTACATCTATATTTATAGTGATATAAATAATAAATGAAAATGTAGAAAATGACTTTTATTTCTTACTAACGAATCATAAAGAAAAAGAGAAAATGATAAAAGAAAGTTTAAAAAAAGAATGAAGAAAAAACAAAAATAATGAAGAAAAGAAAAAAAAAAAAAAGAGAAACAAAAATTTGGGTTTTCGAATATGATAATAAGATACTGATGTGTCTAAATTAGATATCTAAAATGATAACATTTACATTTTATCTTATAAAAATAAGAGTAAATTACTGAAATGGTCCCTGTGGTTTGCACGAAATTATTGGTTTGGTCCTTTATAAGCAAAAACTATGGTTGACATTTTGTTACTTGTCCTTTAGTGCAGGGACATTTTGATCGTTTCCCCTTTTATACCTATTTCGAAACACCCTTCCCTAACTTTAAACACTGGTGTGATAGGGTTTGGAGAAGAAATCAGAGGAACGAAACACCTCCCTTCCTTTCTCAGTGCTGCCATCGTCATTGGAGCTCATTGCAGTTAAGGTTTCGAAAGCTTGTTGATAATCGCAGCGAACGTTGTTGTGGTGAGATGCTGATCGGATGAAAAGAAGTGGATTCGATTCTCAAGGCTAGATAGCAGTAATCGAAGCTCAGCTACAACAAATTCAAGTAAATCGCCGTCTTTCTCTATATTACTCCCTCGCCGGAGAACACTAACCACCAAATCGGTTGGGTTTCTCTGTATTACTCCCTCGCTGGAGAATACTCCCTCGGATTAGGGTTTACTTTTTTTGTTCTTGAATCTGATTCTTAGCATCATATTACGGTTTTTCCGAGAAGAAGACACCAAATAGGTTAGGTTTCTTACAAATTTGCGATGAAAACAAATACGGATTTGGGATCTGATTTGAGTTTGTTGTTATAGATTTGTGATGAAACCCTCATTGAGATCTGATTCGGGTTTTTGGGAGACAAAAACAAGAAACACAGATTTGTTGTTTCAAATACATTTTCTTCTTATCAACAATGGTGGCCATAGTCAAACCTCCAGTTGAACTCTTCTTCCACAAACCCTGCAAAAAGACCAATAACCACCACCACCATCATTATCCCCTGTTAAAATATCCAACAATTCCCACCCGACCCGTTTAGATATGGAAACATATGTCTTGGTCAACATGGTGATTTTGGTTGGGTTGAATATCTTCTTCTTAATCCAAAACTTGATTATGATCACAAGAATCCGAAATTCTCCGTTTTTGAAGAAAATCCAGAAGAATTTCAGTAAGAACCCATCAAAATTTTTAACTTTTTTGAGGTTTTAGTATGCTCTGTAATCTGAATTTGTTTATATTGTTACTGTAGATATGTTGTAGATTATAATGTGATAGCAGTGAAGAACATGGTTTGTGAGATTCTTGAATTACTTGCAGTTGAATTGAAATTGCAGCCTAGAAATGTGTTCAGTAAGATTTTAATGGATGAATTGAATTACTGAAATGTGTTTGGAAATAGGTATAAAAGGGGAAAAGACGAAAATGCCCCTGCACTAAAGGACAAGTTGTAACTCCGGCTTTTACGTGCTTAAAATTAGGGACAATTTAAACTTTTTAAACATATTTACCAAAAGGTTGCAACGGAAGAAATCACCAGTTACAAAAGGATTATCATCGTTGTCTGACTTGACAATTAATTTACATCAAAAGAATAGTCAAGTTCAGTACCAACAGGTGTTACCACTACTACACTGTAACATCCCAATTTCGGGCCTAATCGTTTAGTGAGTTTCTAAATTATTGTCTACGTGTTTATTTTTAAAAGTGTGCGTTTATGGTATCGTTGGATTCGTTTTTAAATAAGGAATCCGAATATTATTTTATTAGTAATTAATTAATTGTTATCGGCCGTTTATGTGACAAACTGTATATTCGAACGTAACGTTTTAAATACTGAAATATGGATGTATGTACAAGGGGTCGAAATATTAAGGTATTAATATACCTTCATGTGGTAGTTTTGTATTTTTTATGTGTGTATTTGAAGATGTGCTTTGAGAGAGAAGATTTCTACAACTTGCAAACTTGAAACTTCTATCTTTTGATCTTGTGTTTGATAATTTAAAGTGAAGGTAGAAACATGATTCTTGGTTACTAAATATCAAATTTTTAAGTTGTTACCCTGCTAAAATTTAGTAAGAACCACCATGATTATGTTCTTGAAGAACTTGAAAAGTTAGTTTCTTGATTTGTTGATTTTAAGAAGATTTATGTATTCTTGATGTAAAGAAGCATGTCTAGTATGAATTTCATGAGTTTATGAGTTAAAATCATATTTTAAAGTATACATATATGGAAATCGAAATTATGAATTAAGGAGCTTGTTCATGTGTTCTTGAGTTCTTAAATATGTTCTTGAATTTATGGAGGTAGAAGATGATGATGTTATTATTATTAACATAAAGAAAATGATGATAGTAGTATTAAAAAATAGAAAAGATAATGAGGTGTAATCTTGAAACAAACAATTATATCCCTTTCTTTGACTTAAATGACATGCTTGCTTAGATTGAAGATATATATATATATATATATATATATATATATATATATATATATATATATATATATATGTTTATGTAAGAATGATGGAAGAAGGAAAGAAAGTAAGAAATCGATTTTTTGTTAAGTATATGAGTCTATAGATTTTGTTTTGTGTGTGGAAGTATGCTATAGAATCTAAGCTATAGACCCTGTTTTATAGAAATGTTATAGACATTGTTTTATAGAAATGCTATATACCTTGTTTCTATAGATCTTGTGTTTTAGAATATATATTATTTGATTAAGTTGGTGGGTGATAGTATTTGATCATCGGTAAACATATGCTTTGGCCAGCATATGGGTTACAGGCTTTGCAGAGCCGCTGTGCCTCTGATGATACATGGTGCCCCGCTCTTGAGTAGCCTTGTGGGTCTTGTTTCTGTGAAATTTGTTGTGATTCTGCTATTGTTGTTTGTGGCTTGAATTCCATTCACTTAGCTTTGTGCTAATTCCCCACCCTAACTCTCTGTTGCAGGTTTTGGTGAGCTTCGGTAGGTGTTTGTTCGTACAGGGGAAGTTTGACCGTCGCTCTGATATTATGTTTTAGAAAAGAAGAGCCATCTTTGTGAACCCTTTTGTAACACGAAACGATATACTGTGTTGTCGGACAGTATTGGTTTTAAGTTTGTGGATGTTGTTATCCTTACTATTTTCTATTGAAATACTTCCGCTGTGATTTAAAAAAAAAGCTTCAGTTTTACGGTGTTACAAGTTTGGTATCAGAGCCCTGGTTTGGCATGCGAGCATGGTTAGAGTGTTCAATTCTCAAATCTTGGCTCGAGGTTGGTCAAACATTTCCTGTGGGGGAATTAGAGTGTTTGGATTTGCTGTGTGTATTGTGCTTAACATGTGTGTACTAACGGTTTATCTAATAACTGTTGAGATGTTGTGAGTATTACAGATATGACTGACAAAGATATCCCGACTGAGACTCCTGTGACCCTAGCAAGAACAGGAACTTCAACAACAAGTAATATGAAAACACATACTTATGTCATGGCTTACAATGTTGAAACTAAAGCGGATCAGTGTGAATATATCCATAAACTCAAAAATGAGATACAGGAACTTCGAGATATTGTTCGTAGTCTGGAACAGTAGAAATTTATACAGAATGAACAAACTCAGATATATTCGACTACTACACCTTCAACTACAACTCTGTCACAAGTGACACAGCAGCCATTGTACTATCCTTTTATACCTCAGGGAGTTTATCCTTATCCGTACATGAGATTTACACAACTTTGCGATAATAGGCCAGTTTGGGATTATCAATCGTCTGAATATCATGGTATCCCAGATCTTAATATAACTCTGAGTTATTTGCGAGAAATGTTAAATGTTTTGGAGGCATGTAACCCTGAGAATAAATTGAGAATACAATATGTGATTCAAATGCTAGAAGATGAGGTAAATGCTAAAGATAAGAGAAACTGAGATAAGACTTCTCAATGGAAGTCGAGTTTAGAACATTATAGTGTTCAACATGAGCAGAGAGGGCAAATCAACCAGGAGCATGGGAATCAAGAATCACAATGGTGTCGCAAGTGCAAATCTATTCATGTTGAGTCTTGCACAATACTGTTGATTTTTCATCAAATAGGAAGGTGAGAATGATGGCTCCATCTACTCTGCTAAGAGTCATACCCTTGATTTCCTTGCTGGTGCTTCGTCTGAAGTAGCACTCCTGAATGTCTGCATCAGTGTATGGGATCGGATCAGGCCTTGGACCAGAATAATTTGCTTCAGCTTGAGCTAAAGCCTTTTTCTCTTTTTCCCTTTCTTGGTCCCTCACTTCCTTTTCTTTCCTCTTTTTAAGCTCAGCTACAGAGATCCCAAGCTCATCAGCTTCTTCTTGCTCGAGCATCTCAATCATCAGCCTTGTAGCTTTCTCTTTCTCTGTTTCAGAAACACTGTCAGCTTCAGATTCAGATTCTATCACTTTTTATCTCTTAGCTGCAGGTTCCTCTTTTTCTAACTCCAGTTCCCCCTCAAACTGAGCTTGCCTCACTGCTCCTCTTGCTAGCACCAATAGAGCCTCAACTTCATCTTGGACTAACTCGGCGTTAGCTTCAGCTTGAACCTTCTCCCCCTTTTTGTCATCATCAACAGGGGTCGAAGTCTGTTTTTATTGGAGAGCAGCAACAGCAGAGACAATTTCCTTAACATCCTTAGTCAGCTTCTCAAGCCTCTGATATATTTGGCGTTTATGCTTCTTTTGCTTGAGATGGAACAAACCAAACTGAGCTGCGATGTATGTTTTCAGCTCTTGAATGCCTGAGGAGGCAGCTTCATCTGGAGGAGACTGACTCCTGTCCTTAAACTCAAAATGTTGATCTTTGGAATCGAAGGAGTCAAGAACAGCAATTGGCGAGTGTTTAGGTGCATCATCCGAGGGTTGGTGTATACCCTCAAAGTCATGTGCACCAGATTTTGGACCCTGTAATTCACCTTGGTATTGAGATGAATCATTGATAGGTCGTGCTGGAGAGTCTGAGAAGTGAAGAGAAGTAATGGGGCTCGAAATATGATGTGTATGGGTTGGTGGTTGGCTTATTGGGTGAGAGGGGGTGATTGACCCTGGGGATTGGTCATTATTTTAATGTAACCTGAGTGTGTCTGCTCAGGCACAGCAGTAGGCTCTTCCATGGCTCTGGAGAGTGTGGGCTGAGTAGTCACCACACCCAGTTTAGGTTGTTTGGTTGAAATGAGCCTTGAGATTGGCACCTTAAGAGTAGGTGTCTCCCCCTCAACTCCTGCCGGTGGAGGAGTCAATGTGACTTCAGCTCCAGTGATACCTTTAGGTGTGGTACCACTTTTGGCAGTCTTTCGATTATAGGTTTGGAGATTTAACTTGGCAGCAGTGGGCACACCAAGGTTGGCTTCAGAGTGGAGTTTATGATAGATAGAAGGTGGAGGAGATGAGTTAGACTGAGTTGGGTGTACTGCAGTCTTGTCTCCAAAGGAAGATAGAGAAAAGTGAGAAGAAGAAGAAAGTGGAGATATCTTACCAGAAGCAGCTTGAATGTTGGCTGGCTCAGCCTGAGCAGAGTGCTCAGCTTGAACCTCTTGATCAGCTTGAGCTGCTCCCCCTTGATTCGTTCCCTCAGCTTCACTTTCAGATGAAGCTTCCTCAGCTATCCAACGCATAAGATCAATAAGACCCTCCTACTCTGGAAAGATGTCACCGTTGAACATCTTTGAGCTGAGTGCTGATGTGAGGAACACATCCTGACCAGCTTCATACAGTGTAGTCCCTAGCTCGGCTTCAAATGCCAAGGACAGGTACCTTATTTATGGTACATGAAGATCCCTTGTAGTCTTCACCACTTGGACCTTGAATTCATTGAAGATGAGTTGTGCATAATTCAAATTTCGCGCAAAATACATGTTGTAGAGCAGCTGCATCTCGAACTCGTTAACTTGGTCCAGTCATCAAACCTTGGTACCAAGTGAACGAATCACCGTGGACACCATGAAACCCCATCCGGTTGGAAAGGTGGTCTTTTTTATAACACCCTCTGTTTGTGGGTGACCCATTCTGGGTAGGACCGACCTTGCTACCTGCCTCGTCACAACAGGCTCGAACACATCAGTCTGAGGAAGTTAAAGAACCTCCTTTAGCCTTTGCACTGTGAGAGAAATAGTTCTCTCCCCATTCAGCACAGTACCTCGAATGGCGCCTCCGTCCTGGTCATAAACACACGTATACCAAAACTCCATTAAGTGTTGAGGAACAACGTGAAGAGGTGCTCCAGTAAAAACGAATGCCAACGGGCATTTCCTGATGTAATCTATCCATGCTTCGTATCCCCTGTTTCTTTTGCCTTCAGGGATGGCGAGACATGCTCGTTGATTGTTGATTTTAATCAACGGAAATCCATTGTTATTAAATGAAGCACCCCTTATCATTTGATCACTCAGATTCAGAATGGTTTTGTCCATCGTAGATTGTATTGATTCACACTGAGTAAATATGCAGTTCGCACTGAGCGATTTAGGGTTTCACAAATGATTGAACGGTGAATTGCACTTAGCAAATAGGTGGTTGTAGAAGGTATAGAGAGAATATCAGAAGTTTAGGAAGCATAAACGTCTGAATTTCGGTTACAACCGATATATATACCATCTTGAGGAGAGAGAAAAGTTACCGTTGTAAATCCCTATTTATCCGTTACTCTAACGAAATTTCGGCTTGATATAACAGTAATAGAGTGGAAACACATCAACTCCCAACGGATAACTATGTAAAATAACATCCTTGACTTGCAAAAATATTATTTACACTGTTGTATTACACCAATATGTAATCGGTGTAAAACGTAATTTGAGACTGACTCAAATATACTTCGCATGAATTAATAACACATAGTAATTAAAACATGGTTTTGGACACACCAAGCTGAGTAAACTTATCACTCAGCGTAAGTCAAGCACTCAGCTTGATTTGAGCACTCAGCTTGAGATTGACACTCAGCTTGAGTGGAGCACACAGCTTAGAATCAATGACACTTAGTCATTTGTTGTTTGAGACTGACTCAAACTTATATTTTAACCACACTAAGTAGTTAAAATATGTTTGAAACAAACCAAAGGTGTGAACTTATCACTCAGCTTGACAAGGTAGGCAGTTTATGAAAACTTATCTATAAACTGTGCACTCAGCTTAAGACACTTAGTCTTTGTCAAGCTGAAACTCGGTTTTAGAGACTTATCTAAGGGTTGAGCATACCCAATTCACTTAGCGGATACAAAAACCTCTTTGCATCAAGTGGTTTTGTAAAAATGTCTGCTAATTGATGATCAGTAGAGATAAATTTGATTTCAACTTTACCTTTTTCCACGATGTCTCTGATGAATTGATGTCGAATTTCTATGTGCTTGGTTCTTGAGTGGAAGACTGGATTATATGTAATGGCTATTGCACTTTGGTTATCACAAAATATGGGTGTTTTCTTGAAATTCATACCAAAGTCTTGAAGTTGATGTTGCATCCACAGGATTTGAGCACAACAGCTACCTGCAGCAACATACTCAGTTTTAGCAGTTGAAGTAGCCACTGAGTTCTGTTTCTTACTGGTCCAACTTACTAACTTCCCTCCAAGCATTTGACATCCTCCAGTTGTGGATTTTCTGTCTAACTTGCACCCAGCATAGTCAGCATCTGAAAATCCAACTAACTCAAATCCAGAGTCCTTTGGATACCAAAGCCCTAGATTTGGTGTACCTTTAAAGTACCTAAAGATCCTTTTCACAGCTTAAAGATGTGATTCCTTAGGATCTGCCTGATATCTTGCACAAACACATGTAGCAAACATGATATCAGGTCTACTAGCTGTCAAATAGAGTAATGAACCTATCATTCCTCTATAGGTAGACTGACTTGACTTTGGACTTACCTTTGTCAGATCTAGGTTTATTATCCTTTTGAGTTGAAGCTTGACCAACAAACTTCTTTTCAATGACTTTGGACTTACCATTGTCATGTTTCCTGGACTTACCAGTTTCAACATTTTTGGACTTACCACTATTGAGTTCTTTGGACTTACCAATTTCAACAACTTTGGACTTACCATTGTTGTGATATGACCTCTGACTTACAGTAATCTTCCTATTCTTGAAACTTCTCTATGAGCCAGATAGAGAGTGTTGTCTTTTGAAAGGGTTTGGATTCAGCCTTTCAATAATAGAAGTTCTTTGAATAGGTTGAGTGCCTAATCTATCAAGCACAGACTTACTATGATGTTTAGATGTTGAATACTCATTTCCATGATCCTTTGCCTTTACAAACTTATTGTATTTAAGGTTTTGATCATTTTTTTTTCTGAGGCTGACTTTTGAGACTCAATCAGTTGTTTATCTTCCTCAGAATCTGTACTTGCTATCTCATTATCATCAGCTGCATAAGCTGCGGATTAATAGTCACCTCCAAGTACAACCTTTACCTGTTTAGGGATCTGCTGGTTGATGCACTGTTTCGCAAGTCTTGATGACTTACACCAGGATTCAGTGACCTTCTGAAGTTGGTCAGCTTTATCCTTGGCTTCCTGAAGCTCTTCACTCAAAAGTTTATTAATGTGTAATGTGTCTTTGACATTCAAGATCACATTGTGCTTTCTTTCCAGCAGTGATGAGAGTTTGATTTTCCTTAATCACATTCTTGAGCTTAGTGATTTCATCTTTAAGGTCAGCTTAAGACTTAAGGCTGGTCTTAAAGTCGTTTAACAAATAACCAAAAATAAGACCTTTTTTTTCATCGGTGTAAGAGTTGAAATTACTAGCATGTACATGGAGGAAGGATCCCAATCACTTAGTTTACTGTTTTCTTCAACTTCCTTCATGTCAGCTTCAAAAGTTGATTCAGACAAACCATAATCAACTTCTTCGAATTCAAACTCTTCATCTTCTTGAGCCATCAGACACTTATCATCATCATCTGAGGTAGATGATTTTGTATCCCAAGTTTCAGCATAAAGTCCTTTTGCATTGGGCTTGTCTTCAGGCTTTCCTTTCTTGAGCTGAGTATATTTCTTCTTATACTTGTCAGCTCTTTAAGCATTCTTATCAGCTACTGAACCTGTTTCATCCTTCTTCATTCTGCACTCAGCAGCAATGTGTCCCTTTCTCTGACAGTTGAAGCACACGGCTTTCTTGGGATCAAAAGAACTTTTTCCTTTGCCCTGTCAGATGTTCCTCTTCCTCTTTGAATTCTTCTCAGTCTTATGGAAAGCATGTCTATTTGTTCAGTGATAGTCTGAACATCATTAGTATCGCTTGAGTCTGAGTCTGAGTGATCAGCTTGAGAGTCTGACTCAGTCTCAGATTCAGCAATGAAGGCTTTTGTACTCTTCTTCTTTCTCTCTGCAACTAATGAGTGTCATGTTTATCAAGAGAATCCTTCATTTGTTGTTGAGAAGATTTCTTGTGTTCTGTGATCTGTTCATGATTAAGCAAGAACTCATATATGGACTGTAGGTTATACATGTGTAATGCACCTCCAGCCCTTAGTGCTACAGTCACTTCATTGAATTTCTCTGGTAACACATCCAGAAATTTCAGCACTAGGTCAGCTTCATCCTTTTAATGCTCACACTTAGCAGGTCATTAATCAAGCAGTGAAACCTTGTAAACAAATCAGGCAAGGTTTCATTCTTCTTATCAAAGAAGTTTTCATATGATCTGTTAAGATGATTCTTCTTTTGCTGCTTGACCAGATATGTGCCCCTCATATGTAATACTCAAAATATCCCAGATCTCTTTTGCAGTTTGACACCCAGTCACTGTGTGCAAGATCTCATTAGTCAGGGCATTAGCCAGAACACCCTTTGCTTTGTCATCCAGGGAATGTAGTTTCCAATCCTCATCAGTCCAGGATGCCAAAGGCTTCTTGACTTCTTTCTCTGTGTTGTCAGCGGACTTATCACCAACAGCAGCAGAAATCTTGGGGATGATTGGTCCACGGGTTATGACATCGTACATACGAGTGTCAATGGACTTGAGGAAAAGCATGGCTCTGAATTTCCACATAGGATAATCAGATCCATCAAATACGGGACAACCCTTAGCAGCCATCTGAGGAAAGTTTGATGAATTGTTGCTTGTCGACATTGTATACTTTCTCAAAATCTTGAACTTTCAACTTATGAAATCGTTCAGCCTGCTCTGATACCAGTTGTTGGTCCCTTTATGAGAAGATCAACAAGCAAGTAATGTGTAGAAGGGGGTTGAATACACTTTATGCGGAAAATTGTACAAATCAATAAAAAGTGTTAACACACATCAAACCACATGAAATCGAATGCTTTCATTAATAAGAAGATGATTACAGTAACAATCAAGTAAGCAACACTTGATATGTAAAAACCTAATGTAAATCAAATCTCTCAATCTCTCAAACTTTGCTATTTATAATCAACTTATGGTTATAGATACGAACTGACTCTCTAAACAGGATTTATTCACAGATTGAATACTTACCAACTTCACAATAGACGTGAAGATTCGAACACACAAACAATTGGCAATCTGTGAATTTCTTCATCACGTTAAACTTACAAACAGTGTATCAAGATTCGTAACACATACGATCAATAGGTTGAGGTGAGAATTGAGTCTGGTTCACGTTCCTCTAAACTTATCAGGAAATAAGTATTTATAATAATGTTCCTACGGATCCTAATAAACTAGAACTTATCATATTCTGCTAACAAATTAACGGATAAATCTTGAATCTTGAATCTTCTATCTTGAGTCTTCAATCTTCAATCTTGATTCTGGAATCTTCTTATCCATGCCGTAGATATAGAGAGTAAAAGGAATTTAAAACATATTTAAATTCTCTTAAACTGACTTCTTTAGTCGGGCTGAGTTACTCAGCTTGAAACTCATCAAGCTGAGTTCTTCAAGAACAAATCCGAAATCAAACATGTACTAACACGTATAATGACTAACTCATCCTTAGATGTCATAAGAGTTAGCTAGAACTTACTTAGCAACTCTGTTGAGCTGACTCAGTCTATAAGCTGAGTCACGCAGCTCGAAACGCATCAAGCTGAATACTAAACCTATATCTTAGGTGACACACACAGCTTATCAAACATAGTGATAATCCTAATAAGATATAGTCTAAGCTGATCAAACATATGCTCAGCTTATACTCGACTTATGCTCAGTCTGGAACACTATAAGTGCTCAGTCTGATCAAGCTTCATAATTTCTGTTTAAGTTATATTCAGAATATATCTTACAAACTTAACTTTGTCTCATCAAATTTCAACTGATGAGATCATTTGACCAACAATAACTTATGCTTGTTTCGATATATAATAGAGATTATATATGCGTGTGATACGGTTACATTCATAAGACTTTACTGTGTTCCTTCTTAGCATGTTTAATCACTTCCAGAAATATTATACTATATTTCAAACTTTCCACAGTCGGTCAATCTTATGGAAGAAAGATTGAATTAAGACTGAGATAAGCATATGACCTTGAATTCAAAATGGTTGAATTAAGGTGCAATGCCTATCTGTGCTTGAAAAGAGTTTCAAGTGACTGGAAGACCCACACCCAAGTATACTTCATGGATTATAGTCACGAGTAACTTGGGATGATAATATCTTACGTCCTTAGACCCGAGATGTATGAACCGCTATATCATAGTTCTTCCTTGCTTTAGCCATTTTCAAAAGCAGTTCGTGACTGGCTGTGATAAAGGAAATGGCTAGGTAAGACAAGAAGTATGGTATAGGGTTATACAGTCAAAGGAATTTGTTCCTCTAATATGAGAGATATCCCTGGGCCTCTCGATGATTGGGAGCTGACACCAAAATTATGCATGGCCATGCGCAAGGTATATTGATCGAGAATCAGATATGTCCTTAACTTTTGCTCACCACCAATCAAGATCCAGAAACATAATCGTGAACGATCTGGAGATTTACATTTAATCCATGTCTCGTGTTCACAAGGATATCGCGAACAAAAGGACGTTTAAGATCACTTATCTATAGGACCTTTTCTTATGAACTAGTTTTGTTTTGATAACGAAACTCATACTGACTTGGGGGCAGAGATGCTTTGCTAGAGGCCGCTCTCTGTCTGTGATTTAAGGATACGGTGCTTCGTGTGTAAGTGGGAGTTTGTTAGAATATGCTCACTAATGCGTACACACCGTTTAAATCACTACCGATGATGTATGGGCCTATTGGGTCATACACCGGTGTCAAACCTGACAGCAACCGAAGTATAGGGACCAAAAATCGCAAAAACCAAAAGTTGACATTGCAAGCCGCGTTAGCGCCGCTAACCATAAGGTGTTAGCGCCGCTAACACTTATGGGCTAGAGCCGCTATGGGTATATGTGTTTTGTGTCATTTCATCTGATAGGTCGCGATCGCGCCGCTATCCTTAAGGGGTTAGCGCCGCTAACTTTTAAAGTTAGCGGCGCTATGGCTACATGTGCTTTTTTTCAAATCACCTCTAGGCTTGGCCAATGCATGTGGATGTCATGATGTGGCCTTGGCCGGCCTTGGGCATACCAAGTGACTTCTGGAGGTTTATAAAAGTCCCTATTAGAACCTCATTTGTACTCTTGGCCACATTCACATAAGAAATACTCTTAAGTGCTTCAATAGACTTAGAGAGAGTTTCACAAGAGAGGTTCCAGAAAATTATCCTTTGTTGCTGTTCCACAAGTGGTTTTCAAGTGAAGTACCACTAGAGGCGAGCTAGCACTCGTGGTTAGCGTGTTCCCGGGGTATATATCAATAGAAGAACTAGGTTTTAGTTCTTGAAGCAACACCACCACTCTTCTCATCAAGTTTTCTGGATCTAAGGAGGCTGGTATAACCTATTCTATATTCCTTTATGTTGCATATCTACTCATAGAGTTTGATCCATATATGGGGTTTCACCTTGTGTGCTTTATTTCATTGTATCTTGGGTTTTTCGTGTTGTACATTGCTTCCGTTGCGTGCCCTAGAAACCCCAACAGGATTAACCTCATGGAAAGAATTATCCAATATATGATTTGGAACTTGCGATTGTTATCTTACGTTAAAACTGTGAAGACATTATTTACATGATACGAAGTGTGCGATTTGTACTGATTATGAGAACTTATAAGTGTGTGTTTACACAGAAAGAATTAAATATGCGACAGAGACAGAAGATAGACGTTATCAAAGATTATTATTGCGACTTTTCTTATCAACCTGTAAAAGTTAATGTATTGGCATGTGCTTTATATTGTAAGGGAGTTAATGATAATATTTGGATTATATGAATTGAAATTGTCCTTGACTCTATAGATAAATTGAAATTTGCTCAACTGGAAACCTTGAAGGATGAAAATTTGAAATCAAAGATTATAACTAAGAGAAAAGAGAGGATTTAATTGATAATTATCGAGGATTAAAAGATGTACAAATCTAATATTTGAGTGCCTATGCTTGGAAAACTTTAATATATTTGAGTGCAACTTATCATTTTTAAACAAATGGTCAGATTGAACGAACTATTCAAATACTTGGGGATATGTTGACAGTTTGCATGATCGAATACGGTGGGTCTTGGGTTAGCAATTATCTTTGGCAGAACTTGCGAATAATATTATTGATCACTTGAGTATGGGGATGTCACCATATGAAATTCTATACGGTTGTTGTTGTCGTACTCTTACATGTTGGTTAAAGACAGGTGAGAAACATTACGCAAGTTTTGAAATTATTTAATTAACAGCTGAGAAAGTTGAAATTACGAGAGACAAACTGAAAGCCGCCAGATATTGACAGAAAATGTACGCAGATCTTCATGTTGGCCGGTGTCGTTTATGATTAGATACGATAAGTGGTTAATAATCAGACGGTGTCATTGTGATTGGATATGATGAATGACTAATGATCAGATAGTTACTTTTGATTTTCCTCTTGAGTTAGCAGGAATTTGTGATATATTCAATGCATGTTATTTGCGAAAAGTGTAAAGTTGAAGATAAGAGTCAAATACTTCCTATGCCTGAATTGAAAGTTGATTCGAAGAAAGGATTAGTAGGAGAATCTGTTAAACTGTTAGATCGTAAAGTTACTAAGATTCGCAAGAGATAGATTTCGGTGGTGTTAGTCAAGTGGAATCACAATTTAAGTCGAATTTAATTTGGGAAATAGAAGCTGGTATGAAAATTCGTATCAGTTGTTTGATCGCTACAGGATTCCGAGGACGGAATACTCTTAAGGCGGAGAGATTTGTAACATCCCAATTTCGGGCCTAATCGTTTAGTGAGTTTCCAAATGATTGTCTACGCATTTATTTTTAAAAGCATGCGTTTATGGTATCGTTGGATTCGTTTTTAAATAAGGAATCCGAATATTATTTTATTAGTAATTAATTAATTGTTATCGGCCATTTATGTGACAAACTGTATATCCAAACGTAACGTTTTAAATACTGAAATATGGATGTATGTACAAGGGGTCAAAATATTAAGGTATTAATATACCTTCATGTGGTAGTTTTGTATTTTTATGTGTGTGTATTTGAAGGTGTGTTTTGAGAGAGAAGGTTTCTACAACTTGCAAACTTGAAACTTCCATCTTTTGATCTTGTGTTTGATAATTTAAAGTGAAGGTAGAAACATGATTCTTGGTTACTAAATATCAAGTTTTTAAGTTGTTACCATGCTAAAATTTAGTAAGAACCACCATGATTGTGTTCTTGAAGAACTTGAAAAGTTAGTTTCTTGATTTGTTGATTTTAAGAGGATTTATGTATTTTTGATGTTAAGAAGCATGCCTAGTATGAATTTAATGAGTTTATGAGTTAAAATCATGATTTAAAGTATACATATATGGAAATCGAAATTATGAATTAAGGAGCTTGTTCATGTGTTCTTGAGTTCTTGAATTTATGGAGGTGGAAGATGATGATGTTTTTATTATTAAATTAAAGAAAATGATGATAGTAGTATTAAAAAAATAGAAAAGATAATGAGGTGTAATCTTGAAACAAACAATTATAACCCTTTCTTTGACTTAAATGACATGCTTGCTTAGATTGAAGATAAATATGTATATTATACGTTTGTGTAAGAATGATGGAAGAAGGTAAGAAAGTAAGAAATCGATTTTTTGTTAAGTATATGAGGCTATAGATTTTGTTTTGTGTGTGGAAGTATGCTATAGAATCTATGTTATAGACCTTGTTTTATAGAAATGTTATAGACCTTGTTATATAGAAATGCTATAGACCTTGTTTTATAGAAATGCTATAGACTTTGTTTTATAGAAATGCTATAGACCTTGTTTTATTGAAATACTATAGACCTTGTTTTATAGAAATTCTATAGACCTTGTTTTATAGAAATGCTATAGACCTTGTTTTCTATAGAAATGCTATAGACCTTGTTTTCTATAGAATCTATGCTATAGACCTTGTTTTCTATAGATCATGCTATAAACGTTGATTTTTAATAGTGTAAGTGTTGAATGGATCTTGTGCTATAGACCTAGTTTCTATAGATCTTGTGTGTTAGAATATATATTACTTGATTAAGTTGGTGTGTAACATCCTAAAATAGGGCCTAGTTGTAGGTAGTTGTACTATTTGCTAATAGGGTTGTACTTTGATTTTAATTAGTATTTATTAATAATATGTGTTATCTATGATTGAAAAGGTGTTATGAGAAAATGTTATGTTAATATGTAGAATTGGTAAATTAGTAATCGGTTTTAGGTGAGGGTTCTAAAAATATCCTCGTTAGGTAAAACGGGTAAACGAGGTATAAATTGTAAGTTAAAAAGGGGAACAAAATACTGCATTTTATTTAACTGACCACAAGGGTCGGTCTATGTCTTCTTATCCTCTGGGTAAACACAAAACACACATACTAACACACACAAACTCACGTATTCACACACACTTCATACTTTTGCCAAATCAAAGAAGGAAACAAGAGGAAAGCTTTGAATTCAAGTTAGCTATTAGGATTCGTTGCTAAAATCATCACCTACAGCTGATAATCATCTTCAATTTGTAAGTGTTTTGGGTTTAAGTATTGTTCTTGAGTCTTGAACAAGAGATGATCCATTTTGATGGTTCCAAGTAGGTTATAGTGTTTGTTTTGAGTTAGGTTTGTGTTAGAAAGGTTATATTGATCATAAGGGACATGTAGAAACTGTTGAATCTGAGATATGGTCGATTTGTGTGTTAAAAATAGTATTTTCGGAGCTGTGCAGAAAACAGGGTCGAAGGCTACTGTGTTCTTGGTCCTTGCGGCCGCATGGTATGGTCCCTGCGGTCGCAAGGGGGTCAAATAGTCTTTACGGCCGTAGAAGATTGTCTTTACGACCGTAGGGGTTGTTTTTATGTGGTTTACCGTCTACGGACGAAGGAACATGGTCTACGGGTGTACGTACATAACCTACGGCCGTAGGTCCCATAAATTAGCTTATACGGGCGTAAGGAGGAGTTCCTACGGCCGTAGGGTTTGGTTTATGGAAAGAGACCCTTGCGGTCGTAGGGAATGACCTTGCGGTCGTAAGGTGTGTTTGTGAAGGGTCCTTGCGACCGCATGGAAGGTCCATGCGATCGCAAGACATGGTCCAGTTTGGTGGTTTTGGTAGCTTGTGTATAGAAGCATGTGTGTTAATTGTAAGGTGTTAACAAGCTTGTAAATGATGTGTTAGGCACTTCTGAAGAGCCAAAGGATATCGAACACTGTATTTGTCTGCTGTAGCTGTTAAGGTGAGTACCGGTTAACCTTAGGTTTCGTGATAAACATGTTATAACAAGCTTAAGGTAAGTTATGGTTTATGTGTTGTTAATTTGTTATGGTATACGCTGCTATGCACTTATGTTAGGCTTGAGTAGGCCAATCATGTTATAAACTTGGTATATTCTGGTATTATGGCTTTTTGTAGGCCAATATGTTATGTTATGGGCTTTAGTAGGCCATTTTGCTATGATATGGCTTTTGTAGGCCAACTCGTTATGATATGGCTTTTGTAGGCCAACTTTGTTATGATGAGGCCAGAGTCGGCCAATACGTGTTCGTGCCGGCACTTTGTTGCTGTTTGGGGTACGGTGATTCGTGGCCGCGAATCTGGGTTCTTACAAAACCTCCGTACCTCAACTAGGGGCTCTCATCGACATCCCCGCTCGTTAGGGGCTCTCACTGACATCCCCGCTCGTTAATGCAATGGTGGACTGCTACCCGCTCCCCCACCAGTGCTATATGATTGATGTATTCGGTTCCCTCAGTTTGGATCATTGAGCCGGGCTCGCAACCCTGCAAGATATGAATCCTCCTGGCTATACCGGAACATCGCTAGTTGCTAGGGTAAAATTGTTTGTTATTCTGTGATATCCTCTGCATTCTATAACATCTTTGTTACGATGATTATGTTTAATCGTTACTCACTAGCTATTTATAGCTAACCCCTCCATGTACTCTTTCTAAACTACAGGTAAATAGTTGCTGGTGAGGATGGGTGCCATGTTTTGGTTTATACTGCCGAGTTGGAAATTTTTGGGGACACTTTTGGTTGTTGCTATTGTAACTTTGATGTTTATTAATGGTCGGCCGATATTCGGTAACACCGTTGGGTATTTTATTAAAATTTATACTACAATTCGTATAATTAGTTAGTTAAATACTTCCGCTGTGTTTGTTAAAAGATATCTTTTGGTTAAACAGTTGGTGTCTTGCTTATATTATATTAATTAAGCTTCTGAAAACCCGCGGCGTTACATGGTGGGTGATAGTATTATATATATATATTTAAGATCGATGAAGGCTATTTAATTTATTTATGTATGTTAATCGATTGGGTGTTTTAACATATATATTTATTTGATCGGTGATAATTTTACATGAGTTTGACACCGAATACGTACTTAATTGTGTTATTATAATTTGGTCGTATTCCATGAAATGTTTAAACGGTTATAAGTATTTATAACACGATAATGATGATTATTGATATAAATATATTTGAGAATATATTTATGAACGGAGAACTGACTTGTGTGTTATCGTGTTCTCAGGAATAACAAAGGCTCGGTTATTAGACAACTGAGTGGAACGAAGTTTGAGGCTGAGGTGAATGGACTTTGACTCACTGGTGGTAGTAGTTATGATTATGATGATTATCTAGATTCATATATTTAATCATGTGATAGATTGTTTAATCAGATATGATTGTTCGGAGATTGGTATGATGATGGTACGGAGATTGAAACTGTGATTGTATGGTGATTGGCACTATGATTGTGCGATGACTGGTATTTGTGTTTATTGATTGCAATCGAGTCCAAGATATGGGCTCGTTTGCTTCTGGTTGTGCGGTTGGTCACTCCCTGATACATTTGTTGCAGCAGAGGGGGTTTAACTATGCCAGTTAGCAGGCAGTCTTCGGTAAACATATGCTTTGGCCGGCATATGGGTTACAGGCTTTGTAGAGCCGCCGTGCCTCCGATGATACGTGGTGCCCCGCTCTTGAGTAGTCCTTGTGGGTCTTGTTTCTGTGAAATTTGTTGTGATTCTGCTATTGTTGTTTGTGGCTTGAATTCCATTCACTTAGCTTTGTGCTAATTCCCCACCCTAACTCTCTGTTGCAAGTTTTGGTGAGCTTCGGTAGGTGTTTGTTCGTACAGGGGAAGTTTGACCGTCGCTCTGATATTATGTTTTAGAAAAGACGAGCCATCTTTGTGAACCCTTTTGTAACACGATACGATATACTGTGTTGTCGGACAGTATTGGTTTTAAGTTTGTGGATGTTGTTATCCTTACTATTTTCTATTGAAATACTTCCGCTGTGATTTAAAAAAAGCTTGAGTTTTACGGTGTTACAAGTTTGGTATCAGAGCCCTGGTTTGGCATGCGAGCATGGTTAGAGTGTTCAATTCCCAAATCTTGGCTCGAGGTTGGTCAAACATTTCCTGTGGGGGGGATTAGAGTGTTTGGATTTGCTGTGTGTGCTGTGCTTAACATGTGTGTACTAACGGTATGTCTAATAACTGTTGAGATGTTGTGAGTATTACAGATATGACTGACAAAGATATCCCGACTGAGACTCCTGTGACCCTAGCAAGAACAGGAACTTCAACAACAAGTAATATGGAAACACCTACTTATGTCATGGCTTACAATGTTGAAACTAAAGCGGATCAATGTGAATATATCCATAAACTCAAAAATGAGATACAGAAACTTCGAGATATTGTTCGTAGTCTGGAACAGCAGAAATTTATACAGAATGAACAAACTCAGATATATTCGACTACTACACCTTCAACTACAACTCTGTCACAAGTGACACAGCAGCCATTGTACTATCCTTTTATACCTCAGGGAGTTTATCCTTATCCGTACATGAGATTACACAACTTTGCGATAATAGGCCAGTTTGGGATTATCAATCGTCTGAATATCATGGTATCCCAGATCTTAATATAACTCTGAGTTATTTGCGAGAAATGTTAAATGTTTTGGAGGCATGTAACCCTGAGAATAAATTGAGAATACAATATGTGATTCAAATGCTAGAAGATGAGGTAAATGCTAAAGATAAGAGAAACTGAGATAAGACTTCTCAATGGAAGTCGAGTTTAGAACAGTATAGTGTTCAACATGAGCAGATAGGGCAAAGCAGCCAGGAGCATGGGAATCAAGAATCACAATGGTGTCGCAAGTGCAAATCTATTCATGCTGAGTCTTGCACACCCCAAACTGTATGTTGTGTTCGATGTGGAATGTTTGGTCATGAACTCAAGAATTGTACATTCCGTCGCAGTGTTTGTTGGAATTGTCAGAAAGAAGGTCATCGATGGAATGACTGTATGGCTGACAAGAAAATTTGGTCTTGGTCAAGAGTGGGAGATGTCGGGGAATCCTCGTCATCAGTTGGACAGAAGAGAAAGAATCCTCTTTCGCCTGAAGGTAGAGTATTTCAGAGATCCACGGATAATACTGCTGCTAACGAATATGATATGACGGGTATGTTCTATTAAGCTTTATACTTATACGCATGATTATTTGATTATGGAGCTGATTGTTCTAGTGTTTATGTGACTGTATGTGATGATTTGAGCATGACTACTTCTGATGTGACTGTTTCAATAGAAGTAGAGATAACGGATGATAATCGTTTGCTAGTTCGTTTTATTGATGCCTATATCGGAGATTGATATCTTGTTAAGTATGTGATAGTTGAGCCCGTTTAGAGCAAGTATTAAATGCACATCAGTATCAACAAGCATGCTAACACAATACAAAAAACAACACATAAAGCTATCCTAACACATCACGGTGCCCCAATCGTGTCAGTAGAGTTATATCTCGCGGAATTGTATGCCCCGCTCAACGACCCTGACTGGGTAATCAGCCACAACCAACCGCACTGGTGGGGGAACGAAGAGCAGTCCACCCAACACGTTACAGAGTCACGTAGATCCTAGCCATAAGCCAAGACCCTCACAACTCATGTTAAGAACAACAGTCCTCAACTTGCTACACTTCAACAGTTCGCACTTCAACAGGCCACACTTTCCACAATGTTGCACTTACTTGTCCGGACAAACACCACACTTCACACTTATCCGTAATTCACACATAAACACATTTCACTAATAAGCACACTTCACCAATAATTACATTTCACAGATGACCCTCATCGGGTCCAATAGCATGCTAGGATTTCACAATTAACGTGTATCATATCATATCATTTCATACCTCGGGTGTGCATGGAAAACATGGATAACACATTATAACAAACCACGGTTAACTTTACTTACTGTGCCTCATGGGAAACCGGTATTCACCTCAATTTCACGCAAATATGATTAGGACAACTCAATCGTCAATCCTCACAATGCCACTTAGGTCAAGTAGTCCCTGTATGGCTATAACGCGCAGATAACAAGTTCTCGCTCACTTGAGTTGTCTAGTTTACCTATCACACATTACTTTCATTTAGACACAACAAACAAAGTACCACAACTAAAATACCATTATTAATCTCTTAATGATGTCCTTAATACACTTATAACCTTAAACAAACATCCCATACTTTAGTACACGAAGAATAGCAAAACTGGGAAATCCCTTACAGAAAAACACCCCCTTACAGCCAAAAGGGAAAACCCTTACAGCCACAAGGGATATCCTTTCTAGCCACAAGGGAAATCCTTTATGGCCACATGGGAAATCCTTTTTGGCCACAAGGGAAATCCTTCATGTAGTTTGTCACAGGACCAGGCTGATATTGTTGGGGTTTGCTGGGGCACATTTTCCCTCATTGATTTCATTGAACTGGCATAAAAAACCTGTTAAGAATTATATGTGTATTAGCCATAGTTAAGTGGTTTTTAATAATGCATGATTTCATCAAAAAAATTCTTCTTAAATGTGGTTCTTACATACTTACCACCAAAAATGTAAGTGGACCATTGAATTGCTTATCCTCATTCCATTCCTCCTTTGTTTTTTTCAGACTTTGCAGTAGGTATGAGCACCAATCTAAATCCTTTATCTCATTCAGCCATTTTATGCATGGGAGAAACTTTTGGTTCGTCGTTCCACATTTTATCCCCTCAATAATGACTTTTACAAACAATACTAGGTAGTTCAGCTTGAAGAGATCTCCACCTTTTTTCAGTTGTAAAATAAGGTCGGCGACATTACTCATGTAAATACCTTTTTTCCAGGATGGGAACTGTTGTCGCCATTGCCTTGTCCCCGTGTCACATTTTGAAGTTGCCTTAAGTGGTTTCATTTTTATTTTCCCCATTGGTATTTTAAGGACTTCATGAATTACTTCATTGATATTGGAAGTGACTTATCCCTCACATGTAGTGAGCTATTTGTGGAGTCAAAGTTTTTCACGACCCAATAACCCATTATTTTAGGTATATCGCTTATTTCAAATTTTAGCATGCTACCAAATCCCATTTCATTGACGCAAGCCTTTTGATCATCGGTCAACATGTGTGTCATAAGGTAGAACGATACCGGAGGCGTCCTTGTGTGAATTGTTTTCAGGTTACCTCCATCATAGTGTTTGTGCTTATTCATTTTTCCATCTTTTTTGTTTGTTGATTTTTTTTTCACTCTTCTTTTTTTCTACCCTTTTTACCTTTTTTTCCTGTTCTTGCACTTCTATGGCAATGGGTCTCTTTTAATTTTGTAGGTGGTGATACAAAGTCATCATCACTGTTTTCCATACATATAAGACCTCAACTACTTTGACATCCTTCCCCTTTTGACTTTTATCTCCTTCACTAGTGACTAAGCATAAAATATTGGTTAGCATATGCAGATTGCTAAGTTAAATATGTTACCTGCATTTTTCATCTTAAGCTACAAAACCAGGTCAAATTATTAGTAATTAATAAGAATTTTATAAAACTGATGAAACAAAACATGAAATCTTGATACACATAGACTCATATACAATTGATTACTCACACAAATTCATTCGAAACTTGCAGCAATAACAAATTCTTTATGCACATACAATTGTGTCAGATACAAAAATTGGTTATTGATATATAAAAATTTGAGCATAAAGTATCTATTCATCAAAAATATTTAAGAACAGAACTTTTAGATGGTTGCATATAGAATTATAGAACACGCCATTACACACATATAAAATCAATGAAGTTAAAATTATCATAACAAGCCCTACGTTATGTGATTTATGTCAATTAAAGATGATTTTTTATTAATTAAGAGTCATAACTATGTGTTACAGAGTTTGATGAATTCTTTTCTTTTAATTTGTGATACCTTTTCTTGTTGGCGATCTTGTTTTGGTCTGCATTGCATCTGGAACTTCTTCTTCATCACTAGTTTCCAGATTTATATGAACTGCTGTTGTTTCTTTGTTTGCTTTTCTGACCAAGCTTTGTAGACGACCGCTTCGTCTTATACCTGAAATTAGCGATTTAGTTGGATGATACCCTGGTTTTGGAGCTTTGAAAGCCATATACACAAATGAGTTTTGTAAATTACCAGCATTGGGGGCTTCTGCATGCTTGTCTTCATCATCCATTTTGATTTTGATGCTTTTCAAGACCAGTAGAGTCTTTGATTTTCCACAATGATAATGGCGATTGTGAAGAAAATAAGGGTAACTATAAACTTTTAGTATAATCATGGTGCATTTGAATTTCATTTTTCAAATTTGATTGTAGTTCCCTCAGAATTAATGAGGATTTCGGTCTAGAACTAACCGTTTTGATGATCACCATTTTTTGGTTTCCATGATTGCCTCCCATGCCTCATTTCTGGCCTTTTTTTTAATCAATTTTGACTTCGAAATTTGACTTATGCAGACGTTCGGATGTCTGAGATTGCCTCTTACCCTTTTTACATTTATATACCTTGTACAATAACCATACTTATATATGTAGATATATAATCGTATGTATATATATATAAATATACGTATATAAATATGTATGCGTATGTAAGTATATAATATATATATATATATATATATATATATATATATATATATATATATATATATATATATATATATCTTACTCCTATATAAAGCATTGACAACCAAAAAACTCTTAATTTTTAAGTAAGTTGAATGTACTAAACTACCCTTTATATAAATAAATGGAAACTATTATATAAAGTAACTACTAGATGCATTTAATAAAATTCTTATATTCCATTTTAATAACTAAACCTTCCATACTTAAAAAAAATCAAATAATAAATATTCAATTATGTTATAAACATTTTAACTTATTTATCCAAAAAAGTGTGTATAATTAAGTAGAGCTCATAAATGTGAATAACATATAATTAGAATTTATAAACATATATTTTAATTTTTTAAAATAGCTCATATAACTAATAGTTTCAAATTAATTTATTCTATAATCTTAATCTCTTAATTTTTAATAGTTCAAGTTACTAACTTACTCTCTGTATTGTCATATAATTTAACCTACTTTATAAGTAGAGATCGTTTTTCTTTTTTAATTGTTCTCAAAATTTATTTTAAAATAATAAAAGAGTTGATTGAGAATAGAATGATAAAGAAAATGGAAAAAAGAAAAAGAAAATAGACATGTTGTCACTTGCCAAAGGAAAATTATTTGTTATCACTGTATTGATGAATACCGAAAACAAGCAGGTTACCGAGTAGAAATTAGTTGACACCGCCGCATTGCGCGGGTAATATGCTAGTATATATATATATATATATATATATATATATATATATATATATATATATATATATTTATATATATATATATATATATATATATATATTTATATATATATATATGTATAAGTAGAAATATGATCAACATAGAACCATGACTTAAACATAGAACCTAAAGAACTAATCTGGAGCATTGGATTATCAAAATCAATGGATGAGATTAAAGATGTATAATTATAATTATCATGCATTAATAAACATGTAAAATGACAAATATGGAAAATCCCCCCAACAAACACATGTTTTTAAAAAAAATACCTCTCAAAACTTTAAATTGTCATAACTTTTACGTTTTGTGAATTTAAATGAAAAAATTATACCAATGTTTTAGTTTTTTAATCCTCTTTCAATCAAAACCACTCTTGAAAATGCAAATTTTATTTTTTGCATTTTAGGCTGCATTTTCAATGAATCATTTTGGGTTTACATTTTGAATTTTCAAATTTTGCATTTTCGGAAGCATCTCCATGACTCGCATTTTCAACTCAATTTTACCCGTGTGTATATATGATTAATTGTTTTACCAATTAAAATTTAATCCTTAATAAATAAATTTCATCCGGATGAAAAAAAACTAATGTTTTTAATTTGAAAGTTAGAAAAATAAATTTATATAATGTTATATATTTATTCTATGTTATACTAATATTCTCGCGCTTCGCGACGGGATTGATAAAATTACTATCTCGTCTACTTTGAATTTATATTTCTTCAATTATTTTATTACGTTTTTCATATAAATGAAATAATGTTGTTTTTATAAAAAATGACAAAAAGAAAAAACCACATCATAAATAGTGAAATGGGGTATGTTAGTTTATTGTCAAATGCAAATATTATAAATCATTCGTATCCAAGGAGAGAAATAATTGGTTAAAATTGAAAAGAAAAGAAATCATAAAAAAATATGTATCTAAAAAGTAAATATCATAGAAAAATATAGTAATTAAAAAAAAGCCTTTTATCTCATATTAGTAAAGAAATAATAAACAAAAGTAAAAAAGCAATATACACCATGACGTCAAGAAGAGGAGGAAATTAAAAAATAAATAAGATTGGTAAAAACAGGAATTGAACATGTGACCTTAAGGTTGGAGGGGAAGTTGCTACCAACCCATCTATAGCCACAATTGTTCTTTTCATTAGCAAACTGGCTTATAATATACTCAAAGGCGCAAATTAGCAATTTTGACCATTGTTCATAGCGCACTTTAATATTTTAATATTTTAATATTAATAAAAATATAAAATAGTCTTATTTATCGTTAATTTAAAAAAAAGTGTCTTATAATTATTTAATGTTTTTTATTAATTTTTGATATTTATTTTTCAATCATGTTTGCTCTCTCCTTTCGCGATGTTTTCATCGCTGGTCATGCCGTCTTGAGATGGACGTCGTCTGTCGTTATTTTTTTGAACTCTTATTTTTTTCGCGTTTTATAAGTATTTAATATCGTTTATTAATTTTTAATATCTATTACTTTTTATAAACCATCCCGTGTGTTACACAGATATTTAAACTAGTACATTTATATGTGAGTGTATGACATTTATTAAAAACTGTAATTTATTGATGTGATATGTCTAGTATATGAGAGGGATAGGGTTCAAATAGTAGCATTTTTTTCTCATAATCAAGTTTTGGAACAACGCACATCATTTTTCTATGAATCAATTATCTATATATACTACATTATAAAGCACTAGCATAGTACCCGCACTAATGTTGGGCAGCGAAAATAGTTTTGCTCGACAATTTGTCCATTTTAATTATTAAGTCATTTAAATTTCATATGTTTATGAATTTATGTTATAAGTTATTCAAATTCATAAGTTCTATTTGTATATTTTTTCTAATAATTAAGTTAAAATATTTATTAAGTGATAGATTTGTAATATTACATTAATTGGTATTGACTTGATGTTTTAAATATTTTCTTATTATGAAATATTTAGTTACTAAAATGATATGTATAAATCTCATTAACCAAGTGTAATAGTTATATCATTAATAATTTAATTTAGTTTGATATGAGGGTAAATTAGTAATTTCAAATTAATTAAATTAAGGGATTAAGATAAATGTCTAGATGCTAAATAAGATAATATAGATTTAGGTGAAATACTTAATATCTTAGTTCTTAAGTTAAAATGCCTTTAATACACTCAAGTCTTAAAATGAAAGTCAATGAGATTTCATTACAGGCCGGGTCATCATATTATTATTTATGGAAACTTATAGCTCTATCATTGTTAATAGGGAGGTGATTTATACATAACAAAAATGACCATACACAGCAATACTATGCATGATCAAATTGTTGTGCATTAATAAATTGTACCTTGTTATTTATGACTAAAAACTGTTGTGTGCGAATCAACTTCACACAAAAATAAATTACTAAAATTCTTTATTTATTATTATTATACAACATAAAAACCTATTTATATTAAAATTTCACCATTTTCACGAGTTCTCGAACAAAATGACAATCCAAATCAATATGTTTTGTTCTTTCATGTAAAACCGGATTGAAACAATGTAAATGGCAGCCATGTTATCACACTTCAAGGGAATTGTAGTAAAATCAGGAACATTTATTAACTCCTTAAACAACCAACTTAACCAAGAAAAGTTCAACGCCCCCTAAATATTACCGGGACCGACTTAGACTAACACAAGTATGTACTCCACACTCTCCATACTTGTTTTAACTTCATACTTGTTTTAGAACAAAGTTCAGGAGGCATCTGACTTGCGATTACCTACAGAAAGTCACTTCATATTTTTGACTCAGCAACTTAAATATAGCAAGTTAACTCGTTTATAAGGTTTTAGGGACATCAAGACAAACCTAAAACAACAAACAACTGCGTAAAATGTGCACTTAATCAATGAACCATAAAGCCCTCACTTTGGTCAAAAACTCATATGAAATCAACCAAGATCAACACCATTTTAGAAATTTCATCATAGGGGTTACCTAATTACTATATATCAATTTGCCAACTAAAGTATTAAATTCACATGAGATTTTTTAGGGCATAATTGTAATTTTATCAAATAAATCACGATATTCAATTTCTCGCGGTATACTAATATATCCTTCTTTCTTACTATAAAGTGCATAATTGTTACACGTGTCCAAACATACATTAACACATCTACCTGTTTTCTTTTTTTAATTTATCTCCATGAAGGTTTTGTGATTTGTCCAATACATTATTCGATTAACTAGTTGTGTATATCATCATTTGTTTGATCTAGATCGAAGAACGTCGATCATACAATTTAGTTTATTTTCATCATAGTTGTTTTGTACTTAAGTTATTTAAATTTAATGAGTTCCGACTTCCGAACATATATTAAGCAAAATTTCTAGTGAATCCAATAAGAGCGCTTTTATGGATTGAAATGTTTGTAAAAACGTTAGGAGTTAAGTCTTTTTAAGATGAACTCCTGAATAATGTTTAAGCGTAATATATATATATATATATATATATATATATATATATATATATATATATATATATATATATATATATATATATATATATATATATATATATATATATATATATATAGGGGATGGTTCATTCGAGAACCGTTGTTAGTGCGAGAACCGCGAGAACCAATCTTAGCCGTTCCTAGGATATGGGAAGTTTCATGGGTGAAGAGCGTGGAGGGATAGAGTGTGGCAGGGTGCATGTGAGAAATTCATGGGTGGGCAATGACATTAAAGGAGGGGGAATTGGACGGGCTTAGATTCGTTCTCGCGGTTCTCGCGCTAACAACGGTTCTCGCATGAACTTTTGTCTATATATATATATATATATATATATATATATATATATATATATATATATATATATATATATATATATATATATCGACTTTGACGTATTTTAAACTAATCATGTATTAGATAGCTTGGGAGAAGTTTATTACATTTTGCAAACTAAATGTATGGTTGGACAATTTCATAATGTATGTGAACGTCTTGCCTAATGATATGTGAAACAATGAAAGATAACCCCCGTTAAACATAATATATGTGCGTAATGCTTATTGTATTTGTGCATCTGTTTAAGAACAAAATCAAAATGAATGATATTAAAATAACGATAGATTTATCTATATGAAGGGTAAAATGAATAATAAAATAAATGAATAATATTAAAATAAAAATAGTTTAATCCCGCTGCGAAGCGCGGGTCACATAAAACCTCGTTTATCTACAATTTTTGTATTGATTTAGATTTCAAAGGTATAAGAAAAGTTACTTGAAAGCTCTTCAAGAATTCTTGAATTCTAACACTTAGCACTAGTGTTAAAGAAGCCCAGATACTCAAAATTTAAATCAATACACACATGCAACAAGGGATGGCTTAAATGTCAAAGGATTCCAACTTTCAACTCTCAAGCTCTCTCTCACATTTCTCAATTTGTTGGAACAACATATACGAGGTTCATCTTACCCTATGTGTGGTCAAATGTGTAGAATTTACACAATTTGCCCTTCAAAATTGAATAGTTATTGTTTGGTCCCAAATATTATATAAGTTGTATTTCTTACTTAAAGCACATGTACAATAATACAGTGGTAAGTAGTACTTTGCTAATAATACTATTTTATTGTAAATAACATGCTAATTGGTGTCTTAAATCATTTTTGCAAGAATATTCATAACTAACTATTCAAAGGCAATAATACTAAATTTTAGTTATAGGGTTTAAAAAAATACAAAATGAAGGATGTCACGGTTCACACCGCTGAAGGAGTGCACTCCACGAGACAAGATGCGTATCATGTTTAATAAAACTATTTCGAAATGGAAAGAAAATTGCCACATATACTGTAAAGTGATTTACGAGGATCACTACTTATGACAACAATTATATTATTCATGTTAATAATGTTTAACGAGTTATTGTAATGGAATCCCATGGAGCTTTATATCTTATTTAAGTTGATTTATCCTTGTTAGGTATTACCTGCTTAGGAGGATCCGGTAGATGTGTTCGAAGATGTTGCAACCATTTTTATTGTGTTAAATGCGGGTTGTTCCAAGTTTAAACATTTGTTTTCATGCCTCATTGCTTCCGCAATTGTTTTGAATTAAACTTTTTGGTTGCGCAATTGTAAATTTTATTAAAACTTTTATAACTGAAAACGGTGCGCTACAACACACAAGACGTCAAATACTTAAACTAAACTACAAATATAAGTTAGGTTAACGGAAACCATGAAAAGCTACAATCGATGACATAGCTAAAAATAAAAAATTGAAATATAAACCTTATCGGTGAAAGGTAGATAGACAATAAAGACATAACCAACCCAAATGGATGAAGCAAAAGTTGAAAACATGAACATGCGAAACATGGGGGAATGATGAAGATATAGATCTCGTAGCATATTATGCCGAATGGATTTGTGGGAAGGTCGCGACCTATGAGAATAGCTCTATTAGTGTGTGAATTGTGAGAAAATAGTGTGTGCGAGGAGGGAAGAGGTGTGACCACGAACCACGAGTGTGAATTCTCGATTTTTTCTTTAAAATGACGTTAATTCCTGAGAATGTTCTAAATTCCTTTGATTATGACATAGAGTTGGGAAATCCTCTATTTGGTTCTCATTATTCTACGAATCAAACACAAATAAAATTTAGAATTACTTAATTCCAAATCTAGACAATTCCGTCTAATTCTTATGAACCAAACATTACCGAAGAGTTTCTCAATATCAAAGAGTTCTAGAAGAGATTAATATGAAACTTCACGGTAAGTCTAGGGGCCAAACATGTATTTGGAATGATATTTAGAAAATCGGGTTCTGTCGCCAACTCGCGATAAAGATCAGTAACTAACTAGGGTTCCTTCCGAGATTGGTATTAGGGTTTTATGTTACGACAGTTTGTATACGTGATTTGAAGAATTCATATCGAATCTGTGCATCTCCTCCTTCTAGGGATTCATTACACGAATCCACAGACGCGAATCGATCTGAAAAGAAAAAGATACAACTCATAGAGGCCGCATGGAGGGAGGGGGCGATGAGGTTAGCATAGAGGAGCTCTCTTCAAATCTTTCCACTTATAAGCAACAGCTTCAAGAGGTACCCATGAAATATCATTCAGTTTTGATGTACTTGTTCTGTCCTTAAGTTGTTGATATGCTTGCGAAACTATTTTATGAATCTGTCTACGAGCTATATGCATTCGATTCTGATGGTTATAATTGCTCAACAATTCTCGTGTTATTGATATATTAAACGACTAAGATTTCTTAGTGGAACCTAAATATTGAATTCTTAGGTTTTGGTTGAGTAATCTAGGTTTTGGAGCTCTCTTTTTGCTCTAGTGGGATATTATTAGTACCTAATTTCGCTATAGATACAGTATGCAAGTACTAGATGTTCAGTTATTTTAAGGAATAAAGAATTCTGCAAGTTCTGTAGGCTCTTCAATCATTGTGCTCTCACCCTAAAGAGGGTGGTTGATCTTTATAGGTCTTGTATATGTCACTTAGAATGTATAGGAATGAATTCTTTTGCTGAAGACGTCTCGCAGCTGAATCCAAGTTTTTTTTTATGTTGAATAATTGGGTCTTAGTGACTGCTGATATGACGTCGTTGCTAAGTATGTGGATGCATGCGAGATGTGCAGAGAAAATAATGTGTCTAAAACAGATTAAAGACTTCTCTCTATCTTTATTTAAAACGACAAGCGACTAGCGGGGCAAAATAACTTATCATTTGTTGACTTCTTTGTAAGAGCATGCTTGGAGGCCATTAAGGCATAATGTCATTTGTATTCTTGTAAAACCTTCTAATTACAATAATATCTTTTCAAAGTTTAAAATTACACCAATATTCTTCAAGACCTCATGACTCTCATATACATCCGAAGATTTAGTTTTATCATAATTAAATGATTTTATTATATAAAGCTATTATTTAAAAATTAATTTACAAGGTATATTACTAAATTACTCTTCCCTCTCCAAATCTAATATATTCTTTATAATACTCCTGCATCTCCTCTTATACGTCTCTTTTTCTTACTCATTAGCTCCTGAATTGTTTTCATCTGTAGTTAACCATTTGAGGTAAAATGCTCTGCTCTAAAAGGAAGAAGTTCTGTAGATCAAAAACCTTCATCATAGTCAACCTACTAAAAATTTCCCCTAAAATACTTCTTTCCCTATTTTGTGAATTTCACATAACTCCTGTTATCTGCATTATCATCTAAGCCTAAATCAAATTCCAGTAATTCACATAAGCTTCCCCTGGATTTTTTGTCACATATGATGTCCTATTTTTTACAAGTTTTTCTCATCCAACTTGTATGTTTTCCTGATGCTTCATAGCTACCATATTTGATATTCCCACTTCTCAAAATACTGTATGTTATACAAAATAGTGCTACCATATTCTGGTATTGGTCCTTTCAAATAGTCTAATTTACCAATGAAGTAGCTTTTAGGCTCTGGTTTCTTATATTTGCGGGCATGAATACTTTTGGATAGTTGGCAAAATAGAGTGTCGATTCGATCCAAGTATCCAACTCATCTTACCGCAGCCCTTTTCTTGTAAACCGAGGTTAGGGTTGCTTCAAGATTTGGTTTTCATGAGGTGATCAATCATCAACCTTTCCAAGGAACATCGAGCTGAATATAACTTGAATTGTTCAGCTTCCTGCCTCCTTTTTATATTAGTTTGTATTTTAACTTGATAGAGATAATGACAAGAACTAATGAGTAATGAACTAGAAAATGAATTGGAGAAGGCAAGGAAATTTCACAATGGTGGAATGAAGGAGATAGAGATAAAATAATCAGCCAGGTATCATACTCGGTCACCTACTGCCTAAGCTTCAAGGCCGATACTAAGGATCTAATATGCATGCCTCACCAGTCACCTCTCTTCCTCACTCACTATAGATAACAAATCAAAGGGAGAATTTTATGTATATTCTTACAATTTTACGAAGTTTTTAAGTTACATCCTTTGAAAACCTCTAAACTCTTGTATAATTCCGCTTTGGTGATCCACTCTCAAGGATCGATCTCATCGAACAGGGCAGTTTAACGTTTTGCATTGAGAACAAAGGTCGATCAAAATGGTGCTCACATAAGAGTTTGTTGAGATCTAGGGCAGGAACCTTCTCACCGAAACCAGATTCATCTTCTATCGTGGCAATTTGGACGGACGATTCTCTCTCAAACTCGCACCCAAGGCTGCTTCCCGGTGGTCCTTGTGCCATTTCTCCATCGTATTGGGTTTGTGGAGGACTTCTTTCATTGAACGGACTACAATGGTCAATTCCTTCAGCTGTTCCTTAAAGTTGATACGGAAAATGACAAAACTAAGGAACTCGATAATTAATTGGAGAAGGTAAGGTAATCTCATTAGTGGTGGAATGAAGGAGATACAATAATCAGCCAGGTACCACAGTCGGTCACCTGCTGTCCAAGCGTCAAGGGCGATACTAAGGATCTACCTTGCATACCTCATCTCTCCTCCTCACTCACTATAAATAACAAATTAAATAACTGCCTCACCCATCACAGCCCTACACGTGGTGTTGTTTGTTTCTCCTGGAATAGATTTATAAGAGGGGCTGTTGATTGGGCTTATTGGGCTGTAAAACAGGCTGATTGCTATCATAACTCTAATGAATGAATCTTGACTTTAAATTGGGTCCTATGTACTACCACTTCTTAAAACGACTTCAACCATCTTCTTCTAAAGTAAAAAAGAACCAAGAACCAGAGCTTTTTCGGGTACATAAATAAAATTCACATCCCAAGTGACTATAAAACCAAAAATTTCATCCCCATGTCATAAGTTGTTGCTTGCATTACTACAGATTAAAAACTCTTTTTTTTTACTAGGGTTTGTTTTGTTCTTGCTGGATGACCTTTTGGCTTGATGAAAATTTGAGCATAAGATATAGATAGACACATTTCGACAATCATTTGGACTATTTTATGCACCTCAATTATAAATACGGAAAATTATTGCAAGATGGTTCCCATAATTTTATTTTTTGTTGTTTTGAAGGTTACAAATGTTAATGTAGTTTGATGAGATTTTGCTCTTTAACAGTTATTGGAAATCTTGAAAGGTGTGTGTTCAGCTATATATTGTTTGAACTTGTTGTCTATGGTCAGGTCAGGAAGCTTTTGAAGAATGATCCTGGGAATTCTGAGTATACTGATGTGGAAAAAGAGCTTGTGGAGGTGATCTAACCCATTCAATTGCATTCTAGCTTTCTCTCATTTGATTTCTATCTATAAACTCATTTTTATTTTTGCCATCTATCTCTAGTAAAGTAGCTTCATACTGTTGACATGTTTTCAGTGTCTAGTGGTTTAATTAACCCATCCGCTACCTTAGTATATAGTCTGACCTGTACATTTTCTCCATAAACACAGATGCACATGGACATGTGTGTTTTTGTGTGTATTAAATATGCTTACAAATTACGACACTTAACTCGTAATCACTGAAAAGAGCGTTGATTATCCCCGCTTAAGAAGGTGAGAATGAGATTCAAATTAATTTATGTGTTCCAGATGTGGTGAAAAAATTAAACAAAACTTGCGAAATTTCGGATCTGAATATGAAAAATCCATCAAAGATGTCCATCACTTGTATCTTGATTTCTGTGCAGGTCTGCTATTCGTCGTGATGGCCAATCTACATCTCTGTCTCTTGATTTCAGATGTTCACTTCTAAGATTATGAGTTTGAAACAACACCATTTTTATATAAACAATCTTAAATAATTCTCGTGCATTTAAAGAATCCCCTCTTTTCTGTAGGTTATCGCTTTGACGGAAGAACTCTTGGAAACTGCCCATGATGAAGCTGGGAGTTCAGTGGGTATAGTTGGTAATTCTGGAGGCAACTTACAGAATAACGTGGTAAGTTTCTTCTGAAAATAATGAAAATATTTGGTTTTTCTTGACGAAGTTTTAAGAATGTTTGACGTATGTCTCTTTTTCTAAAAGCAGAACTTACTTTATTGAACTGCATGAACTCTTGGTATAAATTTGCTGACTTGATTTTATTGTTATAATGGTTTAGAAGAATAAAAACTAAGAAATAGAGGTGGATACATTTATACCTTTATGTATGTTTGTGGATTTGCTTGTCTCTCTATCTGTATTTGATACTCATGTCCGTTTTATCTCATTTTCTTTATTTTTTATAATCAGGCACCAAGTGGAATGCTTGATGGTCACAAGCTTCCTGTTGGTACTAAAGTTCAAGCTGTTTATAGTGAAGATGGCGAGTGGTATATTAAAATTTCTATTTCTATTTCTTGGGTTTTCTGTTATTATAAATTTAGATGCTTATTTAAATACCAAGTTCCATTGTCTTTTTTATCCTTTTTTTCTCCCTTATCTATGTTTGATTTAGTTGAATATGCAGGTATGATGCAACAATTGAGGCTCTTACACCAAACGGATATTTGGTTGCTTACAATGGGTGGGGAAATCAGGAAGAGGTATTTTTAATTTATTGTCTAAAGATTACATTGTTCCTATAATCCTTTTGGTAAGCAATGGTTTAATCCCTAAAGTTCTACTTCTATTTCAGTTTCACCCCTAAAGTTTTCTTTTATTTCAACCCTCGATCGAACAACGTTAAAGAAACCCTCGACTCAACAGACTTGGAAATTTATTTGCAGATTTGGTTGGTACACTGATGAAGCTTTCACACATAATGGAGATTTATTTTGTTACCGATAAAAAGGGTAAAAGTAGAAGGCAAATTAAGTGGTTAAATCATTTATGATATTAGGGGTTAAACCGAAACGGAAGTAAAACCTTAGGGATTAAACCATTTTTTTAACCAAATATTATTTTATAAAATGTGTTATGTTTTACGGGCAAAGATTATTATGTCCAGGTTGATCCTGATAATGTTAGGGCTTTACAAGAAACGGTTGTTGATCCACTGCTTGAAGCCGAGAAGGAAGCAGAAGCTACTAAGCAAGCTCTTAAACGTAAGATTGCACAAGCTGCTACTGCTGATGTGGACTTCCAGTCAAAAAGCTTACCTGCAAAGCTTCGTATAGAACCAGAAGACCCTGAGGATGTGGTAAGCATAATTATAAATCTTTAACAATAGTAGACTAAATTTGTTCTATGAAATTATTATTATTATTATTATTATTAATATAACAGGAGATTACAAGTGTTTGAAGCTTGAATGCACTTGAGACGACTTTTAATCCATTAACCCCATTTGACCTGTTCCTTTATGGTTAATTCATTAAAAGTTGGTTTTACTGGTTTGGCCCTGTTATAGACAAATTAAAACTCGATTTGATCTGTTTTCATATCCATATGAATGTATCAAAGTTGTCATTATTCACATAAATGATTTATAATGCAGAAAGCCGCTAAGCGGAAGAAGATACATGCATTCAAGTCTAAGATGCGAAAGGAGCAAATTGAGGTTACACAAAATAAGAGACAAAATGCATGGCAACAGTTTCAAACCACCAAAGGTCGTGCCAAGAAGGTATGCATTTTATTTTCATTTTGTGGAAGCTAATAAATAAAAATTTTATATTATTATATTAATGTATAAATAATTAATGAATATTACTATTAGATTGGATTTTTCTCGGGTCGCAAGAGGGAAAGCATATTTAAGTCACCCGATGACCCTTTTGGGAAGGTGGGTGTAACCGGAAGTGGGAAAGGTTTGACTGATTTCCAAAGAAGGGAAAAACATTTACATCTTAAGGGAGCAAATGCCGAAAACACCGACGAATAGATAGGTTAATTTCTTGTTCGGCGAGTAACGACCTTTGCATGCTTTTTTTTCTTTGGAAGTGAAGTTGTTAGATGAATTTGTACTTTATTACTTTGCTAAGTCATGTAGGTTATATTAAAGTTCTTACTCCAGTAATAATATACATTTTACTTTAAATGGTGCTGCTTTTTTCATGGTATATTTGACCTCTATTACTAAATTGCTGATGTTTGTATCATGCAATGTGTTAAAACCAGGTTTTAGTTGATCTGGTGTAATTAGTTTTTTTTTTTTTGGGAGGGGGGGCTGGTTTAACCTGTTTCAAGAACCGGGTCAACCTCCAAAACCAGGTTGGTAACGGGCTGGTATGGTCGGGTCAACCAGTTCGACCGGAAACCCGTCCGGTTTAATACAGTTTAAAAAAGGCATAAACCCTGTTATTGTTGAACCACTCCGGTTATTGTTGAACCGCTCTTTCGACTGGTTCGTGGGTCAACCGGTGGTATCATGTGTTGTTGGGTAGTGCCTATTGCCTAGTCATTTTTTAATACTTTTTTGTCCTTTGTTTTTCAGAGGGTGTTTGGTTGGGGTTTTAAGGGTTAGGGAATGAGAATGATAATGATTAATGTTGGTTGGTTATGGGAAATATAATATAATCAATCATTACCCAATAATGAGTAATGAATTATTCCCTACTAAATTGGAAGTAATTAATTAGAGTAGTAGTGTCTCCCCACCGATCACCACCATCATCACCCAACATCAATATTACTACCATCACCCTTTGGCTCCTCCACTAACTGGCACCACCACATCATCTTAACTTGTCGCACAACCACCACCCACTACCGCCATCCCCACCACCACCGCCACATGTCTCTACCCCCAACACCCGTGACAATCGTCGCCATCATCAACAGTCGATTGTCTTTGATTGTCAACTCTACCTACATTATCTTTGCCATAACAACTCCGTCTTTACCACCGCCACCACTATCGCCATGGATGCAAGTATGTATCTGTCAACCGGATCACCGTCACTGCCACCACTACTACACTATCACCATCAGAGACCGTTGCCACCATCACTATGTACACCGTTGACCAACGCCACTACCACCGCCTACGCTTCCTGTTGCCACCTCTTCCAACTATCAAATTCACCATTGTTGTCAACCACCACTCGCACTAATTGCCATTAGTCGTTGTCTCAACCAACATCGCCGCACCGCAACCGATCATCAGCACTACCACAAACTTACTACTGCCACCAAAAACTACATCAATGTTGTCATCACCAACACCACTGACCATTTGACCTACACACACACATTAATAGATGTATTTTTGTAATTATATATATATATATATATATATATATATATATATATATATATATATATATATATATATATATATATATATATATATATATATATATATATATATATATATATATATAGTAGGGTTATTGTAAGATGTAAATAAAAGTAAGATGGAAGAGATGTAATCTCAACCATAGGATCTTCATCAAAAATCAACAAAAAAAAAAAGTCAAATCTGGTATTTATAACTGCTCATTAATTAAGGTTAGGGGTATATTTGGAATCTAAAAAACATTATTTCCTAAAATCACGTTGGTATCTCCTTATACAGCAATTATGGCAGCAAAAAAAAACTGATGAATATGATTTTAAATGACGAAAATAACGATTTCAAACTAAAATTGAGCACCATATTTATACAAAAATGATGAACCCCTATAATTCACTAAGAAAATTGAAATAAAACAGATGATAAACATGATTCATTGTATAAGCTTATAATCGATACAAGTGACTACCATTGTTTCACACCATTATGAACACCATTGTTTCACAAAAATATATAATTGATACAGATGACTAATGCAAATCTCTTGAGGAACATAAAATATAACCGATGAACATATTAAAGAAATTTATAACAAACCAAATCTGAAACAATCCATAATGTGATGAAAAAAATTGATGAACACGGCTACATGACTACACTTCATTATGAACCTAAAATTAAAAACCCAGAAAACTTTAGAAAAAAAGAGAATGAAGAAAACGCAGAAACTGATTTCAATATATTGCTTCCCCAAAATAGATAATATTTGTTGATGAAACACCTCTTCAGATTTGATTTTTCTGGTGAATGAGTGCGGCTACCATCATTCGTCTTTTGAATTAGTACTCTTACCGTTGCCAACTCCCAAAATCGTTGATGCACTGCGGTCTACGACGGTGACTACGGGGAGATTGGATGCGGCGGCAATGCTCACAAGGAAAGCAGCGATGGTCGCCAACGAACAATGGCTATAAGTGCGGCGGCTTAGTGTGGTATGAGGACATCGTGTATTGCTGTTTTAGGGTATTAGAAGGAGGCGACGTTCGCAGGGGATAAGGAAGCTGTCGCCGATGGTTTGGGATGACAAAAGGGGGGGCGGTGGGTAGGTGAAATGAAAAGGAAGAGTTATTTAAATTAGGGTTAGCGATTATCAAGGACAAGAGAGAGAAAAAATATCCAAACTACCCAAAATACCCTACAATAAATTGAGACACATGTCAATTCCAGAATGCATCTTTTACATCTTAGAATAAAACACATTTTTTATCGCATACCTATATATATATATATATATATATATATATATATATATATATATATATATATATATATAGGGTAGGTTTCTAGGGAGAACATAGATTAATAAAGAACTTGAAGAACGTTTTAGAGCCTTTCAATTGAAGTGTAATCTAGGGCCAAGATGATCTGACTTTATAAAGAAGATAAATAAGAGGTTTTGTATATGGGTAAAAATGTAAATTGAAAAAAAAAGAAACTTCCCCAAATTCCCACTTACCCCGGTGAAAACGGGAGCACTATTCTTCACTCAGAACATCATCTCTGCCAAGTGAAATCTTCGAAGAAAGCCACACCAAGAGTGCCCACCATGGACAGTTTCAGAGGTGAAGAAACTTCTTACAGTCAATAATGTATAAATTTACCTACATAATTTCATATGAATACTAATGATTTACGGTTTAAGTGCAGTAATACGGAGAAGCGGTACACTACAAGTGTCTGGTATCAAGGTAAAGAAATGGGTGTCGACAAGAATGGATAATACAATAAATATAGAGGAAGACGAAGAGTGTGCACGGGTGCCAGAATCACCGCTGCCTGATGCATCCCTGGAGCAAGATTATGAAGTTCAAACATAAATTAAGAATGGTGCTGCAAATTCAGTGCAAGAAAAGGAAGATTCTGCACAAAATAACCCGAGTAAAGAGGTAGGTGATGAAGATACGATGCTTAGAAAGAAAAAATCAAGTCCGTTTTACTTAAAATCAAGAATAATAATTTTTTTTCTGCGATTATATGTATTTGTATTAACTGTATGCATCACTTTAAGTATATATAGTCAATATTTTTATACCCTTTGTTACAGTTCTAACTCGATGTCCGTAAGAAATTTTCTAATTTGAATATAAGCATTTATACTGTATGGAATAGTTTATAGTTTCCACTGGGTGCAGTAGATAATATAACCAAATATGTAGAAATGCACATAAAAATTATTAGGATGGATTGAAGAGTCATAATTAGATAATTAGTTAAGTAAACATTAAAATATAGTTAGATAAGAATCACAATCAGATGTGGGGAAACAATGTCAAACCAGAAACAATCTTATCAGACACATTAAAATACCCCTGATGCTATATTTTTGCATTATGTTATAAAATATATGTGCAGTTCTACTCTTTAAGCTTGATGTTCTATTGAGATTCAGTGTTTGAAAACAATATACACAAACAACAAAAGGCTTTGATACATGTTATTCCACAAATAGAGAACTATAGAAAACTATGATTAAGTATAACACAGATAAGTCATGTTATGTATAGCCTTTTAAAACACCCCTAAAGTTACATTTTGGCATCAGTTTTAATATATGTGCAATTGATTTCTTGATGCTTGATGCGTTTAATAGGGATTCACGCTATGAGATCAAAATGCACAAACCACAAAAGGCATTAATACCTGGTAACAAAATTAACACTTCATAATTTAGAATACAAATAAGGGAAAAGATGTACAGGGTTTGGGGCACAGTCAACATCAGCAGACAAAATAGTCATAACCTGGATATCAAATATCATGAGATAAACACACAAAAGTTACCATCAAAGCTGAAAGGTATCCTGTCAAAACATATCGTTTGGGGTGACGCATCGCCAAAATCTAAAATGAGAATCATATCATGTTGTAATTTATGGAGTCAATTTAATTTTACCCACTTTTCCTACTAGTCACATAAACAGATTTATAGGAACCCATAAAAAGAATCAATAAAGAAGGGAAACAAAATTTGATGATTAAGAAATAAGAGTGATAAGCAAAAGCATGTGGTTCACAATGAAGGATGTTTTTATTAAGCATAAATAGTACCACCATCTAAAATCATGAGAAAGATGTAGACACACTCAGAAGAAGACAACTGTATAGTTTGTTTTATATAATGGGTTACTTAAGTGCAAAATAACATGACTTAATTTTTAGAAAAAACTACTCCCTCCCCAGGAAAATGATGTTACACTGTATTTAGTATTTTCGAGACTTCAAAATGGCATGTGTTCAAGAAGATTTATGAGAAAGTACCAAGTATATTAGACTTAATAGTGTGATCCAGACAAAGTATTGTTAGTTGTAGTTTTGAAACAACAGTTGTGTTGATTCAGCATTTGAAGGTACAAGATTTGCAATAATGGCATCAAATAGCAAGGTGTAGCTATTTTCTTGGGCAGGAGTAATTTTTTAAAACTCTGAAGATAACCATATTGACCAAAAGGAGGCCTAAAAATGTCATCTGAAGTTTCAGAATTGGTGAATATTTGGATGATTAGGCATATTGCTCATATAGTGTGACTAACAACTAATCAAAAAAGGATTCTGTTTTGATGAATGAATCTAATTGTTTACCACAAAAACTTAATGTACAATTAAGATACCACACATCAACGATTTTTTAATACTATAATAACCAAACATAACCAACACACGAACCGACTCCGACACCGACCATATATAAGCAAAAGGAGGAACGTTATATTAGATTAATAATACTTACATACATTTAAAAATGTTTAAAAGGGATTTTTTTACTAATAAGTGATGTTAACAAATACAATCGTAGCTAATCTAGAGTTAGGTTCTTCTGGAACATCATCTCATTCATAATTTGAGCTAAACAACATGTTGGAGATGACCTCTCCCTTCTTCAAGTACCATATTTTGAACCGGGCACAATAAAATCTTCATTGACTACACAATCAAATACAACAATAGAAAATTCAACATCCTCTAGAGTATAAACACTTCTACCTTTATTCACCCATTTCCCTTTAAAAATAAAATACTTTAGCTTCACACCTATATTATGAGGTAATTTCTTCTGACCATACTTCTTCACTTCAACACGCCCATGCCTGCCATTGTCTTCATAAAACAAAAATAGTGCCTCAATAGAATCAAACATCATACCCGCTTCAAGTTTACAGGATCATTGAACACTAAGAGCATAATACACAGAACCACTATTGTAACACCACTTTTCTAAAATAGCTTTTAAAACTCTGTTACTACATAATTAGCACTTTAAAACATCAGAGTTTGCGGAAAACAGGTTTAAATCACTTTAGTGCTAATAGCTACATAAAAGTAGTGTTAAAAGTACTCTTTTCAAAAGCTTGGAGCTATCCGACTCTGCAGAGCACTGGGGCCTTACCCTCACTGGAAACCGGTTCACCTGCGTACACAACATACTAAAACATAAGCTTTCGCTTAGTGAGCATACTAACTGAACTGATAAATACATAAAGCATAAGTAACTCTTCTCAGGATGTCTCACATCCCATTTATAGTCTGCAAAACAATCAAACTGTTAACTTGTCCCAGAGTATGATCACACCTCGCGCGTAACCAAACCCCTGACGCTTTACTTGGGTATAAGGATCTCAATATACCCCTTTCACATTCCTGGATACAAAGTATCCGCTTTTCTTTTTACAAGGCTTCTCTAAGCCATGTACCTGCTATATTTGTGCACGTTATATCACATATCATAACACATATATCATAGTATTCATTTAGTGCATAAATGTATACTAATCATATCAAATACTATAACATAGTGCTACTGAACCTCTGAACAGCAGCCTTTAACTTCACATATCAAACATACAATTGATATACTATTCACTTAATGCAAATACATATGCTAATCTGATTAAAGGTAAGTACACTCACCTTAGCAGCAGTTAATAATATACTTCTATGACAAAGGTGGCAGTCTCTTATTGCCTACAAGCAATAAACAAGTACATCATTAACTTCTAAGTGTTGCTGCAATGAATCTGTTTGACTATCAAAAGTTTAACTGAAAACTACCTCCTACGGCCGCAGAGGAAAAACCCTACGCCCGCAGGAGACAAAATCACCAAAATCTTAAAAACACCTTCCTACGGCCGCAGAGAACCTTTCCTACGGCCGCAGGAACAAAAATAGCTAAAAACCATAAAACATGTTCCTACTCCCGTAGGGAATAATCCCTACGGCCGTAGGGACAGTCGGTACAGCAGACTTCTTGCTCTGCTCGTGAACAGCAGCCGAATCCAACTCTTTTTCATCCAATACTTGATTAAACTCAGATTCAAACATACAAATGAGTTCTATAACATCATTACTAACTTTCTAACATGAAACATGCTATAAACAACACAAAAACACACTAATCCAATCTATGAACATGGATTCAACCCATGAATTGATTTCTTAACCTAACTATTCAAAGAACTAAAATAAGTTATACCTCTTGCTTGTACTTCACTATAGAAAACGAATTCAGCTAACAACTCCTTGATTTATTGCTCAAAACATAATCAACTTGTGTCTTGTGTGTGTACGTGAGTGTGTAGTTGTGTTCCTGATTGTTTGACTCCTCTTGAGTCAAATAGGGGTCAAATATATCTACTACTTTCAAGAAATTACAAATCAGACCTTGTACTTCCTTAACTTTATGAAATAGCAAAACAAGTCCCTTAACTTTGTAAACATATAAAACACATAATACATAGAGGCAACTTGCTAAACATGCTTAACACTTAACTAAATTAATACAAAATTTATCAAGAAGTTTTCAAACCTTGGGGTGTTACAACTATTCCCCACTTGGAACAATTTCGTCCCCGAAATCTACTGAACAACTAACTGTGCTTCAAATTAAACTGAATGCTACCGTAGCGCACTAGCGGTAGTCTTACATCACATATCTACCCGCTACTAACGTAGAAGGTCTATCACATACCGAATATAAAATATCATATTATATACATAACATACATAAAACATGTATACACCTAGGTGTATCTAATCTCTTTCAGTATCTCTACTGTAACTTTGCCAATCTTATCTGTTTGTTACACAAACTCGCAACCTTTCTTTTCAATAAAGTTATTAACTGTACATCAAATCATACCAAATGCTATTGCATCTCTACATGCTACTAAAGTAGAAAGTCTACTGCACACTGAGCATAAATCAAGTATTACTTACACAACATAGTATAATTACACCTAAGTGTAATCTAATCCTTTCTCATGTTTCTATTGTATCTTTACTATCTCATCTGTCTACTACACAACTCTCAACTTTCTCTAAAATATAGCCACCGGGTGTTCTATACAACTGGATTTCTCATCTCTTGTCCCGTCTAGATAACTACTGGTACATCTGTTACATACTTACAATGGTAGTTATACATGTTATACTATCTAATACATCTTTACTATAAATTCTGGCAATACGTTACTCTCTCTATCCTTGAGATAATCTTCAAAGGACCAATAAACTACTGTCCTAGCTTATCTTTCTTTCTGAATCTGTTCACCCACATCCACGATGATACTCTTAAAAAACACGTTGCTTCCAATCTGAAGCTCTACTAATAATTCTTTCTTATTGTAACACCGTTATTTCTAACACTATTTTGAAATACGCGCGGAAGCTTAATTAACATAATATAATTTAATATAAGTGTACAATTACAACTTTAGCTTGTTTGCTTTACAAAATACATTTACAGTGTTACCCTAAAACAGGCTCTTTACAAAAACAACAAATATCAGAGTTAGATCAGTCCACAATTCCAGTTTCATCTCTAACTTCCACTCACCAGGAAAATCCTGTAAAAGAGTTCAACAGTTGGGGATTAGCACAAAGCTAAGTGAGAGAATAGATATAAAAAACATACAAGGCATAAAGCCCAAACAAACAATGCTCAAACAAACAAGAGAACCGGCGGTCTTGCGGGATCTTCAACCAAATGCCGGCCAAAGCAAAGGTTTACCGATAGCCCAGTTATCACAGATAACAGTACTAGCACCTCTTGATTACAACAAATGCTTATCAAGACGATTACTATTACTGTATATCCCTAAACATAGGCAGCTGAAAAACAACCGCCAAGCTGATCTCCACAACAACATCATGTATATACAGAACAAGAGATAAAATCTCAAAGAGCAACAATCAGGTGATATATCTTATAAATCCAAGATATATATCCACTCACCGATATCTTCAAAAGCAGAGTAACTCAGTTCTTTTCTTACTACTGAGTCTTGTCCCCACCTGAATAAACAGCTAACAGTCAGTATTTTCTTAATCAACACACAATAAGCACAATACTATAATCAAACACATATGTACATACAGTCACAAGTACATATCAACTTATATATATTCAAACAATATACAGTAATTCACTATTACCCTTTACAATCTGTAATTCTGTGAATTCATCCATCTCCTTAGCTTAGGCAATTCATACATTTCTTTCATAAGCCAAGGCCATACTGAATGTACAATTCATGTTCATCTTCAAATCATCAAAGAGTTGATCTTTAATCGGATTCCTCATAAAAATTCAATTTCCGAGCAAAGGTAAAATTAAAATTCCGACCAAATCTCAAATTCCAACTGAGGGTCGATTCCGATCAAACCAATTCCGATTGAATTCCCAAATTCCGATCAAAGTCAATTTCGATAAAATCAAATCCGAGCAAAGGCTCAATTCCGAGTAAAGGCAATTCCGATTTAATCGGATTCCGACTAACTGTCCAAATCCGAGCATGCTATTTCCCTTTATAGTCATAATCCGACTAAATGTACAATCCGAGGAAGTATATGGATTCCGAGTAAAGTCACATTCCGACTAAGAGTCGGATTCCGATTAAAAGTGTTAGGGCAATTCACAGTCTTAATTTCATACTTAAATCATCAATTCTGATATGAGTTCACATCCGAGTGAATTCAAATCCGACTATATCTAATCCGACTAAACAGTTAAGGCAAATAGTTCTATTCTCTCGGATTCCAAGTCCAAATCCGATTAAATTAGTCGGATTCATCAAATCCGATGGATTCATCATCCAAATCCGATTCATTCATAACTTGAATTCCGAGTGTTTCATAACCAGAATTCCGACTAATTCAAAATCATCCTTAATTTAAATTTTCAATCTGATTTTAGACATGCAACTCATCTATGGTTTCCAGAACTGAATTCTAAACATGTATTAAGCAAACTAACATCAATTACTATCATACATGCATCCTAGATCACGAATTCATCATACAAATCATTCAATCGGATTTCACACATAAATTCATATAAATTCTAAATTAAACATCAATTAATATATGATTATGAATTCTAACCTCTTGATGATGTTAATTACTTCAAGGTTAATCAGTTAGCACAATTTCAAGATCAACGAATCCAATTCTTCTTCTTTTTCTTTCTTTCTTTGTTCTCGGCCGTAGGTACACAAACACACACACACACACACAACACCTTTGATATTTTGCATGTAATGAGAAAGAAGGTGTGTGATGGTGGTGATTTAGGTGTCAAAACCGACACCTCACCATACCACTCACTATACTTACATTTAATTAATAATTATTCATATTTAATTAAATTAATTAATTAAACACACAAAATAATTAATTAACCAAATAACTAAAGATAATTCAACTTGATTACCTTAATCCTACTAGGCCGGTAAGGAGGGTGTTACACTTATCACGTAACTGTTCTGTTTTTCTTGAGCAGCTCTAAGCCGCTCACATAACTGTTGTACTATCTTTACATTCATTCGTGTGCTGAGTCCTCTCATTCTGATCGACCTAGTCCCAACAATTAGAAGTTCTATACTTCCCATCATACATCATCTAATACTAGATATGCTAATACTCAAACGTAACTGTGATCATACTGGAACTCCATTAACGTATATACGTATCTCAACTGTCACTAAAGTCCACTATACATGTTCTGAGCATATCTCTCTGTGTTGATACATTTCTCACACTCTGACCAATCCTACAAAGGTGGAATACTGTACTAAGATATAACTTAGTTCCCATATCTTTCTGAAATTTACTTCGGAACTTAAAGATAACCGAGTATCTCTATCTAAATCCTTATACTGTCATTTTATATTTAACTGCTACTTTTCATAAAATTTCTGATACTCTTCTCTAATTTATAGACAAGTCAAACATTTCTCAACCTTCTTTGCTAAATCACATTCTGTTCCTGGTTATTATTAATTCCTGCTCATATTCCTTGGCAAACTTGGACCTTAATCTTTAATACTCTTTCTTCTGGTCACCTTCTCTGACTGCTTTATTATGCACTACTTTAACTTGATTGAGTATTGAATTGATGTCTGACATCCTTACTTGAGGTATCTATATCCTTATGGTAGCTGACTTGATGCTAAAAGCATCTTTACTAAATTTACTTTCCAACTGCTACTAGTTTAAAATCTTGAGTCGAGTAATTGCTTTCACGTATCTATAACTTTCATTTCGTATGGAATTGTGAGCACTATACCATCACATACTGTTTTCTGTTTATCTTCTCCCTCAACTTTGCATTTGAAAAACTTGAGTACTCCTTCCCCTCATGTAACGTTTCTACAACTTTTCTAAATTAAATTCCATACTCATGGGGAGTCACATTCTAAGAAATTCCTTGACTCTATTCTCCTCTCTGACCTTCAACTGATGCTACTCTGACCATAACTTTATCCTTGAAAACCGTTCTACACTCTAAAACTGATCCAACAGATCATCTATTTCTTAAAATTGGGTCTTGATTCTTGTCTGTAACCTTATAGTGTCCTCTATAATCTATACACATTCTGACTAGCTATCTTTCTTTACAACTACCTGTATTAATGCGCCCCACAACGAACTAATTGATCGGGCTAAAACCTTATCTGTTAACTATTACAGTTGAACCATTAACTCTTACTTCTCTGGGACCAATCTGTACAATACCTTAACTCTTTGGTTCTATTCCTGACATAGTACTAGTACTAAATTCTACTTATCAAACCCTAGAATTGCTGGTAATTCTTCTGGAAATACGTCTGAGTAGTCACCACTGGTGGTGTCTCTTAAATCTACTATGACTGTCTTCTTTTTATTTATTTTTTTTATTTATTATTTTTTTATACTACACTTTTCCACATAGACTAGACAGGCTATACAATTAAGCACCAAGTATTTTCTCATTTTGCTGACAAGCAACTGGAACACTAACTCTCTTACTATTACCTTTGTTGATCTTCCCTACTTGGGGTCTGAGTCCGCACTGCCCTCTGATCTCTGAGTACTTGAACTTGCTATTAACTCAATTAATCAATACTAATAACTGCTTAAAACTCTTTCATCACTATGGGTATACACTCCATGGAAAACTGATAAATGTCTGTCTCTTTAACCTTGTATCTACCTATATTATTAACATTCGTTTTAATCTTTACTTCTTAAGCCATAAACTGGAGGGATCTGCCCTTAACCAAGGTATCTCTACTTTCTGACACTTACCCTCGTTATAACAAAACAACGCTAAATAATTATCTGACTTACTTTCTGTCACTAATATCTTAGGACAATAATGTGCCAACTAGTAACCTGATAGCACACTTAGGGTAAACAATTTCATATCTTTGGTCACATGCCTATATTTTTCACACTTTGTATATCTGAGTGGGGGAACTAACCCTCCATGCTGTAGTACAAACGTCGGCCTCTTACTTGGCACTCTTACCGGCTCAATCTTTCTTTTTGCATTCACTATTCTCTGCTCTCTCAACTACTATTCTTCCTTCCATGTAAGGCTTATCATCTCATCCACTTTATTACAAATAACTTCCGTTAAGCTTCACCCGTATCATTTCTAACATCAGACTATACCACTTTTTCTACAAAACTTCTATACCATCTTACTCTGAACAAAACTACATATTCTTAAAAATTTCTAGGTGATGTCATTCACCAACTCTATCGTCTGTCATCAAACTCGAAATTCTTTTGTGATTTGATCTACACAAGCTTCTAGTACGGCTATACTCTAAACAATTCTTTGAACTAAGGCCATATCAGCCTCAATCTGTGCTTCTAACTTTTTCTACAATAACATGGTCCACCAGTCTTTCATTGTCTCAAATAATAAGTTCGATGAGTACATAACTTTTCTCCCTGGCAGACACCTACTGATACGAAGAATCCAATTTTGTCTCTACTAATCATCACTATTCTCAACTGGATCTAAAATCTTCCCTCCGAAGAGGTAGTTCGCATACTGAACAATCTTTACACATCTACCCCTGCAACGGGTTCTTTCTTAGCTTTAACTCTTACTAATGCTTTAACCGTAACCTATATTGTTGTATCCACGTACTGCGATAACATAACTTTCTTTCCTTCTAAAACTTTCTGAACCACTTGGTTGATACTATCTGAAACATTGCAAATAGGACTTTACTCTACTTTATCACTGCTATCCCTTTTACAAAACTGATATCAAGATCTTGCAATCCCTCTGTAACAACTCCCTCTTAAGGGTTATTCGTAGGTCTACTAGTTTAAAATAAGAATTGCATCTGAAACATAGATATCTCTGGTCTCCTGAAGTATTCTCAAGCTGCTATATCTAACTCGTATCAACTTACCACATACTATGAACTCATGATCAGATATCTTTAACATATACTACCAAACAACTTTCTCTGTTTCTCATAATAAGGTATGTAATATTATTAATACTACATTTATCTCATATTTTGTTCTTGTCTTATTCACACATACTGTACTATCACGTATCACCCCTCACTAGATTCACAAGGCACTGCCATAACAATCTCAAGCTCACCTGCATACCATATGTTCTTTACACACACTGGCCAGGTGTTGTAAGGGACATATTATACACAACTGTTCTTCGTACCATCATGGAATACCCCGATACACAAGCTTAGGTCATGTATGGCAAAATCAACTACACATGCATAAACATTACTACTCATACTCAAACTGTATAACAGATAATAGTTCATAACTTCTTACTACTGTATGCTCACCAAAGTTACTGCCCCAGGGATAGCTCCACTTTATCTCAAAACCAGGGTTTAAGTTTAGACATCACACTCATGTGTGCCTAAATCCCTTAAACCTTGGCTCTGATACCAAGTTGTAACACCACTTTTCTAAAATAGCTTTTAAAACTCTGTTACTACATAATTAGCACTTTAAAACATCAGAGTTTGTGGAAAACAGGTTTAAATCACTTTAGTGCTAATAGCTACATAAAAGTAGTGTTAAAATTACTCTTTTCAAAAGCTTGGAGCTATCCGACTCTGCAGAGCACTGGGGCCTTACCCTCACTGGAAACCGGTTCACCTCCGTACACAACATACTAAAATATAAGCTTTCGCTTAGTGAACATACTAACTGAACAGATAAATACATAAAGCATAAGTAACTCTTCTCAGGATGTCTCACATCCCATTTATAGTCTGCAAAACAATCAAACTGTTAACTTGTCCCAGAGTATGATCACACCTCGTGCGTAACCAAACCCCTGACGCTTTAATTGGCTTTTCTTTGTACAAGGCTTCTCTAATCCATGTACCTGCTATATTTGTGCACAAACATATCACATATCATAACACATATATCATACTATTCATTTAGTGCATAAATGTATACTAATCATATCAAATACTATAACATAGTGCTACTGAACCTCTGAACATCAGCCTTTAACTTCACATGTCAAACACATAATTGATATACTGTTCACTTAATGCAAATACATATGCTAATCTGATTAAAGGTAAGTACACTCACCTTAGCAGCAGTTAATAATATACTTCTATGACAAAGGTGGCAGTCTCTTATTGCCTACAAGCAATAAACAAGTACATCATTAACTTCTAAGTGTTGCTGCAATGAATCTGTTTGACTATCAAAAGTTTAACTGAAAACTACCTCCTACGACCGCAGAGGAAAAACCCTACGCCCGTAGGAGACAAAATCACCAAAATCTTAAAAACACCTTCCTACGGCCGCAGAGAACCTTTCCTACGGCCGCAGGAACAAAAATAGCTAAAAACCTTAAAACATGTTCCTACTCCCGTAGGGAATAATCCCTACGGCCGTAAGGACAGTCGGTACAGCAGACTTCTTGCTCTGCTTGTGAACAGCAGCCGAATCCAACTCTTTTTCATCCAATACTTGATTAAACTCAGATTCAAACATACAAAGGAGTTATATAACATCATTACTAACTTTCTAACATGAAACATGCTATAAACAACACAAAAACACACTAATCCAATCTATGAACATGGATTCAACCCATGAATTGATTTCTTAACCTAACTATTCAAAGAACTAAAATAAATTATACCTCTTGCTTGTACTTCACTATAGAAAACGAATTCAGCTAACAACTACTTGATTTCTTGCTCAAAACATAATCAACTTGTGCCTTGTGTGTGTACGTGAGTGTGTAGTTGTGTTCCTGATTGTTTGACTCCTCTTGAGTCAAATAGGGGTCAAATATATCTACTACTTTCAAGAAATTACAAATCAGACCTTGTACTTCCTTAACTTTCTGAAACAGCAAAACAAGTCCCTTAACTTTGTAAACATATAAAACACATAATACATAGAGGCAACTTGCTAAACATGCTTAACACTTAACTAAATTAATACAAACTGTTGGTCCCGAATGGATACTACAACCACAAATGTTTGTAGAAGGGGGGGGGGGGTTGAATACAAACTTTAGCAATTTAAAATTTAAGAGACACTTGGTTTACTTTTATATAATTCTTATTGATGTGAATCAAGAATTACATGAACTAGATGCGGAAAATCTAAGTTCAATAAAATGTGGCAACTAAATTAGTCTAACACATAGACTGAGCTAATCTTAAACAACTTATGTCTAAGATGTTCAACACATGAACAAGTTCGTTATACTAAAATTAAAATGCTAACTCTTCTAATTCTCAACATATGAGATTTCAGTATTCAACTATCTATTTTTTCTACTTAGCATGTTTCCATGCATGAGTATATATATAAGCAAGGGTTTCCGGGTTGATGAAGAGGAGAAAGAGACAAAGGTACTTGGTTTAATAATATTATAATAGATAAAGTTAGTGGGTGAAAAGTAAGTTAACTTTATACACAAAGTGTGTAAAGTGAACATACTTTTCAGTAATGAGTGTACCCACTATCTATTATTATATTGTTAAAGTACTGCCTTTATATATTGGAAAAGTAAACTTCTCCTTTCACTCTTGTGCTTTAATCAACACCATGCTTTCTGAAGATTTGACTTAACCAAGTATAGAGTTGCCAACCATACTTAGTTGTTGAAGCATATCTTCGAGATCTTCTCTTCTAAAGTATCTTTCTCCTTTTCCAGAGGATAAAGATCTATCCTTTTTGTTTCTTTGAAGATACAAAAAGTGCTAAGTACTTTTACAAAGAAAGATCTAAGGCATAATAGATCAACACATGTTCTGCCTTTGACTTAAGAAAATATTACACTGAAAAGCTATTAGCTGATTAACGACTCAGCTAGCAGACACTGAACAGCTAACATAATTTTGCTCAGCTAATGACAATTGTAAAAGACTTAGCTGACTAGATTTGCTCAGCTGATCAGGCTGATCAGCTAATCAATATAATTAGGTTGCAGCTAATAAGCTAATCAAAACAAACGCTCAGCTGATCCCAAGGGATCAGCTAATCATTTGAGTATGATCAGCTTACTGAGACAAAAATGAATAAGTGTAGAATACCTTATCTGGCATGTGGGAGGCATCAGCTGACAAAAGAGATACTGTCAGCTGATCCTTGAGGAACCCTCAGCTGATGGTTTGTACTATCAGCTGATGCTTTGTAGATGCATAACTGATGCTTCTTGACTTGTCTTTTCTTCTCAGCTGATCTTCCTGAAGCTGGTCCTTTGGCTGATAATCAGTGTTCAGCTGACACTATGATTCTTCAGCTGACATTTCTTACTTAGAAATTCTTTAAGTCTAATATGAAAAACAACACATGTTTTTCATCAATCTAAGTCCAAAACTGAATATATGGTTTTGTTAACATCAAATCCTATTTTACTTAATAGATAGGTTTGATTTAGGTTTGATATTGCTATCTCCCCAACAATCTCCCCCAATTTGATGATGACAAACCCTTATCTGTTTAAGAAGAATCAGTTTGACTCGGATTTGTAAAGATAAAACTTTTAAGTGCATTTTGGTTACCTAGCTATCTGTTTTTGGTAACTCTTTAATATGTGTTCCCTGATATTCTGTTTTTGGGAATCTTTTTCATTTATGAAGTACCGTGTTCTGTTTTTGTGGTATCTTTCATCCTTTTTCTGTTTTTAGGATTTTTATATTTTCTTTATTTACACTATGTGAGCTATTTACTAAGAGTCATCTATACTAGCATTTTAGCTAAGTAGTCCATGATCAAAGTTTCAAGCTTGATTACAAAACAAAGTATTTACATAAGAGTTTGTACAATGTAATCTAACTAAGAGTTAAGCTAAGTACAGAAGTTAAACTATTCTAGGAATTGAAAAATACAACTAGTCTAGTTATGAACTGTGGTCTTCATTCCCACCAGGGTTCTTCTTTGACTTCAAGAGTTCTGATCTGTGGAATTTCAGCTAGAAGTTCCTGTCAAGTCTCTAGTAGCTATTACAGCATGAAATATCAGTTCTTTTTTAGCTTTCCCTATCTCAGATTCTCTCAGAAATCTCCAATTGCCAGCTCTGTTCATGAAGAACATTCCTCTTTCAGGTTCAGTTATATACCTGAACATTTCAGGATGTGTATTGGGAGGAAGAGCAGTATTCAGATTATCATAAGCAGGAAGATAGGGATGATCAGGATTGAGAATGATTTGTTCAACAACAACAAAGGCTTTAGAAGTCTTCTTGAAGGCATCCTCAATTGCTTGAACATGAGCAACAAATTGATCATGAGTGAATAGTCTGTTGTATACTAACATTCTGATCCAGTATTCAAATTTAGCAATGAACCTCTGGACTATCTCACTCTTGGACTTAAGGAGATGGTACATGATCTCAATCATCTCAAAGAAGGAGAGTAGTTTGCAGTGATGTAGATAAGTATCTTCATAAGTTTTTCTTTCATCTCTTCTCACTACTCTGAGATAAGGACCTTCATCTGTACCTCTGTAAGGAGTAACCCTTGAAATAATGTCTGCACATCTTCTGTTTACCAAGTTTTCTCTATTTTCCAAGAACTCCTTGGATTGCCTTTTAGTTTGCTGAGCAGTGCTTCCAAAGTTGAAGTTGAGCAGTGCTTGAATGACTTCCTTGTGAGTCTTTCCTCTTTTGAGAGCTTTCTTGGTAGAAGGGTCACTCTGCAGTGGTGCTTGTTGTTCTTGAGGAGCTTGAGATGACAGTAAGATCATTTCTTCTTCTTGTATTTCCCTTATCTCATCATCTGTAACACCAACTGCAGCAGCAAGATCCTTAGTAGCAGTGGAGTCCTCATGGTGCATTTTCCTGGCTTTTATGACTTCTTCAATTGTTGTGCCCAGGGCAGCAGCCAGATCACTGAACTCTTTGAGGTTTTCCTCATTTTTCTGTAACTCTTCCTCTCTCTTTTCTTCCTTTTCAATCTCCTCAGCTGACATTATCTTCTTTCCTTTTTTTCTTGAGCTGCTAGGAGTTGGTTGACTTGATTGTACTGGAGAGGAAGTTTGGACTGGTGGAGCTTGAGTGGAGAGACTCTGCTTTTTCAAGTTGAGCAGAGAGGATAGAGGCATCCTATCTTCATCATCATCATTATTAGAATCTTCTGATGGCACATTGATTGGTGCACAACATTCAACTTGTCTTGGCTTTTTAGCACTCTTCTTTCTAGCCACTTGTTTGAATCTTCTTTTTGGCCTCTGCTCATCTTGAGCAAGTTGCTCCTTCTCAGATAAATTCTCCCCCTCAACATTTGATTTCCTTTGAGTTTTTGTTTCATTGGGGGCTGCTTGATCTACTGCTGCCTTATCAGCTTCTACTGCTTGGGTATGATCTGGTGATAAGCTTGAACTAGTAGTAGAATCCGAGTCTGACTTCTCCCCCTTTTTGTCATCAGCAAATGAAAAAGGGAAGGTATCAGAAGGCTTGGCAGGCTCAGCAGGTGCAGAAGGTGAGAAAAAGGAAAAAGGAGATGGAGAAGGAGTGGAGGTAGATGGAGGGATACTTGAAGGTGAAGGAGAGGCAGTAGGGATAGGAGGTTGGGTGAAGGATGGAGGTTTCCTCAGGCTTAGGATAACATCAGTGATATTGATGAATTCCTTAAGGGTTTCACTGTGCTTTTGGATGGAGTAGTTGTTTAAGTGTTTGAGGTCAGTAGTTATGGTTTGGAGAAGATAAGGGACTCTAAGAAGAGAATCAGGGATGGTTACAGAAATGTTGGGAGGGGAAGGTCTTAAGGTGTGGAGTTGGGAAAGAAGATTAGAGATGGTTTGGTTTAAGGAAGAAATGATATGGTTAGAAATGGGAGGTGAAGGAGTGGGTGCAGGGTGAGAAGTTTGGGATAAGAGTTGATCCAATTTATGAAGAATGGGTGACAGATCAACTGGGGCAGGGGTGGGTTTGGGTTGGGATTGGGTAGCTTTTAGTGACTCAACCTCTTGGGTTAGATGAGAGATTTGAGTTTCTGTTTGGATTTGAAAAGAGGTAAAGGAGGCTTGAAGGCTATCCATCTTTTGAGAGATAGATAGGTGGGTTTGAAGTATTTGGGGGGAGGGTTCAGAAGAGATAGAGGGAAAGGGTTGAATGGGAGTTGATTGAGAGATTGTGCTTAGAACGAGAATAGATTGAGGTCCCTCACTTAGACCTTGGTGTATAGGCCTAAGATCACTGGGAGCAGAAATTGTACCCTGTACCAATGGTTGGTTTATACCACTGATATTGACAGGCAGTGCAATAGTATGTGTTAGAAGTGAATCATACATAGGTGCAAGTCTGTGAGTGTGAGTGAGGGTTGCACTCATTGGGGTATCCCTTATTTCAGTAGTAAGTTGTTGTGAACTTACTAAGGGCATGGGTAGACTCAATGTGGGTGTAGACACAATGTGACCTTGGGAGGAGGTCTGTCTTTCAATAGCATCATCCTGTTGGGAGGGTGATCCAGATTGCAGGAGTCCCATATTTACGAATGTGACCTTTTGTGAGGGCACATCCACTGGCAGTTGGGTTAAAGCAACATCCATAAGCTCCCCCTCAACATAAGAGGTAGCTATAGGAGTTGAGGTCAGAGGTGTGAATAACACTACCTCAGAGACTTGTGACAAAGGCACAAGCTCTTGTGACCTTGATTCAGTATGGGTGTAGGAGGGAGTAGAACTAGTGACTGTTGGGAGTACACTAGAGCTTGGCATTTGTGGGGGTGTTGCAACTGGAGTTGAGGATGGGTTCTCACAGGTTGGGATTACCAAATGAGTGTCCTCAAGGAGTGATAAATGTATACCTGAGATGCGTTTTGCTTTGCTGATTTCTATGAGCTCCACCAGCTTATCAGAGACCTCTTCAGCATCAGGGACTTCTTCATCTTCACCACTTGGTGCTCTATGAACATAGTCACTTGATCCTTGTTGTTGATCAGGGTTGGGATATGCAACTGTGCCTCCAAGAGTCCTACTGGGAGAATCGTCATCAGATTCTTCTTCACTTTCATGAGTGCTTAGGTGCCCGGACCTCCTTGAAGTAGTTGAACTAGAGGGAAACATTTGTAATGGTATTCCATGTTGACTGGATGAAGTAGAACCAGAATGATAAGGCTCATCTCCCATGTAAAATCCACCAGCATCACCATCATGGCCATTACCACCATCACTATCATCATCACCATCACCATTATCAGCATCCGTACCATCACTTGAATCATTACCTTTTACAGGTTCATCAACATTCACTTCATCTAAATTTCCTCCTTCAAATATGGCTTCATCATGAGTAACAGATTGAGCCACTTCCTCAGTTATAACATCAGGGGACTCAGAATCATGAGCCACATTTTCCAAAACAACATCCTCTCCATCATCAATTAACTCCTGCATCTCAGGAGTGATTGCAGGACCAGCATCATCTCTTATCAAGTGAAACACTTTTTGACCCATCTGTGGGATTGGCATTGTGTTATGTGTAACATTCAGATGTGTATATGCCTCCCACTGCAAAGTTTGTAGAGCAATCAAACTAAGAAATATGATATAAGGCACATGGGTCCTTGTTGTCTTTTTGACAGTTCCCAAAGTTATCTTATCCACCATCTCAGTAAAGATAATCTGAGCAAAATCTACATTCCTTCCAGTCACCAGAGCATGAAGAACCATAAGCTCAGTCTGATTCAGTAAATCATGGCTCCCTGATTTATGACCAAAACATCTAATGATGACACCAGCCAAGTACTTCCAGGGGTGACCTAAAACTGACAGCTTGTATCTACCATGAGAGATAGGTTCATTGTAGCCAATCAGTGGCAGAACCTCCAAGGTTTATTCAGCAGTAGCAAAGGGTTGGAATGGTGCAAAGTTAGGTATGGATAATGCTTGTCTGAGGGTTTCAACAGAGATGACAATGGGTGTTTGGTTGTTTAAGATAGTGCAAGTAATGGTTTGATTGTTTGGATGGTATCTGGAAGTGTACCACATCTCCCTAATAATATTAGGGAAGATAAACAGAGGATGAGTTGAAAGGCAGGGAAACAGGGGATGTGCTTTTATGAAGTTAACAATGGGTTCAAATCCCTGATTTGCCTTGGATTGAGGTATGTCGGTGTTGATTATGATATTATTTCGGGTAATGGTGAAGAGAGAGTTAGGAGTAACATTCTCACCTGAAATAGCATTGGGAACCTCAGTAGGGTTGAACATCACCATTGTTGCAGAGCTTGAGAACACGACGATACAGTTACTTGAAAGTAGTGAAAGAGAAGGGTTTCGGAGAATGAGAGTTTTGAGAATTTTGAAAGCGTAAGAAATGAAAAACCGCTCAAAACATCTTTATATCTTTCTTGGAAATCTAATCTATCACAATATCTTTTTGAAAAAGTAACTGTCACATCTGCAAAAAGGTGATAAACGGAATTGTTAATAAATACACAGACAACTAACGGATAATTAAATGAAATTAAATACCTAGTTAACATATTAGCTACAAATGATAAATTAATAAAATAAGTGTGGGGACACAAGAATTTTAACTCTGAGAATCATCAGCTGACTAAATAAGGTGTCAGCTGATCCTTGTTGAGTCAAAAATAAGTGTCAGCTAATGAATGCACTTAGCTGAGCGTCTAAGTCTTAGCTGATGGTTGATCAGCCGAGGTCTAGTATCAGCTGATGATTGTCAGCTGACAAAATATCATTAGCTGATTCTCCATTAATAACACAAAGAAGCTTAGATAAGTACTTCATTTTACACACGAATTGAATTATTTTCTCACACAAAATTAACTACCTAAGAAAGGGAAATGTTACAAATTTAACATGCCAAGTTTGGATATTAGGAAGTTGAACCGAGACTCATCCAAAGGTTTTGTAAAAAGATCAACTAATTGAAAATCAGTACTTATATAATGCATTGAAACTTTCTTTTTCTGCACACTATCTCTAAGAAAATGATGTCTGATTTCAATATGCTTGGTCTTAGAATGCAAAACAGGATTGTTAGAGATAGAAATGGCACTAGTGTTGTCACACAGAATATGTGAGTTTTCAAACTGTATGTCATAATCAAGTAGTTGATTCTGCAGCCACAAAAGTTGAGCACATCAGCTTCCAGCAACAATGTATTCTGCTTCAGATGTTGAAGTTGAAACTAAGTTCTGTTTCTTGCTTGACCAGCTGGCTAATCTTCCACCTAACAGTTGACAACCACCAGATGTACTTTTTCTATCTAGTGTGCAACCTGCAAAATCAGAATCAGTGTATCCAACTAACTCAAAATCAGAATCTTTGGGATACCAAAGACCTAGATTAGGAGTTCCTTTGAGATACCTGAAAATTCTTTTAACTGCAGCTAAGTGAGATTCTTTGGGATCTGCTTGATATCTAGCACAGAGACATGTTGAAAACATAATATCTGGTCTACTTGCAGTGAGATATAAAAGAGACCCTATCATGCCTCTATAAGCTGTAATGTTCACTGATTTACCATCAGTATCCTTTCCAAGCTTTAAGGCAGTGGACATGGGTGTTTTCATTGAAGAACAATTTTCAAACTCAAATTTCTTAAGTAGATCATTTACATACTTTGTTTGATAAATGAAAATTCCATCAACCTCTTGCCTGATTTGAAGTCCAAGAAAATAGTTTAGTTCACCCATCATGCTCATCTGATAGTTATCAGACATGAGTTTAGAAAACTTTTTGTAAAGATCCAAATTTGTAGACCCAAATATTATATCATCTACATATATCTGTACAAGTATCACATCACCTTTGAATTTCCTTATAAACAAAGTGCTATCTATGCTTCCTCTTATAAAGCCTTTGTTAATTAGAAAAGAAGAGAGGGTATCATACCAGGCTCTTGGTGCTTGTTTTAGACCATACAAAGCTTTGTTTAAGAAGTATACATGGTCAGGTTTGCTGGCATCCTCAAAACCTGGAGGTTGTTTGACATACACCTCTTCCTTCAGTTCACCATTGAGGAAAGCACTCTTAACATCCATTTGGAAAACTTTAAAGTCTTTGAAGGTAGCATAATCTAAAAACAGTCTTATGGCTTCAAGTCTTGCAACAGGGGCAAAGGTTTCATCATAATCGATACCTTCTTCTTGACAATACCCCTGTGCAACTAGCCTAGCTTTGTTTCTGATGATCAGCCCTTGTTCATCCATTTTGTTTCCGAATACCCACTTAGTACCAATGACGGATTTATCCTTTGGTCTTGGCACCAAAGTCCATACATTGTTTCTTGTGAATTCTGCCAATTCGTCTTGCATGGCATTTATCCAATGAGGATCATTTAGAGCTTCCTCCACCTTCTTTGGTTCAATCATAGAAACAAAACCTGTGTATAAACAGAAATTAGAAGCTTTTGATCTTGTTAGTACAGGTTCTTCTATGTTGCCTATGACCTGATCTTTAGGATGATCCCTGTGGTCCTTATAGGCATTTTGGATTCTGGGAGAGTTTGAAACAGTTTGGATTAAAGGAGTTGAAATTCTTTGGTTTGGGTCAGCTGATGAGACTTCTGGTTGATCAGCTGACAGAATTTCAGGAATGTTATCTGATGAAACTTCTACTGATGAAGGAATGCTTGATATGGAATTAGAGTCCATTGATGTTGAAACATGATTCCCATCATTCAGTAAAAGTGTGGGTTGGTTTGAGGTAGGTTTAACATTGGCTGGTTGTGCATTTGGAACAGTTTCATCTAGATCCTCTATATCAGCTGATGGGAGTGGATCAGCTGACACTGGAATGTTGTCTTCAGTACACAACAGATCATTAAATTCCTCACCTATAGATGGATTAGTAGAGCAGGAAGCAACAAAGTCATTTTCATTAAAACTTACGTTGATTGATTCTTCTATGACCTTTGTTCTAAGGTTGTAGATTCTGTAGGCTTTGGAAATTACAGAATATCCCACAAACACACCTTCATCAGCTTTTGGTGCAAACTTCTGCAACTGATCTCTCTGATTCAGGATAAAACACTGACACCCAAAGATATGCAGAAAGCAGATGTTGGGCTTCCTTCCTTTGAGCACTTCATAGGGTGTCTTGTTGTGCCTCTTGATAACAAGGGATCTGTTCTGAGTGAAACATGCATAGCTGACGGCTTCAGACCACAGATTAAATCCTAACCCACTCTCACATAACATGGTTCTTGCAGCTTCTATTAATGTTCTGTTTCTTTTTTCAGCTACACCATTCTGTTGTGGAGTTCTTGGAGCAGAGAAGTTTTGAGATATACCTTTATCATCACAGAATCCTTCTAGAGTTTGATTTCTAAACTCTGTTCCATGATCACTTCTGAGCATCCTTACCAGATTTCCGTTTAGCACTTCTATCTTCTTTATGAAGCTTATTATTTCTTCAGCTGCCTCACTCTTTGCTTTTAGGAAGATGACCCAAGTGTGCCTTAAGAATTCATCAACCATCACTAAAGCATACTTACTTCCACCAATACTAGCAGTAGCAATAGGACCAAATAGATCCATGTGCAACATGTAGAAAGGTTCAGTAATAGAGAAGGGTTGCTTAGATGAAAAAGAAGTCTTGTGCTGCTTTCCCTTCTCACAGGCAGAACAAGGTTTAGGCTTTACATAGGTCAGTGAAGGTAGTCCTGACACTAGTTCACCCTTGCTCAGCTTGTTTATATTTTTGAAGTTTAAGTGAGAAAGCCTTTTGTGCCATAACCAGTTTGTGTCAGTTACAGATTTTGTATACAAACAAGTTAACTTGGATGGATCACCAGAGGACATATCTAGAGTATATACGTCCTTGGTTCTTTTTGCACGAATTATCGTTTTACCTTCTTGATCTAAAATGGAACCACCTGTCTTTGTAAAGAGGACTTTATTATCACTATCACATAACTGACTTATGCTGATGAGATTGTACTTAAGCCCTTTAACATATGATACTTTAGACAAGGTTAAGTTCCCATTATGAAGTTCACCATAGCCTTTTGTTTGCCCACAATTGTTATCACCAAAGGTCACTCTTTGACCCTTTTCCTTCTTGTAGTTACTTAACAGAGCTTTACAACCTGTCATGGTCCTTGAACATCCATTGTCAAGATACCATATGTTAATGCCCTGAAAAGATTAGATTTAAAGAAGGTTCGTGAAACTTAGGGTATCCATGACTAAGTGGACCCCTGTGGATTGCACCTAGCTATCCACTTCATATTAGGTTGTTTAAAAATGAGAGGAACAACTGTTTTATCAATATCAGTCCGCTTTCTTGAGTTAACTTCAAGGGAACAATCACTTGCCTTATGTACTTTGCTCCCACATTTATAGCATTTTTTTATTTTTGGAGCCTTTGACATGTTTTAGTGATTGCCCAGGAGATGTCTTAACTATCTTCTGATGACTATGGGTCATCAGCTGACAGATTTCACCATTCAGCTGTTGCAGCTGATTCTGTAAACTAATTAGGTCTTTGTTTACAGAAACCTTAGATTGATCCTTAGGAAAAAGGAATTTTTTATCAACCTTAGATGTGGCAGACTTGGACTTTATGTGAACATTAAGTCCTTTTCTCTTGGTTTCTTTTATTGAGAGAGTTTGAAGTGAAGCTGGATCAGCTAAGCCGATTACAGAGGATCTTTGATCAGCTGACAGGCTATCAGCTGAGCAACTATCATCTGTTCTCTGATCAGCTGATGAAGGATCATTAGCTAACGAAATGTCAGTAAGCTGAGCACTTATATTTAATGTATCAGCTTTCAAGGTTTGACAACATGATGTCTCTTTGGATTTAACAAATGATTCCATTCCTTTACTGGCTTCCTTTAACATTAAATTATTGATACTTTTACTATCTGACAGAACAATAGAATTTTCAATAACTTTTGAAGTTGTTGAGTCCTTTAGCTGAGTACATTTACTTTTGACAAATCTGTTAGTGATAATACTTTTTCCTTTTACTATCTTTTGAAAAGTAAGAGGTAAAATATCAGCTTTTTCTAAGATATTAATGTTCTTACTAAAATCAATACAATTAGCAGCTTGGGAATAATTTCCACCAATAATAGCTTGAACTTGTTTAGAAATCTGCTCATTGACACACTGAGTGGTCTTTTCAGCAGAACCACACCAAGATTTAACTATTTTTTGTAGGTCATTAAACTTTATGGTTGCTTCATTGGTTTCTTTTACCAAGATCTGATTAAGTATCTTTTGATTAGCTAAATTATCTTCTAGTTTTGTCATTAGTTTCAGTTTCTCATCTTTAAGACTTAACATCTCTTTCAGTGATTTTATTTCTATTTTTAGCTTCTTTTCTCTTTGAATATTTGACTGAAACTCAACACACAGATAATCAAACATAGTGTTCTTTTCATTATCTTCATAGTTAATAAATTTTCTAACCTGATACATAGAAGAGGGATCCCAGTCAGGAGAAGTACAAGCTTTGGCAGCTTTGTTGGGAAATTTGCTAAGTAATGGAAACTGTTGGACATGCAAAGGTAAAACTGTTAGAGGAAATTTGAGAAAACAGTTGAAAACTGTTAAGTGAAGTATGAAAACAGTTGTGACTAACAGTTGCTGTGAGCATAACAACTGTTAGTACAAAGTTCAGAACTATTAGTTCAAGTGTTTACAACTGTTAGAAGACCTTGAAGAGAAGACTATTAGAAGAAGACCAGAACTGTTTCATTCATCAAACAGTTTCAGTTGAGCTATTCATGGAAAATGCTATCTTTGTGGATTTAAAGTATATCTTTATCAAAGTCGAAGATTATCAAGATTATCTCAGAAGATAGAAGATTACCTAACTGTCAACTTATCAAGGAGGATTAAGAGTCTATAAATACTCGATTAATATAGATCTCTTGTTCGTATCAATTTGCATTCATTCGTATTGTTATTTACTTTCAGAAAGTGTTTTAGCCTCTAAGTTTCTTTTGAAACCTAAGAACAAATTGTGTTCTTCGTCTAACATAAGAAGTTAGATTGGAGGTGTAGATGAATATTGTAATCGTTATTGATTATTAATAAACATCTTTGTTTGGCAGTATTTTGTGTTTATTGATTGAATTGTTTTGTGTTGAAAACCTTTATAATCAATTAAGTGTGATTCCGCAACTTTTTAATTGATTGTGATCAAAACTATAGATTGTCTTTTTAACAACTTTAATTTAAAAGATAATTCTTGTTATTTGGTATTAAGCAATATCCGATCCTGACAAGTGGTATCAGAGCCTTATCATTAAGGTTCAATTGATCACCAGTTGAAGGTTTTTTGCACCAATCTGCTGTGGCTCATTATTTAAAGTTTTTCTAAGTTTAATTATATTTTTCAATCACCATACTGCAATGGAGTCTGGTGGATCTTCTGACAACACTGGATCTGGGTCAAACATTCGTGTTCCCATGCTCAAACCAACTGATTTTGAGATGTGGAAACTAAGAATCAAGCAGCATGTCCAATGAATGGACTATGCTATTTGGGAAATCATAGAAAAGGACCCCATTACTACTGTTGATTTAGATGAAACAGGAAAACCAAAGAAGAAATCACCACCAAGAACAGATGCTGAAAAAAAAGAGAGGATGATTGAGATGAAAGCTCTTAGCATTCTTCAGATTGCTATTCCCAATGAATACCAGCATCAGTTCAAGAAGTTTGATGATGCTCATGAACTATGGAATGCATTAGAGAAGAGGTTTGCAGGGAATGCAAGTTCCAAAAGGAACCAAAGGGATCTTCTGAAACAGGCTTATGAGAACTTTACTAGTGGGAAGAATGAGAGTATAACTCAAATCTTTGATAGGTTCTATAAGCTGGTTAGTCAACTTGAGAGTGCAAAGGTTAGACTAGAACAAGATGAGATCAATAGGAATTTCCTTAGGTCCTTAGGTGAAGAGTGAACAGTTTATGCTGCACAATGGAGAACTAAGGATTCTCTGGAAGATATAGAGTTAGATGATCTTTACAACAGTTTGATTGTGTTTGAGGGAGAGATAGAGGGAAAAAGAAAGTCTGTTATCCCTAGCCACAATGCTGCTCTTCTGTCATTCTCAGGTATGGACTCAAACCATTCTTTAACTAATTCTATTGATGGTTGTGCAGGTACTAGTTCTGTTGTTGGATTAGATGTAAACACTCCTGATGTTGTGCTTGAAGCATTTCTTGCTAGTCATGCACATTCAACTCTCACCAATGTGGATCTTGAGCAAGTGCATCCAGATGATCTTGAGGAGAAGGATCTCAAGTGGCAGATGGCTATGTTAACTGTCAGAGCCAAAAGATTCATCAAAAGAACTGGAAGGCAGAACATGAACTTCAGGGCTGATGGCAAGGCTGGGTTTGACAAGTCAAAAGTTAGATGCTTCAAATGTCAACAGCTTGACCACTTTGCAAGGGAATGCAGATCTGGTGGACAAGGCCAGAATCAAGGACAAAGACCAAACCAAACTTCGTCAGCATTGGTCTCACAAGAAGGCCATGGATTTGATTGGAGTGATCAAGCAGAGGAAGCCACTCACAACAAAGCATTGATGGCATTGACAGACTCCTCCAAACTGGATTCACCAGAATCAGAAGACATACGGGTATCTTCTAAACTCTGTCCAAGTGAATGTAGAGCCATTGTTAAAAGGTTTAGAGAGCACAACAAAAAAGTATGTGCTGCTCTAAGTAAAATGGAGGAGAGAAGGTATGAAACCAGTGCTGTCATTGAAAGCTTTGAAAAGAAAATCAAAGATTATCAGGCTAATGAACTGCAAATGGATTATGATAGAAAGTATCATAAGTGGGAAAAGGAGCAGCTTCAGGAAGAGATTGATAATCTTAAGAAAAAGCTGAGTGAGAAAGAAAGTAAGGTAGAAGAGTTAACCAAGAAGCTGGAAGGTGTAGACATAGATTTAAGTATGTTCAAAGCAACAAATCTTAAACTTGAAACCTTATTACAATCTCAAATCAGAGATAAGGTGAAAACAGGTTTAGGATACAAACAGACCCCACCTCCATACAATCACAATTACATAACTCCCATGTCTGATGTAGCTGATAGGTATGTCAATGAACCATTAGAAGCAGAGTTGAAGTCAGCTGATCCAAAACTTGAAAGTGATGAAGAAGGAGTTGTGTATGAAGTGAGTGATGACAAGAATAAGGGAGTTGTGAAGAAGGAAGAGGTTATTCCATTTGAAAATCACATCTGTTGTGAACCTATAACACCACCAAACTCCTCTTTACAACCTATGATGTTTGTTAAAGCCTCCACTAAATCATTCACCAGTGAAACAAAACCTTTCAAAGAAGTTTATTCTATAAACAGTTCCACTACTGTTGCAAATAGTCCTCAACATTACACTAACAGTTCCAAACAGAACCCAAACAGTTTTAAACCAAACATTTCAACTGTTAGTGTTAAGTCCAAAGGAAAAGAGAAGGTTGATGAATTTCAAGTTGAGAAGCCAAAGAAGAAAGCTTCAAAAGCACAATCTCAATCCAAATATGTGAAAAGGCATACTGAAGTGCCTGTATGCACATGCAAACAGCATAGTGTTCAGAATTTTCCTCCTTCAGCACCAGTGAGAGGAAATCAAAGAAATAGGAACCAGTTTTGGTCACAAAGAACTGGTTTGCCTATTGTGAAAATCAAAAAGTGCTATATATGTGGGAGAGCAAATCACTTGGCTCACAACTGTTATCATAACCCACAAATCTATAGCACCCAGAAACCAAGTCATAGAAAACAGGCTAACAGTTCAACAACTGTTAAGCCAAAAAAGGCTAACAGTTCTACAACGGTTAAATCAAAACCAGCTAACAGTTCTTCAACTGTTAAGCCAAAACCAAAAATTGTTGGTCTGGCTTGGGTGAAATTGCAGAAACAAACAGTTTCTGAAGAGGTTAAAACTATAAATCAATCTGAAAATCAAACTGTTTTACAAAGTGACTCAACTGTGTTACCAAATTCAAAAACTGTTTGTTCAAAAGTCTCAACTGTTAATCACAACAGTTGGGAACCACATGTTCTCACCAAATACTCTTCACACAAAGTAAAGAAGTCTAATTTGGATGAAATCAAGAAGAATCAAACTCTGTTTAAGTATTATGATTTGAATGGTGTACCCAAGACCTGTATGGCCTGGGTACTTCCTGCTGCTAACTGATTTTTATTTGTGCAGAGCATTCATAAGGCCGATCATGGATCAATTTGGCATGTGGATAGTGGATGCTCAAGGCACATGACTGGCAATCCACACTGTTTGAAGGATTTTAGAAGAATCAATGGAGGATGTGTAGCATTTGGAGGAAATGCTAAGGGAGGAAGAATCATAGGTAAAGGAGCTGTGGAGGCAGGTACACTTACTTTTAGTGATGTTTTCTTTGTTGAACAACTTAAATACAATCTGTTAAGTGTCTCTCAAATCTGTGACAATGGAAACAAAGTCTTGTTTACAGACACTGAATGCATTATCCTGTCAAAAGATTTTAAACTGGATGAAAAAGATGTTCTTTTAAGAACACCTAGAAAGGATAATGTATACTGTCTGGATGCACAAAAGATTGCTAAACAGAATGTATTAAGTTGTTTACTCTCAAAGGCATCTCATGATGAGTCTGCTATTTGGCATAGAAGGATGTGTCACATGAACTTTAAAACCATGAATCTGTTAGCTAAAAACAATCTGGTAAGAGGTTTTCCCCAAAAAGAATTCTCATGTGATGATCATTGTGTAGCCTGTCTCAAAGGCAAGCAACACAAAACTTCTTATAAGCCCAAAGAAGTTTCTTCCATTACTGCACCTTTACAACTGTTGCATATGGATCTTTTTGGTCCAACATTTGTGGTCAGTATAGGTAAGAAAGCCTATTGTTTAGTCATAGTTGATGATTTCACCAGATTTACATGGGTTTAATTTCTTAGAACTAAAGATGAAATTGCTGAGTTAGTTAAGTCTCTTATTCTTAGAATTGAAAATCAATCTGATTTGAAGGTGAAAGTCATTAGATCTGATAATGGTACTGAGTTTAAGAACTATGAGTTAAACAGCTTTTGTGAAGAAAAAGGAATTGAAAGACAGTTTAGTGCACCTAGGACTCCTCAACAGAATGGAGTGGCTGAGAGAAGGAATAGGACTTTGATAGAGGCTGCTAGATCCATGTTAGCTGATTCTAGGCTTCCAATGACCTTCTGGGCAGAAGTAGTAAATCAGCCTGCTATGTTCAGAATAGAGTACAAATTGTCAAGTCCAAAGGGAAAACTCCTTATGAGTTGTTCCTTAAACGAAAACCTTTGATCAACTTCTTCAAACCATTTGGTTGTCCATGCACTATCCTGAATACCAAATCACCATTAGGCAAGTTTGAGAGTAAACCAGAAGAAGGATTCTTTGTAGGATATTCCACTCAGAGTAAAGCATACAGAGTTTTTAACAATGTCTCTAAGATCATAGAAGAGAGTATGAATGTCTCCTTCAATGAGAATAGGATCAATATTGCAGGTAATGGTCCTGATTGGTTATTTGATATTGATGCATTGTCTAAATCTCTTTCTTTTGAGTATTCTACAGAAACAGTTGCAGGTGTTCCTACCGCTGTTAGTGCAAATCCACAAACTGTCTCAAACAGTTCTGAAACTGTTAGCTCAAGTCCAACAATTGTTGGTGAAAACAAAGCCACTTAAGACTTTGTAGTGATTCATTTAATTCAAAATGCTGTTAGTCCAATGAATGATGCAGACCCTTCAAAGGATATGGAATCTCCTGTTCTCCAACAAAACAATGACTCTATTAATCAAACAGTTGCAGATCAAGAATGTAATTCTTCTGGGAATGATAGTGAATCTGAGACTGATCTGTCAAATTTAGGGAATGTACTGACTGAAGAAAACATCCCTACATCAAGAATTCACAAGAATCATCCCATAGTGCAGATCATTGGTGATCCAACCACTCCTGTTAGAACAAGAGCTATGCTGCAGAATGAAAATAGTGGTGTAGATCTTGAACAATTTGATGTGAATGCCTGCTTTCTATCTCAGATAAAACCAAAGAAAGCAGTAGAGGCTTTAAAAGACCCTTCATGGGTGGAAGCAATGCAAGAAGAGCTCTTACAGTTTCAAATTCAGCAAGTTTGGAAGTTAGTTGAACTTGCAAGAGGCAAAAGAGCTATTGTCACCAAGTGGGTGTTCAGAAATAAGAAGGATGAGAGAGGGATTGTAATCAAGAACAAGGCTAGACTTGTTGCATAGGTCTATTCACAAGAGGAGGGAATAGACTATGATGATGTCTTTGCACCTGTTGCAAGGATAGAAGCAATCAGACTGTTCCTTGCCTTTGCAAGCTATAAAGGATTTAAGGTGTATCAAATGGATGTCAAGTCAGCTTTTCTTTATGGAACTATTGATGAGGAGGTATATGTGTGTCAACCACCTGGTTTTGAAGACTCAAAGTATCCTGACAGGGTATATAGGTTGGATAAAGCATTGTATGGATTGCATCAGGCTACTAGAGCTTGGTATGAGACATTATCATCTTATCTGCTTGAGAATGGTTTTAAGAGAGGCACCATTGACAAGACATTGTTTACAAAGATTGTTAAAACAAAGATTTTGCTTGTTCATATCTATGTTGATGATATAATCTTTGGATCCACTGATGACAGCCTGTGTAAGGAGTTTGAAGTCATCATGCATAAGAGATTTCAGATGAGTTCCATGGGAGAACTCACATTTTTCTTAGGATTACAAGTGAAATAGAAGCCAACTGGTATATTTCTCAGTCAATCAAAGTATGTCAAAGACATTTTGGACAAGTTTGGCTATCAAGATGTGAAGCTGGCAAGCACTCCAATGGAAACACACAAACTGTTGGGAGCAGATTCTGAGGGGGAGGAAGTAGACATACATTTGTACCGGTCTATGATAGGTTCCTTAATGTACTTAACTGCTTCTAGACCAGATATTATGTTTGCTGTGTGTGTTTGTGCCAGGTTTCAGTGCAGTCCAAAGATGTCACACCTGTTTGCTGTAAAGAGAATCTTTAGATATCTCAAAGGCCAACCAAAACTGGGTCTTTGGTATCCTAAGGATTCACCTTTTGATTTGGTGGCATACTCTGATAGTGACTATGGTGGAGCTAATGTGGACAGAAAATCAACCTCTGGAGGATGTCAATTCTTTGGCTCAAGGTTGGTTTCATGGCAGTGCAAGAAACAAACAACAGTTTCAACTTCAACAGCTGAGGCTGAATATATTGTTGCATCAAGCTGCTGTTCACAAGTGTTGTGGATCCAGAATCAGCTTCTGTATTATGGTATGTCTTTCATGAATACACCTATCTATGTTGACAACACAAGTGCTATTAGCATGTTCAACAATCCAGTGAAGCATTCTAAAACAAAGCACATTGAGATCAGGTTTCACTTCATTCGAGATTGCAATGAGAAAAGGTTAATCCATGTTATGAAAGTCCATACTGATGATCAGTTAGCTGATCTGTTCACTAAAGCTTTTGATGTGAGCAGGTTCAAATTTTTGATCTCCAATATTGGAATGATTAACATGGAATAACAGTTGTTTGTTTATCTATGTTTTCTCACTAACAGTTTGCAACTGTTAGTTTTATTGTCTAACAACTATTTGAGTATGTTCAGGGAATAGTTGTATGTGATATAACTACCAGTTTTCAACTGTTAGTACATGGTGTTCACAAATGTTAGACCAACGGAATGTTCATTTAAGGGGGAGTACTTCATTTCCATAACAGTTGATGTTTGTTACAAAAACAGTTTTCAACTGTTAGCTCGTTATTTTCTTCAACTGTTAGTTTTGTTCAAAGGGTATTTTAGTCTTTGCAGAAACTCTGAGGACGTTTGAATTGCATTTACTATTCGAAACATATATAAGTCATTCCCTCCTCACAGTTTCATTTACGCTTACTGAACTTCGATCAAACGCTAAAACCCTCGAATTTTGCTCTCAAATCGCAATGGCTCCCCTTCCGTTTGTCAAAGAACACAACATGCTTGCCTTCCTTTCGAAACCTGCTGATCTAAATGCTTTTCATGACATGATTGACTATCTCTCGATGTCAAATCTCAACACTGCTCTCACCATAAATCCAACCATCTACACTTCTCATATCAACCACTTTTGGAAACATGCTACTCTCCGGGAAGCTGATGGAGTGCAATGGATTGATTCAAATGTTGATGGTTTGGCTATTTCAATCTCTGAGGATACCATACGCCAACATCTTCAACTTAATGATAGCAATGGTGAGTATTCTGATTCTGTCTCACTAGAATTTTTGCATGCTGAGTTGGTAAAACTTGGGTATGAGGGCCCTAGGGGAAAGGGTACCTTCTATAAGGGACAATTTTGCGCACACTGGAAGTATCTGATTCATACTCTCCAGCAGTGTATCAGTCCCAAAAGAACGGGGTGGAATGAGTTTGGAAGCAACATTTCCTTGGCCTTGATCTGTCTGGCCAACAATCGTTGCTTCAATTTTTCAAAACTAATCTTTAACGGCATGGTAAAGCATCTCGGGACCAAATATGGTCTCTTTTTTATGTACCCCAGATTTGTGCAAGTTTTGCTAAACTCTTTGTTGCCGAATCTTCAAACACACAAGAGGGTCATAATTCCCTCTGCTCATGTGGCCTCCACATTGAGCAAGTTGCTAATCAATGGAAAAAACTTCTCTGGTGCTATAACTCCTCCACTCTCTGAAATGGTGGAGTTTCTTTCAAGAAACAGAGCTGCTAGAGTTGAGCATGAAGCCCCACTTATTGCTACACCTCCAACTCTAGAACCCACAGCTCATGATACTCAAATATCCCCCTCTGCTACCTTGTCTCAAGCTACAACATAAGCCCCCACACTCATAACATTTAAAAAGAAAAGGAGAACTGTTGGTGATCCTTTCACCACAGTTCAAGAGCCTCAAACTGTTAGCCCTACACAGGTGCATTCACCTGTGCAGAATATCCAAAGGGAAACCATAGTGCTGTCTCCCAGGCACGATGAGGAGGTGATCACTCCACTAGAGGGTGATCATGTGGTTCTTGAGGCTGATGCTACTGTTTCATCCGCAAGAGATGAACATGCCAGTGTTAACATTGCTAAGACCTCAACCACGGCAACAGGGGCTGGTCAAACAGCTTCTGGAAATCCCCAGTACCAAGAAAAAAAGGGGTACTGGTGAGGGAACTTCAAGGAGTGACCCATCAGTTCTATCTATCGATGATATGTTCACAGTGGCAACACTGGCTAACATTGAGGCAAGTATGAAACTTAAAGCATTAACGAATCCAGATCTTGTACCATTTTTTGCTGCATTCCTCTATCTCAAGAAGAGGAACTTTCTACAAGACAAGCTTCTGGCCAAACATAATGAATTAATCATCAAGCAAGATAAACAGATCAAATTTTTGTCAGATACTTTGAAGAAGGCTACTGATGTCCTTCAAGTCCATGATCAATTGCTCAAAAAGTCTACACCTAGTGCCAGACCCCCTTCTCAAACGGTTCCAATCAAAAAAGGGGAGAAATCTTTAAAGCCAGTGATGATTCAACCAACAGTTGTTGAAACAGTTGTGCAGACTGAACTAACAGTTGCACCAGATACACAAATAGTTGCAACTTCAGAACCAACAGTTGCTCCAGTTCAACAAACAGCTGCAAGTGTTCAACCAGTTGAAGAAGAAGAAAGGTTGTCAGCAGTGGATAGGGTGTTGATAAACAAGATGATTATGACAGGAGACTATCCAACAACTGAGGTTTTCAAAGCATGGTCAAAGGTTAAGCAAAATCATCTGATTGAAATAGGTGCTCAAACTCTTAACATTAGCACATTCAAGATGGCTCAAAAGATAGATGATGGGTGGTTAGATGGCAAAGTCTCAAAACTGGAACCACTTGCACCTAAGCCAGGGTTTAAAGGCATTGCAATTATTGAAGGAAAGAAAGATGAAAAGAGGCCCCCTGTGCTAGGTAAGGGAAAAGGAGATTGTAGTTGATATTCCTAAGCTAAAGCTCACCAAAGAACAACAAGAAGAGCATGATCGTGAATTAGCACAAAGGCTGGATGCTGAGCTTAAGAAACAAGAACAGAAAGATCTTGAATTGGCTCAACAACTTGCTAACGAATTTACTGCTGAAATAGATGAAGAAGAAAAGGAAAAGAAAGATGGTAAGGGAGTCAAAAGAAAACGAGTTGTAAGAAAGAAAACAGTTCCACCTCCTAAGCCAGCAGCTGAAAAGAAAAAGCAAACAGCTCAACCTCAACTGTCTCAACAATCCCAAACAGTTCAAACTAAAGCTGGTATGGTTCAAACAATCCTACAAGACAGACTCAGGGTGGATGTGGAAGAAAGAATAGATAAACTTGTGGCAGAGCATCTAGGCCAAAAATCCCACATTACTGAGTGGAGATTTGAATTTTTGAGGATTGAAACTGGGAAGAAAGGGATGACCATTGTAAGATAAGTAGAGCCAATAGAAAGCTATGCTAGCTTCAATAATTTAATGGAGAATGTGACTAGAAGGGATATACAAGAGATGTATGAATATGGAACTAGTCACTATGGGGAAGCTGCTGAGATTGAAATCAGAGTTTTGATGAGGCATTTAACAAGTATATGCAATCCACTGGGAATAATGCCCATGCTGATAATTGATGAAACCTTCCCAATAATTTCTATGAAGGTATATGACAAATCAAGAGTTTATCATATGGTAATGGGAAAGGGAAAAACTCAGTGGTTTGATTTGGAGTTTATTGAACATGGTAAAATAAAGCTTATATATATGTTGAAAGCAAAGTTCTATGGCCCTGCTATCATGAAGGAAGATCTGATGAAGAGGGTGAAGGAAAGGTTGGAGCTCATAGAATCAAGTAAAAAGTAATTTTTCTTTTTATATTTTGATTGTAACAGTTTGACTTTGCATAATTAATGTTAATATTTTCTTTGCTTATGTTAATTTTTCTATGGTTGAACCCTTAAAACAAACAACTTAAATGTATTGTTCAATACTTTAAGTTAGGGGGAGATTGTTGGGAAATTTGCTAAGTAATGGAAACTGTTGGACATGCAAAGGTAAAACTGTTAGAGGAAATTTGAGAAAACAGTTGAAAACTGTTAAGTGAAGTATGAAAACAGTTGTGACTAACAGTTGCTGTGAGCATTACAACTGTTAGTACAAAGTTCAGAACTGTTAGTTCAAGTGTTTACAACTGTTAGAAGACCTTGAAGAGAAGACTGTTAGAAGAAGACCAGAACTGTTTCATTCATCAAACAGTTTCAGTTGAGCTATTAATGGAAAATGCTATCTTTGTGGATTTAAAGCATATCTTTATCAAAGTCGAAGATTATCAAGATTATCTCAGAAGATAGAAGATTACCTAACTGTCAACTTATCAAGGAGGATCAAGAGTCTATAAATACTCGATTAATATAGATCTCTTGTTCGTATCAATTTGCATTCATTCGTATTGTTATTTACTTTCAGAAAGTGTTTTAGCCTCTAAGTTTCATTTGAAACCTAAGAACAAATTGTGTTCTTCGTCTAACATAAGAAGTTAGATTGGAGGTGTAGATGAATATTGTAATCGTTATTCATTATTAATAAACATCTTTATTTGGCAGTATTTTGTGTTTATTGATTGAATTGTTTTGTGTTGAAAACCTTTATAATCAATTAAGTGTGATTCCGCAACTTCTTAATTGATTGTGATCAAAACTATAGATTGTCTTTTTAACAACTTTAATTTAAAAGATAATTCTTGTTATTTGGTATTAAGCAATATCCGATCCTGACAAGCTTTCTTCAAGTCCTCATTAAAGGAACTTGTACTCCCAATGTTGGCCATCAAGCTGAGCTGAGCAGAGAGGACCTCATCTTCATCACTTGAGAAATCTTCCTCAGCCCAATCTTCTTCTTCAACCACCAACACACTACTCTGGGCCTTCTTCTTCTTATTGTCAAGGACAGCAGCAAGAAGCTTTTTGTACTTAGCTTCATAATCAATCTTGCTGTTTGAGTTTGAGGAACCCTTGAAGCCTATGCTTCCTCTGGACTTACATTCACTGGCATAGTGACCAGTCTTGCCACAGGAAAAGCAACCTTCGGAAGCCTTTGATTTAAACTTGGCTTTTTCTCCCTTGAAAGGTTTCTTCTCAAACCTCTTGACACCCTTTCTTTTTAAGAAAGGTTTGAACCTTTTTACCAATATGGCAGCCTGTTCAACAGCAGGTTCAATGTTGTCCATGTTCTCCAGATCTTCATCCCCGTCATCCACCTGCTCTTCATCAGAAGTTTCCTCTTCTTCTTCCTCATCACTTGATTCATCCACCACTGCTGCAAAACCCCTGGATCTTGTATCCTTGGACACAAGGACTGTGGATGGAGCTTTTGCAGCCTCCTTCATATCCTTGGTAGAGAGTTTCCTTTGTTTCACTTATTGTTCATGATTCATGAGGTTTCCATATAAACCAACCAGTGTGAGACCCTTGATTTTCTCACCATGTTTAAGCACAGTGATGAAATGATCCCAAGATTCTGGGAGGGAGTCTAGAAACTTATTTACAAGCTCCTTATTGCTCTTGGGAACATCTGCCCTTCTTAAGTCATTAATAAGGCAGTTGAACCTGGTGTAGGTCTGAGTTAGACTTTCACCTTTATGAGCAAAGAAGAACTCATATTCTCTTACCAAAAGGAGTTTCTTATTTTCCTGCACTTCTTCAGTGCCTTCATAAGCAACAGTCAAAGTGTCTATCATCTCCTTTGCAGATTTGCAGTTGAGAACTTGATGATAGACATCATTTGGTAGTGCAGATACTAAGGCTGTTCTTGCTTTAACATCGAGATTAACAAGCCTTTTGTCTTCATCAGACCATTGATTTATAGGCTTTATAATTAGTCTTTCAACAGCAGGAACTTCATCAGTGGCTTCAGTTACTTGAATAGTTGAGGAAGGAACATAAGGAACTTCAGTTACAGTTTTGAGCATCACATCATCTAGGCTTGACATATAGAGAAGAACTCTACTCTTCCAGAGAGAAAAGTTTTCTCCATCAAAAGTTGGACACCTAGTGAGTGAGCCATTATTTGAAGAACCATTTGAAGCAGCAACCGGAGTGGCCATTTGGTAGTGTGGGGTAGAATCAGTTGAAGAGTAAGCAAAACAGATCTTAGATATGAGTTATCTAGCCTGCTCTGATACCAGTTGTTGGTCCCGAATGGATACTACAACAACAAATGTTTGTAGAAGGGGGGGTTGAATACAAACTTTAGCAATTTAAAATTTAAGAGACACACGGTTTACTTTTATATAATTCTTATTGATGTGAATCAAGAATTACATGAACTAGATGCGGAAAATCTAAGTTCAATAAAAGGTGGCAACTAAATTAGTCTAACACATAGACTGAGCTAAACTTAAACAACTTATGTCTAAGATGTTCAACACATGAACAAGTTTGTTATACTGAAAGTAAAATGCTAACTCTTCTAATTCTCAACAAATGAGATTTCAGTATTCAACTATCTATTTTTTCTACTTAGCATGTTTCCATGCATGAGTATATATATAAGCAAGGGTGTCCGGGTTGATGAAGAGGAGAAAGAGACAAAGGTACTTGGTTTAATAATATTATAATAGATAAAGTTAGTGGGTGAAAAGTAAGTTAACTTTATACACAAAGTGTGTAAAGTGAACATACTTTTCAATAATGAGTGTACCCACTATCTATTATTATATTGTTAAAGTACTACCTTTATATCTTGGAAAAGTAAACTTCTCCTTTCACGCTTGTGCTTTAATCAACACCATGCTTTCTGAAGATTTGACTTAACCAAGTATAGAGTTGCCAACCATACTTAGTTGTTGAAGCATATCTTCGAGATCTTCTCTTCTAAAGTATCTTTCTCCTTTTCCAGAGGATAAAGATCTATCCTTTTTGTTTCTTTGCAGATACAAAAAGTGCTAAGTACTTTTACAAAGAAAGATCTAAGGCATAATAGAACAACACATGTTCTGCCTTTGACTTAAGAAAATATTACACTGAAAAGCTATTAGCTGATTAACAACTCAGCTAACAGACACTGAACAGCTAACATAATTTTGCTCAGCTAATGACAATTGTAAAAGACTCAGCTGACTATATTTGCTCAGCTGATCAGACTGATCAGCTAATCAATATAATTAGGTTGCAGCTAATAAGCTAATCAAAACAAACTCTCAGCTGATCCCAAGGGCTCAGCTAATCATTTAAGTATGATCAGCTTACTGAGACAAAAATGAATAAGTGTAGAATACCTTATCTGACATGTGGGAGGCATCAGCTGACAAAAGAGATACTGTCAGCTGATCCTTGACTGCTCAGCTGATCCTTGAGGAACCCTCAGCTGATGGTTTGTACTATCAGCTGATGCTTTGTAGATGCATAGTTGATGCTTCTTGACTTGTCTTTTCTTCTCACCTGATCTTCCTGAAGCTGGTCCTTTGGCTGATACTCAGTGCTAAGCTAACACTATGATTCGTCAGATGACATTTCTTACTTAGAAATTCTTTAAGTCTAATATGAAAAACAACACATGTTTTTCATCAATCTAAGTCCAAAATTGAATATATGGTTTTGTTAACATCAAATCCTATTTTACTTAATAGATAGGTTTGATTTAGATTTGATATTGCTATCTCCCTAACACAAACTTTATCAAGAAGTTTTCAAACCTTGGGGTGTTACAACTATGTTTTTCCACACTAACTTCATAGTTCGTACATATATATTCCCCACCTGAAAAATATAGTGAAATATAGACAATTAATAATAAATAGATAAATTAATCAAAAGTATGCCAAAGAGATGAACGGAACATAAGAAGAGGTATAATTATATCATGCATTACATGTCATGCCTTTTCTGCTATAAAAATGTATAAGCAGAAAAAATGTTTAATGCATAAACTGCATGTTACTTTAATTCTTGTATGTGAAATATGATTTTCCATCAATACTAAACACATATTGCAAAATAGATTCCCCACACACCAAAAGATACATCAAAATAACAGATATATAACACCACAACACCAGATCATCCACCAAGTCTAAGACACAATGCAAGAATATTTATAAGCTTAACTTCAGCAGCACAAAAGCAAAAGGAAAGTGAAGATAACAAAACTGCAACTGTGGGAGGAAATTGAATGGTCACGAAGGGTACTAAAAAGATGAATGAAGTAACGAGGAACACATTAAAAGGATTAAACTAAGAAAGGATTAAACTAAAAGAAGATGCATTTGAATGCATAAAAATCAGGTTAAGGGAATATGAAGGAGTAAAATACCATTTAGGATTGCTGTTAGAATTTAATTAGAGTTCTCCTAATGTACAAACATGACAACCAGGTGGCATACTAAGAACATTACACACAAAATCACTATATTTTTCCATACTAACTTCATAATTCGTACATACATATTCCCCACCTGAAAAGTATAGTGAAATATAGACAATTAATAAAAATCAATAGACAAATTAATCAAAAAGTATGGGCAAACAGATGAACAGAACAAAACATAAGAAGAGTTACAATTAAGTCATGCATCTAATCTGATGCATCAACGAAAAATAAGAAAAATAAATAGGATACTGCCCTGCAAACACATGAATAACAACAACAGAAACACAAAAGCATTAAATGGTATTAATTTATTGCACATAAGAATCAACGAAAACATAAAAAGTAAATTATAACGTCCGGGTAGAATTAATAAACCTCAAACATATGTTATTATGATAAGAATTATATTACAGAGTATGTAGTCATCATATATGGATTATATGAGGATTAAATGGCTTGTGTTATTACAATTGATCTAAACACTGCATACACCAATTAAGCATGACTATTGTAATTGGGATTAATGAATTTGCAGAGTCAGATGATGGTTTTTAACCACTCTAAAGAAACATCAAGTAATGATAAAGCATAGCCCATGAAATATACTAACATCCAAAGCTCCTACTAAAAAAAAAGCAAAAGATGCACCGAAAATAATAAAGATGGGAAGTGACAGCAACTCAAATATGATGAGAGGCTGCAGAAACAACCAAAGCAATACATGGATCAAAGCGTATCAATCTAGGTGGTAAAAACATATTTAACATAATATTACCAGGCCTCACATCTTAGGATAACCTGCATCGTCTTTTAGTAGGATCCTTTGATCGAATATCACTAGATTCCTCATTGACTACACACTGAGAATTAGTAGAAACATATCCATCACTTGAGTTATTGTAACTAGTACCTGTATTGAAACCTTGCTTTCTACAAATAAAGTACTTTAATTTCACACCCATATCAAGAGGCAGTTTCTTCGATGCATAACTCTTCACTGCAAAACCCCTACGCATACATAATCTTCATTAAAAAAACACTGCCTCCATAGAATCTAACAACATACCAACATGGGGTTTAAACGACTCTCGAACACTGTGAACCCAATACTTGGTACCACATGGTGTAGGAATTTCGCTACCAATTTCATAACTTGTACATACATACTCTTCACCTGAAAAGCAATAAATAAAAAACGCTTCAAGAATTTTTATACAAATATAGGTACAAAGAAAATCGTATATACCATGCATCCAAGCTGATGCACCAAGACCAAACTCATAGTTATAAAAAAACCCATCTACACCCTTGAAAGCAAATATAACATTAGCAAAGAAGCAAACCCAAAACAACACCTGCTATACAATTTGAGACGTAACAGAGTGGTGCATCATTCATGTAATAGAGGCTAACTAAAGCTGCAATTTTGAACCCCTGTTTGCATGAAGTAAAAAAAAACTACAGGACATGGCAACAATCATACGATAATCAAACAGATCATATTAAAGACTACAATAGCTTACCATATACAAAAGAAGGACCGCAAGACATTTCCATTGCAAAATTGAAGATTGAATAATATAGTATATAACACAATTGATTACTCTAATTAATAAATGCTACAAAGAAAAACTCTACAAAGAAATACGCAGGGCCGTAAATTTTGAATTCAAATCAAAATATAGTTTACGAGATATACAATCTAATAGAACGGTAAACGGTTAATTGAAAGAACGTGTGTACAGATTGCTAAATGTAAGGTTACAAATTTACCCTTTGATGGTTAAAATTAAATCATCGGCCATAAATCGTTCTTTGTGTTCTCCCTATTAAATTGTTCTCTTAGGATCCCAACTATATATATATATATATATATAGGTAAAGGTTCAAATGAGAACCTAAATATTTGTGAGAATGGGAGACTCAATCTCAACCGTCCAATTCACCCTCTATATATGTCATTGCCCACCCATGAATTCCTCACATGCACATTGCCACACTCTATCCTTTCACGATCTCCATCCATAAATTCCACTTACAAAATGAACGGCTGAGATTGAGTCTCTCATTCTCACTTAATTTATCATTCTCATTTGAACCTTCCCCTACATATATATATATATATATATATATATATATATATATATATATATATATATATATATATATATATATATATATATATATAGGGTAAGGTTAAACATAGAACCTCCCTTAAACATAGAACCTAAAGAACCTCTTCTGGTGATGACACGTGACACATAGTTTAGGGGCAAAAATGAAAAATTATAAAAAAAAAAACTCACAGCGTTCATTGTTCCAGCAACCATCGACCTGCATATTAAAAAAAACCCACTTACTTTAAATGATCATAACTCGTTCGTTTTTAACAATTTTAACAAAAAAATTATACCATTAGATTCAGTTTTTCGTCCTCTTTCAAACAAGACCGGGCTTGACATATTTCAGAAACATTTTTTTTTCAAAATGCAAAATCTGCATTTAGAGCTATGTTCATATTAAATACAAAATGCAAAAATAATGCAGAATGAAGAATGCAGAATGCAAAAAATATGCAGAATTCAAAAACATGCAAAATGAAAAATGCAAAAAACATGCAGAATGAAGAAATGCAGAATGCAAAAAACATGCAGAATGAAAGAATGCAAAATGCAAAAAACATGCAGAAAGCAAAATGTCGAATGCAGAAATGCAAAAAACATGAAGAATGCAAAATGCAAAAAACATGTAGAATGAAAAATGCAGAAAGCAAAAAACATGCAGAATGCAAAAAACTTGCAGAATGCAGAATGCAAAAAACATGCGGAATGCAGAACGTAAATCCGTATAAAATGCAAAATGCAAAAAACGAAAGACGCAAAATATAAACATGCAAAATGCAGTAGAACATATGCTGCCAAAATGCAAAATCTATACACAGAAACACTACATGCTGCCAAAATGCATAATGCAAAATCTATAGAACGTATGCTGCCAAAATGCAAAATCTGCACATAGAAAACACTACAGCTGCCAAAACGCAAAAAAAAAAAAAAATTCAATTTCAAAACAAATTTAGAAAAATATGAGAAGAGTGATCTTATTTGAAAGAGAATTCAAAAACTAAAACATTGGTATAATTTTTTTGATTAAATTCACAAAACTTAAAAAGTTATGGCAATTTAAAGTTTATGGTGGTTTTTTTTAAATCGTGGGTTTGGGATTGGGGAAGAATTACCTTTTTGCCCTATTCTTCCTAAATTAATACATTATAATTATAGTTTTGCCATCGTTCAATCTCATCCATTGATTTTGATTATCCAAAGGTCCAGATTGGTTCTTTAGGTTCTTTGTTTAAGAAGGGGTTCTTTATTGATCCAATTTATATATATATATATATATATCCAACAGTGAATTGCGTCCGGATGAGCCGTCATTAATTTGCGAGACTTATTTTCCGGAAATAACCTTCATTAATGCGTCATTAATGAGTCATTAGTGAGTTATTAATGAAACATCAATGAGCCGTGAAAAAATCTTAATCATTGATTAATTTTAATCAAGAGCTAAGATTGGTTCTTGCCGTCATTAATTATTTTCATGTTTCTCTACCTCTTCATGTTTCTCTGTTCATCAGCTTATTACTCAAAAAAGAAAATTCATCATATATTGTTAGTTAGTGGATTACACCTTTATTGTGTGGTTTAGTGAAATATAGGATTTGGTTCATGTGGTATAAAGTTTATATATTTGGTCTCTTTCAATTTGCAAATTTTTTTTTGAACAACAAAAAGAACCAGGGTCGAAGCTTCGGCATGGCCATCACCTCGACCAAGGAACCCGGATATTATTAATCACCAATAATCTAGCAAGGTGCTAAATACAAGAGAAAACATACAATGAGATATTTAAAAGGACAAAGGATTACAACACCAAGAGACCCAATCAATTGAGGTGCCCATTTTCGATCTATTCTTAAACTAGAAAAACGATAAAGATTGTATTGAGCTAGGAGATAGTGTCCTCCCTCCAGATTTGTTGGCTCCAAATTTCTTTTCATTTCTGATGCTCCAAATGATCCACATATATGTACTTTGATTCTTTCAGCAATCGTGCATTTCTTTTTGGTTTCAAGGTTATAAAGTTCAGGAAATAAAGTTTTAAGAGGAGAGTTAGAAATCCTGATATCTCTCCAGAAAGATAGGGAAGAGTTGTGACTGATACGTAACTGGAAGATACTATTCCACGGTATGTTAATGTTTTCGAGATCACGACTAATTTTTAGACCCACTCTGCAGTGTACTAAGGAGGCTAATATATTAACTTCACCCGGTTGAACGCCAATACCAAAAAGACTGCTCTTCTGAAAATTGACTTTTAGACCGGAGCATAGATAGAAGCATCTAAGCAACCTTGTTAGGTTTTTTGCATTAGAGCTTGACCATTCTCCAATAAAAACAGCGTCATCTGCGTATTGCAAATGCGATACGGATGGCCCGTTAGAAGATAACTGAATACCATGATAGATCCCGTTTTCTTTTGCTTCTTCCATGGCTAAGTGAAGAACCTCCATCGCGATTATGAACAGAAAAGGAGTCATGGGGTCTCCCTGTCGCACACCTTTAGCCGGTTTAAATTCTTGGGTAGGAGAACCGTTTATTAAAATTGAGGTAGAGGCCGATGAAAGGCAGCCCCTAACCCAACTCCTCCACTTTAGCCCAAACCCCATTGAAGTCATGGTGTCGTCCAAAAAATCCCAATTAATGGAGTCAAAGGCTTTTTCAAAATCGACCTTGAGAATCATGAGTCTATGTTTTGAGTGTTTCGCCCAGTTGATTATTTCGCTAAGAATTAGTGGACCTTCCAAAATACTTCTTTTTTTTAATAAACGCCGTTTGAACGCCACTGATCAAATCACTAAGAACCGACTTTAGCCTATTAGCCAAGACCGTAGTGACGATCTTATAAAAGGAGCTAGTGATAGGGCGGTAATCAGAGAAAGAAACTGGAGAGTAACATTTAGGGACCAGTGTTCCTCCTTATGTAACTCCCAGTTTCTTTCTCAGATTCCCGCCCTATTAGTCTCATTAGCTCCTTTTATAAGATCATCACTACGGTCATGGCTAATAGGCTAAAGTCGGTTATTAGTGATTTGATCAGTGGCACTGACAAAACTAATCTTTTATTATTAAATAAAAAAATGATTAAGCTACCAGTGTAATGCGCACAAACATCAATGTTCGTAGCTTGCGTTAAATTTAAAAAATAAAAATAAATTCGAACCGTTGTCTTTCATTTTTTTAAATCCAGGGCTTCGATTAAGCAAAGGTCCCTAATGACAAATAAAATCTTTATGCTTAAACGGGCTAGGAAAGTACCAATGATAGCACCACAGTGCGCAAGAACTATACAAGTATCTAGACAATCCGACATCACAAAAAGGAGTATAACAGTTTCTTGGATCAGTTAATTATATGACAGTTTTTTGACAAAAAATTCTTGCATACTTACAAGTGACGAGTGTTACGCTTTAGTACTATTAGCATATGATGAAGATAAAGTCAGAGCAATATGTGGATACAAAAGTGACATGTTTAAACCCTCAAAATAACATTATCACTCAACGTTCAAGGAGATCCTAGCAGTGAAAGAGTAATAGAGAAAGTTAAGTTCCATCTTATTAGTCATGAGCTCTAAGAAACGGACATGTCATCCTTCCTACCTATGCTATAGTTCAAAAGAAAGATGTTCCTCTAGACATAACTTTTGAGATAGGAAAATTGTTTCTCTCAATGGCAATTTACAGTAAAGCATATCAGAAGAGAAGATAATGTTCTTGTTGATTTCTTGTCAAGTCCTCTCAAAATGTTCAATCTACTCCCGAAGCCTTTTGAACCAACATTTCCTAAATAAATTGTTGTGGCTATTGCATAAATAAATTACCAAGTCCTTACCATCCTCCGAAAAAATGGACTTTTTACGAAAGATCTCAAGTTCTATGTAATGTCCCAAATTTTTTATAATTAATACACATAATAGATTGTGTAATATCCATTTAAACTATATAGCTAAAATATATCACAAACTATAATAGCTAAATATAGATATATTCATTACGATATGCCATCAAGCACCTGTCTAACACGCGGGAAGCACGATATTAAATCAAGAATATGTTTAATTGTAATTGTTTATACAATCAGGGTTGTAAACATATTGCGGAAGTGTAGTTGTCACACTGGAGCCTTCCTCTTATTGACACGAGACGGTCCTAAAAATAATCAACAAACACGGGTTAAGCAAAAAACTTAGTGAACACACAACACTCATATATTATATCAGATAATACCCATTACCTAACGTATGCCACACAGGCGGGGTGGCCATCTTCCAAACCAGCCATCTGCTCAATATGCCACATAGGCGGGATAGCCATCTACTCAATCATCATAATATCACATATGAACACGTATCACAACATAAGATATAAGTTAGTGTAACTCACATGATCCACAACACAAAGTATCAATAAGTCACAAAGTTGTAAGATCAACGGATCCGACAGTAGGAACCTACAAGATATAAGTTCATTATAACTATATCTCTAATACTAATTTGTGATTGTAATAATATACTGGTTTGCGATTGGTACACAATGGCCCAATTTGCGATTAGGTCAAATGAACTATTTTGTGATTCAACATAACTCAATTTGCACTTCATCTAGATGATCTAATTGATTCAAACCCAATAACTAATTTGTGATTCAAACTCAATAACCAATTTGTGATTCAACACTTTAAACCAATTTGTGATTCCAAAAGCAATAACAATTTTGTGATTCAAACTCAATAACCAATTTATGATTCAAACCCAATAACCAATTTGCAATTCAACAATTTAAACCAATTTGTGATTCCAAAAGCAATAACCATTTTGTGATTCGAAGGCAAAACCAAAAATCTGAATATGAACACACACCCGGTGCACTCACGGCTGGCTTTAATCCCACCATATCATTCTTAACCGAAACACAAATCTTCAATTGTTAATGGTTTCTAACATCATCTAAAAGATTTGATTCTAAAAGGTCATGTTTTCCCTTTGGTTTGGTCGACACACACACACACAACTAATCACAGTCAACCCTCAAAATTGTAATCCTTTCGGTTCCTAACTGTTTTTGTGACATTCGAACACCACTAAGTCTTGTACACTGATTAACCTCACCCATTAAGTTTATTGAGTTTGTAGGTCACTATTCTCCTTCCTACTCTCTGTTTGGTCTGGCACAAGGCACTGAGTCAAAGCCGACAAACAGCCCAACAACCGAGTTACATCAGTTGATTAATGCTGCTACTACTATGTAGGTGAGGCCCTAAATCATTGGTTTTGATTTACACAAACATTGAAGCTCAAAATTGAGGGTTTTTTGCTCGGTTCTACCTCCAATCTGACGCACCCACAAAGAGCCACAACAGAGCTATTCTCTATAGCTTTTTTGCATCTAAATCAGTGGTATGGTGTGCAGATTGAGTACCTGATGTTATCACAAACGATTCCTAGTTGTTGGATACAAGAACAATCTCGATTTCCCCTTCTTTCTTCTTGGCCAACACACAACAACACACATACATACACACACACATCTTAGGTAAAGACAGTCAACTATAGTGTTAGTGTTCTAGGAGGTTGTGCCCTAATTGGGTTCTTATACTCTTTCCTTAAAGGTCCAAGCCCACAAGTATTTAATCCATCTAAGCCTACTTAAGTGACAATAGTTACCCTATAGCAAGTCCAATATCGAAGCCTCTTTCATAATGCTAATGAATGATGCCTACTGCAAGCCGAAATGGCAAAGATCCTTTTATTAATAGTAAAAATTATACTAATAATATTACACTTTTAATATTAAATGAGAACGAATATCACATTCCATCCTGATTACTCTTTCCTAAATATTTTCCATACTGATCAACTGTATAGCTTACCCAAGAAGATCTGTGTTTCTTTTGGTATCTTTTTAAACTCTACAATATAGTAATTTCCTTTGATATAGCCAGATTCCAAGCCTACCTGATTCGATGTTAGTACGATTTCACATGTCTAGATTGTAACGCGCCGGGTTTTCAGAAGCTTAATTAATAAAATATAATTAAGACACCAACTATTTATCAAAAGATAACGTTTAACAAACACAGCGGAAGATAAAAGTTAGCTATTTACATCATAAGTTTAACAAAAAAACCCGACAAGGTTACCAAATATATGTCGACCATTAGAACCAGTAATCAGAGTTACAAAAGCAACAACCAAAAGTGTCCCCAAAAATTTCCAACTCGGCAGTATAAACCAAAACATGGCACCCATCCTCACCAGCAACTATTTACCTATAATTTAAGAAAGAGTACATGGAGGGGTTAGCTATAAATAGCTAGTGAGCAACGATTAAACATAGTATCATAACAAGAATATCATAGCATGCGAGGTATATCACAGATTATCAAAAATTTCTACCCTAGCAGCTAGCGATGTTCCGGTATAGCCAGGAGGAGTCATATCTTGCAGGGTTGCGAACCCGGCTCAATGATCTAAACTGGAGGAACCGAATACATCAATCATATCGCGCCGGTGGGGGAGCGGATAGCAGTCCACCATTGCATTAACGAGCGGGGATATCAGTGAGAGCCCCTAACGAGCGGGGATGTCGATGAGAGCCCCTAGTTGAGGTACGGAGCTTTAGCAAGAACCCGATTCGCGATCAACGAATCACCGTACCCCAAACAGCATCATGTGCCGGCACTAACATGTATTGGCCTACAAAAGCCGCATTATAAACAGGTTGGCCTACAAAAGCCATATCATATCAAGTTGGCCTACAAAAGCCCATATCATAGCATAGTTGGCCTGTAAAATCCCATAGTATAACAAAGTGTATCATAATTGGCCTACAGAAGCCATACCATAACCATTATCTAACACATGTTTATCATAACTGTATAACAAATAATACCGTATCAATTACCAACACATATCAGTAACTTACCTTAAGCGTGGTATAACATTCTTATTGTGACGTCTAAGGTTAACCGGTACTCACCTGAAAAGCTACAGCAAGCAAAAATAGTGTTCGGTGTCCTTTGTTCTTCAGGAGCGCCTAACACATCATTTACAGGCATGTTAACACATTATACTCAACACAATTGCTTATAAACACGGGCTACCAAAATCATCAAACTGGACCATGCCTTGCGATCGCATGGACTTTCCATGCGGTCGCATGGACCCTTCACAAACACACCTTACGACCGCAAGGTCATTCCCTGCTACCGCAAGGGTCATTTTCCATAAACCAAGCCCTACGGCCGCAGGAACTCATCCCTACACCCGTAGAAGCTAATTTATGGGGACCTACGGCCGTAGGTTATGTACCTACACCCGTAGACCACATTCCTTCGTCCGTAGACGGTAAACCACATAAAAATAACCCTTACGGTCGCAAGGACCCATGCCTGCGGCCGCAAGGCCTATTTTACATCTTACGGTCGCAAGGATAATCTCCTGCGGCCGTAAGGACCATTTGACCCCCTTGCGATCGCAAGGACCATACCATGCGACCGTAAAGACTTCTAGTACAACACAGTTCGTTCCTGTTCGAACACAGACCTGTAACTTCATATTTTTATCATATCTTTCGACCCAAACTCAGTTCCAATTACACATACTCATTACTTAACATCAATATAACCTTCACAACTCAAACCTAACTCAAAATAACCATTGTAATCCATTTTAAGCCTTCAAAATGGATCACCTCTACCTTTAACTCAAGAACAAGATTTAAACAATAAGTACTTACAAATTGAAGACAAGTTCAGCTGTAGAGGGTGATTCTTAGCAAGGAATTTAGTAAACAACTCACAATCAAAGCTTTCCTCTTGATTTCTTCTTTGAATTTTGAAAGAGTTTGAGAGAGGTGTGTGTGTGTTTACGCATATGTGTGTGTGTGTTGTGTGAGTTTTGTGTCTTCCCAGGGGATAAGAATGGTATAAACCGACTTGGGTGTTTAATAAATTTAAACGTGGTATTTTGTTCCCCTTTTTAACCTACAACTTATCCATCGTTTACCCGTTTTACCTAACGAGGATATTTTTAGAACCATTACCTAAAACCGGTTACTAAATCACCAATTTTATACATTATCATAATTATTTTACACATCACCTTTTTATCACGTATATTTAACAAATAACATATTTAACAACAAAATACATTGATTAAAATCAATGTACAAGTATCTAAGCACATAGTACAACGCAGTACAACTAGGCTCTAATTTGGGATGTTACATAGATTCTCCAAACGAGTCATACAATGTGTTCAAGCTTCTAAAATGGTTTAGTTTGGTTTCGTGTGGACTACCAGTGGTTACAAAAGCTACTGGTAAAAAAAATAATCCAAAAACCTATGTTGTCTTCCTGTTTAGAAGACCAACCTCTTCATTTTTCATTCAATAGTTGGTCAATCACAATCCGTGGTGTTCTATTTTCCAATTATATTTACTTACAAATGACGTGACAAAAGCTGCTGAATATGTTCATAGTGATCATATACCAGATGAGGTCTCACTTGATCATAGAACATGACACGATCAAACAAGGTTAATCCAGACAATACTCCAATTCAAATATTAGAATTCCATAAGGTATGGAAAATTGATCCTAATAACTCAATGATTAAAAAATGGAGAGAAGCTATTAGACTATACGAGACAGACCATATTTCTTGCAAAGAAGACATGTTTCATAAATTCCAACGATAAAGAACACCTTGGAGATGAAGACGGAGATCCATATGAAGACGGAAATAATTTTTTATATAAATAAATAATTAAATAAAAGGTATGTGAAATATGATGTCATAATTATGTAAGTGTGAGGTAATCTGCTTGTGATGTAAGCGCTTACCTCTTTTTACAAGTATTATTAATAGTACTATTTGTTTCTTATGTAAACAATTATATAACTATACATTTTCCTTCAGTGTAAAAGAAATTATCCTCTTATATATAAGACATTCTTAAAAAATCTTTTTTTAATACATTTCTCTAACCCTTTCTCTCTAAAATCTCAGTTTTTGAGTTCTAGGCATTATTAATAATAAAAACCATCAAAAATGACATAGGACATTATATACATACTGAAATTTGAAATAAAAAACAAAAAACTTCTACACACAATTAACAAGATAATATTATATACAATATATTAAAAACCGTGGTTGCCTATGGTTTTGTGACCGGATCCGGGTTTGGACCGGATTTCATTTTTGGGCTTTTTGTTTTTTTTCGAATTTGTTTTTGGGCCGGGCATATATTGGGCCAATTTTTTTTGGGGCCGAACCAAAATTTTTTTTTTTTTGAAATAATTTTATTTTTTTGACGGGCCGGTTACGGGTTTGGGTTTTGAATTATATTTTTTTTTATCGTGCTCTTGTGGGACCGGGTCGGTTTTTTATTCTTTTTTTTTGTCGGATAAGAGCCGGGTTTAGAATGGGTAGTGCGGAGCACGGGCTCAAACTAGTTAAATAATGAAATTCAACACAAAATTAATAGCGTGAAATTTAGAAGTGGAGTTAAATAGTTTTTATGACTTCTTAAAAATTTTAAATTGCTGAATTTGTATTTGTATCATATTGTATATAGGCCTTATTTGTATTTAGTCTAGTTAGGCATTGAACATGTCCCATTTGTAACCTATTTATTGGTATTTAATTATAATTACGCTAATAAAAAGGTGATAAGATCCACCAATCAACACTTGCAACTTTAATTATTTATGTTATGATGTTCAACTTCTAACTTTTATTTTAATGTCTTGTATAAACAGTGTTTTAAAATCTGGGTTAGTCTGGTTAGTTGAATCGGTTGACTCGTAAAAGTGATTCAACAATACTTTCTTTGCCTCTCATATTTTATCATTAAGGTTTTGTTTTACTAATATTATATATAAACAACCAATTTTGTATGTTATTTTTTTTCTTATAACTTTTAATACATGATATTTAATGTATATATGAGTACATATTTGTTATCATATTATTTTTTATTTACTTTTTAGTATAAAATTTATCATAATATAATGCTTATCTAATAAAAATATATTTTTAGAAATAGTAACACATAAAAAAAAGTTATTTTGTATAGTCAAAATGTAATATTTTTTCATCATCTCATGTTTATCTATATTTTCTGAAAACACTTTATCATATTATATATGATTTCAAGAAATTGAAATATTAAGTAAATACATTTCAAATTTTATATGAAACATTTCAAATTTTATATGAAAATGTAGTTAAAAGTAAATATATATTTAGATTTACATCATACATTACATAAAACTTAGAGCATGGGGAGTACCCCATACTCTGCATAGCATGCTTCAGGACACATCAACGCCACATCAGCATACCCTTATCATGCTTCTGCCATGCTTTCAGGCAGGAAATACCCATGCTTCAAGCATGCCTGAATTTTTTTATTCTTTTTAATTTCGAAATAAATAAATACTTCTAAAATAAAATAAACACTATTATTTAATTAATAAATTAAACATTTCATAAAGAAATTAAAATTATATAAAACTAATAATTAAAAAAATTACATTAAACTAATAATTATAAAAAACTACAAACAATTTATTCGTCATCCTCATTGTCGGATACTAGCGTACTTATGTGCTCGACCAAATCCGATCGTAGATTAATATGTGTTTCTCGACAACGTATTTCTCGAAGAGTTGTGTTTGCCGCTTCTTCGATACTCGGTGCGTGATCCGGGGAAACCGGTAGGTCACTTTCATCAAAAGCACAAATCGCTTGACCTTCGTCTTGTAATATCATGTTGTGTAGAATTATGCAAGCGTACATAATGTTGCGTATCTTTTTCGTAGTCCACGGTCGTGCCGGATTTTGCAATATCTGCCAACGCGCTATAAGAACACCGAATGCTCGTTCAATGTCTTTCCTTGCCGACTCTTGTGCTTTCTTGAACTTTTTACGCTTCTCGTCTTGTGGATATTGAAACGATTTCACAAATGTCGCATATTCTGGATATATGCCATCCGCAAGATAATACCCGTATTTATATGTAACCCCGTTCACATCAAAAGGACACACCGGTGCTTTGCCCCTTAATATGTCGTTGAATATCGGAGATTGATTGAGAACATTTATATCATTATTCGAACCGGCGACCCCGAAAAACGCATGCCAAATCCACAAATCTTGGGACGCAACCGCCTCAAGCATAAGCGTTGGATGTGTGTGATCGCCCCGCATATATTGCCCACGCCATGCATTCGGGCAATTTAACCAAGCCCAATGAGTACAGTCGATAATTCCTAACATCCCCGGAAATCCGTGTATGGATTGATGATGCGCGTATAATTGTTGGATGTCGAATGATGTAGGGCGTCGTAAATACTCCTTGGCATAAATTTTAATCACCCATTTACAAAATCTTTGTAGAATTTCACGTGAGGTTCGCTCTGACATATGTAGGTACTCGTCAAATCCGTCTGGAGCGGTCCCGTAAGCTAGTTGACGTATTGCAGAGGCGCACTTTTGTAGCGGACTAAAACCCTTACGACCCCGCGCATCCCATCTTTGTGTAAACAATGGTGTTGCACTCTGTAAGTCATCCACGATCGTCTCCTAAAATTAATTTATTAAATAAACTATTAAACGTTACGTAAAAATAATTCAAATATTAAACGTAAAAATATTCTAATAAAAACTACTAAATATGTAAAAATAATTCAAATTTTAAACGTAAAAATATTCTAATAAAAACTACTAAATATGTAAATATAATTCAATTATTAAACGTTACCTAAACGAAGATTCATCATAAACGCAATCCTCGTTGAAATAATCGCTCATGAGCCGGAGATGTGCCTCGTTACGCTGCCTATTGACAACCTTTCTTGTTTTCCTTGGGTCACTTAACGTTTCCGCTCCGTCAATTTGATTTTTGATATACAAAGCCACTCTTACGTAATGTTCGTAAATCTTTTCAAGTTGCTTGTTTGGTTCTTCGTCGGAAGATGAAGATGAAGACGAAGATGAAGAAATGGTGTTGGAAGACATATTTTGAAGAGGAAATGGAGAGAAAATGATTAAGTTTGTATGTGTTTTGAAGTTAAATGGGTTGAAAATGGAGAATATTAGTGTTAAATAGGAAAAAAAAAATTTTTAATCCTCAAACGGTCATATGACCGTTCCAAAGCCTCAACGTTCGAAATTGTCTCGGTGTCCCACTCGGTAAATCAATACCGAGATTTTGAAAACACTCGGTATGCCGAGGTTCAGGGGTGGTGTTCCCCTCGGCATACCGAGGCCACGTATACTTCACCGAGGATGGCACCGAGGTACACCGCACACTCTTATAAAAAATAAAACACAGATAACAAACAAACTTATTTTGTAATTGATTTAACAAAGTTGTGATGTTTTATGCCGTAACGTGAGGGAAGTAGTAACTCGTATATATTAAAAACCGGGTTAACTCAATTCTTAAATTAATTAAACTGGTTGACCCGTGACCCACTTGTCATACCGAATCAACTTAAAAACCTAAATTCTAAAACATTAAGTATCATTAAATATCACAAATTTTGTTATCGTAATTGTATAAAACGAGCGTTTAGATACGCGCTTTGCTGCGCATGAAATTGTTACGATAATTAACAATCATAATCTTATCTATATTAAGGAAAAAGTATTTCTATTTTACCAAATTCAATCTCTAAAAACTATCTTAAATAATATATAGTTGACCCCCTTTTAATATATTAGCATCGTACCCGTGCAATGTTACGACGACAAATAGTTTTTGTTTTATAACTGTCGCTTCAAAAAATGTAATGATATCTTATTCGCGTGATTCAATATCACGAAAAAAATTATAGCAACATGTCGGGTTTTTTTTCAAATTTTCTTTTATTTGCATCAACTGTTTTATTAAAATATAAAATGAATGCTAAAAATATTAAAATAAGAAAAAGATTTATATTTATGAAATAAGAAGAGAAAAGTTAATAAGATTTTGAAAATTATGTTGATGTAGGTGGATAATTGTGTTCATATGAGAAAGTGTGAAATTTTTTATTTGGTATTAAAAACTAAAAAGTTTCAAATTTACATAAAAGGTATTGTGATTTACAAATCGTCTTTATATTTTTTTTATAACCCTTTAAATATCAAAAAAATTTAGGCTAAATAATAACTCATTTGTTAGTTTAATAAAATTTTAAAAGAAAATAAAAAACATTAGTAAACAGCAAGGCTCGAACTCCTCATCTTGAGGATAAAAGGAAGGGAGTTACCCAGCCAGGCTATAACGATTTGGTTTCATTTTCAATATATCAAATATATAACTAAAAAAATAGGCGCACATTAGAATTCCTCACCTATGAATAGTAAAGTAGGCTTACTTTAAGCCTTGTCAATTATATATATTCTTAATTTTATTACAAGATAGTCACGTCAAACCCATCATACTACAATTATCACACATCAATATTCATACAAATCATTTACATCTTAATGTACCACACGCATACACTTAGTCTTCAAATGTACATTTTCACACGCTTCTATTATTTTATTTCCCATTTACACATCCTACATTTTACTTATTTATTTATTTATTTTCGAGTATTTATCAACTCGACGTAAAATACAAAGCATCATCCTTTGTAAGAAGCGATCTCGTCCCTTCTGTTTCATAGCAAACGAGAAAGAACGCAAGTGTAATATGTAAGTTATGTACGTTGATATCTGCTTGTCAACAAATCGCGGGGCTCGGTCAAGGTTATTTAATCATCCGTCGACACCAAACACGACGTTAAAACTCTAAGCAGTCACATATGTCGGGTTGAGAGACGAATTGAGATCACTTGGAGTGCGTTTAAGGTTAGTCATGTCTTTCTTCGTGAACCATATTTCGGGAACAACTTGCATTAGGTTATGTATCCTCTCCAATGCATAATCTGCTTCTTCTGACTTGGTTGTTTTTCCAACCTATTAATTGAATATAAATTAAAAAATAATTGAGGCTAATTATGAGACTCATTAATTAGTTTTCCAACCTTTATTAGTAACGTATTTTAATAATGTTCTACATTGTATTAAGTAACTTTTTCTTTATATTACGGGGTAAGATTTATGTAAGAATACATGATACACTGTTGCAAAAATTAAGAAATTTGATAAAATTACTATTATTTTTAATTCACAGTAACATAAAATTTATAAACTTTTAAATTATATTAAAAATCGGATATAAAAAAAGATAAATATTGTAGATGCATCTAGTTTCTTGTAAATAAATATAATTTTTTAAGATTTTAAAGACACAAATCTGCCTTTCATATTCTCAACGAAAATATGCCTTCTCTTGATCCTACCTTTGTATAACAATATCCTTTAAGAGTAAAATTAGACAGATTGGTTGATCATCTAATTTTACTTGATTTTTCTAAAATTTTATGAGTATTTTCCTTTTAAATCACGTAACACATGATCAAATGACATGTGTTAGAGCTCGACTTCCGCTACAGATTCCAATTTTTTAACTGGTAGATAAATAATAATTAATGAACTATGAAATAAAAAGTTACCAAAACAGTTCGGAGGCCAACAGCTTTGCCTGCGGCGATATTCCGAGGGTTGTCATCAAGAAACAGCTGTCAACAACAAAACAAAAGACAATTATCAATTATGTCACTTAATTAAAAAATAATTGGCTTAGAGCCTTAGAGTGATTATAAGTTATTATAAACTACAAATAGACATCTACGTCTGGAACATAATAATATATAGTTAATAATTCCAATTCCAACTTCATTATATGATGTCCCATCGCACTTTGATTGTGACTTCAATCATTGAAAGACTTTATAATAATCTCTTTGACAATGAACCATGAGTAACTTTCTACCACAATTTTGCTTGATTTTTTTTTATTATTAATGATTTTTCCTATTCGGGTTCTTTAAAGGTACGAATCTTTAATTCTTATATACACGGTCCGACTAGTGATACTTATAACCGTTTTCTAGAAGAATCTATGATGAAGTAAGATGTAGACAATCTATTTATTGGCGGACATGTCCACCGGTGGAAGCACGGGACACCAACCAATTTTACAGAAACAATGAAAATTTTTAAAGTTTTCGAGCTGGTACCACCACTAAAAGTCAATTTATATCTTTAAAAGTATTTTAATTTACCTTAAAAATAGCAATTTAGGTAACATAACTTCATATAAATTGGGCTTTGTTTTAAATTTTGGCCCTAAAACACCGGAGCAACAACTAAAACCTTGTTAATCCGACCCGCTTAACCGAAACCGAGAAAAAAACCCAAACAATACCCTCAATTTTAAGTAATTTTATTTTTATTATTACATGGTGCCATTAGCCAAAAAAATCCAGGCTCCGCCCCTATCTCTACCCATAGGTAAAGAGACTATATCCAGAAAGACCTCTAGCAAGATCAAAAAGCGTTAAAAACTTGAAATGATAATTGACAAATAAAGAATAAAAAAAATTATACATTGATAGATATTTTGTTGACAAACACAATTAAGCACGAACATAGCAATATAGCATACCGTTCGGGTTGGGTCAACTTGAGCAATGTTGATTGCAATATTAATGGCTTCAAGTGCAGGTTTCAAAACCACAGGAAACTCTTGTGGGGAAGATGACTTAGAATTGAACAGATTCGGGTTCATACTCTCAAAGCAAATGATCTGTTCAAAGCAGTCCTGGATTCCCAAAAGACTCAATGCCTTCATCGCGTGAACTCTGTCTGAATTTGTGAATATCTAACAAAAACAATCAAGATCAGAGCTTCGATCATTAAAATCACTTGGCAATTTTGAGGAAAACTTACGATTTTGCGTTGATTAATGGTGAGCAAAAGGTTTCTTAATTGAGGATCTGGTTTGATTAGATGATACGGCAGTCTTCCATGGACGATACTGTGATAATCATCGGCATCAACATCATAGCCTAACGCCTGCAAGTTCAAACACACGACGATGATCATGAATTGATGATGATAACGATGACGATGATGTAATTAAAACCTGAAACTAGAATCGATTACTTACTCTTAATCCGGCGAGAGTGCTTCCGTAAGTTTTGAAGAGCTGAACACGAAGAACAGAGGCTTTCCTCTGATCAAATCCGCATCTCTCAACCAGAAAATCTGCAACAAATCAACAATCGATCACAAATTGACATCTATTTTGAGGTTTTAGGGTTTGTGTAGGATGAAATGGTACCATCGATGTTATGCTTAGTGCCATCACCAAATCCGATGGCTGAAGAATACAAAGTATCATCCAAATCTGCAATTCATCATCATCGTTTCATCATCATCAATGGCTATAAGGTGAGTGTTAATTTAGAAAGAGAGAGAGGAAAGGAGAAAGAGTACGTACCGAAGAGGAGACAATCGAAAGGGGAAGCGGAATCCATTGATGAATGAAGAAGAGGGATGAAATGAAGGAAGCAGAGGAGAGTTTAAGTGGAAGAGGGAAGTATTTATAGAGATGAAAGGATTGGAATGATGACTTGATGACTCGATTTCACTTTCATTGATATTTTTTAAATTGTTATCGTGAAACATGAGCGCGATTGGAATTCCAGCACCGCGTGATGTAAAGTGTGTCCCCACCATGTCTCAACAAACACGTTATATTATTATACGTATTTATTTACTGGAAAGGTTTGTTTAGTTCATAAGATTTTAAATGATTTTGTAGAATTTACATTTTAAATTTTTTGAAATTCATTTTTGGTAGAAAATAAGAAGAAAAAGATTTCGGTCTCAAATCTTATAGATGTGAGATTTCAAAATCTTTGGGGAGAGATGGTATTTCCGCCGTCGCCCTTCTTCGTCTCTGTCTTCCCATCTTCGCCGTCATCTTTCTTTGTCTCTACTTGCGCTGCCGCCGCCATTCACAGCCTCTGCCTCCACCACCATCGCCCTGCACTGTCTCTGCCTCAGTCTCCCTTCACCGTCTCTGCCTCCGCTGCCGTCGCCATTTGCCACCTCCCCATCGACTGCCATTGTCCTTCACCGTCTCTGCTGTTGTCGCCCTTCACCGCCTCCATCTCTACTGTCGTCACCCTTCACCGCCTACACCGTCGTTGTCCAATCGTCTCCGCCTTTCCTGTCCCTGAGCCAGTCAAGTTGTGAAGGTGATGTTGGATTATGTGCGGAGATAATTAATGGGTACATTGTATCCAATGTTATAAGAGACTAAAGGGTCACACTGCTACACACCCAATAAGAACAAGTGGAATTTACCATAATATTGTGTGGAAATAATTAATCAGTTGGATTAATTATTAGAAAGAAAAGTAAATAATTAATAAGTTGAATTAATTATTAAGAAGAAAAGAAATAATAAATAGTTATTTATTATTTAAAGGGAAATTAAATATTAAGTTTAATATTTAACGGACCAGTTAATTAATTAACTAGTAAAGTCCAAGGGGTCAAAGTGCAATGAATGAAACTTCAATTAAAGTCATGGGCTTTAATTGAATTGACTTGTGCTTGGATAAGGTTTAAGTATTTAAACTTAGAAAAACTTATGTTTCCTCATAAGAAACATTAATTGGAATCAAGAAAAAACCCTAGCCACCTTACTCCCTCCCTGCGTCCCCCTCTTCCTCTGCGTCGACATCAAGAAGACCCAAGGGGGTTTTCGATTTTTGCTTCCGTCGACAACCACACACACACACGCAGGTTTTGTGTGTTATTCGGGTAATTCCAGGAGCGGTCTAGCAGCCACTTCGTTGGTGGTGCAGTAGTGGTGGACTTACTTAGCAATCCTAGGATTAAACAGGTATTGTTTTCTTATCCTTTTATCTGGATTGGTGTTAAGAAACTGATATGATCAATAGTAAGATCCTAACCCTTTTAGGGTTTAGAGGGTTGTGTTCAATCTGTTTCCGCTTTAGGATTGAACCAGTAGAATCAAACCCAGGGCTTGACCAATTTGTGTCATAAGGTGGTTTGGTCAGATCAAAACCCTTCAGTGGTATCAGAGTCTCGGCTCTATGATCTATAGTTTCTAGTTTATCCAGTTTTTAGATTTAAGGTTTGTTCTTGATCTTCTACTTGCTTCTAGTGTTTTTCGAAAATCAAGAAGGGCAACAAAACAGTTTGTTTTTGTTACCCGGTTATTAAAAACTTTAATCCTTTTGATTAGAAAGTTTAAACAGTTTGTTTGAACGGTTGAAGGATTACAACTTTTAAAGAAACAAGTCTTAAATCAAGATAAATTCAACAGTTTGTTTAATTGATAGTAACCTAGTTAAATCTAGTTAGTTGATTGGTTTAAGTTATATCATCTTCTTCTTCATCTTGTTTTTTCTTGTAAAAAAAATCGAAAATCAAAAGATGAGAAAAACAAGTTTTTCAGTTTTTCCTAAAATATAAAAGTTTTAACTTTAATCAGATAAGTTTAAACAAGTTTTCTGTTTAAGCGGTTAAAAGATAAATCTTTTATCTAAAAAACTGATATTGACCAGGATTTTAAACAAGTTTTTGTTTAAAGGTTAAAATCTAGTTTTTAGAATTATTAATTATTAATGGAATAATTTTTTGGTCACGTTAATAATTAAAAAGTTTGGTTTTTGATTAAATCCAGTTTTAATCACGATATTAAAACTAGTTAGTTTTAATAGATTAAAAGGAAGTAGGATTTAAAAATTATTTATTTTGTTTTAATTGGAAAAACATGACCACCACTTCCGGCGGCGACGGCCCAGGTGCGGCGGTCGCAAGTCGATGGCAGCCTAGTTTTGGGCAGATGATTGGCGGCGTGGTAGGCGGCGGTGGCGAGGCTTCGGCCCAGGCACCACGTCCTAAGTGGGCTTCGGCCCAAGCACCACAGCCCAAGTGGTTCTCGGCCCAAGGGGTTCTCGGCCCAGGGGTTCTCGGCCCAAGGGGTTCTCGGACCAGGTGGTTCTCGGCCCAAGAATAGATGGTCCAAATAGTTTTTCGGTTAAATGCAAAAATGTTATTAATTTTTAAGTATTAAAATTAATAAAGTTTTATATAAACCAGAATTATATATATTTTTTAATCAGCTTCAGTTAAAATATATATTTTTTTGGATGTTTTGTTTATCATGTCCAGTTGAGACGTTATAAATAAACCTAAAAAGGGTTAGTTTATATAAGGAGAAGCAAACAAGATGATGCTATTTAAATTATGATCAATTTTGTCGTGTTTAAGTTTTTTTTGGTAAAACTAGTAAAAAGTCGACATAGGATTTATTCAAGTTTTTGAATAAGGTTATGTTTTTCATAGTTTATTGAAAAATTGTTTTTGATCAAGTTAATTTAAATAATTTAGATGATTATAATTCTCATTTTTTATTAATAGTTATTAGTCAAAAGGGTAGATGAGAATTGTTAAACGAATCAGGTTTTGTGTTTATCGCTTTTATTTTACTGCGTGGTTGTTGTTTATATATATTGCGTGGTTGTGATATATAGCTATAGTTTTGCCGACTTAGGACTCGCTTTTATTCTTCTTCTTTTATTTTTGGTTTTGGGAAGGCCTGTGTGCCAATTACAATCCCTTTTTCAATTGTAATATTGTACTGGTTCAGGGAGGCGTGCGTGCCATTTACAACCCCTTTATTATTGTAATTGTAACAGTAGTAGTTATAGTTTTGGCCCATAATCAAGACGGAGTTCAAGAAGATTTCCAAGATGATGGCTTGCACAGTGTTCGGATACTTCGGAGGAGGTGTCAAGGCAAGTGGGAGCAATGCATCACGAAGGCGAATCCAACTCCTTTATCCTTAGGATTGTCCTTAGGATTAGTTGGCAAAACTATAGGTTATTATCTATTTATTATCTGTGTGGTTGTGATCCTTTTTTTGCTTATTCATTTTGTATGTGATGCTGTGAAAAGGGTTTAATAATAGGTAATTATTAAACATAGAAAACCACGGTTTATGACAAACTAAAATACGACTTCAGTTTGTTAGTCGTGTTAGTTAAATTTTTTATAAATTTAAAGTTTTGTCAAGGTTGAAACTTATAAAGCCGTTTTGTGCACCTAGTATAGGTACACATGTAAATCGTTTTTTTAAAAACAGATGGTTTTAAAATGGTTTTTCAAAACTAGAAAATTAAGTTTTTTTTAAAAAACTTAATTATAAAACCCAAGAAAAACTTAGATTAGTGTGCTACCTATCTAATGGTACACCTTGCTGTTAAACGGTACTCGAGTGTCGGAAGTGCCCAAAGCTTGGGCATCCGGGTTCAAACCATTGCGGCAAAGGGTATGAAAGATTCTGCGATAATCGGGAGTCCCGGCCAGAATTCATACTGTCTTAGATGGTGCGATCTATTTTGGTGATAATAGGAAGTCCCGCCCAAAAATGCACAAGAGTTGAGTTAAACATACTAGACTGGGTCTAAGTGCTCTATGAGGTTCTAGGAGTCGTATCAGCTAGGTACGATTGGTACAGGGTGTTACCTACTAGAAATAGCATGACTTGGCGGGAAGTGACCAAACCTTGCGTCAAGTATGTGAAATATGGGTCCTAGGTCTAATATATATTATTTATGAGTTTTGATGATATATGTTAGAAAAGTTTATTTGCAATTACTAATTAAACCAGGTTTTAATTTGTAGATGGCAACCAACGTTACCAACACTAACAACCTCTCTCTTCACTCTATCCTTGATAAGGATAAGCTAACCGGCCCAAACTTTCTCACTTGAGAGAGAAATCTCCGGATCGTGCTGAGGCACGAGAGAAAGTGGTACGTCCTAGAACAATCTCTGGGGAACCCTCCTGCCAACAACGCTAGGGCAGACGTCAGGGAGGCTTTTCAGAAGCGCTCCAATGATGCCCTGGACGTGAGTTGCCTTGATATACTCTAAATTATACATATTTCGTACGCATATTTCCCTGCGTAATGCCTAGATTTGTGGTGATAATCCTTAATTTAGCATCTTAATCACTTATTATTCACCATGCAGGCATTTATTGGCATTTCGGCAACAAACATACGGTTCCCGGTTGTTTTCCAGCAAAAATAGTTGAAAAATAAAAGAACAAAATTCTTCACGACCCTTCACGACCCCTTACGGCCCGTGAAAGCCAGAAGTTATCCACGATCCGTATAGAAACCTCACGGGCCAGGATGCCAAAGACCTTCACAACCTCTCACGGCCCGTGAGAAGGTCGTGAGAAGCTTTTCTAACGGGCACATGGCCACTTGATCAAGTTGCTTCTTCAGCACTTCACGACGCCCTTCACGGTCCGTATAGGGTCGTGAAGCCTATTCCTTCACGGCCCGTGAATGTTCTTCACAGCCGTGAAGACTGCCCTGCACTTCTATAAATAGCAGTTCGCACAACAGAAGAAAGGGAACCAACCCAAAAACCATATACGGAGAATACTCAGAAAAACACCCAGAAATCGATTTGTATATATTCTTTTCATAGTTTTTGGTTCTAATATCTTATATACTCCTTGGGGAAACCCTTGGAGTATGGGAGAAGCATAGGAGAAGATCTTTCAAGCTTGTAGAAGTTCCATTTTCGTTTCTTGCATCACCATTGTTGTTGTTCTTCATTATGGGTAAACTCTAAACTAATTTCCATAATGTTAGGTATGAAATCATTAGTTTGTATGATTGATATTGTTATAATGGAATTCTAAACTCATTTGCTCACTTGAATCAAAATGATACCAATGTAGTTCTTGGTTATATGTATGCTTTTATGCCTTGATTATATGAATTTCTAGATGTTTATTAATGATGATGATCCAATGAAGGTATGATCAGATATGTTTATTAATGATTTCGGTCCATGTGGGTTGTCTAGTAATGTATGATAGGTTTGTCTACATCATTGTTCAATCTATCTTTGAAATTTCATATATTCAAACAAGTTTGATCTTGTCAAATTCATGCTAGGTTTGGTGGTTTTTGATTTGGTCATGCTTGGTATGCAATTTTGGGGCTTCACATTAGGTTAATGGGGGATGGGTTGGAATCTTGATTTATGAATCTTGTTGTATTTCCAAGCGGTTTGAGAGGTTATGCTCATGAAACTTGGCGCGTTCAAATAAATCATTTTGTAAGTAAATATTTCGGGTTACAAAGGTTTTTGAATCTTGAGTCTATATAAACTTATGATTTGTATGAATACGGGTTGTATCATCTTCATTCATAACTCTTTGTGTGTTGATTTGGTTATTTCAGCATGTTTAAAGAAATCCACTTGATCATTGTTATAAAGGCATATGTATAACTGTACTATCCATGACTATGTTGGTTGATTTAAGATTCGAGTGAGCATATCCATTTCTGCTTATTATCTCCCTGCTCGATCCATCTGTTTATATAAAAATAGGTATCTTTGTTAATTCAATATTAAATAATTAATCCTCTATTTCTCTACTGATCAAACAACAATTATACTTAAGTATTGGTAGTTTCCTGTCCTGGTGGAACGATATCCGGTCTTACCTAGTCTATACTACTATTGATCAGATCATACTTGCCTGAGTCGTGTGTAGTATCTGCTTTGTAATATCGTTTTTATAAATTTAAAACACCAGTGTTTAAAAGCTTTTAATCATCTTAAAAATTCGTACGCGAAATGCACACCATGCCTCATGCTTGCAATAATTAGTCCTGAGTTGCAGTCAAGCATGATGGAAACTCTTGCTTACGACATGATCCACCAGCTGAGGGACATGTTTCAGGAGCAAGCTCGTACGGAGCGTTATGATGCCACTAGGGCATTTAACTCGTGCAAGATGGTGAAGGGGACATCGGTCAGTAACCACGTCATGAAAATGATAGGGTACATGGACCACCTAGAGAGGCTTGGGCACCCAGTACCGTTGCAGCTAGCAACGGATACGATACTCAACTCGTTGTCAGACGACTATAAGCCTTTTATAGTCAACTACAACATGAACAACATGGAGAAATCCGTGGCTGAGTTGCACTCTATGCTTAAGACAGCGGAGCAGAGTATCGGGACCAAGTCTAAGGACGTCCTCATGGTGGGCAATGGCGGTTATAAGAAGAGGAAGGGGCGCAACGGAAAGGGAAAGGGTAAGACCCAGCCCAGCCAGAATGCACCCAGGGCTACTGATAACAACAAGGGCAAGAAGCCAAAGCCGAACAAGGCAAGAACCGAGAATCGGTGCTTCAAGTGCGGCGAGACCGGACACTGGAAGAGAGATTGTCCGAAGGCTCACGAAGTAGGAGGGAAGGCTGGCTCCTCAGGTATTGTGTGACTAGCTTCTTTGTCACTTTCCACTTGTAAAGTTTCTTACGAGTTTTCTAATACCTTGCAATCGTTCATTGCAGGAGGTGATAGAAAGTGAAGTAGCCCAGCATTTTAGATCCCACGTGCAGCTCGGATATTTAATAATTCTTTTTCCATAGTTATTAAACCTTTTTGTTCAAAGTTTTTGAATTTTTGTTTGGCTTGGTTTGCTTAAAACTTTTGGTTGACATTGCGGTTTTAATATTTTTGAAAACTTGGATTATTTAGTTTATATCCGTGCACGTGTGTTAGTTTTTGTGAATCAGATTAGTCCAGTTGTGACTAAATGATACTAATAAGTCAAGTTTTGACTTAATAGGTGATTCACTGTGATTTTATGCAGTAATTATTATAGTTGCATTAAATCTCACTATATAAATACTTAGATAAACAAGTTGTGTTTATGAAATTAGAAAATCTTTCTAATTTACAAGTATTTAAGAACCTTATGAAAGATGAATGTTCAAGGCATTGAACATGATCAGATAAGAAATAATAGTTATTATTTCTACATAAAAATCTTTTTAAATAATCAACAGTATCTCTCTCGTTTCTCTCTCTCTCCGTACATAATTTTCCCGTTGCTCCTCGCACCTCGCCGCTCACTGCACTCCAGGTTACTCGACGTCACCGGCACTCCAGGTTACTCGACGTCACCGGACCGCACCCCCCGGTTTCTCGCCGTCAACGGCACTCCAGGCCTCTCGCCGCCACTCGCAGCAAAGAGCTCAGCCGTCTCCCGGCTTTTGGCTACCAAATCGCCGCCGCCCGGCTTCACCTGGGTAAAAACCAGCCCTGCGCCGCTCACCGCCGCCTCCCGGTTACACCTGGAGCGGGACGTCCCCGGCTGTTACACCTCAGGCTACTCAGAGCCGGTGCACCTTGTTTTTGGTTTTTGTTTTCCTCAGGTACGCAACTGAAGGAGGAGAAGGATAGACCGGCTGCCGTGATTTTTTTTGAGACCTGCTCCGTCGCCGTAATATCTTCGAAGACCTGCTGCTTGTGTTTTTTTTGGAGGCTAGCTGCCGACCCTGCTCTGCCAAAGTCATCACCGGCATTTTGTTCTCCGATCTGCTCTGCCAAAGTCATCACCGGCCGGGTTGGTAACCGGCCGGCAGGTAGTTCTCCGATCCCCTTTTTTGTGGCTGTCCTTCCCTCATTTTTCTCTGATTTCTTAGTTAATCCCATTTTTTTTTCAAATTTAAGACTTGTTTTTAATTTCTAGCTGTAGTTTTTTCTTTTTATTTGCAGTTTTTTATATGCTTTGAGAATTGTTTTTCCTTTATTGATTTAGTAACATTTAGGTGTGTGGTTATGCTAGTGGCTCCTTGTTAAGCTTCTGAATTATTACTTTTACTAATTTAAATAGACCTCTTTTTCTTTTTCTCTTTTTCTTTTATACCAGTTTTCGTTGTACTTGTTATATAGTCTTTTTTACTTCTCATCGCGGTTTACGGCTTTACTATAGACCCCTTTTATCATGCTAGACTTTTGAGATCATGTGCCACGCCACAGGAGGCGAGAGGCTATAGGGCCCCAAGAAGGAGTAGCTCTCGGGATAACAGGCATAGACTTAGAATTGGTACCTGGAATGTAGGAACATTAACTGGCAAGTTTTTGGAGTTAGTGGATTGTCTAAGAGAACGCAAGGTAGATATAGCATGTTTTCAAGAGACTAAGTGGAAGGGGAATCGCTCTAGGGAGGGTAATGGGTATAAGCTTTGGTACTCAGGTTCAGGTTCTGCCAAGAATGGAGTAGGGATTGTCTTATCAGATAAGGTAAAGGATAATGTAGTAGAGGTGAAAAGATGTAATGATAGGATTATAGCGATTAAAGTGGTTCTAGGTGAAGCTGTAGTCCATGTAGTGAGTGCTTATGCACCGCAGGTGGGTTTGGGAGAAACAGAAAAGACTAGCTTCTGGAAGTCATTAGATGAGCTGGTAAGGGAGATCCCACACGATCAACGTCTGTTTATAGGGGGTGATTTTAATGGACATATAGGTGCAGGAGAAGAGGGGTACCCAGGGGTCCATGGAGGCTTTGGTTTTGGGGGGAGAAACGAGGAGGGACGTTCTTTACTTGAGTTCGCGTCCGCGCATGACATGGCCATCACGAACTCTTTCTTTAAGAAAAGGGATACCCATTTGATCACCTTCCGAAATGGAGGTCGTAGCACACAAATCGACTACCTTCTCGTGCGCAAGAGGGACCTTAGGAATTGCAAAGACTGTAAGGTTCTCCCACGTGAGACTGGCCTTTCTCTGCACCGTGTACTAGTGTTAGACTTCTTTTTCAGATTTGGAGCTCTAAGAGACAGTAAAGAGAGTAAACCTAGAATTCTATGGAGAAACCTAAGAGGACCCGGGAAAGAGGACTTTAGAAAGAGAGTAGCTGAAGAGTGCAGTAGAACCCTCCCGAGTGATGCAAATTCCGCTTGGAACCGCATGGCCCAGACTATTAGAGAGGTAGCTAAAGACACCCTAGGATTTACCTCAGGTAAGGCCCGAGTCCATAGAGAATCTTGGTGGTTTAACGATGAGGTCCAGGTCAAGGTTAAAAGAAAACAGACTTGCTATAAGGAGTTAGTCTTAGCTAGGGAAGGTGGAGATGAGGATAGGATGTCAGCTTTGAATGTATATAAAGAAGCTAAGAGAGAAGCGAAGAAAGCAGTAGCCCAAGCTAAAGAAAGAGCGTTTGTAGACCTTTACGATAGATTAGAGTCTAAAGAAGGGCAAAATGATATCTTTAAGTTAGCTAAAGCTAGGGAGAGGAGGAATAGAGATTTAGGAAACATCAAATGTATTAAGGATGACAGAGGGAAGGTCATTTCAAAGGATAGAGATATTAGACGTAGATGGAGCGATTACTTTCTCCAACTCTTTAACCAGGAGACAGAATTAGATATGAGGGGTAGTGGAGAGAGAATCGAGGAGGGCTTTACCTTTCTTAACGACTGTTATTGCACTAGGATCTCTCAGGGGGAAGTTAGAAGTGCTCTTCGTAAGATGGGGAGTGGAAAAGCGGCAGGACCTGATCAAATCCCTATTGAGGTATGGAGGTGTCTGGGAGAGCAGGGCATCAACTGGCTAATGAACCTTTTTAATCTGATTTTTCGAACGGAAAAGATGCCAGAGGAATGGAGAAGGAGTGTGGTTATTCCAATTTTTAAGAACAAGGGAGACGCCCAAGTTTGTGGGAATTATCGTGGTATTAAACTCCTTAGTCATACGATGAAGTTGTGGGAGAGGGTGATAGAAAACAGGTTGAGACGGGAAACTAAAGTATCCGAAAATCAATTCGGGTTTATGCCAGGGAGGTCATCGATAGAAGCAGTTCACCTGATTAGAAGCCTCGTGGAAAAGCATAGGGAAAGACAACGTGATCTGCATATGGTGTTCTTAGATTTGGAGAAAGCATATGATAGTGTACCTAGAGAGCTTATTTGGAGGACTCTAAAGGATAGAAAAGTCCCAGCGAGATATATTAGGGTCTTGAAAGACATGTATGAGGGAGCTTCGTCCTGTGTCAGCACTCCGGTAGGAGATAGTGAGTACTTTCAGGTTTTACGCGGCCTACACCAAGGATCGGCACTTAGTCCTTTCATCTTTGCAATCATCCTCGACCAGCTAACGAGAGGGATTCAAGGAAGCATCCCATGGTGCATGATTTTCGCAGATGACATTGTCTTGGTTTCTGATACGAAAGAGGAGTTGAATAGAAGATTAGAACAGTGGAGGGTTAAGCTAGAGGACTCAGGACTAAAGATAAGTAGAGGTAAGACCGAGTATCTTTTTTGCAATTTTAGCAAAACCGGTATCGAGGGGAGCCAATATATTTGCATAGGGGAACACGCTCTGAGACCTCAGGAGTCTTTTAGGTATTTAGGATCCATTTTACACAGAACGGGGAGGGTAGATGAGGATGTGTCCAACCGTATTCAGGCGGGGTGGAGGAAGTGGAGAGCGGCGTCAGGAGTGCTTTGCGACAAGAAGGTACCGCTTAGGCTTAAAGGAAAATTCTACAGACTAGCTGTTAGACCTGCCATGTTATATGGTTCAGAGTGTTGGCCTCTGAAAAAGGCGCAAGCGGAGAAGCTAGAAGTGGCAGAGATGAGGATGCTTAGATGGATGTGCGGGAAAACGTTGTTAGACAAAATCCCGATTGGTGTTTTTAGAAGCAAATTAAGAGTGTCATCTATCATCTACAAGTTGAGGGAGGGGAGACTGAGGTGGTTCGGCCACGTTAAAAGGAGGCTTCCAACAGCACCAGTTAGGAGAGCAGAAGCGCTTATAGTGGATGGCACTAGGAGGCGTGGTCGCCCCTTTCTTAGGTTGGAAGATAGAGTTAGAGCGGATTTACAGGAGCTTTCTCTCTCTGTGGACATGATCTCAGATAGGTCCTCGTGGAGAAGGAAGATTAGGACCCAGGACTAGGTGGTAGAGAGTCTGCTTTTTACGGCCTAGGGTTTATGGTTTGGGGGACTAGGTGATGCCACTTTTGCGGGGGATTTATTTTACACTTATACATATATACAAATATTCTCGCTATTTTTTATTTTTTATTTTCTTATTTTTCTCTTTCTTTCTTTTTTTTCTCCCTTTTTTTTACGTTGTTCTTTATTTTATTTTTAATGTACTTATTTTTAATGTACTTATTTTTATTGTTATTATTTTTACTATTTTATTATTTTTATTTTATTTTTATTTTTATTTTGGTTCTACCTTTTTTTATATTGCCGGAGGTCTTTCTAGGAAGCAATCTCTCTACCTACGGGTAGAGGTATGATTGTCTACATCCCACCTCCCCCATACCCCGCTTCTTGCGGGATTGGGTATTGTTGTTGTTGTTGTTGTATTTCTACATAAAAGTTTTTGGACAAAATATTTAAGAAAGTATAAAGTTGATTATAATAGTTATTATGATCAAGGTTGTTTTATACTAAATGTTTTAGACAAAGAAATTTAAAATACTTTTACAAGTGTTTTATACTTGTAATCGTGTTAAGTTTAATAAAACCGTATTCCATAATTGGAAAGGTAGATATATAAGAAATCCAAGTTCTGGTTTCATAAAACATTTAAAATTCTCACAAAAACTGTTTTAAGAGAAAGTGTTTTAAAACACAAGTTTTAGGTGTATTAGTCAAGGACTGACTAAGTCTAAAAGGTTGTTTTAAGGCAATACACTTTTTCATACAATATAGTGAGAGCACCTGACTAGTGTATTTATCAAGTTAACAAGGTTGATCTAACTAGTATGATAAATACAAGTATGAACCTTTAAAAGTATATAATTGTCGGATGTTTTTAGAGGTGATCTAAAATAAAAGGTTCTTGAAAGGGAACTGATCCAAGAGACGCATTACTTATTGAAAGGTTCTCAATAAGGATGTCATTGCAAGTTTTAAGTCAAGTTATGACTTAAAAAGAATTATATATGATGCAAAAGGTTCAAAAAGTCAAAATAATTAATGTTGATGGTTGATTAACGTTAGAGACGATAAAATAGGATATTTTTTGGGTATCCGTAGTAATGAAATTAGACAAGTGTTAGTGTACACTGGGGATCTAATCTAAAGTTTACAAGTATGCGTAAATGGATTTATCGTTTCAAAAGGGGATATGAATCTAGCAAGATTTATCACATCTACAAATGTAATTAGAGTTTTAATTACAAGGGAATTATTTGATAAACTCAGAAACTTTGGAGTTATTTCCAGTTCTCCAAGTTTAAGGAATTTATAAAATAAGTAAGTCTAGAATTGTTTTTTTTTGTTGCGAAATCGATTTCTAGCAAAACCAAGAAGGAGTGCTTTAAAGTACTAGTCTTGAGTTTTGGGTTTATAGGCATATTATTTTCTCTGTAATTCGTGATAAGTTACAATGTAAAATAATAAGTAATTCATATAAACGCTGTGAATTGAGTCAATGAAATGGTAGAAATTATGCATCTTTATTCCAGGGTGGAATATGGAGGGTGCAGAAATTCGTTCCACTGTTTTTCACCATTTTGTATGTTTTAGATCATCCAGGAATAAACTTGGTTTATTCAAAACATTATCCGTGACTACTTATCTTGGTGGGAACCTTGATAGGGTTGTAAATTCATCGTAATTTTGGGGTAGATTCGAAGCTATATCGTATATAGCTGCAAAAGTCTATTGTGGACTAAAATTGACGGATATTCGTTAGGGTTACGAATATTGGATTGACCCACCGTGAAAAATACTTCGTGGATTCATGTCAAAAGTATTTATCACATAGGTTATCCTTAAACCTGAGGTATTTGGTTTGGGATTCGGTAACTGTTGTCTCCTTAGTGCGTCCTAACGCAACGCCGTAACAGCGTGGTCATAAGGGGCGTATCTAGATTCAGTTGGAGCCGTGTTGCCAAATGCAAATATGCAAGAAGGTATTTGCACCTCCTTTTTAGGAGAGATATTTCTGGGCCCCTTGACTGATTAGAGAAACTGGTAAGTGCACGGCCGTGCCCAAACGGACTGATCTGTTCTTTGTCGTTTATCACACAGTTTTGAAATCAAGTATGTCATGAATATAATTCTTGAGATTTTGGGTTGACACTCTCCATGCTCATTCTCAAAATTGAAATATCGCGCTGCAACGGACAAACCTATAATAACCGTTCCCATTCATAAATAGGTAGTTTATGATAGTTGATTCATGAACAGTTAGTTCATGATAGATTGCTCATAAACAGTTATTTTATGAGAGTTTACATTATCACAAGTTTCTTTGGGGTATAAGAGTTCTTATGACCTAGTTATCCTAAGTGTTTGGCTAGGGACCTCCTTAGGCTAACAATGTACATTAACTATTACTTATCTTACACAAGTGGGAGTCTGTTGGATTATGTGCGGAGATAATTAATGGGTACATTGTATCCAATGCTATAAGAGACTAAAGAGTCACACTGCTACACACCCAATAAGAACATGTGGAATTTACCATAATTTTGTGTGGAAATAATTAATCAGTTGGATTAATTATTAGAGAAAAAAGTAAATAATTAATCAGTTGAATTAATTATTAAGAAGAAAAGAAATAATAAATAGTTATTTATTATTTAAAGGGAAATTAAATATTAAGTTTAATATTTAACGGACCAGTTAATTAATAGTTAATTAATTAACTAGTAAAGTCCAAGGGGTCAAAGTGCAAGGAATGAAACTTCAATTAAAGTCATGGGCTTTAATTGAATGGGCTTGTGCTTGGATAAGGTTTAAGTATTTAAACTTAGAAAAACTTATTTTTCCTCATAAGAAACATTAATTGGAATCAAGGAAAAACCCTAGCCACCTTACTCCCTCCCTGCGTCCCCCTCTTCCTCTGCGTCGACATCAAGAAGACCCCAAGGGGGTTTTCGATTTTTGCTTGCGTCGACAACCACACACACACACACATAGGTTTTTTGTGTTATTCGGGTAATTCCAGGAGCGGTCTAGCAGCCACTTCGTTGGTGGTGCAGTAGTGGTGGACTTACTTTAGCAATCCCAGGATTAAACAGGTATTGTTTTCTTATCCTTTTATCTGGATTGGTGTTAAGAAACTGATATGATCAATAGTAAGATCCTAACCCTTTTAGGGTTTAGAGGGTTGTGTTCAATCTATTTCCGCTTTAGGATTGAACCAGTAGAATCAAACCCAGGGCTTGACCAGTTTATGTCATCATGTGGTTTGGTCAGATCAAAACCCTTCAGGTGACTCGTCTCCTTCACCATCTTTACTCTAGAAATCTTATTGTGTTTTACACTGGCCAAACAAGAGATGTGATTGGATTTGAAATCCCATGAGATTTGGAATCATTATGATTCCAAATTCATAAACCAAACATTCCTTAAGACATGGAGATGGATTTTGTGATAGAGCGTGGATTTAAGTTTGTATCTATGCTACTATATAAACTATTTAACTTTCTCTCTTCTCATCAATTTTAAGAGTTCCTATATTTCAATCAAGAATACATCTTGACCCTTAGTTCTATCCAAATTAATCTCACCCCATCCAATTTTTAACCATTTCAATCTCTTTCCTATTTACTTTAACTTTTCATTTATTTAAAAGTACTCTTCCACTAAAACACTCTTTCATACAATACAATTATTCACCACACCAATACAATTCTCAAGATGCCAATGGTGTTTAGCCCATTTGGTAAGGCGCCCCCTTCCTCGCAAGAGATTGGGGATCAAAGCCTGCTGCATGCTGTAGGTTGGGGGTTTTCCCTTAGGGGTTTCCTCCATGGAGTGAAGGTGTGGTGCTCGAACCTTGGTTAAAGCCAAATAACGAGGGACGGTTGAAAACCCGCCACCAAGCAATTCGAACCCATACTGAGAGGCGGGGAAATGTCCCCATTTGCCAGTAAAAAAAATACAATTCTCAAGATCTTATTAAATTTTCCTCTCCTTATTTCATTGAAGGATATCTATTTTCTTATATTAATTAATATTATTTAAAAATTAATAAGAAATTGACGGAAATAAAAGAAATAAAAGAAAACAGACTTGGTGGTGAACAAAAACTATTTAGTGACATTAAATCGTGTGAATAACATACCATTATATTCTTAAAAACGTTATATTTCTAAACAAAAACTATTTGCAGCCATCGTATTACGCGGGTATGATGCTAGTCTTTTATAATCTTATAGAATATGTATTCAATTTATTATAATTTTTCTAAAAAAAGTTTATGAATATTAATTGAGATTTTGATTTATTATTATAATCACTAATAAACCTTTATAAAAAACGACGAAGGCTTTACATATCTGAACGGCGGCGACGGCAGTTGTGGTGGTTTGAAGCGGCGGTGGTGGTGATTTGAAGAGACAGTGGTGGTTACGATTTGAAGAGGCGGTGGTGGTGTACTTGTTCTTTGTGTCTGATTACCATCCTTTTTGCCGATCTGGAACCAAAACATGCATTTGTTCTTATTTTTTTAATTTAAATAAAAGGATAGAAAAGGGTAACCTGCTGATAGAAAGAAGGTGACATTTTATAACAGATCACTTGCATATAATGTAGGAGTAACTAAAGTTGATTGTATTTTTTTTTTAAATTTCAAAGTTGATTGTATACAATGACAGCTTAGCAAAAGTTTATTGGTTTTTTATACGGTTTGTCCTTTTATTTATCATGATAAAGCTTTTTTTCCTTGTAAATGTATGATCATATAATAATACATTTATTTTCTGTAACTATAAGTTATCATTAAAAATAATTTAGTTACTAATAATTTTTTTTTAAAACTTTTCTCCTTTTTTTCATCCCATACTTTCGAACTTTTAAGAGTTTAAGAGATATAGTTAATGTACTTTTCCTTCCAAATTCTCTCATTTCTCCAGGAAAAAAAACTCAATTTTTAATTTCTCCCCTTTTGTTTTAAAACATTTTCTTATTTTTTTCCAAAATAAAACCCTGAAACATAGTAGTATATGGACTTAGGGAGATGAATTTTGACGGACAACACAAAATACAATTTGTTATAACGAATGTGTATTCAATTTCTTACAAGTTTTTTTAAAAAAGTATATGAATATCAATTAAGACTTTTATTTATAATTTACTAATATACCTTTAAAAAATACAGTTTACATTTATTTATAAGCTTTGTTATATTTTGTTAATTTTAATTACAGCTACGTACTTTTACAAACAATTTATCATGAATACATTCTTGGTTCCAACCTGAGTTTCTCTAGGCTTGTCTAAGACCACTTGTAGTGGTAAAACTCAGCTCCTCATGATGAGCCAAATTTGATCTTTTATGGCTCGATACCTACTACGCACATTCGTTAATTTGTTCGTCATTCAGAGTCTTGTTATTTAGGTGACAAGCTCCGTAACTCGTTTCTAATTTCTTTCCTTCTTTAATTTATTTTCAACTAACCAAATTAATTCAAATTAGTATTATGTGGGTCCAGTCATGGTAATGATGGTGATGATGAGGTTAGTAATGCATATGATAACTATGCGTGTTTAGTCGTAACTATGTCATAGGCTGAAAAGCTGATATGTAAATTAGTAATGACAATCATGCATGTCAAACATACGAGTGGTCCAATTTTACCAAACATAACTATACTCATATAACTCCGGATTATATTATAATATTATATTTATGTCAATCAAGTAACAAAAAGAATATTAATAATTGAATCTCATGCTAAACATGTATCAATGAAAGAAGTGTGTTTTTAAAATTAGACACATCCTTACCAACCCAAGAATCTATTTGCTTTTGTAAGGTGTGAACATATGATGGAGTAGGGTTATTGTAAGATGTGTTTTAAAGTAAGATGAATAAGAGGCGATCTAAGCCGTTAGATTCATCAGAAAGTCAATAAAAAAAGTCAATGTTTGATAGAGTCAAGATAAAAAATTAACAGAGCTAAGGGGTAAAATAGGAAGAAAAAATTAATAATTATATTGAAACAGCAAAAAATTAGGACGGATCTAAAATTGATAAATGTGTCTCGTCTACAAAATTGATGCATACAGATAATTAAACTTGATCAAAGTGATGCACATTACCAACTGATTAAACGTGATATAATATAATTTTCATAAACCCATATTTAGAGAAATTGATGAATAAATTCATATTCAACCCAATTGATAAACAAACAAACAAACAAAAATTAATTCAATATAGTGATTTAGAGATTTGATGAACACAAACAAGAACTTGATTCACCAATGTTTTTCTATGATATTAATAACAAAAACAGAACAAAAATTCATACATACAATCTCTAGAAATTGATAAACAAAATTAAAATAAAAACTATTATTGATGAAATAACACCAACCTTCATACCAAACTTTCCATCAAAATTATTATTGATGAAATAAGAAGTTGGTGAACTTAAAATCTGATGAATGAATTTGGTAATCTTAATGAGCAATACAAATAATCCTAAAAAGGATACATAAGCTGAAAAAATTACATTTGGTTAAGAATACAAATACTTTCATCAACCCAAAAGTCGTTTTTTGCAGCACTGAAGTAAACAAGAATGTCATTACAGCTTCATGTGAAAAAACCGATGGCAGCCATGGGAGGTGGTGATCATATCAGCATAATAGATGAAAAAATCCAACCTTGCCTCTTCAAATCTGATGAAAAGTCCTTCAAACCAAAAATCGAGACTTTCCGTACACAAAATCGAGGCCATTCTTTAGATCTAATTCAAGCGAACGTCGATGGTAACATCGGTGGTGGTTGTGGCGATTTAACAAAACATCATAATAAGCGGTTGCGATGGCCAATGGAACTGTGGCGGCGGGTGTGGGTACTTGAGCCCCACAGTGGTGATTCAGGTTTAGGTCTTAAAGACGCAATAAAAACAGGGGCCATTAAAAACAGGCGGAAATGGTGACCATTAGAACGCGATGAGAACAGGGGCGGTGCCATGGTCGACGAACCGAGAGGTATTTGGTGACTGAGGGCGGCGATCGGTGGTTATCTGAAGCGCTCGTGAATTCGGTAGTAAATGGGTGGCGGAAGAACATTGGAAGTGCTGTTTTTAGACGAAATTAGGTACTCAAAGCTGTTGCAGTCGAGGACCAGGCGGCGGTTGTCGCCGATCACCATATGGGTGGCGGCAGTAACCAAGAAACATGTAGTAGGCGGCGTTTTTTTAGGGTTTCTGGTTTGTGACATTAAAGAGGAGGGGGAGAGAGTTATATAAATGGTGGGTCCGATGATTAAGCATAAGGGAGAGAAATTTTAAAAACTACCCATAATACCCTTGTTTTATAAATGTCACATGTCATGTTCTGGTTACATCTTACACATCTTACCCAAATTCCGATCTTACTTGATCCTGTTCCACATATGATGTATAACATTTGCATTGGATTCTAATAATGTTTTAAGCATATATTTTGAATATTTATTTATGTATATAGTTTTGAAAATTCTAAATTAAATGTGAAAAAATTTATAGCGTTAGTTGCTAATTTTTCATTGTCTTGTATCTTTACGAGTTCGATAAACAGTAAACTTCATAAAAATTAGGATACTTTATATGAAAGTTTCTTGGCTTTATGTGCAAAATATGTAAATTTAGCATATATTAACAACAAACATCGTTTCAATTACCAATTGAGTTATCCCATGATCGCCTAACTAATGTGTGTGAGCAATCATAGTGTCAAGTCAATCGATCCATAATGGAAGTACCGAGCCGATCGGAGGAATAATGCTAGGAATGAACTTAGAGTGCTAGGAGTGAAAGGTAGATCCACAGATGCGAGTTACCATCCAAGTGGTGGAGGGAGTGTTACACCATGACTAAGTGGTGAAAAGGTTGTGTGGTGAATACCACATAGGGATGACAAACAACCCGGACCCGACTAGTTTCGGGGTCGGTCGGGGATGATATTTTCTGGTTAATGGTTGGAGCAGCAAACTCGGATACAGAGAGAAAATTTCATGTTTTGGTAGTACGAAGAATTTGTCCTATGGGTGAATTGATAAGTGCTTTCGACTTCCCCGGGTTAGGTCGGGTTCAGGGTCGTGGCACGCTATCCCCGCCCCGCCCCGCCCCGCCCCGATATATGTTTATATATTTAGATAGATAGATGTTTTATATATTTATTTATATAATAACTAGTTTTGATGGCCGTGTAAATACACGACTAACCATAATTATTTATGTTAAAGTATCATGTTATATTTGCTTTATATGTGATTGTTTTTTGTATAAATGAAAGAATAGTCTAATCTCAGACTTGGGTAATCATATATAATTTTATTATTTCAATGAAATTATCTTTTTATATTTGCTTAGTTAAATATATGATTGCTTTTGTATGAATGAAAAAATATCTCAATCTCAGAAAGAAAAATCAAATTTGGATTTTTTTTTTTTTACCAAAATAGATTGTTTAGATTTGGTAATTAAAATTTTTATCTAAATAAATGTCTAGAATTGTCTAATAAATATTGTTGATTTTACTCCTTTAATTATATTGGAATTTTATTATAAGATTATATATATATATATATATATATATATATATATATATATATATATATAAGATATTAATTATTAAATTTTTTTATAGATAACGTTATATTAGTGCACACATGTTTAAAAAAAACTATGGATATTATTACATAAATGTTAGTTATCATTAAATTCAAATGCACTGATAATTTTTCTAATTTAGGGATAATATTAAATTAAGATTGTTTTTGTATTTTTTTCAATGTTGATTAAGATGTCTTATAATTATTGATAAAGTATGAATATACAAAGAGAACGACTGTACATCTATTAATGGAGAAGTATTTTTTTTTTTTTTAAAATTAACATACAAGGAAGTATATGCATAGAAAACATAAAAACAAACCATGACCTTCCATTCATATTAAGATGATCATCACCCTTTATTGCTTCATCTCTCAACTAATAGATAAAAAAACAAGGGTATCCTTTTTTGTCGGGTCGGGTTCGAGTTTTATCACTGGGTTTCGGGGTCGGGTTTGACAGACAACCCGAAGGGGAACGGGGATGTATTTTCATTTCGGGTTCGGGGACGGGTCAACCAAAACCCGCCCTGTTGTCATTCCTAATACCACATAAGGGGTAGCTAAGTGACCCCTAAGGAGCTGAGTGGTAGGTTAAATGGTGAAAGAAAAACAATGACATGAGAATGCACTACATGTTGTGTGAAGGGATCACTTATTTCACTTATGGTAGCAGCCTCCGAAAGAGATTTTTGATGTCATAAAACATTAAAAAGTCACCTCACTAACATCGAGAATAAGAGTTTTTGCAACCCTCACCTTTCATCATGTCGTCACATCCATTTCTTTCTTCCATTACTTAGCTTTGGAGTTGTCACCTACCACCACGCTAAATTCTAATTCCCATCTAATAATCAATTAGTTAATTAAAATTAATAAAATAAAAAATAGAGAGGGAGGGATTTCTACAAGAAAAAAAAACATTTAAAAAACTAACATGGCCCACCCACAATTCCACCCTCTTGCGAGGTTCCAGCCGTAAAACCCTCCACCACGGTGTGGTCGAGTTGCCGGCCGGCGATCATGGTGCGAAGGGCTTTCACCCCGACCGACCCGGCCTGTGCTACACCGTTTACTCTTAGGATCAATAAAATCATTTCATGGTTAATCAAAAGTTTAATTTATTCCATAAATTGCATTAGAAGGGAAAATGAAATAATATTTATTATCTTAAATGCAATTTAATTTGTGTGTGTCAATGTAAGTTATCTTCGTGAGGTCCACTAAAAATAATCATCAAATTCAAAACGTGATAGAACTTTGTTTTATAAAAATCATGAAACTTTATTACTTATAAAACTTGTTAATTCAATCAAATCCAATCTATATCCTTACTAAAATAAGATGGACCAAAGTTGAAGTGGCTAGGACTTGCAAATCCTGACAGGACCCGAAACCCAACCCGACCCTAACACGATTTGGGTCGACACGAACATGACACGAAACTGAACTGGGTCAGAAATAGGTCGACCCGAAAATGACACGAAACTTTTCGACACAAACACGACACGAACATGATAACCCGAAGATAACCCGTTTAACATGATCTTTTTATGATAAAAATTAAAAAAAACCCAAAAATATATTATAAATATGAACTAAGTCATTAACTAAGTAACTAGTATAGTTAGGAAATATCAAAATGGCGGGACTTATTTTCAGTATTTTCATTTTACCTCTAAAATTGTGAGTCAAATCAATTACCGCCAATCTTAATTTTGATAAAATTAATAAATACTCATAAGAAATTAAGAATAGAAATAAGAATTAAGGAAGAAGAAAAGGGGAAAGGGGAAATAACGTATGTGCCCTAACCTCCCTGCGTTGCGACTTGCGACTGACGAGTTTAGAAGTTAGAACTGTTATAATGGTTTTATATTTTTGATTTTTGATGTGAAGTTGAAAAAATAAAGAATTAAAATGCGTAATAAAAGCTTAGTAAAGTTGATATAAGAAAGTTATACATGCAACATTTTTCTAAAAAATAATTCGACATGAAAACCCGACATGAAAGTCAAGTTATTTGACCGAAAACATACCTTGATTTTTTCTCCAAAAACTGGGTCGACACGAAAACATGACCCGAACTGAACACGAATTAAGTGACACGAACCGAACACGATACGAAACTAAACCGGGTCAAGGATGGGTCAACACGAAGTGACACGAAAATGGTTGACACGAACACGACCCGATGTGCTAGGCCTAGACGTGGCTATTGTTGCTGTTTGGTATGTCCAAAATCCAAGCTAATTAGTTTAGTTTAATGTTTTAAAACCCGGTATTTTTTTTATCCGGCTTTCTTACCGGATCTCGGGTCAGCTAGGTTTCCAGAATTTAAATTTTTTAAAAATATGTATGCATATATGTGTGTGTATGTATGTATGTATGTATGTATATATGTATGTATGTATGTATGTATGTAAACTTGGAAAGAATTACTAATTTGTTAAGAAACTAAATAATCTATCAAGTATCAAGTATTTAGGAAATTAAATAAATTGAAAATTCTATCGAGAGGATTTAACTAAAATGAAAAATCTATTTAGAGAGTTACTTTAACTAAATGGAGGTTTCTGCTTGAAGGATAGTCGCATGTTAGAGATGAAATGTGTCTCACGTTGGTCGAAGATGATAGAGGACATGAGCCATCTTCGACTGTGGAGAGGAGTTCGCAACTTGTTTTTAGGGTTTTTATTGAGTGAGAGTTTGAAAGTATTGACTGTCGAGGTGACTAAATTGCTGATCTTTTATGTTTTAAGAAAATATTATAATGAAAAAAAGAAAACAGATGAACCGGACCAAATCAACCCGGGTCAACCGGTTCAACCATAAATCTGGGCAGGTTAATACGGGCTAGAAATGATCAAAAACCCGGTGTACCTTGACCCGATCTCCTCACTAGTTTAGGGGTCAACCGGCCGGGTCAACCCGGATTTTAAAACATTAATTTAGGTAATTTTTTGACGTGGCGTGTGCTATGTTCTCCATTAAAGATGTATCTATACCCTCTCTTGGCCTCGAGCCCAAGCCCAAGTAAATAAACACTTTTATATTAAAATCAAATACCCAATATCCATGAATGTAAATCCCATAATTTCCAATATAATAGTAATAAAGATAGTACTAATAATATTACACTTTAATATTAACAAGTAAATTTTAACCCGCGCTTTGCGGCGGGGTAAAAATAGTATCTCGTCTACTTTAAAATTATATTAAACTTTAATTTTTAATGAAATATGTCTAAACAACTCTATAAAAAAATAATTTAAAAGACTTTGAAATTTTAGCCCCGACTTCAGTCACTAATATTAATATAAATAACTATTGAGTTACACTAAATTGTTTTTAATATAAATAATAAAATATAATAATAATAATAATAATAATAATAATAATAATAATAATAATAATAATAATAATAATAATAATAGGTTTTGATAATAAGAGATGAATATAAAATATATGTCTATTTACTACTACTAATAATAATAACAACAACAACAACAACAACAACAACAATAATAATAATCTCGGCTACTGTAAAATTATATTGTTACTTTAATTGAAATAAAAAATAATTTAAAAGGCTTCAAAATTTTAGCCTTGACTTCAAAATCTAGATTAATCACATCCATCCAATTAGTGTTAACCTTCTAAACTAAATTAAATTTTCTAATAAATGAAACTAATTTTCTATTTGGTATGCACATTATTATAAAAGTATTGTAACACCCTAATTTAGGGCCTAGTTGTGAATAGTTGTACCTCGTGTTTGTTCAGTTGTACATTGACTTTAACCAAGTTGTTTAAGTTGTTTTGTTGATTAATTGTTGGTACACGTGGTTATGTGACTAATGTTGGAAAAGTGTCGTTAATAGATAGAGTTGGTTAATTGTTGAACGGTTTCAGATAATGATTCCGAAAATATCTCCGTTAGTTGAAATGGATAACCCTAAGTTGTGTTTTAAGTTGAATAGGAGAACGAAATACCCACACGGGGTATTAAACCAACCAAGGTCGGTTATGTGGGATTCTTATCCCCTGTTGTAGCCTAAAACACACACAAACACATAGTGCAATATGTGAGTAACACCTACACATACACACACTTAACGAAATTGGAAGGGGAATCAAGAAAGGAAGTGTCTACTAGCTGATTCAAGATTGGAAATCAGTTCTCATAGCTGGAGTTTACCTTCTGCTTGTGAGTTTTCATGTCCCAAACCTAGTTCTTGTATTGAAGTGATGTAAGAACCCATTTGGTGGATTCAAGTGGGTTGTGGTATTGGTTTTATGTCCAAATCATGTTAGTAAGTTTGTATATATGTTAGAAGTCGAGTACAAACACTTGAATATGGATTCAAGATGGATTTTGTGTAAAAAACGGATAAAACAGTCGCTGTGTTCGAACAGAGCAAGAACCCTTTTGTAACTGTGGTCCTTGCGATCGCATGGATGGGCTTTGCGATCGCATGGGGTGCTTGCGATCGCATGGGTTTCCTTTGCGGTTGCATGGCGCGCCTGGTGTCTCTTGCGGTCGCATGCACGGGTCTTGCGATCGTAAGTGTGTCGTTGCCTTTGTTTACCGTCTAAGGACGATGGAAATGTAACTTGCGATCGTAGGTACATAACTTGCTATCGTAAGTCCCGAAGATACCACTCTTGCGGTCGTATGGTTATTCCATGCGATCGTAAGGTGGGGTTGTTTGGGCAGGGCCTTTGCGATCGCATGGATATGCTTTGCGATCGCATGGGTATGCCTTGCGATAGCATGGGATTGCCTTGCGGTCGCATGCTGTGTTGTTTTGCTGACAACTTTTTTGTCTTGTGTTTTAAGCCTCGTTAATTGTTGTTGATTGGTGTCTAAGCCTGAACCTAATGTGTTAGGTGATTCGGACGACTCCGTGTGCTCCTGGGATTCCCGAATTCATATCTGCCTCTTATAATCTCAAGGTGAGTACCGGTTTTCCCATGAGTCTCGGTAAGTAGCGTTGTCTGATGTTTGTTGAAATATGTTGTCGATGTCGCACACGTGCATATATGAGGTATGTTATGCCATGTTGTTATATATTGTTGCCATGCTAAGTTGCTTTACACGTTGGTTATGAATCGCATGTGTATCGTTGGGCCCGCTACGGGTCGTTGTTGCTTATTGTTTGGTCCGGACTGTTAATGACATGGTTAAAGTCAGCTTTCTTCCTGAAGGTTATATCCCTTTGATGGAATAATGGGGATCAACGGTACTCGGTGTGCAGCACGCCGGGGTGGTCTTGCAAACCGCCACTCCTTAACGTGAGTTGGGATCTTAGCTTTCGTTAAGATCCGAGATGTTGAGCTTCGAGCTTCGTAACGCGTTTGGTGGACTGCTCTTCGCTCCCCCACCATTGCGGATAGTTGTTGCTGATGGTCCCCAGTTTGAATAGTTGAGCGGGGCTTTTCCCCCTGCGAGATATGATTCCTACTGACTCGTTGGCGCGACGTTATATGTTAGGATAGCCTTTTGTGCTGTCCCGTAGTTGGGACAACCTGCTTATTGATGCTTATGTGTTAATCTGTACTCACTAGCTAGTTGTAGCTAACGGTGCCTGAATTTCACTTTTTGCAGGTGCGTTAGTTGTTGGCCTGCGTGAGGTGGGACATGTTGGTAGCTGTTGTATATATCTTTTGCGGAACACTGCTTGTTGTATTTAATCGTGATCCGATGGTCGGAACTAGTTGGGTAACACGCGGTGGTATTTTGGACTTGGTATATGGTGTTGTACTTTATACATTACCAAGTCAGATAACAATATTATCCTTTGCAAAAATGTTGGTTACTTCCGCTGCTGTCTTTTATAATTTAAGTTTATAAAGCTTAATTTTTCCCTAATTTTAAACGCGTGAAAACCGGTGTTACAAGTGTATGCAAATATATTTAAATTTGTTATGCACATTTATAGTTATCCACTAAAAAACCCCAATTTCTTCATATTTCAATATATAATCCAATTAATTTCATGCTTAAAAAATTTAAATTTCATAACTTATTAAAACTTTTAAAACAAATTATCATCTTACAGAATCAATATAATATTCTAAAGACGATTTAAAAAAGTTTTTGATAAGATTATATGTACAACACCAATTTTAATGTAAACATATAATGTGGTAATTTAATCTATGTTTGTCGGAGACAGAGAAGAGATTGTATATGAAACAAAATCTAAACAATAGGGATTTAAAGTTTTATAACGTGATAAAATAGTAGCACCTATATTACTTCAAATTCATTGTAACATTATTTATTATCGTCAGACATCATTTGTAACCGTCATTATTTCAATCGTCCTTTCCATTGCTACCCACCACAAAAAAAAAAAAACTCGTCATCATACAATCTCACTATCATCTCTTTTTAAACGCCGCCGCATTGCGCGGGCACCTTCCTAGTAAATATATAAAAGTAAACTGTTGTTAACTTAATTTTATACAAGCAAGTTATATTTGTATTCAATTTCTCTTCTATAAACATATTTATTGTTTAGTACCTAGTCTAGGACTAACAATACATAGTTCAAGTACTTATAATACATAGTTCTTTAGTTAGATTTCATCTTATCCTACTAATAATCACTCCTTATTTAGTTCATGCAAATGCAATATCGCAGTAACAACATGAAATGGCTGAAGAGAAGTCCCTAGGTGACATCGCTAACAACATTACCCAATTTTGTATAAGCAGTGAATGTGAGAGGTAAGTAGGGGTGTACGTTCAGATGGATCAGTTTGATCCGATCCGATTGAGTAAATCCAATTGGATTTCGGTTTTGAAAAGTTCGATTTGATATATCCAAACAATCTTATGATCCGAACCAAACCATCCAAATTACAATTCGGTTGGATCGGTTTTTACAATTCGGTTTTTATTGTAACACAAATACGTGTTTAAAGAGTGGAGATATTTTAAAAACTAGATTCGAATCATATACTATTAAAATTAAAATATAGTTGTCCTAGTTACAATAACTAGTTGGAGTAGTGACTTTATAAATATATAATAAAAAATAATAAGTTGTCAAAGTTACAATTCTACACCTCATCGTGTCATCCTGATCTAAACTCAAACTGGTTTAGACCGACACCAGAATGAAACTGATCAATCATTCATAAAAGCGAACTTGAATGATCAACTACCCCAAAACCCTAAAGGGTTAGGATCTTTGTTATTAGACATGTATATATAGAAATAATCGAGATATGTATATATGTACAAGCATATAAAATGAACAAGGAACATAATAATAACATTCATATTATGTACAACCATGATCAATTAATCAAAGAACCATATATATATATATATATATATATATATACACACACACATGGTCGAACTAGTATATATTTTTATATACACATTTGATCACCTCATAAACCAAGAACAAGAAGTAGAAGAAGATAATACCTTTTCTCACCTAGGTTGCTTAAGAATGGTCCTTCCGTAATGAGGCAATACGAGATCCCGCTAGAAAGGTAGCAAACCACGAACACCACGATCACACTGACTTGTTGATCGACAAAGACCGACCCTCGGTTTGTCTAGGGGTGTTAGGCCGAAGGTTAGAAGGGAGAGGGAGGAGAGAGTATATTTTTTTATGTTTTTTTTAGAATAGTCTATCCTTAATTGAAAAGCTAATCCTCTATTTATAAGAATAGATTTTTAGGATTAATTTAGGAAGCCTTTGAATGTTTCCTTTTGTTGAATTAAAAAACTTAATTACCAAGTTATTTATTAACTAATAATAATAATAATAATAAATAACACACACACACACACACACATATATATATATATATATATATATATATATATATATATATATATATATATATATATATATATATATATATATATATATATATTTCACATAATCGGCCGTAGGCCTATGTGTATATGTTGGTCCCTTGATGAGAATAACAACAAACAACAGGTGTGTAGAAGGGGGGGTTGAATACACTTTCTGCGGAAATTGTACAAATCAAAATAAAGTGTTACACATAGTAAATCAAACCACAATCGAATGCTTTGCTTTTCATTAATAAGAAGATGATTACATACTCTATCAAGTAAGCAAATCTTGATATGTAAACACCTAATATAAATCTCTCAATCTCCCAAACTTAGATATCTATAATGAACTTATGATTATAGATACTGACGACTCTCTAAACAGGATTTAATCACAGATTGAAAACTTACCAATCTCACAACTAATGTGAGTATTCGAACATACGAATAGTTTGGCAATCTGTGAGTTTCTTAATCACGTTGAACTGACAAACAATGGTTCAAGAATCGTAACACATACGGTAAGGTGAGATTTTTGGCTCTGCAACACTAAGTTGTGTTTGAGTTGAAGTCGTGCCTCTAAACTTATCAGGAGATAAGTATTTATAATCCTGTGCCTACGGAATCTAACAAACTAAGACTCAGCCTAATTTGCTAACTAACTATCGGATAACTCGGAATCTTGAATCTTGAATCTTCTTATCTTGAGTCTTCAATCTTTAATCTTGATTCTGGAGTTTTCTTATCCGCGCCGTAGATATAGAGAGTTAAAACAGAATTTAAAACAAATTTAAATTCTCTTAAACTGACTTCTTTAGTCAGGCTGAGTTACTCAGCTTGAAACTCATCAAGCTGAGTTCTTCGAGAACAAACCCGAAAACCATCATGAACTAACATGTATATTAATAAACTCATCCTTAGAAGTCTTAAGAGTTAGCTAGAACTTATTTAGCAACTCTGTTGAGCTGACTCAGTATTCACGCTGAGTCATTCAGCTTGAAACACATCAAGCTGAAAGCTCAATATATCTTAGGTGACATACACAGCTTATCACACATAGTGATAATCTTTCTAAGATATAGTCTAAGCATGTCGAACATATGCTCAGCTTATACTCAGTCTGAACCACTATAAATGTTCAGTCTGACTAAGCTTCATAATTCTGTTTAAGTTGTATTTAGAACTTATCTTACGAACTTAACTTTGTCTCATCAAATCTTAACTGATGAGATCATTTTCCCAACAAACTCCCCCTATTTGATGATGACAAAACCATCAAACAGTTATTAAGTTTGTTTAACATAATTTTGTTTTAAATCTTAAACTTATCAAGATTTTATTTTTTTAATTAATCAAATATTAATTGAACTTATTAATTATAAGTGGAACAAACCAACTTTTAGTTGAACACATCAACTAAACACATTAATGAATAAGAACTAATCAGTTATTCATTTAAGCTGAACTTATCAGACTAATAATTATGAACATATCATAACACAGTTGAACATATCAAACTTATACTTGTATTAATTGAACTAATCATAATACAAAAATATTGATCACTTAGATCATGCACACTAAGTGCTTACAAAAATATTAGAACTAATATAATATTTACAAGTAGAATTAATCTATTATACAGTTTATCATATGAACTCAGGATGTAGAAGCTCCCAGATGCTGATCTCCTTGTTGATCTAATCTAACAGTCTTTCAGCTTCTTCATTCCTACTGAGTTCTTTTTGTTGTACCCTGATGATCTTGTTCAGCCTATATTTCATTAGTTGATTCGAATCATCATCACCACAACACTTTCTAATTCTCAAGGCATCCTCAACTTTCAGATAACATACTTCATTCAGTTTGATAAAGCTAGGATTGCGTACCTGATCCTTAAACATAAAGCCTTGAATAGGTGTGTTGACACTTTGATTTTCCTTGAATTCTACACCCTCAGGCATTCTGAACAGATTTTCCCACTGCAGACCAGGAACTGGAACATACCTCAGTTCTTCAGCTCGAGCAATCAACTTGGAGACCTCAGATATAATTTCTTGTTTAATTTGACTCCTTTTTTAACTTCCTGAGCATCATTATTATTCTTTGCCATTCAATGTAGCCCATCCTGTGAACGTATCTCAGGTCCATTCGTACTGTTGATTTGTCACTAAGTTCAAAAGTGAGAATGACAGCTCCATTTACTCTGCTCAGAGTCATTCCTATGATCTCTTCGTTGAAGCTTCTTCTGAAGTAACACTCCTGCAGTTCTGCATCTGAGTATGGGATTAGATCAGGTCTTGGACCAGTGTATGTAACTTCAGCTTGTGCCCAAGCTTTTCTTTCTTTTTCTTTTTCTTGGTCTTTTACTTTCTTCTCTTTTCTCTTTCTCAGTTTTTCAAGTGAAATACCTAACTCATTGGCTTACTCTTGTTCGAGCATTTCAATCATAAGCCTTGTGGCTTTTTCCTCTTCTGTTTCTTCCCCAGTTTCAGAAACACTGTCAGCTTCAGGTTCAGATTCTGCTACCTTTTGTCTCTTAGCTGCAGGTTCCTCTTTGTTTATTTCCAACTCCCCCTCAGCCTGAGTCTTCCTCTCTGCTCCTTTAGCTAGTACTAGTAGAGCTTTAGCTTCAGCTCGAACTAGCTCAGCTTCAGTATCAGCTTGAACCTTCTCCCCCTTTTTGTCATCATCAATAGGGGTTGAAGTCTTTTGTTGTTGGAGTGCAGCAACTGCAGAGGCAATCTCCTTAACATCCATGGTCATCTTCTCAAGCCTTTGATAGATTTGACGTTTGTGCTTCTTCTGCTTGAGATGGAACAAACCAAACTGAGTAGCAACATAATCTTTCAGCTGCGGGATGCCTGAGGAGGCAGTGTCAGTGTGAGGAGAGTCTTTGGATGCATCATTCAAAGGTTGGTGTTTACCTTCAAATTCATTTGCACCAGAGTTTGGACCCTGTGAATCACCTTGTTCTATAGCTGAAGCATTGACAGGTCGTGATCGTGGGTGTGAGAAGTGAAGAGAAGTAATGGGGCTCGAGACGTGAAGTGTATGGGTAGGTGGTTGGCTGATTGGTTTGGAGGGGGGTGATTGACCCTGGGGATTGGTCATACATTCAATGTTACCTGAGTGTGTCTGCTTAGGCACAGTAATGGGCTCTCCCATGGCACTGGAGAGTGTGGGCTAAATAGACATCACACCCGGCTTAGGCTTTGGGGTTGGAATGAGCCTTGAGGTTGACACCTTAAGAGTAGGCGTCTCCCCCTCAACTCCTGCCTGTGGAGGGATCAAGGTGATCGCAGCTCCAGTGATGCCTGTAGGGGTGGCACCACCTATGGCAGTTTTTCTTGTATAGGTTCGGATATTCTCCCTAGCAGCAGTAGGCATACTAGGGGTGACTTCATATTGAATTTGAATGGAAGGTGGAGGAGATGGGTTAGACTGGGTTGGGTTTACCACAACCTTATCTCCAAATGTAGATGGAGAATAGTGAGAAGAGAGAGAAAGTGAAGAGGTCTTACCGAGGTGGCTTCAGTGTGTGCTGGGTCAGCTTGAGCCGAGTGCTCAGCTTGAACCTCTGTGGCAGCTTGGGAAGCTCCCCCTTGATTGGATCCCTCAGCTTCACTTTCTGAAGAAGCTTGCTCAGCAATCCATCGCATTGGGTCACTCAGACCTTCCTGCTCTGGAAAGATGTCACTATTGAACATCTTCGAGCTGAGTGCTGGAGCAGGGAAAAAATCTTGTCCAGCTTCATACAGTTGGTCTCCCAACTCAGCTTCAATCACCAAGGACAAGAACCTTATAAAAGGAACATGGAGATCCCTTGGTGTCTTTAGCACTTGGACCTTGAGCTCATTGAAGAAGAGCAGTGCATAGTCGAGATTTCTGGCAAAGAACATGTTGTACAACAGCTGTATCTCGAACTCATTGACCTGGTCCAAGCCTCCCACCTTTGTACCCAGTGAACAAATCACCGTAGAAACCATAAAACCCCAACTAGTTGGGAAGGTGGCCTTTTTGATCACACCCTCTGTCTGCGGGTGTCCCGTACGGGGTATGACAGACCTTGCCACCTGTCTTGTCACAGTAGGTTCAAACTCATCACTAGTAGGGAGTCGAAGAAAATCCCTCAGCCTCTGGACAGTAATAACAATGTTCTATTTCCATTTAGAACAGTTCCACTGATCTCTCCCCTGTTTTGGTTGTAAGTACAGGTGTACCAGAACTCCAGCAGATGTTATGGAACTATATGGAGTGGTGCGCCAATAGAAGCGAATGCGAAAGGGAATTTTCTAATGTAGTCCACCCAGGCTTCATAGCCTCTGTTCCTTTTGCGTTCTGGGATTACCAAGCAGACACGTTGATTATTGATTTTGAGCACCGGCATCCCGTTGTTCTTGAGTGCAACACCTCTGGCCATCCTATCACTAAGAATGAGAATGGTTCCGTCCATTATCGTTTAATTACACAGAGTAATTTGTTGAAGAAGCACTTAGCAAATGAAAATTCGTACTGAGCGATTCAAAAATAGCACTTAGCAAATTAGGGTTTGAACGGACGTATGCACTGAGCAATTGAAGTATTTGCGAAAGGTATTTTAGAAGGTGAGAATTCTATTTTGTAAGCGTAAACTTATCTAAAACGGCTAGGGTCGGTATATATACCTTTTTGAGGAGAGAGAAAAGTTACCGTTGAAATCCCTTTTTATCCGTTACACCGAAAAAAAAATTTCCTGCTTGATGTAACAGTGAGAGGGTAGAAACATATTATCTTCCAACGGATACAAGTGTAAAATAATATGATTAACTAATAATAATATTATAAACACTGATAAAGTATACCAATACCCAATTGATATACGATTCGATTTAAAACAGACTCAAATACACATGTATAGATGAATTAATGACACTTAGTAATTAAATCATAAGTTGGACACACCAAGCTGAGTAAACTTATCACTCAGCCTAAGTCAAGCACTCAGCTTGAATTGAGCACTCAGCTTGAGAATGAAACTCAACCTGAGTAGAGCACACAACTCAGGTTCAATGACACTTAGTCATTTTCGTTTGAGACTGACTCAAACTTACTTTGTAACTACACTAAGTAGTTAAAGTATGTTTGGAACTTACCAAACATGTGAACTAATTACACAGCTTGAGTGATGCACATAGCTCAGACTCAATGACACTTAGTCATGTATGTTTGAGACTTACTCAAACTTACATTTTAACCACATTGAGTAGTTAATTTATGTTTGGAACTTACCAAACATGTGAACTCATCATTGAGCTTGACAGGTTATTCAGTTTATGGAAACTTATTTATAAACTGTGCACTCAACTTAAGACACTTAGTCTCTGTCAAACTGAAAACTCAGATTATTGACACTTAGCTAGGGGTTGAGCATACCCAATTCACTTAGCAGATACATAAACCTCTTTTCATCAAATGGTTTAGTGAAGATATCAGCTAATTGGTCATCAGTGGAGATAAATTTAATGTCAACTTTACCTTTTTCCACGATGTCCCTGATGAAATGATGTCTAATTTCAATGTGCTTGGTTCTTGAGTGGAAGACTGGATTGTAAGTGATGGCTATTGCACTTTGGTTATCACAGAAGATAGGAGTTTTCTTGAAACTCATGCCAAAGTCTTGAAGCTGATGCTGCATCGACAAGATTTGAGCACAACAGCTTCTTGCTGCAACATACTCAGCTTCAGCAGTTGAAGTAGCCACTGAGTTCTGTTTCTTACTAGTCCAGCTTACTAGCTTCCCTCCAAGCAATTGACATCCTATAGTTGTTGATTTTCTATCTAACTTGCACCCAGCATAGTCAGCGTCAGAAAAACCAACTAACTCAAACCCAGAGTCCTTTGGATACCAAAGACCTAGATTTGGTGTACCTTTAAGGTACCTAAAGATCCTTTTCACAGCTTGAAGATGTGATTCTTTAGGATCTGCCTGATATCTTGCACAAACACATGTAGCAAACATGATATCAGGTCTACTAGCTGTCAAATAGAGTAATGAACCTATCATTCCTCTATAGGTAGACTGACACACAGACTTACCATCTGAGTCTTTACTCAGCTTGACAGCTGGTGACATGGGTGTTTTCATGGTTGAACTTGAATCAAAACCATATTTCTTTATCAAATCAAGAACATACTTGCTTTGATTGATGAATATTCCATCAGGCTTTTGTTGAATTTGTAAGCCTAGGAAATATGTCATCTCACCCATCATACTCATCTTCTACTTTTGTGACATTATTTTGGAGAACCACTCACACAGAGATTCATTGGTAAAACCAAAGATAATGTCACCCACATAAATTTGTACATGAATCACCTGTCCCTTGCTCTTTTTAATAAAGAGTGTCTTATCTATACTACCTCTGGTTAAATCCATTGATAGTAGATAAGTGGACAGAGTATCATACCAAGATCTTGGAGCTTGTTTAAGACCATACAAAGCCTTGTCTAACATATAGACATGATGTGGAAACTTTGAACTTACATAGCCAGGAGTTTGTTTCACATAGACTTCCTCCTGAAGTTTTCCATTAAGGAAAGCACTCTTCACATCCATTTGATAGACTTTGAAGTCTTTATATGCTGCATAAGCTAAGAAAAGCCTTATGGCTTCAATTCTAGCAACAGAAGCAAAGGTCTCATCATAATCGATTCCTTCTTCTTGCTTATAATCTTGTGCTACCAGTCTGGCTTTGTTCATAACTATCACTCCATCCTTGTCCATTTTATTTCTATAGACCCACTTAGTGCCTATAACTGTATGATCTTCGGGGACAGGGACAAGGTTCCAGACTTTGTTTCTCTCAAACTCATTTAATTCTTTTTGCATAGCATCAATCCAATCCTCATCCTCTAAGGCTTCTTCAGTCTTCTTTGGTTCCATTTGAGATAGGAAACCAAAGTGAGCAGCATAGTTAGCTGTAGCCTTGGATCTGGTCATAACCTTTTCTTGGACATTTCCAATGATTTGATCTTGAGGATGATCTTTGAGGAATTTGAATGTACTAGTTGGAGAGTCTGGTTCAGAATCTGAGTGATGTTGAGAGCCCTGAGGTGAACTTATCTCCTCAGTCTCAACAGCAGCATTGTCAACAAACTGTTGATCACCAAGATATTCAGTCTGAGGAATGTCAGCTCCAAATGGATTTACGAACTCATCATCCTTCGCAGCTTGAGAATCTATTTGAGCATGTGATGATTTCTTTGATGGACACACATCATCATCACTATCATCTCCTATAACATGCATATGATTTGATAAGTTGGTTTCCTTAGGCCTTTCAAGCTCACTCAGACTGACCAAGTCAGCTTGACTTTTATCAGCTTGATCAAAACTGTCTTCATCAAATGAGACATGAATTGATTCTTCTATGGCCTTTCTCCTTGTATTATATATTCTATAAGACTTGGAAATTGAGGAATAACCAACGAATATTCCAAGATCAGCTTTAGGTTCCAACTTATGGAGCTGATCTCTTTGATTCAGCACATAGCATTTTGAACCAAAGATAAGGAAATAACCTATATTGGGCTTTCTAGAGTTATACATCTCATATGAAGTCTTTCCATGTATTTTGACAATGATTGACCTATTTTGATTATAGCAGGCTGTACTAACAGCTTCATCCCAAAAATAGAGTTTCAATCCTGCATCACATAGCATTGTTCTAGCAGCCTCAATTAAGGTTCTATTTCTCCTTTCAGCAACTCCATTTTGTTGTGGAGTTCTGACAGATGAGAAATTTTGTAATATACCTTTTTGTTCACAGAAGCTTTCAAGGGTTGAGTTTCTGAACTTAGTCCCATGATCACTTCTGAGTTGCTTTACAGACAAACCTTTCTGCAACTCTTCCTGTTTGATAAAACTGATTATCTCCAGGGCAGCCTCACTTTTGGCTTTAAGGAATATTACCCAGGTGAATCTTGAGAACTCATCTACTATCACCAGTGTGTACCTCTTGCCACTTAGGCTTGGAGTACTTATGGGTCCAAATATGCAACATATGCAGTGGGTCTGTTATTGAAAATTTTTTCTTTGATTTAAAGGACCCTTTATGGTGTTTCCCTTGTTCACAAGCTAAACACAATTTGTCTTTGACAAATGTGATCTTTGGTAATCCAGAGACTAACTCTTTATTGGATAGCATATTTATATATTTAAAGTTTAGATGAGATAAACGTTTATGCCATAACCAACTCATCTTAGGAACAGATTGGGAATACAAGCAGGTTTCATTATAGGGATCAGCCGAATTAAGATCAAGTAGATACACATCTCTATCTCTTTTAGCTATTAATATAGGCTTTCCCTTAGCATTATAAATTGTTCCGGCTTTCTTCCTAAAAGTAACAATATTGTCTTCATCACACAATTGATTGATACTAATCAGGTTGTGTTTGAGACCCTTGACATATGCAACTTTCTGGAAAGTGACCTTGCCAGCTTGCATCTTCCCATAGCCTTTAGTTCTTCCATGGGAGTTGTCACCAAAAGTTACTTTAGGACCTTCATCTTCTTGGAAATCACTAAGAAGTCCTTTCCACCCGGTCATGTGCCTTGAGCATCTACTATCCAAGTATCATTTACTTGAACCCTGCACATGATATAAAAATAAACACATTAGTTTTGTTTGGGAACCCACTTCTTGGTGGGTTCAGATGAGGAGCACTTAGCATTTTTATCTTGTTGAACTGACTGTTCAGCTTGAACAGGAGCTGAGTCCTATATGGGCTGATCAGCTTTTTCTTGTTCAGGCCTTTAGATTTCAACATCACAATCCTTAGCCTCATGACCTCTACTTCTGCACTTGTAGTATCTCCTTCTTCCAATGATTACAGGAGGTAGAGTGTCTAATAATCCTTGTGAGAACTTGCTCTTAGTCTTGGGATTATATGTAGTGGATAACTTTTCAACTTTCTTTGCAAGTTGACTCACTTGGTGCTCACTGACTTTGGACTTACCTTTGTCAGATCTTTGTTTGTTATCCTTTTGATTAGAAGCTTGACCAACAAACTTCTTTTCCATGACCTTGGACTTACCTTTGTCATGCTTACTGGACTCACCAGTTTCAACAGGTTTGGACTTACCACTGTTGATCTTCTTGGACTTACCAAGATTTACAACTTTGGACATACCATTGTTGTGATTTGACCTCTGACTGACAGTGGTCTTCCTATTCTTGTAACTTCTCTCCGAGCCAGATAGAGAATATTGTCTTTTGAAAGGATTTGGGTTAAGCCTTTCTATGACTGAAGTTCTTTGAATAGGCTGAGTGCCTAATCTGTCCAGCACAGACTTACTATGTTGTTTAGATGTTGAGCACTCATTTCCATGATCTTTAGCTTTCACAATCATATTGTATTTCAAGTTTAGATCATGTCTTTTCTCTGAGGCTGACTTCTGAGACTCAATCAGTTGTCTATCCTCCTCAGAATCTGTACTTGCTATCTCATCATCAGCTACATAAGCTGCTGTTTGATAGTCACCTCCAAGTACAACTTGTACCTGTTTAGGAATTTGTTGGTTTATGCACTTTTCAGCAAGCTTAAATGACTTACGCCAAGACTCAGTGACCTTTTGAAGTTGGTCAGCTTTGTCTTTAGCTTCCTGAAGTTCTTCACTTAGAAGTTTATTAATGTGTCTTTGGCATTCAAGATCACATTGTGCTTTCTTACCAACATCAATGCAAGAACCTTTTCTTCATCGGTGTAAGAGTAGAAATTACTGACCTTATACGTGGAAGCAGGATCCCAATCACTGAGCTTGCTGTTTTCCTCAGCTTCCTTCATGTCAGCTTCAAAGATTGATTCGGACAGACCATAATCAGCCTCATCTATTTCCACCTCTTCATCTTCTTGAGCCATCAGACATACATCATCATCATCATCATCAGAGGTAGATGATTCTGTATCCCATGTTTCAGCATATAGTCCTTTTGCATTGGGTTTGTCTTCAGGCTTTCCTTTCTTGGGCTGAGTTTATTTCTTCTTGTATTTGTCAGCTCTATAAGCATTCTTATCAACAACTGATGTTGATTCCACCTTCTTTGATCTGCACTCAGTAGCAATGTGTCCCTTCTTCTGACAGTTGAAGCACACAACATTCTTGGGATCAAAGGAACTCTTCCCTTTGCCCCAGTCAGATCTTCCTCTTCCCTTTTGAACTCTTCTCAAACGTCTCGCTAACATCGCCATTTGCTCGGTGTTGTTCTGAACATCATCAGTATCACCTGAGTCTGAGTCTGAGTGGTCAGCTTGAGATTCTGACTCAGTCTCAGATTCAACAACCGGTGCCTTGGAACTTTTCTTCCTTTTCTGTGCAACCAATGCAACTTCAGCTTTATCCAGAGACTCTTTGAGTTGTTGTTGAGAAGTTCTTTTGTGTTCAGTGATTTGTTCATGATTTAGCAAGAACCCATAAATGGACTGTAGGTTGTATACATGCAATGTTCCTCCAGCCCTCAGTGCCGTGGTTACTTCATTAAACTTTTCTGGTAACACATCCAGAAACTTCAGCACGAGTTCAGCCTCAACTTTCTTTACACCCACACTTAGTAGGTCATATATCAAGAAGTGAAACCTTGTGAACAAATCTGGCAAGGTTTCATTCTTCTTAGAAAAGAAGTTTTCATAAGATCTATTCAAGTGATTCTTCTTTTGCCGCTTGACCAGATATGTGCCCTCATATGTAACACTCAGCGTATCCCAGATATCTTTTGCAGATTGATACCCAGTCATAGTACGCAAGATCTCATTAGTAAGGGCATTTGCTAGAACACTTTTAGCCTTGTCATCCAGATTGTAGAGTTTCCAATCTTCATCAGTCCAAGATGCAGCAGGCTTTCTTGTATCCTTTTCAGTTATGCCAGGAGAAGTATCACTGACAGTTGCAGGAATCTTGGGGATGATAGGTCCTTTTGTAATGACATCGAACATACGATTGTCAATGGACTTGAGGAATAGCATGGCTCTGAACTTCCACATAGGATAGTCAGATCCATCAAATATGGAACAGCCTTTGGCAGACATCTGTGGAAAGTTTGAAGAATTGTTGCTTGTAGACATTGTAAACTTTCTCAGAATCTTGAACTTTCAACTTATGAAATCGTCCAGCCTACTCTGATACCAGTTGTTGGTCCCTTGATGAGAATAACAACAAGCAACAGGTGTGTAGAAGGGGGGTTGAATACACTTTCTGCGGAAATTGAATAAATCAAAATAAAGTGTTACACATAGTAAATCAAACCACAATCGAATGGTTTGCTTTTCATTAATAAGAAGATGATTACAGACTCTATCAAGTAAGCAAATCTTGATATGTAAACACCTAATATAAATCTCTCAATCTCTCAAACTTAGCTATCTATAATCAACTTATGATTATAGATACTGACGACTTTCTAAACAGGATTTAATCACAGATTGAAAACTTACCAATCTCATAACTAATGTGAGTATTCGAACACACGAATAGCTTGGAAATCTGTGAGTTTCTTGATCACGTTGAACTGACAAACAATGATTCAAGAATCGTAACACATACGGTGAGGTGAGATTTTTGGCTCTGCAACACTAAGTTGTTTTTGAGTTGAAGTCGTACCTCTAAACTTATCAGGAGATAAGTATTTATAATCCTGTGCCTACGGAATCTAACAAACTAACACTCAGCCTAATTTGCTAACTAACTATCGGATAACTCGGAATCTTGAATCTTGAATCTTTTTATCTTGAGTCTTCAATCTTTAATTTTGATTCTGGAGTCTTCTTATCCGCGCCGTATATATAGAGAGTTAAAATAGAATTTTAAACAAATTTAAATTCTCTTAAACTGACTTCTTTAGTCAGGCTGAGTTACTCAGCTTGAAACTCATCAAGCTGAGTTCTTCGAGAACAAACCCGAAAACCATCATGAACTAACATGTATATTAATAAACTCATCCTTAGAAGTCTTAAGAGTTAGCTAGAACTTATTTAGCAACTCTGTTGAGCTGACTCAGTATTCACGCTGAGTCACTCAGTTTGAAACACATCAAGCTGAAAGCTCAATATATCTTAGGTGACATACACAGCTTATCACACATAGTGATAATCTTACTAAGATATAGTCTAAGCTGGTCGAACATATGCTCAGCTTATACTCAGCTTATACTCAGTCTGAATCACTATAAATATTCAGTCTGACTAAGCTTCATAATTCTGTTTAAGTTGTATTTAGAACTTATCTTACGAACTTAACTTTGTTTCATCTAATCTTAACTGATGAAATCATTTTCACAACAGTATATATATATATATATATATATATATATTATTAATATTCTTTATATTTATTAATTAATCCAAATCAAATAATTTAGACTTAAATTATTAATCTTATTAATTAACAATATATATTTATTAACTATAAATACATATTTCATTGTCAATTAATAACTTGGTAATCGATCCTCTCCGTAAGTTAAAACCATAACTTACTAATACTGTTTTATAACTAACTGTTGGTCAAATGATCTCATCACTTAAAATTTGATGAGACAAAGTTAAGTTTGTAGGATATGTTCTGAATATAACTTAAACAGAATTATGAAGCTTGATCAGATTGAGCACTTATAGTGTATCAGACTGAGCATAAGCTGAGTATAAGCTGGCATATAGTTTATCAGCTTAGACTATATCTTAGTAAGATTATCACTATGTTTGATAAGCTGTGTGTGTCATATAAGATATAGGTTGAGTATTCAGTGTGATGCGTTTCGAGCTGAGTGACTCAGCTTATAGACTGTGTCAACTCAACAGAGTTGCTAAGTAAGTTTTAGCTAACTCTTATACTTCTAAGGATGAGTTAGTCATTATACATGTTAGTACATTATTGATTTCGGGTTTGTTGTCGAAGAACTCAGCTTGATGAGTTTCAAGCTGAGTAACTCAGTCCGACTAAAGAAGTCAGTTTAAGAGAATTTAAATATGTTTTAAATTCCTTTTTAACTCTCTATATCTACGGCATGGATAAGAAGATTCCAGAATCAAAATTGAAGATTGAAGACTCAAGATAGAAGATTCAAGATTCAAGATTCCGGGTTATCCGTTAGTTTGTTAGCAGATTAGGATAAGTTCTAGTTTGTTAGGATCCGTAGGAACATGATTATAAATACTTATATCCTGACAAGTTTAGAGGTACCGAGCAAGACTCAAATCACCTCAACCTATTGATCGTATATGTTACGAATGTTGATACACAGTTTGTACGTTCAACATGATCAAGAAATTCACAGATTACCAATTGTTCGTGTGTTCGAATCTTCACGTTTGTTGTGAAGTTGGTAAGTATTCAACCTGTGAATAAATCCTGTATAGAGAGTCAGTTCATATCTATAATCCTAAGTTAATTATAGATAGGAAAGTTTGAGAAATTGAGAGATTTGATTAACATTAGGTGTTTACATATCACGTATTGCTTACTTGATTGTTCCTTCAATCATCTTCTTATTAATGAAATCAAAGCATTCGATTGTTTGTGGTTTGATGTGTGTTAACACTTTTTATTGATTTGTTCAATTTTCCGCAGAAAGTGTATTCAACCCCTTTATACACATTACTTGCTTGTTGATCTTCTTACCAAGGGACCAACAACTGGTATCAGAGCAGGTTGAACGATTTCATAAGTTGAAAGTTCAAGATTCTGAGAAAGTATATAATGTCAACAAGTAACAATTCATCAAACTTTCCTCAGATGGATGCTAAAGGATGTCCTATATTTGATGGATCTGATTATCCTATATGGAAATTCAGAGCCATGCTTTTCCTCAAGTCCAGTGATAATCGTATGTACGATGTCATCACTAAAGGACCAATCATCCCCAAGATTCCTGCTGTTGTCAGTGATACGTCTACTGACAAAACTGAAAAGGAAGTGAAGAAGCCTGTTGCATCCTGGACAGAAGAAGATTGGAAACTGTATTCTCTGGATGACAAGGCAAAGAGTATTCTGGATAATGCCCTGACAAATGAGATCTTGCATACTGTAACTGTGTGTCAATCTGCAAAAGAGATCTAGGATACTCTGAGTATTATATATGAGGGCACAGATCTGGTCAAACAGCAAAAGAAGAATCATTTGAACAGATCTTATGAAAACTTCTTCTCCAAGAAGAATAAAACCTTGGCTGATGTGATTATCAGGTTTCACTGCTTGATTAATGACCTGCTAGGTGTAGTCATTAGAAAGAATGAAGTTGAACTTGTGTTGAAATTTCTGGATGTGTTACCAGAAAAGTTCAATGAAGTAACTACAGCACTAAGGGCTGGAGAAACATTACATATGTATAACCTACAGTCCATATATAGGTTCTTGCTTAATCATGAACATATCACAGAACACAAGAGAACTTCTCAACAATAACTGAAGGTCTCTCTTGATAAGAATGATATTGCATTAGTTGTACATAAAAAGAAGAAAAGTTCAAAAGCCTTAGTTGTTGAATATGAGACTGAGTCAGACTCTCAAACTGACCATTCAGACTCAGACTCAAGTGATGCTGATGATGTTCAGACAATCACTGAGCAAATGACCATGCTAGCCAGACGATTAAGAAGAGCTCAAAGGGGAGGAGGAAGATCTGACAGGGGCAAAGGAAAAAGTTCTTTTGATCCCAAGAAAGCTGTGTGCTTCAATTGTCAGATGAAGGGACATATTGCTGCTGAGTGCAGATTAAAGCAGGATGAATCAGCTTCAGTAGCTGATAAGAATGCTTACAGAGCTGATAAGTATAAGAAGAAATATACTCAGCTCAAGAAATTAAAGCCTGAAGACAAGCCCAATGCAAAAGGACTCTATGCTAAAACTTGGGATACAGAATCATCTACTTCAGATGATGATGATAAATGTCTGATGGCTCAAGAAGATGAAGAGTTTTAATTAGATGAAGTTGATTATGGTTTGTCTGAATCAACTTTTGAAGCTGACATGAAAGAAGCTGAGGAAAACAACAAACTGAGTGACTGGGATCCTTCTTCCATGTACAAGGTTAGTAATTTCAACTCTTACACCGATGAAGAAAAATGTCTTGCATTTGATTATCTGCTAAATGCTTTTAAGACCAGCCTTAAGTCTCAAACTGACCTGAAAGCTGAAATAGCTAAACTGAAAAATGAGATTAAGGAAAATCAAACTCTCATTGATGTTGGTTAAAAGGCACAATGTGATCTTGAATGTCAAAGACACATTAATAAACTTCTAAGTGAAGAGCTTCAGGAAGCCAAGGATAAAGCTGACCAACTTCAAAAGGTCACTGAATCATGGTGTAAGTCATCAAGGCTTGCCGAAAAGTGCATCAACCAACAAATCCCTAAACAGGTACAAGCTGTACTTGGAGGTGACTATCAATCCGTAGCTTATGTAGCTGATGATTATGAGATAACAAGTACAGACTCTGAGGAAGATAGACAACTGATTGAGTCTCAGAAGTTAGCCTCAGAAATGAAACATGATCCAAGCCTAAAATACATTAAGTTTGTAAAGGCAAAGTATCATGGAAATGAGTGTTCAACATCTAAACAACATAGTAAGTCTGTGCTTGATAGATTAGGCAGTCAGCCTATTCAAAGAACTTCTGTTATTGAAAGGTTGAATCCAAACCCTTTCAAAAGATAGCACTCTCTATCTGGCTCAGAGAGAAGTTTCAAAAATAGGAAGACTACTGTAAGTCAGAGGTCATATCACAACAATGGTAAGTCCAAAGTTGTTGAAATTGGTAAGTCTAAAGAACTCAACAGTCGTAAGTCCAAAACGGTTGAAACTGGTAAGTCCAGGAAACATGACAATGGTAAGTCCAAAGTCATTGAAAAGAAGTTTGTTGGTCAAACTTCAAATCAAAAGTATAATAAACCTAGATCTGACAAAGGTAAGTCCAAAGTCAATGAGGATCAGGTGATTCAGCTTGCAAATAAAGTTGAGAAGTTATCCACAACCCATAATCCAAATACTGAGGGTAAGTTCCCTAAAGGATTATCGGAGGATCTATCTCCTGTAGTCATTGGTAGAAGAAAATGTTACAAGTGTAGAGGTAGAGGACATGAGGCCAAGGACTGTGAAAGTGAAATCTTAAGGCCTGAAAAGGAACAAGCAGATCAGCCTACACAGGACTTAACACCTGCTCAAGCTGACCAGTCAGTTCCAAAAGATGAAGCTGCTAAGTGCTCATCATCTGAACCTACTACAAAGTGGGTTCCCAACAAAACTAATCTGTTTAGTTTTCTTATCATGTGCAGGGTTCATGTAAATGGTACTTGGATAATGGATGGTCAAGGCACATGACTGGGTGGAAAGGACTTCTTAGTGAATTCCAGGAAGATGAAGGTCCTAAAGTAACATTTGGTGATAACTCCCATGGAAGAACCAAAGGATATGGGAAGATGCATGCTGGCAAGGTGACTTTCCAGAAAGTTGCATATATTAAAGGTCTTAAACACAATCTGATGCGTATCAGCCAATTGTGTGATGAAGACAATGTTGTCACTTTTAGGAAGAAAGCAGGTACAATATATGTTGGTCAAATGATCTCATCAGTTGAAATTTGATAAGACAAAGTTAAGTTTGTAAGATGTGTTCTAAATATAACTTAAACAGAATTATGAGGCTTGATCAGACTGAGCACTTATAGTGTTTCAGACTGAGCACAAGCTGAATATAAGCTGAGCGTATGTTTGATCAGCTTAGACTATATCTTAGTAAGATTATCAATGTGTTTGATAAGCTGTGTATGTCACCTAAGATAAAGGTTGAGTATTTAGCTTGATGTGTTTCGAGCTGAGTGACTCAGCTTATAGACTGAGTCAGCTCAACATAGTTGTTAAGTAAGTTCTAGCTAACTCTTATGACTTCTAAGGATGAGTTAGTCATTATACGTGTTAGTACATGTTTATTTTCGGGTTTGTTCTAGAAGAACTCAGCTTGATGAGTTTCAAGCTGAGTAACTCAGTCAGACTAAAGAAGTCAGTTTAAGAGAATTAAAATATGTTTTAAATTCCTTTTATCTCTCTATATCTACGGCAAGTATAAGAAGATTCTAGAATCAAGATTGAAGATTGAAGACTCAAGATAGAAGATTCAAGATTCCGGGTTATCCGTTAGTTTGTTAGCAGATTAGGATGAGTTCTAGTTTGTTAGGATCCGTAGGAATAGGATTATAAATACTTATCATCTGATATGTTAAGAGGTACGACTACAACAACGAGTTACAGAGCCAAACTCAATTCACCTCAACCCATTGATCGTGTGTGTTACGAATCTTGATTCACTATTTGTAAGTTCAACGTGATCAAGAAACTCACAGATTGCCAATTTGTTCGTGTGTTCGAATCTTCACATCTGTTGTGAAGTTGGTAAGTATTCAATATGTGATTAAATCCTGTTTAGAGAGTCATCCTGTATCTATAATCATAAGTTGATTATAGATAGCAAAGTTTGAGAGATTGAGAGATTTGATTTACATTAGGTGTTTACGTATCAAGTATTGCTTACTTGATTGTTCTTGTAATCATCTTCTTATTAATGAAAGCAAAGCATTCGATTGTTTGTGGTTTGATGTGTGTTAACACTTTTTTATTGATTTGTTCAATTTTCCACAGAAAGTGTATTCAACCCCCTTCTACACATTACTTGCTTGTTGATACTCTCACCACAGGCTGCACGATTTCATAACTTGAAATTTCAAGATTCTTAGAAAGTATACAATGTCGACAAGCAACAATTTATCAAACTTTCCTCAAATGTCTCGTAAGGGCTGTCTCATATTCGATGGATCTGATTATCCTATGTGGAAATTCAGAGCCATGATTTTCCTCAAGTCCATTGACAATCGTATGTACGATGTCATCACTAAAGGACCAATCATCCCCAAGACTACTGCTGTTGTCAGTGATACAGTAATTAGTTGATTAATCTTATTATTTATGATTGATGATGTGGATTAATTGTTTTTATGTGATTAATTGTTTTTAATTAAATATGTATATAATGTTAAATAATTTTAATTATATGATGGTGGAATTATGAGGTGTCCATGGTTGGACGCATAAACCCCTAATTGCCACCAACACACACCATTACATGCAAATTAAGAAAAATCGAATTAGTGTGTGTGTGTGTGTGTATGCTCTCGACCGAAGAACACAAAGGAAGGATTCATCTTCATTGCTAGTTTAAAATTGGAATATGATTCTTCTATATTGATTTAGAAGGTTAGATTACTGATTTAAAATTGTTAATTGTTAATTTTTTTCGGTTTTTAAGTATTAATATGAATTCTGCATGATTCTTGGATTTTATGAACTTTGAATGATGCATGTTACTAATTGATGAACAAATATGTTCTTTATATGCTTTAGATGGTTTCTGGAAACATAGATTACGTTGCATGTTTAATTACAGTATAAAATTGAAGTTAGAATCGAAATTATGCAAGAACACATGATTTGTTCGGAACTGAGTTGAATCAATCGGAATTGGTGTGTTCCGAACAGATTTAATCGGAAACGGGGTTGAATCCAAATAAACTGTTGAATTTATGGTTGAAATCCGAACACTAATATCCGGAACTGGATAGATCCGAACAAACACTTGTTGCCTTAAACACTTGGAGATCCGAATAAATTGATCGGAATTGACACAATCCGAATAGAATGATCGGATCTTGTAGAATCCGAATAAGAATGTGACTAAAATTTCCTTAACACTTTATTCGGAATTGGATTGTGTTTGTAACTGATGATTGTTCGGAAATGAATATGTGATTTTACTCGGAAGTCCTTTGATCGGATTTGGCTTCTACTCGGACTGAACCTTATTCGGAATTAGCCTTTGCACGAATTAAATTGCATTTGGAAATGGACTTTGTTCGGAAATGGACCTATTCGGGATTGACCTTGCTTATTCGGAATCGCGAAGTTATCCAGAATTATGATAATTCCGCATGACCTATTCGGATTTTGGGAAACTTATGATTTATTTAACAAATCCATAATAATATGTATTGAATTTATATATATATATATATATATATATATATATATATATATATATATATATATATATATATCTGTGATATGAGCATATACATGTGATGTATGAATAATTATATTATTTATTATGAATCAGTATTATGAATTAAATACTGACTTGTGTTCACTTAATCTCAGGAACTGAGAAGACTCAGTGAGTTAGTCGACTGAGTGTGCTACAGCCGCGTTGACTGTGGTGAGTGGATTTATATCTTCGGATATACAGGATATGATATCCTAATTGTAACTATGTTCTTGTTTGAACTATATACATGTTGTTTTGGAGATCAGCATCGCGGGGCTTTGGCTGGGCCTGTTGCTTGGGGATTTACAGTATTAGATCTTGACATGCATTTGTTGTATTCAAGGGTGCTAGTACTATTGTCTGTGTTAGCAGGGCTATCGGTAAACCTTGGTTTTGGCCAACAATCTAGTGGGCTATCCCAGTATATGTTTAAATATTTGTTCCCTCACTTAGCTTAGTGCTAATTCCCCACTAGATTGTTTTGCAGATCCTTCGTGGTGAGTTTCTGGTTGACGAATACTGGGAATATAGACAGACCACTACTCTGATGTCAAAGATTTTGATTAGAGCCTGTTTTATTTATAACACCGTAGTGGCATTTTTGTAAAATGACAAATAATCAAAGTTGTAATTATCTTATGCTTTTAATCTAATTATATGTAATTAGCTTCCACACTCAGCCAGGGGCTTTGCCCCTTGGACCCCGCTATCAGGGGCGCTGCCCCCGAACCCACGTCGTCGTTGTTGTGACTGAATTATCTTGTCACCTTGATTCCTAAGTCAAGCGTTTGGATTTTTTTGGCTGAGTCAGAAGTTCTCAAAGTTCAGTTATCATTCTGATGTTTCTAGCTTCGGGTCAATGTTGGGTCATTGTTACCATATATTGATTGTCTAGTACCCTTATGTCTAGTCATCCTGCTCTTTCTTAACTGTTTTTTTGGGTCTTCTTTCTTAGTTTCACCAATTTTTGGTCTCAAAACCAGATTTTGGCCATCCATTCCTTGTATCTTTTGAATCTTGGTTATCCTTTATCAGTCATATTTGAAAACCCAGATCTCATTGTTGGTGAAATTATTTGAAGAATTGACCAACATCAAATTACTTCAGGTTTTTGAGAGGATTTTGAATTACATGCGCGCTTGCTCACGTGCATATCAATCTGACTCTCTGATTATTATATTAAAGTCAATCGTTTGGTGCTCTTGAATAAGGATGAATCCGACTCACTGATTATTATATCAAAGTCACCTACCCTCTTATGTGTTCCCAAGTTCATTTGCACCCGTATGTATTTCAAAATCTTTGTTTGTCTTGCGGTGATCTGGTGAAGGTTGATTACAAGGTATTGGGAGACTTACTTGCCAACATTATTCTCCAATATCAGATTATATCCAACACAGAGCTATAAATCTTCAAGAGTTCAGATCAAATCATTACCACTTCTCAACGATCAAGAGTGGTTCAAGTATCTATTCAAGTCACGGAATTTCTGAAGATTATTTTGACTTGAAGTGTAGGATTTTCCCCACCCCTCTTCCATGTTTTTGCAACTGAATCTCATGGTGATGTCTTTTATGCATGATGCTCATAAAGTGTTATAATCATCATGAGGGGGAGATAAAAAAGTGAAGAAATTTTACATTGTTGATTCAGTTGTTGATGGGAGTAAAAGAATATATTTAAAAAATTATTGTGTCTATTCAAAGGGGAGAGAGAAAAAGAAACATCAGTTTATATCATGTCTAGGGGAGTAAAGATCTATCATATGAAGACATGGAAACAATCTGAGCTACATTGTAGCGGGAGACAAAAAGAAGATTCTTCTCAACACATCAAAAGTGTTTATGCTTCCGCTGTCAAAAGCTCAAGATAAAGCATTGTTTCAGACTGAGGTATTTGGTGGGACGCTACATCCAAAACTACTTATATAATCTAAGGAAAACTTAGGTTATTGGCGTGTACACTCCTATTTCAATACAAAGGGGGAGAATGTAAAGTATAATATTGTATAGAAATAGGAGTTTAATTATAAAATACCCATAGGGTATATATAGGGATATGACCTATTGTAATAGGTAAGGTTTTGGGCATAATGATATTATGAACTAGGTCTTTTTATGGTGTAAACCATATCCTCTCTTGTTCAACATGAAAACCTTCAATCTATCCTACATTATAATTGATCCACTTGTTATATGGGACTAACACTAATGACTAAACGACAGCATGAATTAACTATCGATTCGCGTGGTTTGAAGGTTTACCATACACGCGTTTGGGTACCAAAGTTTGGTAATTTGAGAGTGTTAATTTTGAATGATGCTCACAAGTCCAGAATGTCAATACATCCGGGTAGTACAAAAATGTACCATGATTTAAAGACTCGTTATTGGTGGTCGACGATGAAAATGGATATTGCTCGTTTCGTAGAAACATGCCATATATGTGCTCAAGTCAAAGCAGAACATCAGAAACCGTACAGATCCTTGAAACAGTTAGAAATACCTGAGTGGAAGTGGGATCATATTACGATGGATTTTGTAACTAAACTTCCACGAACTCAGAGAGGGCACGATATGATTTGGGTTATAGTCGACAGATTAACCAAGAGTGCTCATTTTCTTGCTGCAGCCGAGACCGCATCGTTGAGTAAGTTAGCGCAGTTATATATTGATGAAATAATGTCAAGACATGGAGTTCCACTATCTATTGTCTCTGACCGAGATTCAAGATTTGTGTATAACTTTTGGAACAGACTACAACAGGAATTGGGGTCCAAGGTGAATTTGACTACAGCCTATCATCCGCAGACAGATGGACAGTCAGAGAGAACCATTCAGACTTTAGAAGATATGCTTCGGGCATGTGTGTTAGAGTTTGGGGGTTCGTGGGATTCGCATTTGCCATTGGTTGAGTTTGCCTACAACAATTCTTATCACTCCAGCATTGGTATGCCACCGTATGAAATGTTATATGGGCGTCCTTGTAGAACTCCGACTTGTTGGTTAGAGGCTGGAGAAAAGCAATTTGCAAGGCCTGATATAATACAGATGACAGCTGATAAGGTAGCAATTGCCCGAGAAAAGTTGAAAGCTGCAAGAGATCTACAGAAAATGTACGCTGATCCGTGTCATCGACTAGTATCGTTTGTTGAGGGAGAGAAAGTTTATCTGAAGGTATCTCCGTAGAAGGGCATCATACGCTTTGGTAAACGTGGGAAGTTGGCTCCCCGTTACATTAATCCCTTCAGAACCAGACGGGTTGTTAATGACCAGACTGTTGCTTTCGATCTTCCTGATAAGTTGGCGGGTATTCATGACACTTTCAACGTATGTTATCTGAGAAAGTGCAATGTAGAGAATCAGACTCAGATTCTTCCAATACAGGATCTTCGGGTGGATACTAATCAAAGGCTTATCGAGGAACCAGTTGAACTACTTGATCATAAAGTGACGAAGCTAAGAAAGAAACAGATACCAATGGTTTTGGTTAAGTGGAAGCATAGCTTGGGTTCTGACTTGACAATGAAGCTGATATGAGGAGTCGATTTCCTTTCTTGTTCGAGCGCGAAGAGATTCCGAGGACGGAATCTTCTTAAGGGGGGTAGATTTGTAACACCCTCTTAATCGGCCTAGTATTATTACGGTAATTAGTTGATTAATCTTATTATTTATGATTGATGATGTGGATTAATTGTTTTTATGTGATTACTTTTTTTAAATTAAATATGTATATAATGTTAATTAATTTTAATTATATGATGGTGGAATTATGAGGTGTCCATGGTTGGACACATAAACCCCTAATTGCCACCAACGTACACCATTACATGCAAATTAAGAAAAATCGAATTAGTGTGTGTGTGTGTGTATGCTCTCAGCCGAAGAACACAAAGGAAGGATTCATCTTCATTGCTAGTTTAAAATTGGAATTTGATTCTTCTATATTGATTTAGAAGGTTAGATTACTGATTTAAAATTGTTAATTGTTAATTTTATTCGATTTTTAAGTATTAATATGAATTCCGCATGATTCTTGGATTTTATGAACTTTGAATGATGCATGTTACTAACTGAAGAACAAATATGTTATTTATATGCTTTAGATGGTTTCTGGAAACATAGATTACATTTCATGTTCAATTACAATATAAAATTGAAGTTAGAATCGAAATTATGCAAGAACACATGATTTGTTCGGAACTGAGTATGAATCAATCGGAATTGGTGAGTTCCGAACAGATTTAATCGGAAATGGAGTTGAATCCGAATAAACTATTGAATTTATGGTTGAAATCCGAACAATATTATCCGGAACTGGATAGATCCGAACAAAGACTTGTTGCCTTAAACACTTGGAGATCCGAATGAATTGATCGGAATTGACACAATCCGAATAGAATGATCGGATCTTGTAGAATCGGAATAAGACTGTGACTAAAATTTCCTTAACACTTTATTCGGAATTGGATTGTGTTCAGAACTGATGATTGTTCGGAAATGAATATGTGCCTTTACGCGGAAGTCCTTTGATCGGATTTGGCTTCTACTCGGAACTAGACTTTATTCGGAATTGAACCTTATTCGGAATTAGCCTTTCCTCGGATTTAAATTGCATTCGGAAATGGTCTTTGTTCGGAAATGGTCCTATTCGGGATTGACCTTGCTTATTCGGAATCGTGAAGTTATCCGGAATGAAGATAATTCCGCATGACCTATTCGGATTTTGGGAAACTTATGATTTCTTTAACAAATCCATAATAATATGTATTGAATTTATATATATATATATATATATATATATATATATATATATATATATATATATATATATATATATATATATATATATATATATATATATATATATATATATATATATATATATATATATATATATATATATATATGTGATATGAGCATATACATGTGAAGTATGAATAATTATATTATTTATTATGAATCAATATTATGAATTAAATACTGACTTGTGTTCACTTAATCTCAGGAACTGAGAAGACTCAGTGAGTTAGTCGACTGAGTGTGCTACAGCCTCGCTGACTGTGGTGAGTGAATTTATATCTTCTGATATACATGATATGATATCCTAATTGTAACTATGCTCTTGTTTGAACTGTATACATGTTGTTTTGGAGATCAGCATCGCGGGGCTTCGGCTGGGCATGTTGCTTGGGGATTTACAGTATTAGATCTTGACATGCATTTGTTGTATTCAAGGGTGCTAGTACTATTGTCCGTGTTAGGAGGGCTATCGGTAAACCTTGGTTTTGGCCAAACTTGGTTGTAGGTGGTTGCAACACCGCCGGTTCTCCTTGGATTTTGAGCCATGTGTTTGGGCATGTTTGCCTTGTATATGTTTAGATATTTGTTCCCTCAATTAGCTTTGTGCTAATTCCCCACTAGATTATTTTGTAGATCCTTCGTTGTGAGTTTCTGGTTGACGAATACTGGGAATATGGACAGACCACTACTCTGATGTCAAAGATTTTGATTAGAGCCTGTATTGTTTATAACACTATAGTGGCATTTTTGTAAAATGACAAACATTCAAAGTTGTAATTATCTTCTGCTTTTAATCTAATTATATGCAATAAGCTTCCACATGCAGTTTTATGTTAATTAAAAAGTATATTGTTACATACGTCTACTGACAAAACTGAAAAGGAAGTAAAGAAGCCTGTCGCATCCTGAACTGAAGAAGATTGAAAACTCTATTCTCTGGATGACAAGGAAAAGAGTGTTTTGGCTAATGCCCTGACTAATGACGGGGTGTCAATCTGCATAAGAGATCTAGGATACTCTGAGTATTATATATGAGGGCACAGATTTGGTCAAGTAGCAGAAGAAGAATCATCTAAACAGATCATATGAAAACTTCTTCTCTAAGAAGAATGAAACTCTGGCTGATGTGTTTACCAGGTTTCACTGCTTGATTAATAACTATTAGATTATGTGCAGAGATAGATAACATGTATCATCGTGTCCAATACTATGTGACACTAAAGGATCACACCGCTGCCACCCAATTAGAACCTTTTGGATTATAACCTTTTTTGTGTGAAAAAGAAATAATTAATTAGTTTAATTAATTATCGAGAAAGAGAAAAATAATAATAGTTAATTATTATTTAAAAGAGAGATGTTAATATTTAGTTTAAATATTAATAGGACCAGTTAATTAATAGTTATTAATTAACTAGAAAGGTCAAGGGGTATTTTGTGTAATTGGTTAATAGTTTAATTAAAGCTGGGCTTTATATAAACGGGCTTGGCCTAATAAGGGTTTATTATATATAAACCTAATTAAGCCTAATTAATCACATAAGTCAAATTACAAGCAAAAAGAAAAAACCCTAGCTCTCTTTCTCTAACTCTCGGCCGACCCTCTCTCTCTCTCTCTTCGAGGTCGACGGCGGCGCAAAGCCGCAAGGTGGTGGTCGATGGCGGCGCAAGGCCGCAAGGGTTGTGGTCGAAGGCGGCGCAAGGGTTCACACACACGGGTCACGGATTGATCCGAGGTTTAATCCTTAGGCGGTCTAGCTGCCAGTTTGAGGCGGTGCAGTAGCGGTGGATAGGCTGCAGCAGTCTAGAGGTCAAAGAAAAGTTTTTAATTCCTAAAGGTATAACTTTCTAACCCTCTTCTCTTTTTAGTTCCTGTATGAGTTAGATGAGATCAATGGAGGGGGTTTTGATTTCCGCTGTGCATGTTTGATAATATGTTTTTATACCCTACAAAACCCTTCAGTGGTATCAGAGCCACTTCTAACCTCATAGGGAACTAGGTAAGGTTCTTTTTATCATGATGAATAGTTTTTTTCTTTTATCAAGTTTTAACTTTTTCTTTTCGTTTATCCAAGTATTTTAAAAATCAAGTTTAGATTTTTAAATGGAAAACAAGAATTAGTTATGATAAAATGATAAGGTTTAAGGTTTAAATTTTAAATATTATATTATTTTTTTATTGTTGTTTGCGTAGAGGGTGGTGGCCGGCGGCGGTTTCACCACCGTGGCCGGCGGCGGCATTGACCAGCCAGTCGCAGCCACCAGGTTGGTCGGCGGCGAAGGTGGTCGGCGGCCCAGGTCCAAACCGGCGGCGTAGGGGCGGCCCAGCCGAGGCCTGCTGCCTGCGGCCCATGTGGTTTCGGCCCAGTTTGTGGTCGGCCCACGGTCTCACGTTTTGGCCCAGTTTTGAGGTCAAAAAGTGTATTTTAGTTTTTTTTAGGTTTAGGGTAACACCTAACAGGATTAAAACTAAAAAAAAAATATTGTAAGTTTTATTTTATAAAACTTATATATATAAAATGTTAATTTTAATCAAGTATTGGTTAGAATTAATTGTTTTAGTTACTCTATACGCGTAAACAATAATTAAATAATTTTTTATTATTTTAAACCAAATGTTTTTTAACAGTTTGTTAAAAGTCAAAGTTAATTCGTCGGGATATGATAATTAAGAACCAGTTTTGTATGTATTAGTTTAAATACATGTTTGGGATGTCATAGCCGAGCCCTCTTTTTAGACCTTGTGGATTGTTTACTTTTCTGCACTTGTGGTTGTGATTGGTTTTATTATTCTATGATGTGGGGAGGCCTGCGTACCACTTACAACCCCTATTCTTTTTTGTAAAAGTACTAGAATTAGCGGGCCTGCGTGCCTTTGATTATTTTGTAATTTTTATATTTTCTAGTTCTTTTTAGTTTTTTAGACTTTAAAATAGAATAGATTATTAGAATAAATATGAAGCTGATAGAAAGAAGCAAGGAGCAAGGAGCAAAGAGAAGGATTGGATGCTGGAGCCAGTGGGAGCTTCAGAACGCCATGCCATGTGTGTTGTTTTCCACTTAGGTTTTGACCGTCGTGTTTTTCGTGTGGCTCACGAAACCGACATTAGAAAAGGGCAAGGCTAAGGCATAGTTGTTTGTGGTTGTTTTATTTCTTTACATATTATATATGCGTGGTTGTGATTAACACGATGAAATAAAACAAGGGTTTTAATAATAGTTAATTATTGAAACAGATGTTTAAAAAGAAAACTGGCATTAAAGTTTTTTTCGTTAAAAAACTTGGAAAATCCTTTTTAGAAAAATCTTAGATCAGTGTGCTACCCACCTAATGGTACACCTCGACTGTTAAACGGTACTCGGGTGTCGGAAGTGCCCAAACCTTGGGCATCCGGGTTCAAACCATTGCGGGAGAGGGCATGAAAGATTCTGCGATAATCGGGAGTCCCGGCCAGAATTCATGCTGTCTTAGGTGGTGCGATCTATTTTGGTGATAATCGGGAGTCCCGGCCCAAAATGCACTAGAGGGACTAAACATGCACGGTTCCTATAACCGATGTCTCGCGGATCTAGGAGTTGTGTCCAGTTAGGATACGATTGGTATAGTTCTTACCTACCAGAAATAACATTGTCCCGGTGGGAAGTGCCCAAACCTTGCATCGGGAAATGTGAAATATGGATCCTAGTCTAATAATTTTTGTTAAAAGGTAATAATTATTAGAAGATATAATCAATACTGAATCGGTTTTATCTTTTTCTTTTTCTGTAGATGTCTATTATATCTGTTATTCCGTTTTATTCACCAAGAGAGTCTCTAAGTCTCATCACTAGCAAGTGGAAGCTTTCAGGTCCAAACTTTGCTGTTTGGAAGATGCATCTGAAAAATGTCTTGGATGCACAGGGAAAGCTTCACATCATTGAGACATTGCCTCCAGAACGACCAGGAGTAGATGCCCAGGATAGTGAGTATGACACTTACTATCAGTATCTGGATGACGAGTCTGACGTCATGTCGATTCTCATTCTCACACCATCATCCGAGTTTACGGATGATCTCCGTAAGAAGTCGTCTTATGAGGTTGTTCAAGGATTGGAGCAGAAGTTCAAGTTTAGTGAACGGATATGTCGTATGCTACTGATGAGGGAAATCCTTTCAGCCAAGATGAAAGAAAGTCAGCCTATTAGCGATCATCTCATTAATATGAGAAGGCTCTTGGATTGCTATGAGAGCTTGGGGACAAAATCAAAACCACATGAGCTAGTTATGCTCTTGTTCGGTTCCTTGTCGGACTACTACCAGAAAAGAGTAATGTATGTCCTCGGTGATTTTGAGATGACTGTCGCAGGGTTGCACGAAATCCTCATGTGCATTAGCGACGAGTTGAACCCGAAGCAGCTAGGGTCACAAGTTGTGGACCCTATGCAAGAGGATGACTGGCAGGAAGAACTCGGAGAAATTTGTTGCCCAGACTGTGGTAGCAAGGATTCATGCGAGCACTCACTCGACATAGATCAGCTGGACATTGGTTCGCCCAATGACTCAGGTATCTTTATGATAGATTGTCTTATTACTTCTTATGAATCATGGGTATTGGATACCGGATGTGGTCATCACATATGCAATCATTTGCAGGGATTCAAGAGAAGTAAGAAGCTGAGACAAGAAGATATGGACCTGCGGGTAGGCGAAGGCTCCATGGTTGGTGCTGAAGCTGTAGGGACATATTGTCTTAGTTTTCCCTCGGGTATGGTCTTAGAACTAGAACCTTGTTATTATGTTCCAAGACTTATTAAAAATGTTATCTCGTTTGATTTGCTTATAGACTGTGGATTTGCTTATGTCAAATGAAAAGTCTTTTTCTTGTTTCAAAAACAATGTTTTCTATTTTAAAGCTACTCCAGAAAATGGTCTATATACGCTAAATCTAGATAACAATGACATCTATCATATAAGTAAGAGATCCAAGAGTAACTTGAATCAAGCTTACCTCTGGCATTGTCGTTTAGGACACATAAACGAGAAACGCATAGAGAAGCTCCGAGATGACTGAATTCTAGAACCATTTGACTTGGAGTCATATGATGTTTGCGAATCTTGTTTGTCTGGTAAAATGACAAAGCAGCCTTTCAACAGTGAGAATGAAAGGGCCAGCGAGCTATTAGGGATTATACACACAGATGTGTGCGGACCCTTTACTCCAGAAGCCAGAGGAGGATACCGGTATTTCATAACCTTTACTGATGACTTCAGTAGGTTCGGTTATGTGTACCTCATGAGACTTAAATCTGAAAGTTTTGACAAGTTCAAACAATTTCAGAATGAGGTACAAAACCAGCTGGACAAGAAGATAAAGTCGCTTCGGTAGGATCGAGGTGGCGAGTATCTGAGTCAGGAATTCGACGATCATTTGAAGGAATGTGGGATTGTTTCACAACTCACACCTCCGTATACACCTCAGATGAATGGTGTGTCAGAAAGGAGGAATCGTACTCTGCTTGACATGGTACGATCAATGATGAGTCGAAGTTCGCTGCCATTGTCGTTTTGGGGACATGCACTCGAGACAGCGGCGTTCATGCTGAACCGGGTTCCTACCAAATCGGTTGAAAAGACACCGTTCGAAATATAGACGGGGAAAAAGCCCAAAATTTCTTTTCTCAAGGTTTGGGGATGTGAGGTGTATGTTAAGAGAACATTCACGGATAAACTCAATCCCAAATCAGATAAGTGTATCTTCGTGGGCTATCCCAAGGAAACCATGGGATACTATTTCTACAACCCAGTTGAGAACAAAGTCTTTGTTGATCGTAAAGGGGTGTTCGTGGAAGAGAAGTTTCTAAACTCAGAAACTCCAAGAAAAGAAATAGAGCTTCAAGAAATTGAAGAGGAGGAGATTACACCACCACTGATAGTTGAACCTGTAGTTCAACAAAGAATTGTTGAACCTCAACCCGAGTCTGTGGTTGAGGAAGAGGTGCAAACACAAGACCTTCGCAGGTCTAGTAGGCCTCGTATTGAGCCAGATAGGTATATGGGATTCCTAGTTGCTCAAGACGAAGGGGATCTCTTAGAACCCACTACCTACCAAGACGCTAACTCAGGTTTAGAATTTGAGAAATGGCTAGAAGCCATGAAGGCAGAGATGCAATCCATGTATGACAACCAAGTTTGGGAGTTAGTGGATTTGCCTCAACACAGTAAAGCTGTTGGGTGCAAATGGGTTTTCAAGAAGAAGACAGACATGGATGGAAAGGTGCATACTTTTAAAGCGAGGCTAGTGGAAAAAGGTTTCACGCAGACTCATGGCGTTGACTATGATGAAACTTTTTCCCCAGTTGCAATGCTTAAAACTATTAGGATTCTAATGGCCATATCAACATATTTTAACTATGAGATATGGCAGATGGATGTCAAAACCGCTTTCCTTAACAGGAAACTGACAGAGGATGTATATATGATACAACCGGATGGTTTTGCAGATCCAAAGAACCCTAATAAAGTATGCAAGTTGCTTAAATCCATTTATGGACTAAAGCAAGCATCTAGGAGCTGGAACTTACACTTTGATGAGCGCATCAAAGAGTTTGGTTTTACCAAAAGTGAGTTCGAGTCGTGTGTTTACACTAAATTCAGTGGGAGCGCGGTAACCTTCCTAGTCTTGTATGTAGACGACATACTGTTAATAGGAAACAATATACCAGTATTACAAGGAGTAAAATCCTGGTTAGGTAAATGTTTCCAGATGAAAGACTTGGGAGAAGCTGCTTATATACTGGGTATAAAGATCTATAGGAATAGATCTAAGCGGCTTATCAGACTTATTCAAAGTACTTATATTGACAAAGTCGTGAAAAGATTCAAGATGGATGGATCCAAGAAAGGATTTATTCCTATGCAATCTGGCGCGATTTTGAGCAAGGCTCAGTGTCATGTGTCTAGTCAAGATCAGAACAAGATGAAATTGATACCATATGCCTCGGCAGTTGGTTCAATTATGTATGCCATGCTATGTACTAGACCCGATGTTTCCTATTCTATCAGTGTCACGAGTAGATATCAGCAAAATCCTGGTGAAACTCATTGGGTGGCCGTCAAGAATATTCTCAAGTATCTAAGAAGGACGAAAGACATATTCCTAGTGTATGGAGGTTCGATGGATGAGCTCAGTGTAACTGGTTACACTGATGCTAGTTTCCAGACCGACAGAGATGACTTTAGGTCGCAGTCAGGATTTGTCTTTACCCTAAACGGAGGAGCCATATCTTGGAAGAGTCAGAAGCAAGATACAATAGCAGATTCTACTACAGAGGCAGAGTATATTGCGGCAAGTGATGCGGCAAAGGAAGCTGTCTGGCTGAAGAATTTTATCTCGGATCTTAGAGTTGTTGCCAGTATCTCTAGACCGATTGATATATTCTGTGACAACTCAAGGGCTGTAGCGCAAGCTAAAGAGCCTAGAGATCATCAGCGGACTAGGCACATACTCAGGAAATATCACCTCATCCGAGAGATCATTGGAAGAGATGATATTAGACTGCAAAAGATACCGACGGACGATAACGTTGCTGACCCGTTGACGAAGCCGCTAGCTAGGGCTAAGCATGAGAGGCATGCGAGTTCTATAGGAATGCAGTACTTGGAACATAGCAGCTAGTTCGTGTTTTTTTATTATTACTATGGATGTAACTTGAAACTTTTTATTATGTATTTACATTTCATGGGATTGAAATAGAAGGTATTTGCATAATGTTTCGTAGTTGTCCATTTTTAGCATGTTTAACCTATCCATGACAAGTCAAGTTATGAATTGTCTAAATGCCCGTAGCTACTTAATGTAGTGGGAGCTACATTAGGGAGGTAACACTATTATGGATATTTGATGATTTATTCGGGTAAGAATAAAAGCACAAGGTTGTGACCAAATATTCATAGATATTTATCAGGGGATAAATATTGGGGTGATCCGCATCGGGCTTACTTCATGGAGCACTAACATAAGTAAACCTGATAGGTTGTCCTTAGACCTGAGATATTTGGTTTGGGGCATGGTAACTTCTGTACTTTAGCATGTTCTAACGTCACGCCGTAACAGGGTGATCATAAGGAGCTTGTCTAGGTACAGCGGAAGCCGTGTGCTCAAATTGCAAATAGTCAAGATGGGATTTGCACCTCTTTTTAAGAGAGATATTTTCTGAGCTCCTCGACGATTAAGACTACTGAAAATGCGTGGCCGCGCTCGGTTAGAATGATAGTTATTCATTCGGGAAAACCGTAACTGCACAGTGTCGAAATCAGAGTCGAGAAAATCTAAGTATTAGATGAGATCCCTGCTCCATGTCAAATACTCACATTACGAAATATCGCGATGCAAAAGGAAAAGCCTAGATAATCCAAGGTATAGATTATATCTCTAGATATAAGAGTTCTCATAGTCTGGTTAACCTAAGTGTCTGGCTAGGGACCTCCTTAGGCCAACGATGTACAATGAGTGTTACTTATCTTGCACAAGTGGGAGTCTGTTAGATTATGTGCAAAGATAGATAACATGTATCATCGTGTCCAATACTATGTGAGACTAAAGGATCGCACCGCTGCACACCCAATTAGAACCTTTTTTGTGTGAAAAAGAAATAATTAATTATCGAGAAAGAGAAAAATAATAATAGTTAATTATTATTTAAAAGAGAGATGTTAATATTTAGTTTAAATATTAACAGGACCAGTTAATTAATAGTTATTAATTAACTAGAAAGGTCAAGGGGTATTTTGTGTAATTGGTTAATAGTTTAATTAAAGCTAGGCTTTAATTAAACGGGCTTGGCCTAATAAGGGTTTATTATATATAAACCTAATTAAGCCTAATTAATCACATAACTCAAATTACAAGCAAAAAGAAAAAACCCACCTAGCTCTCTTTCTCTAACTCTCGGCCTACCCTCTCTCTCTCTCTCTCTTCGAGGTCGACGGCGGCACAAGGCCGCAGGGTGGTGGTCGACGGCGGCGCAAGGCCGCAAGGGCTGTGGTCGACGGCGGCGCAAGGGTTCACACACACACGGGTCACGGATTGATCCGAGGCTTAATCCTTAGGCGGTCTAGCAGCCAGTTCGAGGCGGTGCAGTAGCGGTGGATAGCCTGCAGCAGTCTAGAGGTCAAAGAAAAGTTTTTGATTCCTAAAGGTATAACTTTGTAACCCTCTTCTCTTTTTAGTTCCTGTATGAGTTAGATGAGATCACTGGAGGGGGTTTTGATTTCCGCTGTGCATGTTTGATAATATGTTTTTATACTCTACAAAACCCTTCAATAACCTGCTTGGTGTAGGCATTAAAAAGAATGAAGCTGACCTAGTGCTGAAATTTCTGGATGTGTTACCAGAAAAGTTCAGTGAAGTAACTACAACACTAAAGGCTTGAGGAACATTACACATGTATAACCTACAGTCCATATATGGGTTCTTGCTCAATCATGAACAGATCACAGAGCACAAGAGAACTTCTCAACAACAACTAAAGGATTCTTTTGATAAAACTGATGTTGCATTAGTTGCACAGAAAAAGAAGAAAAGTTCAAATCCTTAGTTGTTGAATCTGAGACTAAGTCCGACTCTTAAGCTGACCATTCAGACTCAGACACAAGTGATGCTGATGATGTTCAGACTATCACTGAGCAAATGGCCATGCTAGCCAGACGTTTGAGAAGAGCTCAAAGGGGAAGAGGAAGATCTGTCAGGGCAAAGGAAAGAGTTCTTTTGATCCCAAGAAAGCTGTATGCTTCAACTGTCAGAGTAAAGGACACATTGGTGCTGAGTGCAGATCAAAGAAGGATGAATCAGCTTCAGTAGCTGATAGGAATGCTTACAGAGCTGATAAGTATAACAAGAAATATATTCAGCTCAAGAAAGGAAAGCCTGAAGACAAGCCCAATGCAAAAGGACTCTATGCTGAAACTTGCGATACAGAATCATCTACCTTAGATGATGATGATAAATGTCTGATGGCTCGAGAAGATGAAGAGTTTGAAATAGATGAAGTTGATTATGGTTTGTCTAAATCAACTTTTGAAGCTGACATGAATGAAGCTGAGGAAAACAGCAAACCTGGTGATTGGGATCCTTCCTCTATGTATAATGTTAGTAATTTCAACTCTTACATCAATGAAGAAAAAGGTCTTGCATTCGATTATATGTTAAATGATTTCAAGACCAGCCTTAAGACTCAAAATGACCTCAACGCTGAGATAGCTAAACTGAAAAATGAGATTAAGGAAAATCAATCTCCATTGATGTTTGTAAGAAGGCACAATGTGATCTTGAATGTCAAAGACAATTTAATAAACTTCTAAGTGAAGATCTTCAGGAAGCCAAAGATAAAGCTGACCAACTTCAAAAAGTCACTGAATCATGGTGTAAGTCACCTAGGCTTGCTGAAAAGTGCATCAACCAAGAAATTCCTAAACAGGTACAAACTGTACTTGGAGGTGACTATCAATCCGCAGCTTATGCAGCTGATGATGATGAGATAGCAAGTATAGATTCTGCGGAAGATAGACAACTGATTGAGTCTCAGAAGTCAGCCTCAGAAAAGAAACATGGTCAAAACCTTAAATACAATATGTTTGTAAAGGAAAAAGATCATGGGAATGAGTGTTCAACATCTAAACAACACTGTAAGTCTGTGCTGGACAGATTAGGCACTCAGCCTATTCAAAGAACTTCTGTTATAAAAAGGCTTAATCCAAATCCTTTCAAAAGACTACACTCTCTATCTGGCTCAGAGAGAAGTTACCAGAATAGGAAGACCACTGTAAGTCAGAGGTTACATCACAACAATGGTATGTCCAAAGTTGTTGATATTAGGAAGTCGAAAGAGCTCAACAGTGGTAAGTCCAAGACTGTTGAAACTGGTAAGTCCAGAAAACTTGACAATGGTAAGTCCAAAGTCATCGAAAAGAAGTTTGTTGGTCAAGCTTCTAATCAAAAGGATAATAAACCAAGATCTAACAAAGGTAAGTCCAAAGTCAATGAAGATCAGGTGAATCAACTTGCTAAGAAAGTTGAGAAGTTATCTACCACCAATAATCCTAAAGCTGAGGATAAGTTCCCCAAAGGATTATCTAATGATCTATCTTCTGTAGTCATTGGTAGAAGAAGATGCTACAAGTGCAGAGGTAGAGGACATGAGGCTAAGGACTGTGAAAGTGAAATCGTAAAGCCTGAAAAGGAACAAGCTGATCAGCCTACACAGGACAAAGCACCTGCTCAAGCTAACCAGTCAGTTCCACAAGATGAAGCTGCTAAGTGCTCATCATCTGAACCCACTATGAAGTGGGTTCCCAAACAAAACTAATGTGTTTAGTTTTCTTATCATGTGCAGGGTTCAATTAAATATTACTTAGATAGTGGATGTTCAAGGCTCATGACTGGGTGGAAAGGACTTCTTAGTGATTTCCAGGAAGAAGAAGGTCCTAAAGTAACATTTGGTGATAACTCCCATGGAAGAACTAAAGTATATGGGAAGATGCATGCTGATAAGGTGACTTTCAAGAAAGTTGCATATGTTAAAGGTCTTAAACACAATCTGATAAGTATCAGCCAATTATATGATGAAGACAATATTGTTACTTTTAGGAATAAAGCAGGGACTATATACAATTCTAAGGGAAATCCTATATTAAAAGCAAAAAGAGAAAGAGATGTGTATCTATTTGATCTTAGTTCTGCTGATCCCTCTACTGAGATGTATAAATCTAGAAAGCCCAATATAGGTTACTTCCAGGTCTTTGGTTCAAGATGCTATGTGCTGAATCAAAGAGATCAGCTCCATAAGTTGGAACCTAAAGCTGATCCTGGAATTTTTGTTGGTTATTCCTCAATCTCTAAGTCTTACAGAGTGTATAACTCAAGGAAAAAGGCAATAGAAGAATCAATTCATGTCTCATTTGATGAAGACAGTTTTGATCAAGCTGATAAAAGATAAGCTGACTTAGTCAGTCTGAGTGAGCTTGAAAAGCCTGAGGGAACCAATATGTCAAATCCCATGTATGTCATGGATGATGATAGTGATGATGATGTGTGTCATCAAAGAAATCATCACAAGCTCCAATGGACTCTCAAGCTGACAAAGATGATGAGTTCGTCAATCCCTTTGGAACTGATGTTACTCAGACTGAAGATCGTAGTGATCAACAGTTTGATGACAATGCTGCAATTGAGACTGAGGATATAAGTTCACCTTAGAACTCTCAATATCACTTAGATCCAGAACCATATTCTCCTACTACAACATTTAAATTCCTCAAAGATCATCTTCAAGATCAAATAATTGGCAATGTTCAAGAAAGAGTAATGACAAGATCGAATGCAACAACAAATTATGCTGCTTACTTTGGATTCCTATCTCAAATGGAACCAAAGAAGACTGAAGAAACCTTAGAGGATGAGGACCGGAATGAAGCTATGCAAGAGGTATTATAATGTTCGAGAGAAACAAAGTCTGGAGTTTTGTCCCAGCCCCCAAAAATCATGCAATTATTGGCACTAAGTGGGTCTATAGAAACAAAATGGACAAGGATGGAGTGATTGTTAGGAACAAAGCAAGGCTGGTAGCACAAGGGTATAAATAAGAAGAAGGAATCGATTATGATGAGACCTTTGCCCCTGTTGCTAGAATTGAAGCCATAAGGTTATTCTCAGCCTATGCAGCATATAAAGACTTCAAAGTCTATCAAATGGATGTGAAGAGTGCTTTCCTAAATGGAAAACTTCAGGAGGAAGTCTATGTGAAACAACCTCCTGGCTTTGTTAGTTCAAAGTTTCCACATCATGTCTATAAGTTAGACAAGACTTTGTATGGTTTTAAACAAGCTCCAAGAGCTTAGTATGATACCCTGTCCAACTATTTACTATCAATGGACTTCACCAGAGGTAGTATAGATAAGACACTCTTTATCAAAAAGAGTAAAGGACAGGTGATTCTTGTATAAATCTATGTGGATGACATCATTTTTGGTTCTACAAATGAATCTCTATGTGAATGGTTTTCCAAAATTATATTAAAAAGGTACAAGATGAGTATGATGGGTGAAATGACATATTTCCTAGGCTTTTAGATTCAACAAAAGACTGATGGAATATTCATTAATCAAAGTAAGTATGTTCTTGATTTGATAAAGAAATATGATTTTGATTCAAGTTCAACCATGAAAACACCCATGTCACCAGCTATCAAGCTGAGTAAAGACTCAGATGGTAAGTCTGTATGTCAGTCTACCTATAGAGTAATGATAGGTTCACTACTCTATTTGACAGCTAGTAGACCTGATATCATGTTTGCTACATGTATTTGTGCAAGATATCAGGCAGATCCTAAGGAGTCACATCTTCAAGCTGTGAAAAGGATCTTTAGGTACCTTAAAGGTACACCAAATCAAGGCCTTTGTTATCCAAAGGACTCTGGATTTGAGTTAGTTGGTTTTTCAGATGCGGACTTTGCTGGGTGCAAGTTAGATAGAAAATCAACAACAGGAGGATGTCAAATGCTTGGAGGGAAGTTAGTAAGCTGGACTAGTAAGAAACATAACTCAGTGGCTACTTCAACTGCTAAAGCTGAGTATGTTGCAGCAGGAAGCTGTTGTACTCAAATCCTGTAGATGAAACATCAGCTTCAAGACTTTGGTATGAATTTTAGAAAAACTCCTATCTTCTGTGATAACCAAAGTGCTATAGCCATCACTTACAATCCAGTCTTCCTCTCAAGAACCAAGCATATTGAAATTAGACATCACTTCATCAGGGATATCGTGTAAAAAGGTAAAGTTGACATCAAATTTATCTCCACTGATGAGCAATTGGCAAATATCTTTACAAAACCACTTGATGAAAAGAGGTTTATGTATCTGTTAAGTGAATTGGGTATGCTCAAACCCTAGCTAAGTGTCTAAAATTTGAGTTTCAGTTTGACAAAGACTAAGTGTCTTAAGCTTAGTGCACAGTTTATAAATAAGTTTTCATAATCTGAATAAATTGTGAAACTGCATAATGAGTTTACACGTTTGGTAAGTCCCAAACATGTTTTAACTGCTATGTGTCATTTAGCCTGAGCTGTGTGCTCTACTCTAGCTGAGTACCAATCTCAAGCTGAGTGCTAAAATCAAACTGAGTTCTTTACTTACGCTGAGTGATAAGTTTACTTAGCTTGGTGTGTCCAAACCATGTTTTAATTACTATGTGTTATTAATTCATGAGTCATTGTGTATTAGAGTCGGTCTCAAATCACGTTTTATACCGATTACGTATTGGTGTAATACAATAGTGTAAATAATATTAAGTCAATAATATTAATTTGTTGGGAAATTGATCTCATCAGTTAAGATTTGATGAGACAAAGTTAAGTTTGTAAGATGTGTTCTAAATATAACTTAAACAGAATTATGGGTGATCAGACTGAGCACTTATAGTATTTCAGACTGAGCATAAGCTGAATAAAAGCTGAGCATATGTTCGATCGGCTTAGACTATATCTTAGTAAGATTATCAATGTGTTTGATAAGCTATGTATGTCACCTAAGTTATATATTGAGTTTTCAGCTTGATGAGTTTCAAGCTCAGTGACTCAGCATATATACTGAGTCAGCTCAACAGAGTTGCTAAATAAGTTCTAGCTAACTCTTATGATTTCCAAAGATGAGTTATTTATTATACATGTTAGTTCATGTTTGTTTTTGGGTTTGTTCTCGAAGAACTCAGCATGATGAGTTTCAAGCTGAGTAACTCAGTTCGACTAAAGATGTCAATTTAAGAAAATGTAAATATGTTTTAACTTCATCTTTTATCTCTCTATATCTACGGCAAGGATAAGAAGATTCCAGAATCAAGATTGAAGATTGAAGACTCAAGATAAGAAGATTCAAGTTTCAAGATTCTGGGTTATCCGATAGTTAGTTAGGAAATTAGGATTAGGTCTAGTTTGTTAGGATCCGTAGGCACATGATTATAAATACTTATCTCCTGATAAGTTTTGAGGTATGACAACTACGACTGCGACTACGAGTTACAGAGCCATAAGTCAGTTTCACCTCAACATTTATCGTATGTGTTTCGAGTCTTGATTCACTGTTTGTCAGTTTCACGTGATCAAGATACTTACAGATTGCCAAGTTATTCGTGTGTTCGAATCTTCACATTTGTTGTGAAGTTGGTAAGTATTCAATCTGTGATTAAATCCTGTTTAGAGAGTCGTCCTGTATCTATAATCATAAGTTGATTATAGATAGCAAAGTTTGAGAGATTGAGAGATTTGATTTACATTAAGTGTTTACATATCAAGTGTTGCTTACTTGATAGAGTCTGTAATCATCTTATTATTAATGAAAAGCAAAGCATTCGATTAATTGTGTGGTTTGATGTGTGTTAACAATTTTTATCGATTTGTTCAATTTTTCGCTGAAAGTGTATTCAACCCCCCTTCTAAACATTACTTGCTTGTTGACCTTCTCACTAAGGGACCAACAACTGGTATCATGTGCAGTGTTCAAGTAAATGGTACTTGGATAGTGGATGTTCAAGGCACATGACTGGGTGGAAAGGACTTCTTAGTGATTTCCAGGAAGATGAAGGTTCTAAAGTAACATTTGGTGACAACTCCCATGGAAGAACTAAAGGCAATGGGAAGATGCATGCTAGCAAGGTGACTTTCCAGAAGGTTTCATATGTCAAGGGTCTTAAACACAATCTGGTCAGTATCAACCAGTTGTATGATGAAGACAATATTGTTACTTTTAGGAAGAAAGCAGGAACTATATGTAATGCTAAGGGTAAGCTTGTATTAATAGCTAAAAGAGAAAGAGATGTGTATCTACTTGATCTTAATTCTGCTGATCCCTATACTGAAACCTTCTTGTATTCCCAATCTGTTCCTAAGCTGAGTTGGTTGTGGCATAAAAGATTATCACATTTAAATTTCAAAAATATAAATATGCTATCCAATAAAGAGTTAGTCTCTGGATTACCAAAGATCACATTTGTCAAGGACAACTTGTGTTCAACTTGTGAACAAGGGAACCACCATAAAGGGTCCTTCAAATTAAAGCAAAATTTTTCGATAACTGACCCACTGCATATGTTGCATATGGATTTGTTTGGACCTATAACTACTCCTAGCCTAAGTGGCAAGAAGTACACACTGGTGATAGTGGATGAGTTCTCACGATTCACCTGGGTAATATTCCTTAAAGCTAAAAATAAAGCTGCCCTGGAGATAATAAGTTTTATCAAACAGGAAGAGTTGCAGAAAGGTAAATCTGTAAAGCAACTCAGAAGTGATCATGTGACTGAGTTCAGAAACTCAACCCTAGAAGGCTTTTGTGACCAAATAGGAATATTACAAAATTTCTCCTCAGTCAGAACTCCTCAACAAAATGGAGTTGCTGAAAGGAGAAATAGAACCTTAATTGAGGCTACTAGAATAATGCTATGTGAGGCAGGATTGAAACTTTATTTTTCGGATGAAGCTGTCAGTACGTCCTGTTAGACCCAAAATAGGTCAATCATTGTCAAAAGACATGGCAAAACAGCATATGAAATGTATAAATCTAGAAAGCCCAATATAGGTTATTTCTATGTCTTTTGTTCAAAATGCTATGTGCTGAATCAAAGAGATCAGCTTCATAAGTTGGAACCTAAAGCTGATCTTGGAATATTTGTTGGTTATTCCTGAATCTCCAAGTCTTACAGAGTGTATAATATACGGAGAAAGGCCATACAAGAGTCAATTCATGTCTCATTTGATGAAGACAGTGTTGATCAAGCTGAGAAAAGACAAGCTGACTTGGTTAGTCTGATTGAGCTTGAAAAGGCTGAGGAAACCAATTTGTCAAATCCTATGTATGTCATGGGAGATGATAGTGATGATGATGTGTTTCCATCAAAGAAATCATCACAAGCTCTAAGGGACTCTCAAGCTGAGAAGGATGATGAGTTCATCAATCCCTTTGGAGCTGAAGTCACTCAGACTGAAGATCTTAGTGATCATCAGTTTGTTGACAATGCTACTATTGAGACTGAGGATGTTAGTTCACCTCAGATTTCTCAATATCACTCAGATCCAGAACCAGATTCTTTAACTACAACATTTAAATTCCTCAAAGATCATCCTCAAGATCAAATCATTGGAAATGTCCAAGAAAGAGTAATGACAAGATTAAAGGCTACAGCAAACTATGCTGCTTACTTTGGTTTCCTATCTCAAATGGAACCAAAGAAGACTGAAGAAGCCTTAGAGGATGAGGATTGTATTGAAGCTATGCAAGAGGAATTAAATGAATTTGAGGGAAACAAGGTCTTGAGCCCCCAAAGATCACACAATTATAGGCACTAAGTGGGTCTATAGAAACAAAATGGACAAGGATTGAGTGATAGTTAGGAACAAAGCAAGGCTGGTAGCTGTTGAGAAGATGATCTCATCAGTTTAGATTTGATGAGACAAAGTTAAGTTTGTAAGATGTGTTCTACATAAAACTTAAACAGAATTATGAAACTTAGTCAGACTGAACACTCACAGTGATTTAGACTGAGTATAAGCTGAGTATAATCTGTAAATATGTTTGATCAGCTTAGATTATATCTTAGTAAGATTATCAATATGTTTTGATAAGCTGTGTGTGTCACCTAAGATTTATTGAGCTTTCAGCTTGATGTGTTTCAAGCTGAGTGACTCAGCGTATATATTGAGTTAGCTCAACAGAGTTTCTAAATAAGTTCTAGCTAACTCTTAGGACTTCTAAGAACGAGTTTATTAATATACGTGTTAGTTCATGTTAGTTTTCGAGTTTGTTCTCGAAGAACTCAGCTTGATGAGTTTCAAGCTGAGTAACTCAGTCCGAGTAAGAAGTCAGCCTAAAGAAAGTTTAAATATGTTTTAAACTTATCTTTTTAACTCTCTATATCCACGGGAAGGATAAGAAGACTTCAGAATCAAGATTGAAGATTGAAGACTCAAGATAAGAAGAATCAAGATTCAAGATTCCGAGTTATCCGGTAGTTAGTTAGCAAATTAGGATTAGTCCAGTTTGTTAGGAACCGTAGGAACAGGATTATAAATACTTATCTCTCTGATAAGTTTAGAGGTACGATTCTGAGATGATTACAACTAAGTGTTGCAGAGCCAAATACCTCACCTCAACCGTATGTGTTACGATTCTTGAATCACTGTTTGTCCGTTCAACGTGATCAAGATATTCACAGATTGCCAATTTGTTCATGTGTTCGAATACTCACATTAGTTGTGAGATTGGTAAGTATTCAATCTGTGATTAAATCCTGTTTAGAGAGTCGTCAGTATCTATAATCATAAGTTGATTATAGATAGCTATGTTTGAAAGATTGAGAGATTTATATTAGGTGTTTACACATCAAGAGTTGCTTACTTGGTAGAATATGTAATCATCTTCTTATTAATGAAAAGCAAAGCATTCGATTGCGGTTTGATTTACTTTGTATAACACTTTATTTTGATTTGTTCAATTTCCGCAGAAAGTGTATTCAACCCCCCTTCTACACATTTGTTGCTTGTTGTTATTCTCACCAAGGGACAAACAACTGGTATCAGAGCAGGCTGAACGATTTCATAAGTTGAAAGTTCAAGATTCTGAGAAAGTTTACAATGTCTACAACCAATAATTCTTTGAACTTTCCACAGATGTCTGCCAAAGGCTGTCCCATATTTGATGGATCTGACTATCCTATGTGGAAGTTCAGAGCCATGTTGTTCCTCAAGTCCATTGAAAATCGTATGTACGATGTCATTACAAAAGGACCTATCATCCCCAAGATACCTGCTACTGTCAGTGATACGTCTCCTAGCAGAACTGAAAAGGATATGAGAAAGCCTGCTGCATCCTGGACTGATGAAGATTGGAAACTATACAATCTGGATGACAAGGCAAAAAGTGTTTTGGCAAATGCCCTGACCGACGAGATCTTTCATACTGTGACTGGGTGTCAGTCTGCAAAAGAGATCTGGGATACTCTGAGTGTTACATATGAGGGCACAGATCTGGTCAACAGCAGAAGAAAAATCATTTAAACAGATCATATGAGAACTTCTTCTCAAAGAAGAATGAAACCCTGGCTGATGTCTTTTCCAGGTTTCATTGCTTGATTAATGACATGCTAAGTGTAGGCATTAAGAAAGAAGAGGCTGAACTCATGCTAAAGTTTCTGGATGTGTTACCAGAAAGGTTAAATAAAGTGACCACAGCACTGAGGGCTGGAGGAACATTGCATTTGTATAACCTACAGTCCATTTATGGGTTCTTGCTAAATCATGAACAGATCACTGAACACAAAAGAACTTCTCAACAACAACTCAAGGAGTCTTTGGATAAAGCTGAAGTTGCATTGGTTGCACAGAAAAAGAAGAAAAGTTCCAAGGCACTAGTTGTTGAATCTGAGACTGAGTCAGAATCCCAAGCTGACCACTCAGACTCAGACTCAGGTGATACTGATGATGTTCAGATAATCAGTGAGTAAATGGCAATGTTAGCCAGACGTTTGAGAAGAGCTCCACGGGGAAGAGGAGGATCTGACAGGGGCAAAGGGAAGAGTTCCTTTGATCCCAAGAATGTTGTGTGCTTCAACTGTCAGAAGAAGGGACATATTGTTGCTGAGTGCAGATTAAAGAAGGGAGAATCAGCATCAGTTGCTGATAAGAATGCTTACAGAGCTGATAAATACAAGAAGAAATATACTCAGCTCAAGAAAGGAAAGCCAGAAGACAAACCCAGTGCAAAAGGATTATATACTGAAACCTAGGATACTGAATCATCTACCTCAGATGATGATGTATGTCTAATGGCTCCAGAAGATGAAGAGTTAGAATTAGATGAGGTTGATTATGGTCAGTCCGAATCAATCTTTGAAGCTGACATGAAGGAAACTGAGGAAAACAGCAAGCTTAGCAATTGGGATCCTGGTTCCATGTACAAGGTCAGTAAATTCTACTCTTACACCGATGAAGAAAAGGGTCTTGCGTTTGATTATTTGCTGAATGATTTCAAGACCAGCCTTAAATCTCAAAATGACCTCAAAGATGAGATCAAGGAAAATCAATCTCTCATTGATGTTGGTAAGAAAGCACAGTGTGATCTTGAATGTCAAAGACACATTAATAAACTTCTAAGTGAAGAACTTCAGGAAGCTAAAGTCAAAGCTGACCAACTTCAAAAGGTCACTGAGTCTTGGTGTAAGTCATCAAAGCTTGCTAAAAAGTGCATAAACTAACAAATTCCTAAACAGGTACAAGCTGAACTTGGAGGTGACTATCAAACAGCAGCTTATGTAGCTGATGAAGAGATAGCAAGTACAGACTCTGAAGAGGATAGACAACTGATTGAGTCTCAGAAGTCAGCCTCAGAGAAAAGACATGATCCAAACTTGAATTACAATATGTTTGTAAAAGCTAAAGATCATGGAAATGAGTGTTCAACATCCAAACAGCATAGTAAGTCTGTGCTGGACAGATTAGGCACTTAGCCTATTCAAAGAACTTCAGTTGTGGAAAGGCTTAACCCAAATCCTTTCAAAAGACAACATTCTCTATCTGGCTCAGAGAGAAGTTACAAGAATAGGAAGACCACTGTAACTCAGAGGTAAAATCACAACAATGGTAAGTGCACAGTTTTAGACCTTGGTAAGTCCAAGGAGATCAACAGTGGTATGTCCAAATATGTTGAAACCGGCAAGTCCAGTAAGCATGACAAATGTAAGTCCAAGGTCATGGAAAAGAAGTTTGTTGGTCAAACTTCTAATCAAAGGGATAACAAACAAAGATCTGACAAAGGTAAGTCCAAGGTCAGTGATCATCAAGTGAATCAACTTGCAAAGAAAGTTAAAAAGTTATCCACCATATATAATCCTAAGACTGAGAGCAAGTTCTCACAAGGATTACTAGACACTCTACCTCCTGTAATCATTGGAAGAAGGAGATGCTACAAGTGCAGAAGTAGAGGTCATGAGGCTAAGGACCATGATGTTGAAATCTCAAGGCCTGAACAAGAACATGATGATTAGTCTACACAGGACTCTGTTGGTGCATAATTGTGAATCCCTAGTTCTTATCAATCAAATACATACATGAAATGTTAATTCAAATGTGTTTTGATTAATTGTTTGCATGTGTATTTATTCTCAGTGATTCTTTGTGATGATCTTAAGCTTACAAGTACTTAATCATGTGTTGATGTGAGTTTGGAAGTTTAAGTCTGTGTGAAAGTTCATCACGTGCGTGAGGTGTTCACTGCGTGCGTGGTGAGTCCACTACGTGCGTAGTGTATCTCAGTGCGCACGTGGTGATTAAGTCGGTTAAAATGAAATTAATTAACATTAAAATATCCAGTACGTGCGTACTGGACTCGCTACGTGCGAAGTGCATTGCATCACGTGCGTAGTGAAATTAATTACACTATAAATACTGATTAACTTCATTTTAGCGATAGGGTTCGCAGGTAATCGATGAATCAACGGGAATCGATAGAAATCAACCGGGAGCCTTACGTAATCGACCATATACGACCTTAAGCCTACTAAATCGCGAACTTAGTGTTCATTACGAATCCAATCGCAGCCTTAAGCATCTCTGTGTGAGTTCTTAGAGTTTGTTCTTTCTTCTATTCTTAGTGTTACTGTGTGCCGGACACCTAAGCAGATCTTAGAATCCTTAGGAGGTTTGGGAAATAGATATTCCGCACTATTTCTCATCCTAGATCAGTCCTAGCGTAAGGGTGTTTTAGTTTAGTTTAGAACCCCGTTCCCCAGCGGTCCTACAAAGTGGTATCAGAGCCTTGTGCTTTGATTGATCACTTTTCCTTTAGGATTTCGTGATCTAGGTGTCGATTAGGCCTGTGTGTTTGTCCTTTTCGTCGTTTTTAACCGGTTAGTAGGTCAAAAATAGGTCGTTTTGCGTTAAAAAGGCCGTGTTTTTACGTTAATCTGTTTGCATTTTACTCGTGCAAAGTGACACCTTGTGCGTGCGTAGTGATCCTTAGTGCGTGCGTAGTGTGTCGTTAATCCTCTAGAATCTTCGGCAAGCTGTGTGTTCATTCCGTGCGTAGTAGGTCCTCAACGCGTGCGTGGTGTGTCCAGTTCGTGCGAGTTGAGTCTGTGTGGTTTACTTTGTCTTTAAAAAACTATTTTAAGTACTCCGTGCATAGTCGATTGACTTCGTGCGTCCTAGGTTCCAATCCGTGCGTGTGATAGTTCCAGTTCGTACGCAGGAGCGTCTTTGTGTCTTCGTGTCAGTTCGCATTGAGTATTACATCACTACGTGCGTTTTGTTTCCTGTCCGTGCGTAGTACTGTGTGCTTCGTGCGTTGTGTTATGTGTTCGTGCGAAGTGACTTCCCACTCCGTGTGTGTTGAATCTGTGTGGTCTATCAAATCCAAATTTCAGTCTGTGTGTTCTCAGCTCTTGATTACTGAAATGGCATCAAAACAGACAACAGTTTTAAATAACTTATTGCTAGACAGTGAAATGGGGAGTGCTAATAAAGTACCTAAACTGTTAACCATGGAAGACTATCCTATGTGGAATCCCAGGTTCGAAATATTCCTCGATGGCCTTGACTGTAGACTTCAGAGAGCAATAAGCACCGATTATATGGTTCCCAAGGGGGAGGGAAATATTGAAACCCCCTATGATGGAATGACTGTTGAACAGAAGAGCAGTCATGATGCAGAGAAGAAGGCCTATGCTCAATTAATCCAGGCGATTCCTAATGAGATCTTCCATCAATTCAGAAGATATAAAACTTCCCACAGCCTGTGGAGAGCACTAGAGAAGAGAAATGAGGGAAATGCCGCCCTCAAGGAATTGAAAGCAAGTCAATTGAGAAAGGAATTAGATCATTTCATGGCTACTAGAGATGAAAAAATTCCTTCTCTCATTACAAGATATAATCATCTTCTTAGTGAACTGGACAGTCTGGGTGTTACTGTTCCAGAGAAGCAGCAGGTGGAAATTTTGGCAAAAGCCTTGCCCAAGAGCTGGCGGCCATATATTATGATATTGAAGAACAGTGGTGGTTTTGACGGGATGGATCTAAATGATTTCATCACCAAGTTGAAAGAGCAAGAGCAGGAGGAACAAAATTTGGATTCCATGTCCGGTTATCAACAAAATCCTTCTCTCTACTACTCTGGAACACCTGTATCGTCATCCACTTCTTCAAATGCCCCCTTACAATCTGCCTATGTGAGTAATGTAAATGAATCTGGCAGATCTACATCTGAAGCTTCATCTTCTGGGCCATCCTATACTGTGTCGACTTCTGGATTCAATGCCGAGCATTTCAAGTATGGGAGTGCGGATGAAGTAACAGCACATATGAGCATGCTAAGTGCGCTAGTCTCCTCTTATGATGATCTACTGAAGGGGAAGATTGGTAATGCTCATCTGACACAAGAGGACTATGACCAGATCGATGATGATGAGATGGAAAGACAAGATATCCTCTGGTCATATGCTAACTTAGTCAGGAGGGCAAGACCATATGAGAAAAGAACAAGGAAGCAATTATCAGCTACAAAGGATACCAAACTTGGTTTTGATAAGTCTGCGGTAACATGCTATAACTGCGGTGAAAAAGGTCATTTCGCGCGAGAATGTGATAAGCCGAAGAGTATGGGACCGAAGTATCCTTTCAAAACCAGTCCTGGCAGTAGATCATTTTCCTCTTCAACCATAAAGTCTGAATCAACTCCAAAACCGGCTAAGGCAATGGCAGTTGTTCAAAAGGACGAGGGAATTGACTGGTCAGTACAATTTGGGAATGATGGTGCTGATATTAATGTGGCAAATGTTCATGTGTTGAACGAAGATTCTCAATCCGAGACAGAAAGTTACTCAAGTGAGGAAGAATCAATTGCCAGCATTGATGATGAATCAGCCTCGGTTCCAGCTGCAGAAAAGACACCAGTGAAAGTTCATGCCAATGAGTCAAACCAAAAGGTGTGCAGTTGTGGTCAATCATCCGAGGAAAAGGTATGTACTTTTGGCTTACCTTGTGGTTCTTGTAATGATTATGTAAAACAGATAGTGTTTCTAAAGTCTACAATTTCAGAGCTCACATCTAAGTTAGATAAAAACCTGTTGATAAAAGAAAGAGAAAAACAGTTGAAAGAAAAGAATGAAAGTTTAGGAAAACAGGTGCATGAACTAGGTGTGGCTCTGTTAAATAAACAGGATGCTATAGTGTTTTACATAAATGAGATTGATAAGTTGAAACGAGACCTTGCTACTTCAAAGGTCGATTATGAGACTCTGAGTCAAAAACTCAAAAGTTATTCCACGTCTTCTTACTTATTTGAGTACATAATCGATCAGAGAGGTCAAGGTACTGATTCAGAAAAGAACAAGAAGTTATACTCTAAATGTCCACCACCAGTGTTAAATCAACTGGTGAATGATGATGTTCACTCTGAATCTGACCCACTACTCACAAAGGTTGATGAATCTTCTGCATCAACCCCAAAAGAGGATTTAAAGTTACACGAGAATGTGGGTGAGCCTCAGAAGAATGAGGTTCAGCAAGAAGAAATTAAAAAGGCTGAACCATGCATAAGAGAACTGTTGGCAAGTTCTAATGTGAAAGATCCGTTGATGCATCGTATCCGCGATGCCCTTCGGAAATTTGAAAAGGAGGGTGTAAAGTCTCCTGATACCCGTCCGTACCAAGAGGTCAAACTATTACCCAAACATCAAGGGTTAGGGTATCGATCTCAAAGGATGTCGAAAGGTCCTATAAAGCAATATCCAGACAGGATTTGCTATGTGTGCAGGAGACCTGGTCACCTCAGTTACGAGTGTGATCAGCAGCCACATCAGCGCTGTAACAGGAAAGTTGAGACTTATCAAAAGAATAAAACGTATCAAAACTCAACTCTTCCAGTTCAGCATCAAAGGACAAACGGGGATACCATAAGAAAATCTAAAAATCCCGAAGTTGTTAGCAAAAGAAAATCTTCGCTCAATCAGACTTCTAAGTTGACTAACAAACTATGTGTTCAAATGCCTAAGGATTCGAGTGACAGGTTCAGCAATGCTGCTGAGAAGACCGGAACTTGGATGAAACTTCCAGTGATTGGAGAATACGGGAAAACCATGACTATTCGGGCTTGGGTTCCTAATGCTTTCTAATTCTTTCTTCTATGTGAAGGGTGTCAACCGCTATAATCAAGTGTGAGGTATTTGTGACTGTGTGTCTATTTTCTGTGTGACTAAATTGTTCTTTTGTCTTTGTGTTTATTTCCTGTGTGCTTCTGCGTTTCTATTTTCTTAGTTTTTTATTTCTTTAGTATTGTAGGGGGAGATAGTTCAGAAAACTTAGAAAATAAAAAAAAAAAAAAAAAAAAAAAAAAAAGGAGGGAGAAGTTGATCCAACCTAGATGGAGAGTGATGGCACACTGGTTCTCAATACAAAGTCGTCTAATAAAATTAGAACTGAAAGCACATACATACTTTTGAGAAAACTGTCTGAAAATCTAGTTGAATCAGATAAGAAACAGATAGTGTGTAAGACATATAAGGAAAGTCTAGACTGATAAATGGTTATGCATGTGAAAATCAATCATAGATTTAAGCTATCGAGACATTCCAAGTCTATAAGTCAATAACAGTTGAGAATGACTTAGTTTGATGCACACACCTACTACCATGCCAAATGTGTTAGATGACAATGAGCAAAATGTAAAAAGAGGGTGAAAATATGACCCCAATCTGAGATGTCAAAAGAAATAGATACATTGATCTATCAATGTTGAATTGTCAAAGAGCATAAAATGCAGTGACAAAAGCTCAACAAAATTATCAGAAGAGGTGAAAAATTGACCTCCATGTCAAAGAGCATAAAATGCGTTGACAAAATCACAAAGCACATAAGCATGGTGGTTGGGTACTCAAGTTGTGCATCCTACTGAGTGAGTCAAAACACTGTGAGATTTTAAAAGAGATAGTCTTAACCATGTATTCAGTTCTAGATAATCAGAAAATGTTGAAATCAAATTTGTTATTATCTGAAGAAAGATAGGTTGACAGACAGAGTTTAAGAGAATATGTTTATGCCCAAGGTTCTGAAATGAATGATTACTGAGTATAGACGAGCTAGTACTGACTCCATACTGGAACCTTCTCACAAAAAGATTTAATTTTCAGGAATTTACTTCTTTTGCAAATTTATTCTGAGTTAATTTCATTTCTGTTATTTTCATTTCTGTCTTTTATTTTTAAGTCTTTAAATTTTTGAATTTAGATTCCTAAAAATAAGTTGTTAATAGTTTGCATTTTTATCTCGTTTCTGTTTAGAAAAATACAAAAAGAGTTCTAGTATGTTCTATTTGCTCTTAGTGTGATTTGTTCTGTTTACATTTCTTTCATCTCACTTTGATGTGTTTTGCTTAAATGTTTATAAGTGATCTTGAAGTTACTGACAGTTTATTGCTTAGTGCAGTACTAACGGTAATTAAGGTTCACAGATGAGAAACTCATTACATGCGAAATGGAACCCCACTAAGCACGAGTTACAGCTCACATCATGCGTAGTGCAAGTAAGGGCATGACGAAAGGTATTCGTTTAGCATTCTGCTGTATGAATTTTGTTGTGTGCATTTTGCTGCGTACATTCTGCTGTGTGCATTTTGCTTTGTGCATTTTGCTTTGTGCATTTTACTTTGTGGAATTTTTGCTTAGTGCAATGGTTATTGATAGAACTAGGTCTTGGGGGGAGTTTGTTGGTGCATAATTGTGAATCCCTAGTTCTTATCAATCAAATACATACATGAAATGTTAATTCAAATGTGTTTTGATTAATTGTTTGCATGTGTATATATTCTCAGTGATTCTTTGTGATGATCTTAAGCTTACAAGTACTTAATCATGTGTTGATATGAGTTTGGAAGTTTAAGTCTGTGTGAAAGTTCATCACGTGCGTGAGGTGTTCACTGCGTGCGTGGTGAGTCCACTACGTGCGTAGTGTATCTCAGTGCGCACGTGGTGATTAAGTCGGTTAAAATGAAATTAATTAACATTAAAATATCCAGTACGTGCGTACTGGACTCGCTACGTGCGAAGTGCATTGCATCACGTGCGTAGTGAAATTATTTACACTATAAATACTGATTAACTTCATTTTAGCGATAGGGTTCGCAGGTAATCGACGAATCAACGGGAATCGATAGAAATCAACCGGGAGCCTTACGTAATCGACCATATACGACCTTAAGCCTACTAAATCGCGAACTTAGTGTTCATTACGAATCCAATCGCAGCCTTAAGCATCTCTGTGTGAGTTCTTAGAGTTTGTTCTTTCTTCTATTCTTAGTGTTACTGTGTGCCGGACACCTAAGCAGATCTTAGAATCCTTAGGAGGTTTGGGAAATAGATATTCCGTACTATTTCTCATCCTAGATCAGTCCTAGCGTAAGGGTGTTTTAGTTTCGTTTAGAACCCCGTTCCCCAACGGTCCTACAGACTCAGCTCCTGCTAAAGCTGAACAATCTGTTCAACAAGATGGAGATACTAAGTGCTCCTCATGTGAAACCACCAAGAAGTGGGTTCCCAAACAAAACTAATGTGTTTAGTTTTTATATCATGTGCACGGTTCAAGTAAATGGTACTTGGATAGTGGATGCTCAAGGCACATAACCGGGTGGAAAGGACTTCTTAGTGATTTCCAAGAAGAAGAAGGTCCTAAAGTAACATTTGGAGACAATTCCTATGGAAGAACTAAAGGCTATGCGAAGATGCATGCTGGAAAAGTTACTTTCCAGAAGGTTGCATATGTCAAGGGTCTTATGCACAATCTGATTAGTATCAGCCAATTGTGTGATGAAGACAACATTGTTACTTTTAAGAAGAAAGCAGGAACAATATATAATGCTAAAAGAAAGCCTGTATTAATAGCTAATAGAGAAAGAGATATGTATCTACTTGATCTTAATTCTGCTGATCCCTATACTGAAACCTGTTCGTATTCCCAATCTGTTCCTAATCCGAGTTGGTTGTGGCATAAACGGTTATCACAATTGAATTTTAAAAATATAAATATGCTATCTAATAGAGTGTTAGTCTCTGGATTACCAAAGATCACATTTTTCAAGGACAAATTGTGTTCAGCTTGTGAACAAGGGAAACACCACAAAGGGTCCTTTAAATCAAAGAAAAATTTTTCAATAACAGGCCCACTGCATATGTTGCATATGGATCTGTTTGGACCCATAAGTACTCCAAGCCTAAGTGGCAAGAAGTACACACTGGTGATAGTAGATGAGTTCTCACGATTCACCTGGGTAATATTCCTTAAAGCCAAAATTGGGCTGCCCTGGATATAATAAGTTTTATCAAACAGGAAGAGTTGCAGAAATGTAAGTCTGTAAAGCAACTCAGAAGTGATCATGGGACTGAGTTCAGAAACTCTACCCTTGAAAGCTTCTGTGAACAAAAGGGAATATTACAAAATATATCATCTGTCAGAACTCCCCAACAAAATGGAGTTGCTGAGAGGAGAAATAGAACCCTAATTGAGGCTGCTAGAACAATGCTGTGTGAGGCAGGATTGAAACTCTATTTTCGGGATGAAGCTGTCAGTATAGCCAGTTATACTCAAAATAGATCAATCATTGTCAAAAGTCATGGTAAAACATCATATGAGATGTATAAGTCTAGAAAGCCCAATATAGGTTATTTCATGTCTTTGGTTCAAAATGCTATGTGCTGAATCAAAGAGATCCGCTCCATAAGTTGGAACCCAAATCATACAGAGTGTATAACACTAGGAGAAAGGCTATAGAAGAATCAATTTATGTCTCATTTGATGAAGACAGTCTTGATCAAGCTGAGAAAAGACAAGCTGACTTGGTTAGTCTTAGTGAGCTTGAAAAGCCAGAGGAAACCAATATGTCAAATCCTATGTATGTCATAGGAGATGATAGTGATGATAATGTGAAATCATCACAAGATCCAAAGAATTCTCAAGCTGAGAAGGATGATGAGTTCATCAACCCCTTTGGAGCTGAAGTCACTCAGACTGAGGATCTCAGTGATTATCAGTTTGTTGACAATGCTGCTATTGAGACTGAGGAGATAAGTTCCTCTCAGGGCTCTCAACATCACTCAAATCTAGAACCAGATTCTCCAACTACAACATTTAAATTCCCCAAAGATCATCCTCAAGATCAGATCATTGGAAATATCCAAGAAAGGGTAATGACCAGATCTAAGGCTACAGCTAACTATGCTGCCCACTTTGGTTTTCTATCTCAAATGGAACCAAAGAAGACTGAAGAAGCCTTAGAGGATGAGGATTGGATTGAAGCTATGGAAGAGGAATTGAATGAATTTGAGAGAAATAAAGTCTGGAGCCTTGTCCCTGCCCCCAAAGATCATTCAATTATAGGCACTAAGTGGGTCTATAGAAATAAAATGGACAAGGATGGTGTGATAGTTAGGAACAAAGCCAGGCTGGTAGCACAAGGGTATAAGCAAGAAGAAGGAATCGATTATGATGAGACCTTTGCCCCTGTTGCTAGAATTAAAGCCATAAGTTTGTTCTTAGCTTATGCGGCATATAAATACTTCAAAGTCTATCAAATGGATGTGAAAAGTGATTTCCTAAATGGAAAACTTCAGGAGGAAGACTATGTGAAACAACCTCCTGGCTTTATCAGTTCAAAGTTTCCACATCATGTCTATAAGTTAGACAAGGCTTTGTATGGTCTTAAACAAGCTCCAAGAGCTTGGTATGATACACTGTCCACTTATCTATTATCAATGGATTTCACCAGAGGTAGTATAGATAAGACACTCTTTATTGAAAAGAGTAAAGGATAGGTGATTCTTGTACAAATCTATATGGATGACATTATCTTTGGTTCTACTAATGAGTCTCTGTGTGAATGGTTCTCCAAAATAATGTCACAAAAGTACAAGATGAGTATGATGGGTGAGATGACTTATTTCCTAGGCCTACAAATTCAACAAAAGCCTGATGGAATATTCATCAATCAAAGCAAGTATGTTCTTGATTTGATAAAGAAATATGGTTTTGATTCTAGTTCAACCATGAAAACACCCATGTTACCGGCTGTCAAGCTAAGAAAGGACTAAGATGGTAAATCTGTATGTCTGTCTACCTATAGAGGAATGATAGGTTCATTGCTCTATCTGACAGCTAGTAGACCTAATATCATGTTTGCTACATGTGTTTGTGAAAGATATCAGTTAGATCCTAAAGAATCACATCTTCAAGCTGTGAAAAGGATCTTTAGGTACCTTAAAGGTACACCAAATCTAGGCCTTTGGTATGCAAAGGATTCTGGAGTTGAGTTAGTTGGTTTTTAAGGTGCTGACTATGCTGGGTGCAAGTTAGATAGAAAATCAACTACTGGAGGATGTCAAATGCTTGGAGGAAAGTTAGTCAGCTGGACTAGTAAGAAACAGAACTCAGTGGCTACTTCAACTGCTGAAGCTGAGTATGTTGCAGCAGGAAGTTGTTGTGCTCAAATCCTATGGATGCAGCATCAGCTTCAAGACTTTGGTATGAGTTTCATGAAAACTCCTATCTTCTGTGATAAACAAAGTGCTATAGCCATAACTTACAATCCAGTCTTCTACTCAAAAACCAAGCACATTGAAATTAGACATCACTTCATCAGGGACATCGTTGAAAAAGGTAAAGTTGACATAAAATTTATCTCCACTGATGACCAATTAGCATATATCTTTACTAAACCCCTTGATGAAAAGAGGTTTATGTATCTGCTAAGTAAATTGGGTATGCTCAACCCCTAGCTAAGTGTCTAGAATCTGAGTTTTTCAGTTTGACAAAGACTAAGTGTCTTAAGCTCAATGCACAGTTTATAAATAAGTTTTCATAAACTGAATTACCTGTCAAGCTGAATGATGAGTTCACACGTTTGGTAAGTTCCAAACATACATTAACTGCTCAGTGTAGTTAAGATATATAGTTTGAGTCAGTCTCAAACATAAATGACTGAGTGTCATAGAGTCTAAGCTATGTGCTTAACTCATGTTGTGTGATTGGTTCACACGTTTGGTAAGTTCCAAACCTACATTAACTACTCAGTGTAGTTATAAGTGTTAGTTTGAGTAAGTCTCAAACAATAATGACTAAGTGTCATTGAGCCTGAGTTATGTGCTCTACTCAAGCTGAGTTTCAATCTCAAGCTAAGTGCTCAATTCAAGCTGAGTGCTTGACTTAGGCTGAGTAATAAGTTTACTCAGCTTGGTGTGTCCAAACTATGATTTGATTACTACGTGTCATTAATTCATATGTTAATGTGTTTTTGAGTCAGTCTCAAATCTCATCGAATATCAATTGTGTATTGGTATAATTTAACAGTGTTTATAATCTTATTATGCGTTAATAATATTATTTTACACTTGTATCCGTTGGAAGATGATGTGTTTCTACCCTCTCACTGTTACAGCAAGCCGTAATTTTTCCGGCGTAACGGATAAAAAAGGATTCTAACGGTAACTTTTCTCTCTCCTCGGAAAGGTATATATACCGATCATAACCGGTTTAGAGAAGTTTACGCTTCCAACTCTGACTTCTCACCTTCTAAAATACCTTTCGCAAACAACCACAAATTGCTCAGTGCAATTCCTCGTTTCATTGATCAGGAAACCCTAAATCGCTCAGTGCGAATCAAATATCGCTCAGTGCGACATAAATTGCTCAGTGCGAATAAAACAGTTACTTAGTGTAATCTTCTAAATTCAACGATGGATGGAACCATTCTGAATCTCAGTGACAGAATGGTAATGGGTGCTGCGTTCAAGAACAACGGATTTCCGCTGATCAAAATCAAACATCAGCGTGCCTGCCTTGCCATCCCTCAACGCAAAATTAACAGAGGATACGAACCATGGGTAAACTATATTCGTAAATGCCCATTGGCTTTTGCCTTCACTGGAGCACCTTTACATGTGGTTTCTCAGCATCTGCTCGAGTTTTTGTATATGTGTGTCTACGACCAAAACAACGACGAAATCCGGGGCAAAGTGCAGAACGGAGAGAGGACCATTACTCTCACAGTACACAGGCTAAGGGAGGTTCTTCAACTCCCTCAATCTGATGAGTTCGAGCCTGCTGTGACGAGACAGGTGGCTAGGTCTGTTCTACCCCGAATGGGACACCTGCAGGTGTAATAAAAAAGGCCACCTTTTCCAACCAGTTGGGGTTTCATGTTTTCCATAGTGATTCGTTCACTTTGTACCAAGGTTGGAGGATTGGACCAGGTAAATGAGTTTGTTAGTGCATATTTGTAAATCCCTAGTTCATATCAATAAAATATATTCATAGTTTATTAATTCAAATGTGTTTTGATTAATGGTTTGCATGTTTATACATTCTTAGTGATTCTATGTGATTATCTTAAGCTTACAAGTACTTAATCATGTGTTGATGTAAGTTTGGAAGTTTAAGTCTGTGTGAAAGTTCATCACGTGCGTGATGTGTTCACTGCGTGCGTGGTGAGTCCACTACGTGCGTAGTGAAGCTCAACTCGCACGTGGTGATTAAGTCGGTTAATAGGTAATTAATTAACATTAAAATATTTAAGGTCGTGCGTATTGAACCGACTACGTACGCAGTGCTCTGCACCACGTGCGTAGTGAAGATTTTACTCTATAAATAGAGCTTAACCCCGCATTAGCATCGGTAATCGTTCGTAACTACGCATAATCACTTTCTATCGTACGACATTGACCTTATCCGACCTTAAGCCTTAGTAATCGCGACTTTGACCTCGTAATTCGTAATCTTAGTGATCAATACGAAAACCAAGGGCAGCCTTAAGCATCTCTGTGTGAGTTCTTAGGAGTTGTTCTTGCTTCTACTCTGTGTGTTTCTCTGTGTGATACTGTGTGCCAGACACCTAAGCAGATCTTGGAATCCTTAGGAGGTTTGGGAAATAGAAATTCTGCACTATTTCTCATCCTAGATCAGTCCTAGCGTAAGGGTGTTTTAGTTTAGTTTAGAACCCCATCCCCCGTCCCGGTCCTACAAAGTGGTATCAGAGCCTTGTGCTTTGATTGATCACTTTTCCTTTAGGATTTCGTGATCTAGGTGTCGATTAGGCCTGTGTGTTTGTCCTTTTCGTCGTTTTTAACCGGTTAGTAGGTCGAAAATAGGTCGTTTTTCGTTAAAAAGGTCATGTTTTTACGTTAACTGTTTGAGTTTTACCCGTGCGAAGTGAGTCTTTAACCCGTGCGTAGTGCCCGTAGTACGTGCGTAGTGTGTCGTAGATCATCTAGAATCTTCGTCAAGCTGTGTGTTCATTCCCTGCGTAGTAGGTCCTCAACGCATGCGTGGTGTGTCCAGTTCGTGCGAGTTGAGTCTGTGTGGTTTACTTTGTCTTTAAAAAATTATTTTGTTGCTTCGTGCGTACCATCTGCACTCCGTGAGTCCTAGGTTCTCAATCCGTGCGTGGTAGAGTTCCAGTTCGTACGTAGGAGCATCTGTGTGTCCTCGTGTCAGTCCGTACGTAGTGCTTCGTGTTCGTGCGTAGTAGCTCCCACTCCGTGCATATTGAATCTGTGTGGTCTATCAAATCCTAATTTCAGTCTGTGTGTTCTCAGCTCTTGATTACTGAAATGGCATCAAAACAGACAACAGTTTTAAACAACTTATTATTAGACAGTGAAATGGGGAGTGCCAATAAAGTACCTAAACTGTTAACCATGGAAGACTATCCTATGTGGAAGCCCAGGTTCGAAATATTCCTCGATGGCCTTGACTGTAGACTTCGGAGAGCAATAAGCACCGATTATATGGTCCCCAAGGGGGAGGGAAATATTGAAACCCCCTATGATGGAATGACTGTTGAACAGAAGAGCAGTCATGATGCACAGAAGAAGGCCTATGCTCAACTAATCCAGGCCATTCCAAATGAGATCTTCCATCAATTCAGAAGATATAAAACTTCCCACAGCCTGTGGAGAGCACTAGAGAAGAGAAATGAGGGAAATGCCGCCCTCAAGGAATTGAAAGCAAGTCAATTGAGAAAGGAATTAGATCATTTCATGGCTACTAGAGATGAAAAACTTCCTTCTCTTATTACAAGATATAATCATCTTCTTAGTGAACTGGACAGTCTGGGTGTTACTGTTCCAGAGAAGCAGCAGGTGGAAATTTTGGCAAAAGCCTTGCCCAAGAGCTAGCGGCCATATATTATGATACTGAAGAACAGTGGTGGTTTTGACGGGATGGATCTAAATGATTTCATCACCAAGTTGAAAGAGCAAGAGCAGGAGGAACAAAATTTGGATTCCATGTCCGGTTATCAACAAAATCCTTCTCTCTACTACTCTGGAACACCTGTATCGTCATCCACTTCTTCAAATGCCCCCTTACAATCTGCCTATGTGAGGAATGTAAATGAATCTGGCAGATCTACATCTGAAGCTTCATCTTCTGGGCCATCCTATACTGTGTCTACTTCTGGATTCAATGCCGAGCATTTCAAGTATGGGAGTGCGGATGAAGTATCAGCACATATGAGCATGCTAAGTGCGCTAGTCTCCTCTTATGATGATCTACTGAAGGGGAAGATTGGTAATGCTCATCTGACACAAGAGGACTATGACCAGATCGATGATGATGAGATGGAAAGACAAGATATCCTCTGGTCATATACTAACTTAGTCAGGAGGGCGAGAGCATATGAGAAAAGAACAGGAAAGCAAATATCAGCTACAAAGGATACCAAACTTGGTTTTGATAAGTCTGCTGTAACATGCTATAATTGCGGTGAAAAAGGTCATTTCGCGAGAGAATGTGATAAGCCGAAGAGTGTGGGACCGAAGTATCCTTTCAAAACCAGTCCTAGCAGTAGATAATTTTCCTCTTCAACCATAAAGTCTGAATCAACTCCAAAACCGGCTAAGGCAATGGCAGTTGTTCAAAAGGACGAGGGAATTGACTGGTCAGTACAATTTGGGAATGATGGTGCTGATATTTATGTGGCAAATGTTCATGTGTTGAACGAAGATTCTCAATCCGAGACAGAAAGTTACTCAAGTGAGGAAGAATCAACTGCCAGCATTGATGATGAACCTGCCTCGGTTCCAGTTGCAGAAAAGACATCAGTGAAAGTTCGTTCCAATGAGTCAAACCAAAAGATGTGCAGTTGTGGTCAATCATCCGAGGAAAAGGTATGTACTTTTGGCTTACCTTGTGGTTCTTGTAATGATTATGTGAAACAGATAGTGTTCCTAAAGTCTACAATTTCAGAGCTCACATCTAAATTAGATAAAAACCTGTTGATAAAAGAAAGAGAAAAACAGTTGAAAGAAAAGAATGAAAGTTTAGGCAAACAGGTGCATGAACTAGGTGTGACTCTGTTAAATAAACAGGATGCTATAGTGTTTTACATAAATGAGATTGATAAGTTGAAACGAGACCTTGCTACTTCAAAGGTCGATTATGAGACTCTGAGTCAAAAACTCAAAAGTTATTCCACGTCTTCTTACTTATTTGAGTACATAATCGATCAGAGAGGTCAAGGTACTAATTCAGAAAAGAACAAGAAGTTATACTCTAAATGTCCACCACTAGTGTTAAATCAACTGGTGAATGATGATGTTCACTCCGAATCTGACCCACTACTCACAAAGGTTGATGAATCTTCTGCATCCACCCCAAAAGAGGATTTAAAGTTACACGAGAATGTAGGTGGGCCTCAGAAGAATGAGGTTCAGCAAGAAGAAATTAAAAAGGCTGAACCAGGAATGAGAGAACTGTTGGCAAGTTCTAATGTCAAAGATCAGTTGATGCATCGTATCCACGATGCCCTTCGGAAATTTGAAAAGGAGGGTGTAAAGTCTCCTGATACCCGTCCATACCAAGAGGTCAAAATCTTACCCAAACATCAAGGGTTAAGGTATCGATCTCAAAGGATGTCGAAAGGTTCTGTAAAGCAATATCCAGACAGGATTTGCTATGTGTGCAGGAGACCTGGTCACCTCAGTTACGAGTGTGATCAGCAGCCACATCAGCGCTGTAACAGGAAAGTTGAGACTTATCAAAAGAATAAAACGTTTACTAAAAACAATCAAAACTCAACTCTTCCAGTTCAGCATCAAAGGACAAACGGGGATACCATAAGAAAATCGAAAAATCCCGAAGTTGTTAGCAAAAGAAAATCTTCGCTCAATCAGACTTCTAAGTGGACTAACAAACTGTGTGTTCAAGTGCCTAAGGATTCGAGTGACAGGTTCAGCAATGCTGCTGAGAAGACTGAAACTTGGATGAAACTTCCAGTGATTGGAGAAGACGGGAAACCCATGACTATTCGGGCTTGGGTTCCTAATGCTTTCTAATTCTTTCTTCTATGTGAAGGGTGTCAACCGCTATAATCAAGTGTGAGGTATTTGTGACTGTGTGTCTATTTTCTGTGTGACTAAATTGTTCGTTTGTCTTTGTGTTTATTTTCTGTGTGTTTTTCCGTTTCTATTTTCTAGATATTTATTTCTTTAGTATTTTAGGGGGAGATAGGTGCAACATAGAAAATACAAAAAAAATCAGAAAACATAAAAAATACAAAAAAATCAGAAAACATAGAAAATACAAAAAAAAATAAAAAAAAATAATAATAAAAAAAAGGAGGGAGAAGTTGATCCAACCTAGATGGAGAGTGATGGCACACTGGTTCTCAATACAAAGTCGTCTAGTAAAATTAGAACTGAAGGCACATACATACTTTTGAGAAAACTGTCTGAAAATCTAGTTGAATCAATAAGAAACAGATAGTGTGTAAGACATATAAGGAAAGTCTAGACTGATAAATGGTTATGCATGTGAAAATCAATCATAGATTTAAGCTATCGAGACATTCCAAGTCTATAAGTCAATAACAGTTGAGAATGACTTAGTTTGATGCACACACCTGTTACCATGCCTAATGTGTTAAATGACATTGAGCTATATGTAAAAGAGGGTGAAAAATTGACCCCAATTTTGAGAATGTCAAAAGATATAGATACATTGATCTATCATGATAAACTGTCAAAGAGCATAAAATGCATTGACAAAAGCTCAGCAAGAAAAAAGTTGATTACTGAGTATAGACGAGCTAGTACTGACTCCATACTGGAACCTTCTCACAAAAAGATTTAATTTTCAGGAATTTACTTCTTTTGCAAATTTATTCTGAGTTAATTTCATTTCAGTTATTTTCATTTCTGTCTTTTATTTTTAAGTCTTTAAATTGTTGAATTTAGATTCCCAAAAATAAGTTGTTAATAGTTTGCATTTTTTATCTCGTTTCTGTTTAGAAAAATACAAAAAGAGTTCTAGTATGTTCTATTTTCTCTTAGTGTGATTTGTTCTGTTTACATTTCCTTCATCTCACTTTGATGTGTTTTGCTTAAATGTTTATAAGTGATCTTGAAGTTACTGACAGTTTATTGCAGAGTGCAGTACTAACAGTATTAAGGTTCACAGATGAGAAACTCATTACATGCGAAATGGAACCCCACTAAGCACGAGTTACAGCTCACATCGTGCGTAGTGCAGGTAAGGGCATGACGAAAGGGATTCGTTTAGCATTTTGCTGTATGAATTTTGCTTTGTGCAAATTTTTGCTTAGAACATTCTGCTGTGTGCATTTTGCTGTGTGCATTCTGCTGTGTGCATTTTGTTTTGTGCATTTTACTTTGTGGAATTTTTGCTTTGTGCAATGGTTATTGATAGAACTAGGTCTTAGGGGGAGTTTGTTGGTGCATATTTGTAAATCCCTAGTTCATATCAATAAAATATATTCATAGTTTATTAATTCAAATGTGTTTTGATTAATGGTTTGCATGTTTATACATTCTTAGTGATTCTATGTGATTATCTTAAGCTTACAAGTACTTAATCATGTGTTGATGTAAGTTTGGAAGTTTAAGTCTGTGTGAAAGTTCATCACGTGCGTGATGTGTTCACTGCGTGCGTGGTGAGTCCACTACGTGCATAGTGAAGCTCAACTCGCACGTGGTGATTAAGTCGGTTAATAGGTAATTAATTAACATTAAAATATTTAAGGTCGTGCGTATTGAACCGACTACGTACGCAGTGCTCTGCACCACGTGCGTAGTGAAGATTTTACTCTATAAATAGAGCTTAACCCCGCATTAGCATCGGTAATCGTTCGTAACTACGCATAATCACTTTCTATCGTACGACATTGACCTTATCCGACCTTAAGCCTTAGTAATCGCGACTTTGACCTCGTAATTCGTAATCTTAGTGATCAATACGAAAACCAAGGGCAGCCTTAAGCATCTCTGTGTGAGTTCTTAGGAGTTGTTCTTGCTTCTACTCTGTGTGTTTCTCTGTGTGATACTGTGTGCCGGACACCTAAGCAGATCTTGGAATCCTTAGGAGGTTTGGGAAATAGAAATTCCGCATTATTTCTCATCCTAGATCAGTCCTAGCGTAAGGGTGTTTTATTTTAGTTTAGAACCCCATCCCCCGTCCTGGTCCTACAGAGTTCGAGATGCAGCTGCTATAGAACATATACTTTGACCGAAATCTGGACTATGCTCTGCTTATCTTCAACGAACTCAGGGTCCAAGTGATGAAGACCACAAGTGATCTTCATGTACCTTTCATAAGGTACCTGTCCTTGGCATTTGAAGCCGAGCTGGGGACAACACTATATGAAGCTGATCAGGATGTGTTCCTGTTTCCTACACTCAGCCCCAAGATGTTCAATAACGACATCTTCCCAGAGCAAGAGGGTCTAAGTGAGCCCATGATACTGATAGCTGATGAAGCTTCATCAGAAAGTGAAGAAGAGGGTACATTACTTCTCGTTTCGAGCCCCATTACTTCTCTTCACTTCTCACACCCACAAGCACGACCTGTCAATGTTTCATCTACACACCAAGGTGATTCACGGGGTCCAAACTCTGGTGAAAATGAGTTTGAGGGTACACACCAACCCTTGGATGATGTACTCATTCACTCACCTCTTCATGTTTTTGACTCTCACAATTCACTAGATATTCATACTGAGTCCAATAACAAAAGTCAGTCTCTTCCCAAAGCATCTGCCTCTTCAGGTATTGAACAACTGAAGCAATATGTTGCAGCTCAGTTTGGTCTTTTCCATCTCAAGCAGAAGAAAAACAAATGTAAAATTTATCAACGCCTTAAGAAGCTGACGAAAGATGTTCAAGAGATTGTCTCTGCAGTTGCTACTCTCCAACAGCAAAAGACTTCATCTTCTATTGATGATGACAAAAAGGGGGAGAAGGCTCAAGCTGAAGCTGATGCTAAGTTACTTCAAGCTGAAGCTCTACTAGCACTGTCAAAAGGAGCAGAGAGGCAAGCTCAGCTTGAAGGGAAGCTAGGTTTAAAAGAAGATGAACCTGCAGCCAAGAAACAAAAATTTACAGAATCTGAATCTGAGGTTGAAGAGGTTTCTGAGACTGAGCAGGAAACAGAAGAAGAGAAAGCTACAAGAGAACTGATAGAGATGCTCGAGCAAGAAAAGGAAAGAGAAGGAAGCACTGGATCAAGAAAAGGAAAAACTGAGAAAAGCTTTAGCTCAAGCTGACTACACTGGTCCAAAACCTGATCCTATCCCATATACAGACGAGGACATTCAAGAGTGCTATTTCAGAAGGAGCACCAGCAAGGAGACCAGAGGCATGAATTTGAGAAGAATAAATGGAGCCATCATTCTCAATTTTGAATTTGATGATAAATCTACAATGGGAATGGACCTGAGATTTGTTCACAAGATGGGTTACCAAGAGGGGCAGAGAATATTAATGATGCTCAAGAAGTTCAAGAAAAGTCAAATCAAGCAAGAGATCTTTGCTGAAGTTTCAAAGTTGACTAATAGAGCTGAGGAGCTAAGATATGTTCCAGTTCCTGGTCTGCAGTGGGAGAGCTTATTCGAGATACCCGAAGGTGTATAGTTTAAGGAAAACCAAGGTATTGATACACCTATTCAGGGATTCATGTTTATGGATCAGGCAGGTAATCCCAGCTTTATCAAGCTGAGTGAGATATATTATCTAAAAGCTAGGGATGCCATACATATAAGAAGTTGCTATGGTGATAGCTCAAATCATTTCGTAAAGTATAAGCTGAATAAGATCATCAGAATGCAACAGAGAGAACTCAGAGGGGATGCAGAAGCTGAAAGTCTCCTAGAAGAAAACAACAGAGAAATCATTCTTTGGGAGGTTCTACATCCTGAGTTCAAAAGATAATAGATTGGTTCTTATGTAAATATTAGATTAGTTCTAATGTTTTGTAAGCACTAAGTGTGCATGATCTGAGTGATCAAAAATTTTGTATTATGATATGTTTAATTAATACAAGTATGAGTTTGATATGTTCAACTGTGTTATGATATGTTCATAATTATTAGTCTGATAAGTTCAGCTTGATTAAATAACTGATTAGTTCTTATTCATTAATGTATTTAGTTGGTGTGTTCAACTTAAAATTGGTGTGTTCCACTTATAATTGATAAGTTCAATTAAAATTGATAAGTTCAATTGATATTTGATTAATTCAAATGTAAAATCTTGATAAGTTTAAGATTTAAAACATAATTCTGTTAAACAAACTTAATAACTGTTTGATGGTTTTGTCATCATCAAATAGGGGGAGTTTGTTGGGAAAATGATCTCATCAGTTTAGATTTGATAAGACAAAGTTAAGTTTGTAAGATGTGTTCTACATATAACTTAAATAGAATTATGAAGCTTAATCAGACTGAACACTCACAGTGATTCGGACTGAGAATAAGCTGTAAATATGTTCGATCAGCTTATACTGTATCTTAGTAAGGTTATCACTATGTGTGATAAGCTGTGTATGTCACTTAAAGATATATTGAGCTTTCAGCTTGATGTGTTTCAAGCTAAGTGACTCAGCGTATATACTGAGTCAGCTCAATAGAGTTGCTAAATAAATTCTAGCTAACTCTTAGGACTTCTAAGGATGAGTTTATTAATATACGTGTTAGTTCATGTTGGTTTTCGAGTTTGTTCTCGAAGAACTCAGCTTGATGAGTTTCAAGCTGAGTAACTCAGTCCGAGTAAGAAGTCAGCCTAAAGAAAGTTTAAATACGTTTTAAACTTATCTTTTTAACTCTCTATATCTACGGGAAGGATAAGAAGACTTCAGAATCAAGATTGAAGATTGAAGACTCAAGATAAGAAGATTCAAGATTCAAGATTCCGAGTTATCCGATAGTTAGTTAGCAAATTAGGATTAGTCCAGTTTGTTAGGAACCGTAGGAACAGGATTATAAATAATTATCTCCCTGATAAGTTTAGAGGTACGATTCTGAACAATTACAACTAAGTGTTGCAGAGCCAAATACCTTACCTCAACCATATGTGTTACGATTCTTGAATCACTTTTTGTCAGTTCAACGTGATCAAGATATTCACAGATTGCCAATTTGTTCGTGTGTTCGAATACTCACATTAGTTGTGAGATTGGTAAGTATTCAATCTGTGATTAAATCCTGTTTAGAGAGTCGTCAGTATCTATAATCATAAGTTGATTATAGATAGCTAAGTTTGAAAGATTGGGAGATTTATATTAGGTGTTTACATATCAAGAGTTGCTTACTTGATAGAGTCTATAATACTCTTCTTATTAATGAAAAGTAAAGCATTTGATTGTGGTTTGATTTACTTTGTGTAACACTTTATTTTGATTTGTTCAATTTCCGCAAAAAGTGTATTCAACCCCCCTTCTACACATTTGTTGCTTGTTGTTATTCTCACCAAGGGACCAACAGTTTCTAGCCTCTCTCTGTTAAATCAAGCCGTAATTTTTCCGGCTTAACGGATAAAAAGGGATTCTAACGGTAACTTTTCTCTCTCCTTAGAAAGGTATATATACAGATCATAACCGGTTTAGAGAAGTTTACGCTTACAAGTCTGACTTCTCACCTTCTAAAATACCTTTCGCAAACAACCACAAATTACTCAGTGCAATTCCTCGTTTCATCGATCACGAAACCCTAAATCGCTCAGTGCGAATCCAATATCGCTCAGTGCGACATAAATTGCTCGGTGCGACATAAATTGCTCAGTGCGAATAGAACAGTTACTTAGTGTAATCTTCTAAATTCATTGATGGACGGAACAGTTCTGAATCTCAGTGACAGAATGGTAAGGGGTGTTGCGTTCAAGAACAACGGACTTCCGCTGATCAAAATCAACAATCAGCATGCCTGCCTTGCAATCCCTCAACGCAAACTTAACAGAGGATACGAACCATGGGTAAACTATATTCGTAAATTCTCATTGGATTTTGCTTTCACTGGAGCACCTTTACATGTGGTTCCTCAGCATCTGCTCGAGTTTTGGTATACGTGTGTCTACAACCAAAACAACGACGAAATCCGGGGTACAGTGCTGAACGGAGAGAGGAGCATTACTCTCACAGTACACAGGCTAAGGGAGGTTCTTCAACTCCCTCAATCTGATGAGTTCGAGCCTGCTGTGACGAGACAGGTGGCTAGGTCTGTCCTACCCAGAATGGGACACCCGCAGATGGAGGGTGTAATAAAAAAACCCACCTTTCCAACCAGTTGGGGTTTCATGGTTTCCACAATGATTCGTTCACTTGGTACCAAGGTTGCAGGATTGGACCAGGTAAATGAGTTCGAGATGCAGTTGCTATACAACATATACTTTGCCCGAAATCTGGACTATGCTTTGCTTATCTTCAACGAACTCAGGGTCCAAGTGATGAATACCACAAGGGATCTTCATGTACCTTTCATAAGGTACCTATCCTTGGCATTTGAAGCCGAGCTGGGGACAGCACTACATGAAGCTGATCAGGATGTGTTCCTGTTTCCTACACTCAGTCCCAAGATGTTCAATAATGACATCTTCCTAGAGCAAGAGGGTCTGAGTGAGCCCATGTTACTGATAGCTGAGGCAGCTTCATCAGAAAGTGAAGAAGAGGGATCCAATCAAGGGGGAGTTTCCCAAGCTGACACCGAGGTTCAAGCTGAGCACTCTGCACAAGCTGAACCAACAAACACTGAAGCTGCTTCTGGTAAGACCTCTCCACTTTCTCTTTCTTCTCATTTTTCCCCATCCACTTTTGGAGATAAGGCTGTGGTAATCCCAACCCAGTCTAACCCATCTCCTCCACCTTCATTCCATCTACAATCCCACTCTGAAGCCACCCCTAGTATGCCCACTGCTGCTAGGGAAAATATCCGCACCTATACAAGAAAGACTGCCAAAGGATAGGCATCACTGGAGCTGAGATCACATTGATCCCTCCACCGGCAGGAGGTGAGGGGGAGACGCCTACTCTTAAGGTGTCAATCTCTAAGCTCATTACAACCAAAAAGCCTAAACCGGGTGTGGTGTCTACTCAGGCCACACTCTCCAGTGCCATGGGAGAGCCTGTTACTGTGCCTAAACAGAAACACTTCGGTTACATTGAAGATATGACCAATCCCCAGGGTCAATCACCCCCCTCCAAACCAATTAGCCGACCACCTACCCATATACTTCATGTTTCGAGCCCCATTACTTCTCTTCACTTCTCACACCCACAAGCACGACCTGTCAATGTTTCATATACACACCAAGGTGATTCACAGGGTCCAAACTCTGGTGCAAATGAGTTTGAGGGTACACACCAACCCTTGGATGATGCACTCATTCACTCACCTCTTCATGTTTTTTACTCTCACAATTCACTAGATATTCATACTGAGTACAATAACAAAAGCCAGTCTCTTCCCGAAGCATCTGCCTCCTTAGGCATTGAATAACTGAAGCAATATGTTGCAGCTCAGTTTGGTCTTTTCCATCTCAAGCAGAAGAAAAACAAACGTAAAATTTATCAACGCCTTAAGAAGCTGACGAAAGATGTTCAAGAGATTGCCTCTGCAGTTGCTACTCTCCAACAGCAAAAGACTTCATCTTCTATTGATGATGACAAAAAGGGGGAGAAGGCTCAAGCTGAAGCTGATGCTGAGTTAGTTCAAGCTGAAACTCTACTAGCACTGTCAAAAGGTGCAGAGAGGCAAGCTAAGCTTAAGGGGGAGCTGGGATTAAAAGAAGATGAACCTGCAGCCAAGAAACAAAAATTAACAGAAATTGAATCTAAGGCTGAAGAGGTTTCTGAGACTGAGCAGGAAATAGAAGAAGAGAAAGCTACAAGAGAACTGATAGAGATGCTCGAGCAAGAAGAAACAGATGAGCTTAAAATCCTTGTAGCTGAGTTAAGAAAGAGGAAAGAGAAGGAAGCACTGGATCAAGAAAAGGAAAAACTGAGAAAAGCTTTAGCTCAAGCTGAAGCTGACTACACTGGTCCAAGACCTGATCCTGTCCCATATACAGATGCAGAAATTCAAGAATGCTATTTCAGAATGAGCTTCAGTAAAGATATCAAAGGCATGACCTTGAGCAGAATTGATGGAGCCATCATCCTCAACTTTGAATTTGAAGATAAAACTACAATGGGGATAGACATGAGATATGTTAACAGTATGGGCTACATAGAATGGCAAAGAATAATAATGATGCTCAAGAAGTTCAAACGAAGCCAAATCAAGCAGGAGATCTTTACTGAAGTTTCTAAGTTGATTAACAGAGCTAAGGAATTGAGATATGTTCTAGTTCCTGGTCTGCAATGGGAGAAACTATTCGAATTACCTGAAGGTGTGGAGTTCAAGGAAAATCAAGTTATTTATACACCTGTTCCGTGGTTTATGTATAAGGACCAGGGAGGCAAACCTAGTTTTATCAAGCTAAATGAAGTTTGTTATCTAAAAACTAAGGATGCCTTGCACATTCGAAGTTGTTGTGGTGGTGATAGTTCAAATCAACTTATAAAATACAAACTGAACAAACTCATCAAATTTCAACAAAAGGAACTCAGAGGGTGTGTACAAGCGGAGAAGTTGCTGGATGAAATCAACAAAGAAATTATCAACTGGGAACTTCTACATCCTGAGTTCATAAGATAATAGATTAGTTCTATTGTATAAATTAGATTACTTCTAATTTTGTAAGCACTAAGTGTGCATGATCTATGTGATAAAAAATTTTGTATTATGATATGTTCAATTAATACAAGTATGAGTTTGATATGTTCAACTGTGTCTGATAAGTTCAGCTTGAATGAATAATTGATTAGTTCTTATTCATCAATGTGTTTAGTTGGTGTGTTCCACTTATAATTGATAAGTTCAATTAAAATTGATAAGTTCAATTGATATTTGATTAGTTCAAATGTAAAATCTTGATAAGTTTAAGATTTAAAACATAATTCTGTTAAACAAACTTAATAATTGTTTGATGGTTTTGTCATCATCAAATAGGGGGAGTTTTTTGGGAAGATGATCTCATCAGTTTAAATTTAATGAGACAAAGTTAAGTTTGTAAGATGTGTTCTATATATAACTTAAACAGAATTATGAAGCTTAGTCAAACTGAACACTCACAGTGATTCAGACTGAGTATAAACTGAGTATAAGTTGTAAATATGTTTGATCAGCTTAGATTATATCTTAGTAGGATTATCAATGTGTTTTGATAAGTTGTGTGTGTCACCTAAGATATATTGAGCTTTCAGCTTGATGTGTTTCAAGCTGAGTGACTTGGCGTATATATTGAGTCAGCTCAACAGATTTGCTAAATAAGTTCTAGCTAACTCTTAGGACTTCAAAGGATGAGTTTATTAATATACGTGTTAGTTCATGTTGGTTTTCGAGTTTGTTCTCGAAGAACTCAGCTTGATGAGTTTCAAGCTGAGTAACTCAGTCCGATTAAGAAGTCGGCCTAAAGAAAGTTTAAATATGTTTTAAACTTATCTTTTTAACTCTCTATATCTACGGGAAGGATAAGAAGACTTCAGAATCAAGATTGAAGATTGATGACTCAAGATAAGAAGATTCAAGATTCAAGATTCCGAGTTATCCGATAGTCTGTTAGCAAATTAGGATTAGTCCAGTTTGTTATGTGAAACAACCTCCTGGCTTTATTAGTTTAAAGTTTCCACACCATGTCTATAAGTTAGACAAGGCTTTGTATGGTCTTATACAAGCTCCAAGAGCTTGGTATGATACATTGTCCAATTATCTGCTATCAATGGACTTCACCAGAGGTAGTATAGATAAGACACTCTTTATTAAAAAGAGTAAAGGACATGTGATTCTTATACAAATCTACGTGGATGACATTATTTTTGGTTCTACAAATGAATCTATGTGTGAATGGTTCTCCAAAACAAATGTCACAAAAGTACAAGATAAGTATGATGGGTGAGATGACATACTTCCTAGGCTTACAAATTCAACAAAAGCCTGATGTAATATTCATCAATCAAAGCAAGTATGTTCTTGATTTGATAAAGAAATATGGTTTTGATTCAAGTTCAACCACGAAAACACCCATGTCCCCAGCTGTCAAGCTGAGTAAAGACTCAGATGGTAAGTTTGTATGTCAGTCTACCTATAGAGGAATGATTGGTTCTTTACTCTATCTGACAGCTAGTAGACATGATATCATGTTTGCTACATGTGTTTGTGCAAGATATCAGTCAGATCCTAAGGAATCACATCTTCAAGTTGTGAAAATGATCTTTAGGTACCTTAAAGATACACCAAATCTAGGACTCTGGATTTGAGTTAGTTGGTTTTTCAGATGCTGACTATGCTGAGTGCAAGTAAGATAGAAAATCAACAACCGGAGGATGTCAAATACTTGGAGGGAAGTTACTAGGCTGGACTAGTAAGAAATAGAACTCAGTGGCTACTTCAACTGCTGAAGCTGAGTATGTTGCAGCAGGAAGCTGTTGTGCTCAAATCCTGTGGATGCAACATCAGCTTTAGGACTTTGGTATGAGTTTCAAGAAAACTCCTATCTTTTATGATAACCAAACTGTTATAGCCATCACTTACAATCCAGTCTTCCACTCAAGAACCAAGAACATTGAAATTAGACATCACTTCATCCAGGACATCGTAGAAAAAGGTAAAGTTGACATCAAATTTATCTCCACTGATGAGTAATTGGCATATATCTTCACAAAACCACTTGATAAAAAGAGGTTCATGTATCTTCTAAGTGAATTGGGTAAGCTCAATCCCTAGCTTTGTGTCTAGAATTTGAGTTTCAGTTTGACAAAGACTAAGTGTCTTAAACTGAGTGCACGGTTTATAAATAAGTTTTCGTAAACCGAACATTTTGTCAAGCTGAATGATAAGTTCACAAGTTTGAGTTAGACTTAAACAGAAATGACTAAATGTCATTGAGTCAGAGCTATGTGCTTAACTCAAGATGTGTGATTGGTTCACACGTTTGGTAAGTTCCAAACATGCTTTAACTACTCAGTGTAGTTAAAATATCAGTTTGAGTCAGTCTCAAACAAAATTGACTATGTGTCATTAATTCTAAGTTGTGTGTTCCACTAAAGCTGAGTTTTAATTTCAAGTTGAGTGACCAACTCAAGCTGAGTGCTTGGCTAAAGCTGAGTCATTAATTTACTCAGTTTTGTGTGTCCAACCTATGATTTAATTACTATGTGTTCTTAATTCATAAGTCGCTGTGTGTTTGAGTTAATCTCAATACAAGTTTTACGCTGATTCTGTATTGGTGTAATACAACAGTGTTTAAAATATTTTTGTGAGTCAAGAATAATATTTTACACATTTATCCGTTGGAAGATGATGTGTTTTTACCCTATTAGTGTTACATTAAGCAGTAATTTCTTTGGCGTTACGGATAAAAAGGGATTCCAACGGTAACTTTTCTCTCTCCTTGGAAAGGTATATATATCGACCATAACTGACTTTCATAGGTTTACGCTTACTAAACTTCTGAAATTCTCTCTATGCCTTCTACAACCACTAGTTGCTCTATGCAAGTCTTCGTCTCATCAATCACGAAACCCTTAATCGCTCAGTGCGAACTCACTATTTACTCTATGTAATCAACGATGGACGGAACCATTCTAAATCTCGGTGATAGAATGGTAAGGGGTGCTGCCTTCAAACAGAATGGATTGCCGTTGATCAAAACTAATAATCAACGAGCGTGCCTTGCAATCCCTAAATGCAAGAGAAACACGGGATACGAACCTTTGGTGAATTACATTCGTAAATGCCCATTGGCTTCCGTTTTTACTGGAGCACCATTACATGTGGTACCTCAGCATCTACTGGACAAGGCTGGTAGCTAGGTCAGTCCTACGTAGGATGGGTCACCCACAAACAGAGGGTGTGATAAAAAAGGCTACCTTTCTAACCGGATGGGGTTTCATGGTGTCCACGGTGATTCGTTCACTGGGAACCAAGGCTGGGGGACTTGACCAAGTAAATGATTTTGAGATGCAGCTGCTCTACAACATGTATTTTGCGTGGAATTTGGATTACGCACAGCTCATCTTCAATGAACTCAAGGTCCAAGTGATGAAGAATACAAGGGATCTTCATGTACCATTCATCAGGTACCTGTCCTTGGCATTTGAAGCCGAGCTGGGGACAGCACTGTACGAAGCTGATCAGGATGTGTTCCTGTCACCCACACTCAGCTCAACGATGTTCAACAATGACATCTTTCTAGAGCAGGAGGGTCTTTGTGATCTCATGCTTTTGATAGCTGAGGGAGCTTCATCTACAAGTGAAGCTGAGGAGTCGGATCAGGGGGGAGCATCTGAAGCTGAACCAGATCATCGAGCTGAGCAGCTAGCTCAAGCTGAGTCTTCTTATGACTCTGGTTCTAAGTCTTCTTCAGAGTCTGCATTCGTTGCAAGACCCAAGCAAGGTATAACTCCTCCTCTATCAACTTCTTCTCACTTCTGTTTTAGAGATAACGCTGTGGTAAACCCAACCCAGTCTAACCCATCTCCTCCACCTTATTTTCAACTTCATTCTGCCGCCACCCCTAGTATGCCCACTGCTACTAGGGAGAATCTCCAAACCTACAACCGAAAAACTGCCAAAAGTGGTACCACTCATAAAGGTATCACTGGAGCTGAAGTCACACTGACTCCTCCACCGGCAGGAGTTGAGGGGGAGACGCCTTCTCTTAAGGTGTCAACTCAGCCGGGTGTGGTGTCTACTCAGCTCACACTCTCGAGAGCCATGGGAGAACCTGTTACTGTGCTTGAGTAGACACACTCTGGTAACATTGAAAGAATGACCAATCCCCAGGGTCAAACACCTCCCTCCAAACTAATAAGCCAACCACCTACCCTTACACTTCACGTTTCGAGCCCAATTACTTCTCTTCATTTCTCACACCCCCATGCACGCTTCATCTACATACCAAGGTAAATCACATGGTCTAAACTCTGGTGCACATGAGTTTGAGGGTATACACCAACCCTTAAATGATGCACCCACATACTCACCTACTGTTGTTCTTGACTCTTTTTCTTCACAGGATAAACATGTTGAGTCTAAGGACAAGCGTCAGTCTCCTCCAGAAGCATCTGCCTCCTCAGGAATTCAACAATTAAAGCAATATTTAGCAGCTCAGTTTGGTCTGTTCCATCTCAAGCAGAAGAAGAACAAATGCAAGATTTACCAAAGAATTGAGAAGCTGGCTAATGATCTTAAAGAGATTGCCTCTGCGGTTGCTGCCCTATTATAAAGACAGACTTCAACCCCTATTGATGATGAAAAAAAGGGGGAGAAGGTTCAAGCTGACGCTGAGTTAGTTCAAGCTGAAGCTTTACTAGCACTAGCAAAAAAGCAGAGAGGCAAGCTCAGTTTGAGGGGGAGCTGGAGTTAGAGAAAGAGGAACCTGCAGCTACGAAACAAAAGGTGATAGAATCTGAATCTGAAGATGAAGCTAACAGTGTTCCTGAGACTGAGGAAGAAAAGGAAGAAGAAAAAGCCACTAGGCTTATGATTGAAATGCTCGAGCAAGAGGAAGCCAATGAGTTAGGTATTTCACTTGAAGAGCTGAGAAAAAGAAAAGAGAATGAGGCAAAGGATCAAGAAAAGGAAAAAGAGAGAAAAGCTTTGGCTCAAGCTGAACCTGACTACACTGGTCCGAGACCTGATCCTATCCCATATACAGAAGGAGCGTAAGCAAAGAGATCAAAGGCATGACTTTGAGCAGAGTAAATGGAGCCATCATTCTCAACTTAGAATTTGATGATAAATCTACAATGGGAATGAACCTGAGATTTGTTCACAGGATGGGCTACATAGAATGGAAAAGAGTTATAATGATGCTCAAGAAGTTTAAGAGAAATCAAATCAAGCAAGAGATCTTTGTTGAAGTTTCTAAGCTGATTAATAGAGCTGAGGAACTGAGATATGTTCCAGTTCCTGGTCTGCAATGAGAGAAATTATTTGAAGTTCCTGGAGGTGTGGAGTTTAAAGAAAATCAGAGTGTTGATGCACCTATTCAGGGGTTTATGTAGTTTTATAAAACTGAATGAAATTTGCTATTTAAAAGCTAGGGATGCCTTACACATTCGAAGTTGCTGTGGTGGTGATAGTTCAAATCAGTTTGTGAGATACAAGCTGAACAAAATCATAAAAGTCCAACAGAAGGAACTCAAAGGGAATGTAGAAGCTGAGAACTTGCTATACGAAATCACCAAAGAAATCATCAACTGGGAACATCTACATCCTGAGTTCATATGATAATAGATTAGTTCTACTGTATATATTAGATTAGTTCTAATTTTATAAGCACTAAGTGTGCATGATCTGAGTGATTAAAAACTTTTGTATTCTGATATGTTCAATAAATACAAGTATGAGTTTGATATGTTCAACTGTGTTAAGATATGTTCATAAATATTAGTCTGATTAGTTCAGCTTGAATGAAAAATTGATTAGTTCTTATTCATTAATGTGTTTGGTTGATTTGTTCAACATTAAAGTTGGTTTGTTCCACTTATAATTGACAAGTTCAATTAATATTTGATAAGTTCAAAAATAAAATCCTAATAAGTTTGAGATTTAAAACATAATTCTGTTAAACAAACATAAGAACTGTTTGATGGTTTTGTCATCTTCAAATAGGGGGAGTTTGTTGGGAAAATGATCTCATCAGTTATGATTTGATGAGACAAAGTTAAGTTTGTAAGATGTGCTCTAAATATAACTTAAACAAAATTATGAGGCTTGATCAGACTGAGCACTTATAGTGTTTCAGACTGAACATAAGCTGAATATAAGATGAGCATATGTTCGATCAGCTTAGACTATATCTTAGTAAGATTATCAATGTGTTTGATAAGCTGTGTATGTCACCTAAGATATATATTGAGTTTTCAGCTTGATGAGTTTCAAGCTGAGTGAATCAGCGTATATACTGAGTCAGCTCAATAGAGTTGCTAAATAAGTTATAGCTACCTCTTATGACTTCCAAGGATGAGTTGATTATTATACATGTTAGTTCATGTTTTTTTCGGGTTTGTTCTCGAAGAACTCAGCTTGATGAGTTTCAAGCCGAGTAACTCAGTTCGACTAAAGAAGTCAGTTTAAGAGAATTTAAATATGTTTTAAATTCATCTTTTATCTCTCTATATCTACGACAAGGATAAGAAGATTCCACAATCAAGATTGAAGATTGAAGATTGAAGACTCAAGATAAGAAGATTCAAGATTCAAGATTCCGGGTTATCCAATAGTTAGTTAGCAAATAAGGATTAGTTCTAGTTTGTTAGGATCCGTAGGCACATGATTATAGATACTTATCTCCTGATAAGTTTTGGGGTACGACGACTACGACTGCGACTACGAGTTACAGAGCCATAACTCAGTTTCACCTCAACATATGTGTTACGAGTCTTGATTCACTGTTTGTCAGTTCAACGTGATCAAGATACTCACAGATTGCCAAGTTATTCATGTGTTCGAATCTTCACATTTGTTGTGAAGTTGGTAAGTATTCAATCTGTGATTAAATCCTGTTTAGAGAGTCGTCCTGTATCTATAATCATAAGTTGATTATAGATAGCAAAGTTTGAGAGATTGAGAGATTTAATTTACATTAGGTGTTTACATATCAAGTATTGCTTACTTGATAGAGTCTGTAATCATCTTCTTATTAATGAAAAGCAAAGCATTCGATTAAGTGTGTGGTTTGATGTGTGTTAACACTTTTTATTGATTTGTTCAATTTTTCGCAGAAAGTGTATTCAACCCCCTTCTAAACATTACTTGCTTGTTAACCTTCTCACTAAGGGACCAACATAATTTACATAACTAACAATTGGGAGATGATAAGCTTCATCTTGCTTATTGTTACATTGCGCCGTAAATATTTTACGTGTAACGGCTAAAAAGGGATTTTCAACGGTAACTTTTCTCTCTCCTCGTAAAGGTATATATAACGACCATAACCGATATTCAGAAGTTTACGCTTACATTTCTCATTCTTAAACTTCTACTATACACAAATACCTTCCACAAACACCTCTCCTTGCTTAGTGCAATCAACCGTTCATATTCAAAACCCTAAATCACTCAGTGCGAATTCTAAATCGATCAGTGCGAATTCAAAATTTACTCAGTGTGAATTCACGAAATCAACGATGGACTGAACCATTCTCATTCTTAGTGATAAAATGGTAAGAGGTGCTCAATTGAAGAACAATGGTGTGTCGTTGATTCAAATCAACAATCAACGTGTCTGTCTCACAATTCCAGAGAGGAAACGAGGCAGAGGATACAAAGTATGGGTGGACTACATTCGAAAATGCCCCTTGGAATTCGCTTTTTCAGGAGCACCACTCCTTATCGTTCCACAACACCTGTTAGAGTTCTGGTATATTTGTACTTACAACCAGAACATGGGAGAGATCACTGGCACTGTTCTAAATGGGGATAGAAAAGTTGTCATTACTGTGCAGCGGCTAAGGGAGGTTCTTCAACTCCCTGCGAATGATGTGTTTGAAGCTCCTGTAACAAGACAAGTGGCAAGGTCAGTCCTACCCAACATGTGTCACCCACAAACAGAGGGTGTAATAAAGAAAGCCACTTTTCCCACTGGATGGGGCTTCATGGTGTCCACTGTGATACGTTCACTTGGCACTAAGATTGGAGGCTTGGACCAAGTCAATGAGTTCGAGATGCAGCTGCTCTACAACATGTATAATGCCAGAATTCTGGACTATGCACTGCTCATCTTCAACGAGCTCAAAGCCCAAGTTGTGAAGACACCAAGGGATCTCCATGTACCATTTATAAGGTACTTATCCTTGGTGGTGGAAGCTGAGTTGGGAGAACAGCATTATGAAGCTGGACAGGATGTGTTCCCTGCTCCAGAACTCAGCTCAAATATGTTCAACAATGACATCTTTCCAGAGCAGGAAGGTCTGAGTGACCCAATGAGATGGATAGCTGAGAGAGCTTCATCTGCAAGTAAAGCTGAGGAGTCGGATCAAAGGGGAGCATCTGGAGCTGAACCAGATCATCGAGCTGAGCAACCTACTCAAGCTGAGCCTTCCTCTGAAGCTGATGGTGCTTCATCCTCCTCTGACCAGGTATCACTCCTCCTCTCTCAACTTCTTCTCACTTCTCTCCATCATCTTTTGGAAATAAAACTGTGGTAGACCCAACCCAGTCTAACCCATCTCCTCCACCTTCCATTCAACTCCACTTTGAAGCCACCCCTAGTATGTCCACTTCTACTAGGGAGAATATCCAAACCTATACACGCAAAACTGCCAAAGGTGGTGCCACTTCTAAAAGCATCACTGGAGCTGAGATCACATTGATCCCTCCCAAGGCAGGAGTTGAGGGGGAGATGCCTACTCTTAAGGTGTCAACCACGAGGCTTATTTCAACCCTACAGCCTTATCCGGGTGTGGTGTCTACTCAGCCCACACTCTCTAAAGCCATGGGAGAGCCCACTGTTGTGCCTGAGCAAACACACTCAGGTTACATTAAAAAAATGACCAATCCCCAGGGTCAATCACCGCCCTCCAACCCACTAAGCCAACCACCTACCCATACACTTCATGTCTCGAGCCCTATTACTTCACTTCACTTCTCACACCCACTAGCACGACCTGTCAATGTTTCATCTACATACCAAGGTGAATCACAGGGTCCAAACTCTAGTACACATGAGTTTGAGGGTATACACCAACCCTTGAATGTTGTACCCAAGTCCCAACCTTCTCAAGCTGACCTGGATGATCTACTGAACTTCTTTAAAGGTCAGTTTGACACATTGCACCTCAAGAGACGACAAACAAAGAAGCATATGTTGCAAATTCTAGACTCTTTGGATGAAGAGGTGCTGAGGTTAAAATCTGCAGTTGCTGCCCTATCACAAAAACAGACTTCGAATCCTATTGATGATGACAAAAGGGGGGAGAAGGTTCAATAGGCTGAAGTTGAGTCTGTCCAAGCTGAAGCCTTGTTACTACTAGCTAAGGGAGCAGATCAGATTAAGGGGGAGAAAAAAAAGAGATAGAGGTTGGGCTGACTGAAAAGGCTAAAGGAAAGAGACATGTAGTAGTCAGCTCAGATGATTCAAAAACCCCCAAGCAGAAAAGAAGAAAAATGATTCTTAGTGAATCAGCCTCAGATGAAGATTCTACAGACAAGATGACATTACAAGAAAGAGCTTCTCTGTTGGCATTGAGAAGGATGGAACAAGAGGATGCTGACCAGTTTGGGATGCCAATCAATGAACTAAGAAGAAGGCAAATGAACGTACAAGCTGAGTTAGCACAGGAGAAATAAGCAAGGGGACAGGCGTGGGCTGAACAAATCAGAAAGAAGAATGAGGAACTAGCAAAACTCAGACGGCCTATAGTCCCTAAGGAAGAGGAACTAGAACCCCCTGTTAAGAATCAACAAGAGGAGGAGGATATAACTCAGTGTTATACAAGGACCTACTTCTCTTCTCAAATCAAATCACTCAAGTTGAGCTCAGTTCAAGGGATAGTTATCCTGGAGTTCATCTTAAGAAATGGTGAAACACCTTCCCTGGAGCTTAATCAATTTCATAGAATTGGATATGAAGAATGGAAGCAGGTAGCCATACTTATTAAGCAGATAGAAAAGTCCTCTGCTAGAAATCAGGTGAAATATGAAATTCTAAGGCTACTTGCAAGAGCTGATGCAATGGAAATCATTCCTAGATCTGAGATAGCTACCCTACTGACCTCCTTTCACAAAGTTGGGAAGAAAAGATCATCAAAACCAGCTGGATTAGCAAAAGCAGACAAGTACAGTCGTGATCTTCCTGAAGGCATGGAATTCAAAGAAAATACTTATGTGGAAAAGGCTGGGAAAGGATTCATGTACATAGACAAAATGGTGAACAATGCTTCCAGTCTGATGCAAATATATATACATGTGGGGTATCTCAAGTGTTTGCTCTGAGACTACTAGTGGCAAAGACTGAACAGAATGCAAGGTTCAGGTACAGACTAAACGGAGCAATAAGATCACAAAAGGATTAGCTTCAACACTTGCCTAACTTGCAAGAACTTCTTGAAGAAATCAACAAGGAGATTAAAGAGTTTGAAGAGCTGCATCCTGAATAGATTAGTTCTATTTGTATATATTAGATTAGTTCTAATTTTTGTAAGCACTAAGTGTGCATGATATAAGTGATCAAAATTTTTGTATTCTGATGTGTTCAATTAAAATGAATACAAGTATTAGTTTGATATGTTCAACTGTGTGTCTGATATGTTCATCTTGAATGAACAAATGATAAGTTCGTGTTCATTTAAATGTTTGGTTGGTTTGTTCAACTTAAAATTGATAAGTTCAATTTATAATTGATAAGTTCAATTAATATTTGATAAGTTCAAAATTAAAATCTTAGTAAGTTTAAGATTTAACACATAATTCTGTTAAACAAACTTAAGAACTGTTTGATGGTTTTGTCATCATCAAATAGGGGGAGTTTGTTGGTCAAATGTTCTCATCAGTTGAAATTTGATGAGACAAAGTTAAGTTTGTAAGATGTGTTCTAAATATAACTTAAACAGAATTATGAGGCTTGATCAGACTGAGCACTTATAGTATTTCAGGCTGAGCACAAGCTGAATATAAGCTGAGCGTACGTTTGATCAGCTTAGACTATATCTTAGGAAGATTATCAATGTGTTTGATAAGTTGTGTATGTCACCTAAGATATAGGTTGAGTATTCAGCTTGATGTGTTTAGAGCTGAGTGACTCAGCTTATAGACTAAGTCAGCTTAATAGAGTTGCTAAGTAAGTTCTAGCTAACTCTTATGACTTCTAAGGATGAGTTAGTCATTATACGTGTTAGTACATGTTTATTTTCGGGTTTGTTCTTGAAGAACTCATCTTGATAAGTTTCAAGCTGAGTAACTCAGTCCGACTAAAGAAGTCAGTTTAAGAGAATTTAAATATGTTTTAAATTCCTTTTATCTCTCTATATCTACGGAAAGTATAAGAAGATTCTAGAATCAAGACTGAAGATTGAAGACTCAAGATAGAAGATTCAAGATTCAAGATTCTGGGTTATCCGTTAATTTGTTAGCAGATTAGGATGAGTTCTAGTTTGTTAGGATCCGTAGGAACAAGATTATAAATACGTATCATCTGATAATTTTAGAGGTACGACTACAACAACCTGTAGCCAAACTCAATTCACCTCAACCCATTGATCGTATGTGTTACGAATCTTGATTCACTGTTTGTAAGTTCAACGTGATCAAGAAACGCACAGATTGCCAATTTGTTCGTGTGTTCGAATCTTCACATCTGTTGTGAAGTTGGTAAGTATTCAATCTGTGATTAAATCATGTTTAGAGAGTCGTCATGTATCTATAATCATAAGTTGATTATAGATAGCAAAATTTGAGATATTGATATATTTGATTTACATTAGGTGCTTACGTATCAAGTGTTGCTTACTTGATTGTTCTTGTAATCATCTTCTTATTAATGAAAGCAAAGCATTCGATTGTTTGTGGTTTGATGTGTGTTAACACTTTTTATTGAATTGTTCAATTTTCTGCAGAAAGTGTATTCAACCCCCCTTCTACACATTACTTGCTTGTTGATACTCTCACCAAGGGACCAACAATATACAATGCAAAGGGTAAGCCAGTGCTAACAGCAAAGAGAGAAAGAGATGTGTATCTACTTGATCTTAACTCTGCTGATCCCTATACTGAAACCTGCTTATATTCCCAATCTGTTCCTAAGCTGAGTTGGCTATGGCATAAAAGGTTTTCACATTTAAACTTCAAGAATATAAATATGATATCCAATAAAGAGTTAGTCTCTGGATTTCCAAAGATCACATTTGTCAAGGACAAATTATGCTCAGCTTATGAACAAGGGAAACATCATAAAAGGGTCCTTCAAGACAAAGCAAAAATTTTCAATAACAGACCCACTGCATATGTTGCATATGGATCTGTTTGGACCCATAAGTACTCCAAGCCTAAGTGGCAAGAAGTACACTTTGGTGATAGTGGATGAGTTCTCACGATTCACTTGGGGCCAAAAGTGAAGCTGCCCTGGAGATAATAAGTTTTATCAAACATGAAGAGTTGCAAAAAGGTTGGTCTGTTAAGCAACTCAGAAGTGATCTTGGGACTGAGTTCAGAAACTCAACCCTAGAAGGATTTTGTGAACAAAGAGGAATATTACAAAATTTCTCCTCAGACAGAACTCCTCAACAAAATGGAGTTGCTGAAAGGAGAAATAGAACCTTAATTGAGGCTGCTAGAACAATGTTGTGTGAGACAGGATTGAAACTCTATTTCTCGGATGAAGCTATAAGTACAGCATACTATACCCATAATAGGTCAATCATAGTCAAAATACATGGCAAAACTGCTTATGAGATGTATAACTCAAGAAAGCCCAATATAGGTTACTTCCATGTCTTTGGTTCAAATGCTATGTGCTGAATCAAAGAGATCAGCTCCATAAGTTGGAACCTAAAGCTGATCCTGAAATCTTTGTTGGTTATTCCTTAATCTCCAAGTCTTAAAGAGTATATAACTCAAGGAGAAAGGCTATAGAAGAATCGATTCATGTCTTATTTGATGAATACAGTTTTGATCAAGCTGATAAAAGACAAGCTGACTTGGTCAGTCTGAGTGAGCTTGAAAAGCCTGAGAAAGATGATGAGTTCATTAATCCATTTGGAGCTGATATTACTCAGACTGAAGATCTTAGTGATCAATAGTTTGAAGACAATACTGCAATTGAGACTGAGGATGTAAGTTCACCCCAGGGTCTTCAATATCACTCAGATCCGGAACCACAATCTCCTACTACCACATTGTATATTCCTCAAAGATCATCCTCAAGATCAAATATTGGTAATGTTCAAGAAAGAGTAATGACCAGATCGAAGGCAACAGCAAACTGTGCTGCTTACTTTGGATTCCTATCTCAAATGGAACCAAAAAAGACTGAAGAAGCCTTAGAGGATGAAGATTGGACTGAAGCTATGCAAGAGGAATTAAATGAGTTTGAGACAAATAAGGTATGGAGTCTTGTCCCAGCCCCCAAAGATCATATAATTATTGGCACTAAGTGGGTCTATAGAAACAAAATGGACAAGCATGGAGTGATTGTTAGGAACAAAGCCAGGCTGGTAGCATAAGGGTATAAACAAGAAGAAGGAATCGATTATGATGAGACATTTGCCCCTGTTGCTAGAATTGAAGCCATAAGGCTGTTCTTAGCTTATGCAGCATATAAAGACTTCAAAGTCTATCAAATGGATGTGAAGAGTGTTTTCCTAAATGGAAAACTTCAGGAGGAAGTGTATGTGAAACAACCTCCTGGCTTTGTCAGTTCAAAGTATCCACATCATGTCTATAAGTTAGACAAGGCTTTGTATGGTCTTAAACAACCTCCAAGAGCTTGGTATGATACTCTGTCCAACTATCTACTATCAATGGACTTTACTAGAGGTAGTATTGATAAGACACTCTTTATTAAAAAGAGTAAAGGACGGGTGATTCTTGTACAAATATATGTGGATGACATTATCTTTGGTTCTACAAATGAATCTCTGTGTGAATGGTTCTCCAAAGTTATGTCAAAAAGGTACAAGATGAGTATGATGGGTGAAATGACATATTTCCTAGGCTTGCAGATTCAACAAAAGCCTGATGGAATATTCATTACTCAAAGCAAGTATGTTCTTGATTTGATAAAGAAATATGGTTTTGATTCTAGTTCAACCATGAAAACACCCATGTCACAAGCTGTCAAGCTGAGCAAGGACTCAGATGGAAAGTCTGTTTATCAGCCTACCTATAGAGGAATTATAGGTTCATTACTCTATTTGATAGCTAGTAGACCTGATATCATGTTTGCTACATGTGTTTGTGCAAGATATCAGGCAGATCCTAAGGAATCACATCTTCAAGCTGTGAAAAGGATCTTTAGTTACCTTAAAGGTACACCAAATCTAGGTCTTTTATATCCAAAGGACTCTGGATTTGAGTTAGTTAGATTGTCAGATGCTGACTATGCTAGGTGCAAGTTAGACACAAAATCAACAACTCGAGGAAGTCAAATGCTTGGAGGGAAGTTAGTAAGCTAGACAAGTAAGAAACAGAACTCAGTGGCTACTTCAACTGCTGAAGCTGAGTATGTTGTTGCAGGTAACTGTTGTGCTCAAATCCTTTGGATGCAACATCAGCTTCAAGACTTTGGTATGAATTTCATGAAAACACCCATATTCTGTGATAACCAAAGTGCAATAGCCATTACTTACAATCCAGTCTTCCACTCAAGAACCAAGCATATAGAGATTAGACATCACTTCATCAGAGACATCGTGGAAAAAGGTAAAGTTTAAATCAAATTTATCTCAACTGATGATCAATTAGCAGACATCTTTACAAAACCACTTGATGAAAAGAGGTTTTTGTATCAGCTAAATGATTTGGGTATGCTCAATCCTTAGATAAGTGTCTAAGAATCTGAGCTTCAGTTTGACAAAGACTAAGTGTTTTAGGCTGAGTGCACAGTTTATAGATGAGTTGTTATAAACTGCCTACCTTGTCAAGCTGAATGATGAGTTCACATGTTTGGTGAGTTCCAAACTTATTTTAACTACTCAGTGCGGTTAAAATATAAATTTGAGTTAGTCTCAAATAAAAATGACTAAGTGTCATTGATTCTGAGTTGTGTGCTCTACTCAAGCTGAGTGTCAATCTCAAGCTGAGTGCTCATATCAAGCTGAGTGCTTGACTTACGCTGAGTGATAAGTTTACTCAGCTTGGTGTGTCCACAACCATGTTTTAATTACTATGTGTTATTAATCCATGAGTCATTCTATTTAAGTCAGTCTCAAATTACATTTTATACCGATTATGTATTGGTGTAATACAATAGTATAAATAATATTTTTTATGTCAAGGATATTATTTTACATACTTATCCGTTGGGAGTTGATGTGTTTCTACTCTATTACTGTTACATCAAGCCATAATTTCGTTGGCGTAACGGATAAAAAGGGTATTCAATGATAACTTTTCTCTCTCCTCAAAAAGGTATATATATATATCGGTTGTAACCGAAATTCAGACGTTCTTGCCTTGCAATACCTGAACGCAAGAGAAACAGGGGATACGAAGCATGGGTGGATTATATCCGCAAATGCCCACTGGCATTCGTTTTCACTGGAGCACCGATACATGTGGTTCTTCAGCATCTACTAGAAATCTGGTACACGTGTGTGTTCGACCACAACAGAGGCAAAATTCGAGGCACGGTGCTGAATGGAGAGAGGACCATTGCTCTCACAGTGCAAAGGCTAAGGGAGGTTCTTCAACTTCCTCAAACTGATGTGTTCGAGGCTGCTGTGACGAGGTAGATAGCAAGGTCGGTCCTACCCAGAATAAGTCACCCATAAATAGAGGGTGTTATCAAAAAAGGCCACCTTTCCAACCGGATGGGATTTCATGGTGTCCACTGTGATTCGTTCATTTGGTACCAAGGTTGGAGGACTGGACCAAGTTAATGAGTTTGAGATGCAGCTGCTCTACAACATGTATTTCGTGGGGAACTTGGATTATACACAGCTCATCTTCAACGAACTCAAGGTCCAAGTGATGAAGAATACAAGGGATCTTCATGTACCGTTCATAAGGTACCTGTCCTTAGCATTTGAAGCCGAGCTGGGGACAGCACTGTATGAAGCTGGGCAGGATGTGTTCCTCACCCCAGCACTCAGCTCAAAGATGTTCAATAATGACATCTTTCCAGAGCAGGAGAGTCTCAGTGATCCTATGCGTTGGATAGCTGAGGAAGCTTCCTCTGAAAGTGAAGCTGAGGGATCGAATCAAGGGGGAGCAGCTCAAGCTGATCCAGAGGTTCACGCTGAGCACTCTGCTCAGGCTGAGCCGGCCAATATTTAAGCTGCTTCTGGTAAGATTTCTCCACTTTCTTCTTCTTCTCACTTTTCTCCATCATCCTTTGGAGACAAGACTGCAGTAAACCCAACTCAGTTTAACCCATCTCCTCCACCTTCTATCCATCTTAATCTCCAATCTGTAGCCAACCTTGGTGAGCCCACTGCTGCCAAGGTAAATATACAAACCTACAATCGGAGAACTGCCAAAAGTGGTACCACACCTAAAGGTATCACTGGAGCTGAAGTCACATTTACTCCTCCACCGGCAGGAGTTGAGGGGGAGACACCGACTCTTAAGGTGCCAACCTTAAGGCTCATTTCAACCCAACAGCCTAAACCGGGTATGGTGACTACTCAGCCCACACTCTCCAGAGCCATGGAAGAGCCTACTACTATGCTTGAGCAGACACACTCAGGTTACATTGAAATTATGACCAATCCTCAGGGTCAATCACCCCCCTCTCACCACCTACCCATACACATTACATTTCGAGCCCCGTTACTTCTCTTCACTTCTCACACTCTCTAGCACGACTTGTCAATGATTCATCTCCATACCAAGGTTTATTACAGGGTCCAATCTCTGGTGCACATGATTTCAAGGGTATACACCAACCCTTGGCTGATGTACCCAAACACTCACCAATTGATGTTCTTGACTCCTTCAATTCAGAGGATCAACATTTCGAGTTTAAGGACAGGATTCAGTCTCCTCAGAATAAAACTGCCTCCTCAGGAATTCAAGAGCTGAAAACATACATTGCAGCTCAGTTCGGTCTATTCCATCTCAAGCAGAAGAAACACAAACGTCAAATCTATCAGAGGCTTGAGAAACTGACCACTGACGTTAAAGAGATTGCCTCTGCGGTTGCTGCTCTACAACAAAAATAGACTTCGAACCCTGTTGATGATGACAAAAAGGGGGAGAAGGTTCAAGCTGAAGCTACCACTAAGTTAGTTCAACCTGAAGCTGAAGCTCTATTATTGCTAGCAAGAGGAGCAGAGAGTCAAGCTCAGTTTAAGGGGGAGTTGGAGTTAGAGAAAAAGGAACCTGAAGCAAAGAAAAGAAAGGTTGTAGAATTTGAAGCTAACAGTGAGTCTGAGACTGAGGAAGGCCACAAGGCTTTTGATTGAAATGCTTGAACAAGAGGTAGCTGCTAAGCTAGGCATATCACTTGATGAGCTAAGAAAAAGGAAAGAGAAAGAGGCAAAGGACCAAGAAAGAGAAAGAGAAAGAAAAGCTTTGGCTCAAGCTGAAGCTGAATACACTGGTCCAAGGCCTGATCTGATCCCATACACAGATGCAGACATTCAGGAGTGCTACTTCAGACGCAACACCAGCAAGGAAATCAAGGGTATGACTCTGAGCAGAGAAAATGGAGCCATCATCCTCACCTTCCTATTTAATGATAAATCAACAGTGGGAATGGACCTGAGATATGTTCACAGGATGGGCTACCTTGAATGGCAAAGAATAATGATGATGCTCAAGAAATTCAAGAAGAGTCAGATCAAGCAAGAAATTACAACTGAAGTCTCGAAGCTGATTTCTTGAGCTGAGGAGCTGAAGTATGTCCCAGTTCCTAGTCTGCAATGGGAAAGATTATTTGAGATACCCGAAGGTATGGAGTTCAAAGAGAATCATGGTATTGATGCACCTGTTCAGGGATTCATGTTTAAATATCAGGCAGGAAATCCTAGCTTCATCAAGCTGAATGAATTCTGTTATCTAAAAGCTAAGGATGCCATACACATAAGAAGTTGTTGTGGTGATAGCTCAAATCATTTCGTGAAATAATTTGTAATAGATTAGTTCTATTTGTAAGTATTAGATTAGTTCTAATAATTTGTAAGCACTAAGTGTGTATGATCTAAGTGATCAAAAATTTTGTACTCTGATATGTTCAATGAATACAAGTATTAGTTTGATATGTTCAACTGTTTATGATATGTTAATAATTCTTGGTCTGATTAGTTCAGCTTGAATGAATATTTTGATTAGTTCATATTCATTATTATGATTGGTTGGTATGTTCAACTTATAATTGATAATTTCAATTAATATTTGATAAGTTCAAAAAAATTTAAAATCTTGGTAAGTTTAAGATTTAAAACATAATTTTGTTAAACAAACTTAAGAACTGTTTGATGGTGTTATCATCATCAAATAGGGGGAGTTTGTTGGTCAAATGATCTCATCAGTTGAAATTTAATGAGACAAAGTTAAGTTTGTAGGATATGTTCTGAATATAACTCAAAAAGAATTATGAAGCTTGATCAGACTGAGCACTTATAGTGTTTCAGACTAAGCATAAGCTGAGCATATAGTTGATCAGCTTAGACTATATCTTAGTAATATTATCACTATGTTTGATAAGTTGTGTGTGTCACCTAAGATATAGGTTGAGTATTCAGCGTAATGCGTTTCGAGCTGAGTGACTCAGCTTATAGACTGAGTCAGCTCAACAGAGTTGCTAAGTAAGTTTTAGCTAACTCTTATGACTTCTAAGGATGAGTTAGTCATTATACATGTATTACATGTCTGATTTCGGGTTTGTTCTCGAAGAACTCAGCTTGATGAGTTTCAAGCTGAGTAACTCAGTCCGACTAAAGAAGTCAATTTAAGAGAATTTAAATATGTTTTAAATTCCTTTTTAACTCTCTATATCTACGGCATGGATAAGAAGATTCCAGAATCAAGATTGAAGATTGAAGACTCAAGATAGAAGATTCAAGATTTAAGATTCCGGGTTATTCGTTAGTTTGTTAGCATACTATGATAAGTTCTAGTTTGTTAGGATCCGTAGGAACAGGATTATAAATACTTATCTCCTGATAAGTGTAGAGGTACCGAGCCAGACTCAAATCACCTCAACCTATTGATCTTATGTGTTACGAATCTTGATACACAGTTTGTAAGGTCAACGTGATCAAGAAATCCACAAATTGCCAATTGTTCGTGTGTTCGAATCTTCACGTCTGTTGTGAAGTTGGTAAGTATTCAATCTGTGAATAAATCCTGTTTAGAGAGTTAGTTCGTATCTATAATCATAAGTTAATTATAGATAGCAAAGTTTGAGAGATTGAGAGATTTGATTAACATTAGGTGTTTACATATCAAGTGTTGCTTACTTGGTTGTTCATGTAATCATCTTCTTATTAATGAAAGCAAAGCATTAGCTTGTTTGTGGTTTGATGTGTGTTAACACTTTTTATTGATTTGTTCAATTTTCTGCAGAAAGTGTATTCAACCCCCCTTCTACACATTACTTTCTTGTTGATCTTCTCACCAAGGGACAAACACTAACTAGTTACAAAACCGTTCTCCCGACTATGATTGCATTACTTCTCAGATTACATGCACTCACAGGTGTGACCCTTGAGTGCCTCATGGCATTGGACGTGGCATCAGGGTTCGACGGTCATGCACACAAATCCTATCAGACTCACACTTGTGCACACCGTCAACCAGGGTATCTTGATGACACTGGCCTAAGGAGACTTCTAGACAAGTCCTTAGGTTAACCAAGCAATAAGGACTCTTATACACAGGTGTGATAATAAATCCTTATAACACAAACTGTTTTATAACTTTATAAAACCAATTTCTTTATAATAAAACTTCATAAGAACCCTCGTCTTATGATTAGGTATACTACAGGCTTTTCCCTCTGCCAATCCCGATGTTTCGATTGTGAGTGTAAGCATGGTAAGAGTCAACTCTGAACACTCATAACCTTTTCATGACTATCTGATTTCGACTGCGTGATAAACGACAAATAATAAATCAGTTCGTTTGGGCATGGCCATGCACTTCCACAGTCTAGATCAGTCAAGGGGCCCGGAAACATCTCTCCTTAAAAGGAGTTGCAGAATGCCTCTCGCATACTTGCATTTGGCAACACGCTTTCCGCTGACACCAGAATGCCCGTTATGACTACCCTATTACGGCATAACATTAGGTACATTCCAAATGCCAGAAGTCCCCGCATCCCAAACCAAACATCTTAGGCTTAGGGACAATCTATGTGACGAATACCTTTTACTCGAAGACCACGCGGTATTCTTCACGATGTCACTATCCAATATTCACACCCCCTGGTGAATATCCGTACATCCTTGGCCTACACCTCTTGGTAGCTATCTTCAATCACTATGAATCTCCACCAAGGATTACGATGACGTTAATATCTACCTAATCGAGGTTCCTACCAAGATAGGTAGTCACAAATAAGATTTTGAATAAAAAACCTTTTATTCATGGATATTACCAAAACATGCAAAATCTGTGAAGAGTAATAGGATTAATAGTGTACTATCTATATTCACCCTCCTGGAATAAAGTACATAATTAATGCTAATCCATCGTCTCAATTCACGGTGCCTATTTGAGTTACTATGTTGCTTCAAGTGGACTTATCACAGATCACGACTTGAAACTAAAACGTTACTATGAACCAAAAACAAGTATACACTAACTAGTGTTCCCACTTGCTTTCCTAGATAGATTATTTTCCGCAAACCTTGAAAACAACACTAGTCTTTCTAATGTTATCATATTCCTTGAACTCAGAGAACTGGATTAACTCTTTGTTCTGAATATATAAAATTATCTCGTAACTAAACTTAGTTACATTGTAGATGTATAAAATCTTTCTATCTCAAGAAATAGACTAAAATTTGTTTACATTAACCCATAAACAAAATTTGATACCCAGTGTATAAGCACTTATCTAATATACTGTTTATTATTTTCAACACTTTCAATATATAATTATGACCTTCTGGGATTGGTCCTAACACTTGGACCAATTTGAATACTCAAAATCCCGTCATTAGAATTATATATGTACTTGAAATTCAACTAGCTAATAACCACTGTGTTTATCCAAACACTTACTAGCTTCTACGCGTATATGCATTTTAGTTTATCATAACTTGATAAACATCTTGGCGTAGGTCAATTGCTCCCACTGACTATTATGAAAACACAGAATTACTTAAGATACCTTATTAACTTGTTCAAACTTGATACACGAGTCACAATACTGATTTTAAGTATAAATCAAAAACTTAGATTTCCGATAAGATTCTTCAAGTAGACGAAACCTTAAACATAGATTTTCCACATATCCAGTATTTCCTATTACGAAAATTGGTTTCTAGAAACTTTACATAACTATAAGTATAACACACTTGTATTGATTCTTATTTAAAACATTTGAGTGCCCTTGATTACAATATCCATTATAATCATACTCATAAATGTTTTATCCTAAAATACATCCCCAGAAATAATAACTATTATTTCAAGTGTTTTAATCCTAGTTCAAAACTTGAACTTGTTTTCATAAACACTTATAATTACTTGATTAGAAAAACTTTCTAACATACGACAACAACTGTGTCGTTTCAAGTAATTCCATAAGTTTAGTCGAGCAATTAATATTAAAATATATTTCAATGGCAATAATTAATGCATAAGGATAAAATACTAATAAGACAAAGACTTTGACTTGTTAGTCAACCTCTAGTCAAAACTTGACCGGATATAATCACAAACCACGTGCAATGATATATCACTAAATAATTCATTAATATTTAAAATCAAATTTCATTACATCTTGAAATAGGGAAAATATTTTAAAATAATAAACTATGAATCATTAATATCCTTTTCTCTTCACGCGGGATCATTTGCATTCTTTGACACCTTTGCTTTTATTGACCTATTGCAATAAACGATCGCAAATGTCAAACACCACTTATAAAATAAGTTGAAAGCAAATACTGAAGTTAGTCACCGAAGTTACTTGTGGTGTTTACACCACCTTCGTGACGCTTCTGGCAGTTGGCCTTGTAATGACCAATCTCGCCGCACTTAAAGCACCGGTTCTCGGCTCTTGCTTTGTTCGGTTTGAATTTCATGCCCTTGCCCTTGCCATTTCCATTTTCCTTGGCCCTGGGTACAGATGGATCTGGCTTGGTTTTACCCTTACCCCTTCCGTTGGGCCCCTTCTTCTTTTTACCACTCCCGTTATCTACTGTGAGAATATCCTTGGACTTTGTACCCATATTAGACTCAGCTGTCTTGAGCATTGCATGAAGCTCAGCTATGGATTTCTCCATGTTGTTCATGTTGTAGTTGACTATGAAGGGCTTATAGTCATCGGACAACGAGTTGAGTATCATATCTGTTGTCAGTTACAACGGTACTGGGTGTCCTAGCCTTTCCAGGTAGTCCATATACCCTTTCATTTTCATGACATGGGTATTAACCGAAGTACCCCTAGACATCTTGCAAGTGTTAAGAGCCTTCGTGACATCATAACGTTCTGTACGAGCCTGCTCCTGAAACATATCCCTCAACTGGCGGATCATGTCATATGCCGATGTTTCCATCATGCTCGTCTGCAATTCTAGACTCATCGTTGTGAGCTTGAGGCAGCTTACATCTAGCGCGTCATTGACACAGTTCTGGTAAGCCTCCTTAACATCAGCTCTTGCATTATTGGTTGGGGTATTTCCCACCGGCTCTTCTAGGACATACCACTTCCTCTCATGCCTGACAAGAACTAATATATATTTATACATTATTGGTTGGGGTATTTCCCATCGGCTCTTGAATTATTAGACTCAGCGTACCATCTTGCATTAAAAAAAACTTCAAAATTAATCACGTTAATTAAACTAGTTAACAATTTCGATACATACATTAACATATATATACATGAACGAAAAAATAAAATTGTTTATAGTTCTAATTATTTAACCGGTTAAACCTAACTGATTCAACCTTTCTGATTAAAAAATTAAAACGATAAAAAAATTTAATATTCAAATCCAAGTGTTTGAATAATAAAACTTATAAACTGAGATTAACAAAACTTGTTAATCCGTATATTATTCGAACATATATATATATATATTATTCGAACATATATATATATATATATATATATATATATATATATATATATATATATATATATATATATATATATTTATATCTAACAAGAACAAATAAACAATTGATCAAGAAGTATATGCATTGTGATAAACGAGCCGAAGCTCTGATACCACTGCTGGGTTTTATAACAATTATACACCTCCTAGTGTCATCCTGATCTAAACTCAAACTTGTTTAGACCGACACAAGACTGAAACTGATCAATCATTCATAAAAGCGGAAGTTGAATGATCAACTACCCAAAAACCCTAAAGGGTTAGGATCTTTGTTTATCACACATGTATATATATAAATAATCGAGATATGTATATATGTACAAGCTTATAATATGAACAAGGAACATAATAATAACATTCATATTTCATATTATGTACAACCATGATCAGATCAAAGAACCATATATATATATATATATATATATATATATATATATATATATATATATATATATATATATATATATATATATATATATATATATATATATATATATATATATATATATATGCACACACTCATTCGATCACCTCATAAACCAAGAACAAGAAGTAGAAGAAGATAATACATTTTCTCACCTAGGTTGCTCAAGAATGGTTCACCCATAATGAGACAATACGAGATCCCGCAAGAAAGATAGCAAACTATGAACACCACGATCACACTGACTTGTTGATCGACAAAAACCGACCCTTGGTTTGTGTAGGGGTGTTCGGTCGAAGGTTAGAAGGGAGAGGCAGGAGAGAGTTTATTTTTTATGTCTTTTTCTTAGAATAATCTATCCTTAATTCAAAAGTTAATCCTTTTTTTTATAAGAATAGATTTTTTAGGATTAGTTTAGAAAACCTTTAAATGTTTCCTTTTGTTGAATTAAGAAACCTAATTACCAAGTTATTTATTAACTAATAATAATTTTAATAGATAATATATAATATATATATTTTACATAATCAGCCATAGGCCTATGTAAATATATATATATATATATAAATTGGATCAATAAAGAACCATGTGTTAAACAAAGAACTTAAAAAACCAATCTGGACCATTGGATCATCAAAATTAATGGATGAGATTTAACGATGGCAAAATTGTAATTATGATGTATTAATATAGGAAGAAAAGGGCAAACATGGAAAATCACCCCTCCAACAACCCACGGTTCCCATATTTTTCTAATTTTTTTTTGAATGAAATTTTTGTTTGCATTTTGGGCAGTATGTAGTGTTTTGTACGGATTTTGCATTTTGGGTTTGAATGTGTAATTTTGCATTTTAGACTGCATTTTCATTGAATCATGTTGGATTTGCATTTTGCATTTTGGAAGCATCTAGATGACTTGTATGTTTATGTTTTGCGTTTTTTGGGTTTTGCATTTAGAATGAACCCAGCTCAAAATTCAACCTTTGCATTTCAAAAAATAAAATTCAGAAATATATCAAGCCTGGTCTTGTTTGAAAGAGGACGAAAAACTGAATCTAACGATATACTTTTTTTACAAAAATTCTTAAAAACGAATAAGTTATGATCATTTAAAGTTGAGTGAGGTTTTTTTATTTACAAAGTTGATTTTTTCTTTTTTTTTTTTTGTTATTTTCCAATTTTGCCCTTAATTAAAGTGTCACGTGTCATTACGGTTCTTTAGGTTCTATGTTTAAGGGAGGTCCTATATATAACCTCACTATATATATATATATATATATATATATATATATATATATATATATATATATATATATATATATATATATATATATATATAATTAATATTCGTTATTATTATTAATTAATCCAGATCGTAACTATAGATATATATTTCTTTGTCAATTAATAACTTGGTAATCAATTCTCTCCGTAAATTAAAACCATAACTTACTAATACTGTTTTATAACTAACAAGTTACAAAACCGTTCTTCCGACTGTGGTTGTATTACTTCTCGGATTACAAGCCCTCACGCGTGTGACCCTTGAGTGTCTCATGGCATTGGACGTGGCATCAGGGTTTGACGGTCATGCACATAATTCCTATCAATATATATATATATATATATATATATTCTTATTCGGTTTAAGTTATAGTAACCAGAACCAAACCGGAATCCATAGTAACTATTCGGTTTTGATCCAATCCGATCCAAAAATTCTAAATATCTTAACCAAATAGTCCGATCCAATATTTTCGGTTCGGTAATACGGTTTTATCCGATCAATGAACACCCTTAGAGGTACGATATAGTCAATCAATCATATCCCTATCCGTATATAGAAAGACTGCTTCTCAAGAGACCTTACGGTAGTGAGAGATAAAAGAAAAAGGTAAATAATATAGAAAAAAAATAAGGAAAGATAATAAGAATAAAAAAACAACAAACTGAACAAAACATGCATATTTAGGGAAAGTTAACAAAGCTTCTATAAATAATTATACTCAATTATTAAAATGGAAAATAATATAATAAGTATATATACCCATGCCCACATCCCATTATCTATACTACATTATAAATCATTTAACATTCTCTCTTTTAAAATTTTAAGAATACTTAATTTTAAGTAGTACATGTTTTATGCAAATAGTTAAATACTCAAAGCAATAGTCCAATCAATCATTTTCCTAATTTACTAAACAAGTTATGGTAACTAATGTTTTAAACAACTCACTAAACATAATTAGAAAGAATGTATCTGCTACAATATTCCGTAAATACTTACACTTACATTATCGAAACAAGACATGTTGTCAATCACAAACTATTTGCCGTCGCCGCATTAGGCGAGTACTATGCTAGTATATATCAACTAATACACATACTTTTTTTTAAATACCTTTCTAAGAAAGGTTTCTGGGAGGTATGCATAGTGAGCTTATGTTGCAAAGATATAAAATCCTTCTTTTCTACTTGTATGTTATAAACTTATAGGTGTCATAAACCACAATTAAAGTAAGCAAAATATGTGCCATAACTGATATTTGTGTTGGTATAGATGAGGTTGAAAGCCATAGATGCAATTTTGTGCTGAATTGAAGCTGAATTACAGACATTTGTTGCTGATCAGTTTTGGATAAAAAGAGAAGTCTTGTAAATTCCCTTTTTTTAAACAAAGATGGTCATCTTTAGCTAGGATGGTTAATCAAATATTTGTTTTTTTTCAAGAATACATTCTCCATTGGACCTAGTCTTATAGTTAAAATAAACAGGTTAATACTCCTGGTTTTAACTTTGATTCTTGAAAACACCAAGACTTGAACATTTTATTCCCAAATGCAACAAAGTCCATGATTACACTTGCAGATTAACACAAACCAAAAACCAGCAAGAAAATTGAAGTTTGATTCTTGAAAACAGTAACAAACATAAAGAAGGTCCTTCATGTCTTTGTTGTAACAGCAGACGCGAGTTCAACAGAAACTATAAAAGTCGACTTCGATGCCTCCCTCAGGTACTGCACATCTCCATTCATGAGCTTCACCAGGTTTCGGCTAACCAGCAAGCTTATTCCCTCCTCGGTTGCATCCACACTGTTTCCAAACATCTGCCTTAACAGCTCCTCAGGCACCCCACCTCCAGTGTGTGTTATCCTATCAAAAACCATTCAAATCAAGAAATATAACTAAGCCATAGTTTATACAACAAACCCATGTATATATGTCGAACCTGAGTCCAGTTGTGAATACCTGATTTCCAAGTTTACAAGCTGAACTGATTTGGCTAAGTGATCTTTAGTCAAATTGGCAGCAATTATGAGGATGCCACCTGGTGGTGTGCAAGAGACTGATAGTGAGAAGAAATCTGCAAGAACTTGCTGAAGCCTCACGCTATCCCCGTATAGTTTTTCCAACAACACATCTTCAGCTACATTGTTAACTACCTGAATCCCCATTATGTCGCTCTTTGTCATTACTTGGCTTATAGAGGCACCCAAGATCTGGTGGAGAGAAAACTCTGTCATTTCAAGATCCAAATACCTGCAAAAAGTTTTAAAAAAGTTTCAAGAAACAATATAAGTTTTAAGAAATGATAACATTTATAAATCAATCTTACCCATCTACAATGCTATCAAGATCGGTGTCATCAAGTACTTTATTGAGTTGTTTTTGACACAAAGCACTAGTGTTAAGAAGCTCCCTTTGTTCATCTCCTAGCTCGGTCCCCTCCATCATTTTTCTTGAAAATATAATCCCTGAAAGCGGATTTTTGATCTGTCTTCTTACATAAGCTAAAGCTTTAAGTCGTTTTGCTGCAATTTGCTCGGATATTCTTTGAAAATGTAAAGCTTGTTGAAGGTCTTTACTTGCTAGCTGCAAGAAGCAGAAAAGACCCGTAACAATACCCTCATTATCCACCCTTTTACTTGCACAAATCATGCAATCTACATACTTTCCGTTTTTAGAAAAAAACCCAAATGAAATCTTTTCCGCTTCTTCACTTGTCATAGCTTTGTTAAGAACAACACTTAGGTTTATGAACGCCTCTTGATTAACGAGCCGACAGCAGGCAGCTGCAGTGGTCCCGAAAACCTCACCCAAGAGCATTTTATCAATGACTTGTTCTCTTGGCAATCCAGATATCTCGGTCATGGCTTGGTTCCACTCAGAACACCAACCAAACTCATCGGTTCCAAAGATCGGGGGGATCAGTGGGTTCGGGTTATGCACTATAGCTTTGTAATCACCTTCTATTTTAGTGAACTTGTCCATAACAATCTTCTGGTGAGTTATATCTTGAGCAATACAACATACACCTACAACGTTTTCATGTATATCCCGGCTTGCACACGCATTCACCACAAGCGTGATCGGTTTCGACTCTTTCATCGATCCATGGGTTTTGATTTCAAATTGGACACCGGTTTCTTCTTTTCCTAATCACATAGGAAACAAAACAAAGTTATTATCAAAGATCAGATAATCAGCTGTAATAATACGAGTTGTTAAGTATAATGTTTTAACATGTTTTTGATCAAAAAATAATCGCATAATCACGATTAAAAGCCATATATGATTACCTTCCAATGCGAGACTTAGCATCTTCTGCACCGTGTTGATTGAAGACTCTTCAACGAGTGTTAGCAAATGGCTTCCTATAGCTTCCTCGACGGTCAAACCGGTCAACTCAGCTATTTTCGTATTCCATCCGTTTATCAAACCATCAACATCAACTGCAAGTATTGGGACCGAAGCAGTTTCAATCAACCTCACCATCTCACTCGTTACAGCTTCTAATTCTTGCATCCCGTCAAGTTTAAGTTCATTAAAACCCTCCTGAATCACGTTTGTATGCAAATCCACCGCTTCATTCTCTTTCATAGCGTTCCTCATTATAAGCTGCAACGAGTGTATAGCATCCATCTCAAAATCCTTCCAAGGAAAACTCCTGGTTTTAACAACTTCCAAAAACGCCTTAAAAGAAGACCTCGGGTGCATGCGTTTACCATCATCTTTTTCATCCTTCTCGTGTTTTGCCCCGCCCCATCGAACCTCAGAAGCCGTGTTGGATCTAAACCAGAACAGAATATCTTTTTCGGTTAACCTAACAGCTGCCATCCCACACACTATATCACCAAGAGCAAGAGCCCCGGGATATCCCGCATCATATAAACTATCAGTACTCAAACCCGTGGAATCCATATGGTATTCATATAGCCACGATACTATATCATGAACTTGAGAATCCGTGGGGCTAACACCCATTCGGTACACCTTGTCTTTGAACAAAAGAGCCGCCCCGTCACATTTAACAAGATCCATAATGTTCGGGCTTTGTGACACGATGCCTAAAGGGGCGTCGCGCATTAAAAGATCGCACAAAAGAGTTTGTGTTCTTAGAATATTCTTCTCGAGAATCTGGTTTTCCAATTCCAATTCTTTATTGATGTGAATGGCGAAAACTTGAGCTAGAAACTCACACGCGTAACGCAACGGAAACGGGACGAATCTTGGGGTCGTGTTATGACATACAACTAAACCCCAAAGCTTCTTTCTTTTCTGTGGATCGGAGGTTTCGCCTTCTTCATCGATGTCGTTTATCACAACCGCCATCACCAGAGAGGCAATGGAGGTCATGTTGTCCATATACTGTAAATGACAGCTATGCGGGGCCCGGAGAGTGGACCCGCATAACGTCAAATCAAATGGGAGTTTCTTATCTTGAACTACTTTTACATTCTTGGCTCTACAATCACAAATCATTCTCACCTTGTTCTTCATGAACAAGAATCTTGCAGCTTGAGGGATATCAGTGGCGGGATAATGTAAGCCAAGGTAAGGATCAAGTCCGGGTTTAGTGATCTCGGCTACCACCTCACCGTGATCATCATCATGAAACTTATAAGACATGACTCGGTCATAACCCGTGAGCTCGAAAACCTCCTGGACCATTGTATCACAGAGCCGTTCAATGCTGCCGCTAGGCAAAGATTGTAACCTAGCTATGGCTTTGGCGGCATGTTTGTAAGATTGCAGAGCACCGGCGGCGGTCATCGGTACTTCATTAGGCATAACGGGCTCGAAATCTATGATTAAACTACCAGTGACCCGGTGAATAATGGCATAAAAAGGCTTCCCGGATGTTTTACAGTGGACCAAAATGGGATTCAGTAATGACACCTCCCCGAATCCTAAGGCTTTGAACAACGCGGTCGCACTGGGACCCGCAAATATGGTTCGAACATCGGTTCCTATACCGAGAACGGGATTTTCATCGACAGTGGGTACCGCATGGCTTACCATTGTGAGCATTTCGGGCGCATTTTCGCTATACGCGATTACTTTGAAGGTTTTTTCATCTAGGGCTAATAAGCATCCAAAAGGTTGAATTAGCTTACCCTTTTGAATGTTGTGGAGATACGCGGTGGTTACCTTATCGGGACGAGGATGTTCTTGGCCAACCGCCGTGGTGCTAACATGCACCGAACTCGAGTAATCGAACGACTCTCCTGATCTGTCGAAATCAGCATGGAGTCTTGCATCAACAGTGGTCTGCTGAATGATTCTAGCACTGTGTTTTGATCTAGCAGAATTGCTAGAGGACTCATTATTAGGCCTTGAAGACATAGTGATCAGATCTGTATAACAAAATTTCAAGAATTAAAACAGATATATGCAAATTACATGACTTTTGAAGATTAAAAAAACATTCACTGTCATTATAAAGTTGTAAAATTTTCATAACCCCACCACCAAAACCAACTACTCAAGAGTCATTCTGTAGTTTTGACTCAAGAATCCAAGAAAAAAGCTCACCACCATCTTCAAATTTAAATTCAAAAAGCAAAACAACAATCAAAATCATTGCAAACCCCCCCCCCCCCCCTCTCACCCCCCCCCCCCCCCATCCCAATTTTCCCCCATTGTTGAAACTTAAACTCCTAACTCTGTCTCACCAAATCCTTGCAGCAGAGGTGAAATCAATATTACATACTTAATAACAAAACCCAGAAACAGAAAATCAAAAACTGAAACTAAATTAAGGGAAACTGAAGAACACCCACATCAATTAGCAGAAATAAACAAGGAATCAGAAGTACCTGAAGTTCAAAATCGAGTAATTCTTGAACTGGGTACAAGTTAAAGATTGAAGCTTTATGTATTGGGATGAAGTGAAACGGCGATTAAAAACCCATTATCATCATTAAACCCATCGGCTTCATTTCTCTAAAAACCTCGATCGTCGTCTTGAAGTAGATTAGAACTAGAAGGTGAAAGAAGGGGATGGAGGTCCACAGCTACATATGCTGCTCAAAAAGCAGGAACCGACTATGCTGTGATCGATGAATATATGTATATAATAATCGTATATAATATTCAGAATAAGTAAGTGTGAAAGACCCACTAGGCACAAAGCTAGAAAGCAAAGAAGATTGGCGGTTTGCTTACTAAAGATGGAAAATAATGACAGTTGAAAGCTAGAAAATATGGAGACAGAAGAGACTACAAACTCTTCATGGGAAGTCATCGCAGCACTTCTCAAATGGATTTGAGAAACATTTTCTATCAAATCTTCTAATATAAACAAAGGAGATGCGGATATTTGTTTGGAGTAGTATTTATTATAGGTTTTTTATTATCTAAATGTAATTAATATGAGGGTATATTAGTCATTTTATAGTATTTTTATTTAAGTATTTATAAGTATGAAAATATTTAAGATAGGTGTGTCTAGTTGTATACTCATTTTCCCACTAGTTTTAATAAATTCTATTTAATATAATAGCTATTACAACAACAATAGTACTTAATTCCGCTACTTTGAGGTATTAAATTAAATTTAGATAAATTTTGTAATAAACATCATTGCAATATTTAAATCTTAAATTTAGATAATCCTAGTTTTAAATTTAGATAAAACTTTTAATTATAAAATCTTAAATATCTATTATAATAAAAATCAAACCTCAATTTTGGATTTTCAAATTTTGACTTTAATTTAAATCGAAGTTGTTAATGATAATTTTATATCTGGTATTTTGAGATTTTTAAATATCGTTTTTGATCATCTTAATTTACAAGTATCTTATTTACTCTTTATAATATTTTAAATATGCAACCAAATTCATAGTTTTAACATTCTAAAATATTTTATAATCATTTTTAATCTCTTTTCTAATTATAATTAACAAACGTTAAATCTTATTTGTAACACACTCGAACCGGGCCTAGTAGTTTAGTTTGTCAGTATGAGTGTTTAATAATTGTTTACATGTTTATTTATTATAGTGTGATGATTATTAGATTTATTAATCAAGTTGCATATTATAAGTGATAATATCGAATAATATTTCGTTTGTTCTTAACTAATTGAGATTGACTGCTTAATCAAGTTGCATATTATAAGTGATAATATTTCGTTTATCAGTGTATGCGTTTATGATATCGAATAAGTTCGTTTTTAAATGAGGATCCCGAATAATACCTCTTTAGTTCTTAACTAATTGAGATTGACTGCTTAATTGATTAACTGTATGTTAGGAAGCAGTGTACTATACTATGGGTGTGGATATTTTAATTCCAGCCGCCCTATGCTTGATATAACTTCCTTTTGAAGTTTTTCTTCATTTAGTATGTGTGTGTCGTATATATGTGTTTTGAGAGAGAACAAGCTACCAACTTGACAAACTTGAATCCTTGATTATTTAATTGTGCGATCTTTATTACGAGCCAAAGGTATACATATGTTCCTTGTTGATTTCTATTAGGATTCATGAGGATTTAAGTGGGTTTTGATGAGTTTTATGCTAGAAGTAGAATCACCATTGATGAGTTCTTGAAGCTTGAAACTTGAAAGTGGGTTTCATGGATTTAGGTAGTTTTAATTGTTCCTAAGTTGTTCTTGAAAGTTATAAACATGTTATATGATGATATTTGATGTTGTTTGTGATTTAGAAGTGTTATAAGTTGAGTTTAGAAATTAAAGTTTGTGAGTTTGGAGTTGTGTTCTTTGGCTGACGAAGAACAGAGGAGGAAGATGATGATGAAATTCGACTTTGAGAGAAGAGGGGGTTCGACTTTTGAAGTTCCTTGTTCGAGGTACCATATTTTACTTTTGTGTTCATTTGAAGCCCCTTGTTCAAAGCCACTTGAACCCGCTCGAAGGCTAACACGTTCAAAGGTTGACCGTACGAAGTCCTTAATCCGCTCGAAGGTTTAGATCCGCTCGAAGTACTTGTTCGTTCGAAGGGTGTGGTCCGCTCGAAGACATAAGCCATTCTAAGCCTAGTCGTTTGAAGTCCCTATTTGAAACCGTTTTGTTGGTGCATACATGGTCATACATTTAAAAGTGCACTCCTTGTTTTGATAATGATAAAAATATTAACATGTGATACTATTGCTTATCAAAATTATTCATATGTTCATATCTATATTCTTCAATGTTAACAAACCTCAAATTGATGATTAAGTGAAGAACAAACAAGTAAAGACTTTGATTCAACAAGAAAAGAAGATAACAAGATAAAAGTAAACACTCAGCCTTCACGGTCGATCCCACGGTCGATGGTGAATCAACCGTCGTTGCACAGCTCACAATTCTTAAGCATTGTCCTTCTTGAAGTCAGCCGAACTCATACTCAACAAATGAAGACGATTTCTTCAAAGACGATGACGAAGAAATCTACAAACAAGAGTTCGAAATATATGAGCTTAAATTTAAACAAGTTTATGTTTTTATAAAATTATTTTTATAAAAACTTTTATAAAAATTAACAAACTTTTTATAAAAATCACAAGCTTGGCTAAATAAGTACAAGACTTCTTTTTTTGGCAAATACCAAACATAATCTAACATTGAAATAAAACAACACCATATTTATAAAATGGAATCTCCCAAAGAAGCAAACATCCAACATGCTTTATACATTTGCTTTCTAAACTTCCATATTGGTGTTTAAATTCAAACATAAGAAGTATGTCACAACTTACCTTTTTCTAAGCTTCTTTTCAGTGAATTTTTAAGGTAAAAATGGGTTGTGTGTGGTTTTGGTAAAAGGCCAACGTCTATAATTGAAAGGCTCAAAAAGTTCCAGGAGGCTGACGGTCGATGCCATGGTCGACCGTGGATCGACCGTGAGATGTCTGGACACTTTTTGCGCTTACTCCTTTTTCTTATTTAAAGCAACTCAAGTATTGTGATTAACTAACTCTTGACATTAGAAAAACACAGAACATATTCTAAGATCTTGTGAGCTTATATTCCAATCAAAAGATATATCATCTACAAGATCAAGATCAAGATCAAGATCAAGATCAAGATCAAGATCAAGAGCAAGAGTGAAAAGTCTTCAAAGCTCAATCATTACATTATCAATCTACATATTTGTAATAGTGTGAGGATCAACTCTAGCCTTTCAAATTAGAGTGAAGTGAGGATTATCTCTAGCTTACATAATTAGAGAGAAGTGAGGATTAACTCTAGCAATCAAATTAGAGTGAAGCTAGGTTCATCTTAGCCTTGTTTGCAAGAGAGAAAAGTATTTCTTGTAAACTAAAGAGAGAAGTGTAAAGGTTTATCTCTACCTTGAAAGAGAGATGTTTTTAGTTGAGCAAACTCTTGGTGGGTGATGCCAAGGAGTGGATGTAGTGCAAGTTTGTTAACACTTGCATGAACCACTATAAATCTCTTGTCTTCTAATTGGTGATATATCTCTACCCTTACTCTCTTTATTTCAAGTATATATATTTGTTGTGTTATAAACTTCAAGAAAAATCTTTTTAACACAACTTACAAACTTTATTTGTGAAAAATTGGTAAACTAAGTTAAAGAACCTATTCACCCCCTCTCTAGGTTCCAACAATTGGTATCAGAGCAAGTTGCTCTAAATTTTTTTTGTGAAAATTGTTTTGAGATAGAACTTGCTTTATAAATGTTTTGAGAAAACAATTTTATACAAAAATGTTGAGTTAGATCCATGGACTTAAATGATAACCTAAGTTTAGGGGTTTATATGGCTACTTTACCTATGTTTATTGATTATAGATTTTTGGGTTGGAAAGCCTACATGTTGACTTTCTTAAGATCAATAGAGTATGACATGGGTGACTTTATTGAAAATGATCTTGATGAAGATAAGTCACAAAATGAACAAGCATTGATATTTATTCAAAAATCTCTTAAGGGAAGTAAATATGAATATATGTGTTCTTACACTTGTGCCAAGAGATTATGGAAAAATATAGGTAAATTTGAGGAGCTTGAGGCAAGAAGAAATGAAGAAAAAGAGAGATCAAGAGAACTTGCTTGCTTCATAGCATTCGAAGAAAATGAGGTATCTTCTGGTAGTAAAGATAGCTCACATAATCTTTATGATGAGATAAAAGATAGACGTGATATGTTACTTGATATCAATTCAAAACTCATTAGAAAGACCAATGATTTGAAAAATATTGAAAGTGATCATCTCAATCTCAAAGCTCTTAATGAAATATTGATTAAGAAAATAAATGAGTTGAGAGAATCCAATTTTATGTCACAAGGTTGCTCTACTTGTGTTGATTTCAAAGAAGAGAATGTTAGAGTTCAACAACCATCAAGTGATAAGGAAAATCTTGGGTCTTTAATTGAAACAAGTAACATATCAACAAACCTATTAGAACCAAGCATGTGTATGAAAGAAAGAGCAAAAGAAAAAATCCAGGAGCTTCACGGTCGATACCGTGCATCGACCGTCGACACACTGGAATTTTCAAAAACTTGAAAAATGCAATATTGTCTTTAGTTCTCCCACTTGTATGCCTAAGGTTGCAAGAAATGAACAAATGAGAAATGTTTATGCTACAACTTCAAGGCATGAGCTTGGTTTTAAGAGATCTAGATCAAAGGTGATTCAAAGATCAAGATGTTATCATAAACCTATTGCCTACATGAATACTTGGTATCATAAAGGTTGGAAGATAACACAAAGGTGGATTATAATAGGTGTTTTTGATGCTAACAATCCTGGACCCATGAAAAGATGGGTACCACATATATGAAATATGTTTAAGTTGTAGGTTGCATGTGAGGCTCAATATTATCCATGATGCAACTTGAAATATTGTTTGAATTTTTTTTTGGAAAAAGCCATCAAGAAAAATGCTTTTGGACAACACTCATGAAAACACAAGCAAGATAAGTTTCTCTTACACTTCTCAAAGCTTTATATGATTAACATCCATGTGTTGAAAGTGTTATGAGAACATATGTGAAGCTACTTGACATGTTTAAATGTGTTTATTATATCTAGTGCTTCATTAAAAACCTTATGTGTTATAAAGTTAAATGTAGTGTATCAAAAGCATTAATAAAAGATATAAGAAAATATGTTGTATATCATAAAAGGCCTTATCAAGTATTTGGAACATATACGTACATGAAAATAGTGAGAAAAGTACTTATATATATATATATATATATATATATATATATATATATATATATATATATATATATATATATATATATATATATATATATATATATATATATATATATATAGGGGAGGGTTCCATTAAGAACCGATAAAAATGCGAGAACCGCGAGAACCAATCTTAGCCGTTGATTTGATAAGTGGAATTCATGGATGGAGAGCGTGGGGGGATCGAGTGTGGCAGGGTGTATGTGAGGAATTCATGGGTGGGCAATGACATTGAAAGTGGGGGAATTAGACGGCTCAGATTGGTTCTCGCGGTTCTCGCAATAAAAATGGTTCTCGATGGAACTTCTTCCTATATATATATATATCCTAAAAAGGTATATATTAGTATCATAAACCTTTCATGGCATAATAAATATGTGTAAAAGTGTTTAAGATCACACTTAACTCTAAAATAGAATGATGATATCTTTGGAATAACTTGGACTTGAATATTTTATAAATCACATCAATCTTAAGTTGAAGTCTTGATGATCATTCAAGAAAAAGACACATACATGCATATATATGTGTATATATATATATATATATATATACCCAAGACATTATTGATGTGTGACTATTATAAATTTCGAAGATATTCTAATATTAATGTGTGTGAAAACAATCACTTATATTTGCCATGAAAATCAAAGAGGTGTTGATATAAAATCAATTCCTACATAACAAGCATAAAACTATCTTGTAAATCATTATTTGTTAAAATTGCAAAAATTGATAGTTGATTTGTTGATGTATGGATTCATAAAGATAAAATATACAAACTACATCTAAACAAGAGAATTTGTAAGAAACATGGTGTATAATGTTAATATTGCATGATTGATGAATAATACTTCAAAAAGGATATGACATGTTCATGGTCATCACAATGTCTTAAATGACTAAATGCAATGATAAAAATTCTCGCTAAACATGTATTGACTAAAAATCTTTAAATGATTAAATAATTATCATCTAATTAATAAATAAATAACAAATGACATTCAAGATATCTTATGGATAAAATTTTCATGAAAAACCACTTGCTTAAGATAAGATTATGATGACATATATGTTACAATGTTTACAAGGTAAAGTAACAAAAACTAATGTATGAATTATTGCAAGTAGTTTTTCATACTATCTTGTCAAGGTGCTTAATGAATTACTTTCAAAAATCAAGATAGAAAAATAGATGACACACTTGGCCTAAAATAAGAAATAAATTTTGTTGTCATCTTGATATATGCTTGTGTATGCCTATGGACTTAAATGATTATCTTATGTGTCACACGATTAACTTGACCATCACTTGACACATGACACTATGAGGTATACTTGCATAATAAATGAGTACTCTTGAAAACACTTGTTCATTGAGTAATATAAATAAACACAGATAACTAAAAAGATGAAACTAAATCATAATGAATCAAACATGTAACTAGACACTCTTTGAATGATTTACATGAATTAGGAAATGGGTGTATACCTATGATTTTTATGTGGGAATACTTCATAGGAGTATTTATAGGTATTGAAGAAATTCAAATGTGTGCATACATGAGTAAAATACCTATAAAGTTTGATTTTAATCTTGAAAAGAAGAAAATGTATATCAAATTATTCATGAAATTTGATCTACATAAATAATGAACTCTTTCTTGAAGATCAAGATAAAATACATAAAAGATATTATGCGTTTCAAAGTTCAAACGGATCAAAATGCACATTCCAGTCGTTCCACTGTCGAAGCCGTGCATCGACCGTGGGGTCTCTGCCCAAATAAGAAGAATATGTAAAAAAGGTCGCGGTCGATACCAAGGTCGACCGTGATATCAACCGTCGGGCACCTGACAACTCTTTAACCCTATTTTCCCCTTTCTCTTTCTTTTTTCACCCATCTATCACTTTCATCTTCATTCTAAAAAACCCTAGCCGCCATTATCATTCTTGATCTTGAAGAACCCATAAAAATCAAATTTTTACCATGAAAATTTACACAAGATCTAGAAATCTTACCTTACGGTTGAAGATACGGTTCAAAACACGGTGGGTACATCACGGTTGATCTACATCTCGAAAATCTTCAAAAGCTTGTGGTAACCACTCCAAATCTTCATGTTTCCTTCTTCATTTCTTAGGACTCAATTTTTTTTCACACAAAAATCATGTGATTTTAGGTTTATTTAATTATTTTGGGGTTTTTGTTGAAAACTTAAGGTATTTGGGTTGGTTGTGGGTTTGGTTTGAAGATAGTGATTAAAATAAAATCTATGCTTAAACTACACATCTGAAAGTGCTTTTGATTGAGATTATGTCAAAAAGTGTACACAAAAATTCGTACAGGTTAACCACGGTCGATATACGGTCGACCGTGTGAAAAACCGTCGGTGTACAATCAAGTTTTGAATTGAAAATTAGCAGGTGTTTCACGGTCGAACCACGGATGAAACCGTGGATCGACCGTCGAGCTACTGGAATAATTTGAACATTGTCACAACAGGTCCACGGTCGAACCACGACTGATGCCGTGGTAAAACCGTGAGCTTGCTGTAATTTTTTTAAATTTTCAAATTTTTTATTTTTGACATTTAATTCTCAACTCAATCTTATTTAGACATATTATAGTATAACTAAAACTAGTATTCACATGATTCACTATTTTCATAATATCTCTCTCACATCTAGGATGCACACACACATTTTATGAACACATTATCCATAGAGTGTGTTACAATCAAATTAGCATACTCTTAAGTGTGCTTCATATATAAGAATCATATGTCTTGTCTTAAGTTCTTCAAAACTTAAATCTTTTTGTCATGACAAAACATTATGGTTAAAGGATGCATCATAGACACACACTAGACTTAATCATATTCATTGTCATTTATTTATGATATGAACTCTCTTAATTAATAAATCATAATGGTTCGACAAAAGTCCACATCTTCAAGCGCCACCTCCGAATCCAATGCACGAACTATCATGGCAAATGTGAACAAACGTCAAATCAATGAAGGACGTTTGGTTGTTCCTAGTCACCTACAACAATTTAATCTCCAAACCACCTTCGAACGCTTAAATTGGTCCACTTTCCTTCGTCTTCCAAATGTGTATTTCCCTAGACGTATTAGGGAATTCTATGCCTCATATTCTTACAATGAAGACGAGGATTATATCACCTTTAAAATTGCAAACAATGAGTTTTTCTTCACTCTTGACCAAATTGCATCTATGATAGGCATCCCTTGCTCTGGCCTACGTTTCTATAGTGATTCACAAAGTTTGTCTAATATTCCTCCCGCCTTCACCATTGAGGAGATAATTGGATCAATTTGTAAGCTAAATGTCCCTAGAAACAAGACGAACATCCTTGGCAAAGACCTTCTCCATGAGTGCAATGTTTGGAACAAAGTCATTGATTCAAACATTTTTCCTAAATCCGGTCACCATTCTGAGATCAGTGTGACTCAAGCCTTCATTCTTCACGCACTGAAATCTGGATCAGAGGTGAACCTTATGTATGTTCTTCACGCACTTAAGTGTAACTCCGGAACCGATGCGGGTGAACCATCTCACCCATGATGTCTTGTGTGGGTGGATCATGATGATGTTTGGAAAAACTACTTATTATGTTTTGGTTGTTAAACAATTTGTTTTATTATGCTTTGGTTGTTAGATAATTATTTTTATATGTTTGGATTACGTTATTATGCTTCGGTTAATTAAAATTTTTGCTTCTTATGATATGATTGATAAGCTTGGTTGATAATCAAACTTGAAAAAGTAAACTTTGGAATGATATGTAAAATATGGTATAACTTTGATATGAATTTTGCGTTATTACATAAAGAAAATGAATAAATATCAATAGACGAAAATTAAGATAAATTCCACATTCTAAAGAAAACAAAGTTTTAAATATTCATCATAAGTTTAGAATTGTAGATTGCGAATATCCCTAATACAATTTACACATTTTAAGGGGAAGCCACAAATCAAAAGGAAAATCACCCACATATTTGTTCTCTTCCTTACTTGCTATTATTGACATGACTCCAAGATAATGATTCATAAGTCTTTCTTGATTCCTAATTGCATATATTTGATCTTAATCAAATTAAGTTTCTACATATATTTTTGCCTATCTTGCACTTGTGTTTTGCCTTGTCTATTTTCTTTCAAGTGCTAGCTCAAAGGGATCATAAATCAAGGGGGAGCTTCATTTATGTGCTAACTCTAAAGGGGGAGAAGTATACTCCTTTTTGATTTGACAAAAGGAGGAGAAGAATATAGTTATGCAACATTGTTAACATGAATAATTTTGTGTAGCAATATTAATTAAATGTTACATATTTTGTCATCATCAAAAAGGGGGAGATTGTTGGTGCATACATGGTCATACATTTAAAAGTGCACTCCTTGTTTTAATGATGATAAAAATATCAACATGTGATACTATTGCTTATCAAAATTATTCATATGTTCATATCTATATTCTTCAATGTTAACAAACCTCAAATTGATGATTAAGTGAAGAACAAACAAGTAAAGACTTTGATTCAACAAGAAAAGAAGATAACAAGATAAAAGTAAACATTCAGCCTTCACGGTCGATCCCACGGTCGATGGTGAATCAACCGTCGCTGCACAGCTCACAATTCTTAAACGTTGTCCTTCTTGAAGTCAGCCGAACTCATACTCAACAAGTGAAGATGAATTCTTCAAAGCCGATGACGAAGAAATCTACAAACAAGAGTTCGAAATATATGAGCTTAAAATTAAACAAGTTTATGTTTTTATAAAATTATTTTTATAAAAACTTTTATAAAAATTAACAAACTTTTTATAAAAATCACAAGCTTGGCTAAATAAGTACAAGACTTATTTTTTTGGCAAATACCAAACATAATCTAGCATTGAAATAAAACAACACCATATTTAGAAAATGGAATCTCCCAAAGAAGCAAACATCCAATATGCTTTATACATTTGCTTTCTAAACTTTCATATTGGTGTTTAAATTCAAACATAAGAAGTATGTCACAACCTACCTTTTTCTAAGCTTCATTTCAGTGAATTTTTAAGGTAAAAATGGGTTGTGTGTGGTTTTGGTAAAAGGCCAACGTCTATAATTGAAAGGCTCAAAAAGTTCCAGGAGGCTGACGGTCGATGCCATGGTCGACCGTGGATCGACCGTGAGATGTCTGGACACTTTTTGAGCTTACTCCTTTTTCTTATTTAAAGCAACTTAAGTATTGTGATTAACTAACTCTTGACATTAGAAAAACACAGAACATATTCTAAGATCTTGTGAGCTTATATTCCAATAAAAAGATATATCATCTACAAGATCAAGATCAAGATCAAGAGCAAGAGTGAAAAGTCTTCAAAGCTCAATCATTACATTATCAATCTACATATTTGTAATAGTGTGAGGATCAACTCTAGCCTTTCAAATTAAAGTGAAGTGAGGATTATCTCTAGCCTACATAATTAGAGAGAAGTGAGGAATAACTCTAGCCATCAAATTAGAGTGAAGCTAGGCTCATCTTAGCCTTGTTTGCAAGAGAGAAGAGTATTTCTTGTAAACTAAAGAGAGAAGTGTAAAGGTTTATCTCTACCTTGAAAGAGAGAAGTTTTTAGTGGAGCGAACTCTTGGTGGGTGATGCCAAGGAGTGGATGTAGTGCAAGTTTGTTAACACTTGCATGAACCACTATAAATCTCTTGTCTTCTAATTGGTGATATCTCTCTACCCTTACTCTCTTTATTTCAAGTATATATATTTGTTGTGTTATAAACTTCAAGAAAAATCTTTTTAACACAACTTACAAACTTTATTTGTGAAAATTTGGTAAACTAAGTTAAAGAACCTATTCACCCCCCTTCTAGGTTCCAACACGTTTGAAGGCTTGATCCGTTCGAAGTGTAAACCGTTCGAAGCCTTAAACCATTCGAAGTCTTAAGCCATTTGAAGCTTGGGCCGATCGAAGTCTATTTATAGTGTTTGGTTGTTGTTTGTTGGTACTGCATGCTACATATACATGTTATAAGTTATTTTAACATGTTATTGAGGATTATTTTATATATATATATATATATATATATATATATATATATATATATATATATATATATATATATATATATATGTATGTATATATTTATGAATTAAGAACTGATTTCGGTGTTATTTTGCTTTAATTTAATTAAAGTTGTTAATGGTAATTTTATATATGATCTTCTTAAATTTTTAAATATCGTATTTAATCACCTTAATTTACAAGTATCATATAACTCTTTATAGTTATATTAAATATGTAACCAAATTCATAGTTTTATCAATCTAAATATATTTTATAATCATTAATCCCTTTTCTAATTATAATTAACAAACGTTTAATCTTATTACCAGTAATTATAACAATAATGATTAATAACTTATACAATAAATACAATCACGTCTCTTCGTATAATGATACCACGTTTATGTCATCTCGTCTGCTCCCCCCTCGCAACAATATCTCCACCACCGGTCTGTCGTCTTTTATATAAATTCTCATTTCATTTGCTTTTTATAATTATTTATATCGTGTTATTAACGTTTAATATTAATTTTTAAACTAACTCATGTATTACACGGATATTTAACATAGTATATGTACTACATTATAACATCCATATATTGTTATATCTATAATACATTATAATATATATATAACATTTTCTTTTTTTTCTTACTTAATCTCTTTAAATTTTAGTAATCCTGATTACCAATATACTCCTCAGATAACCTCCATTTCTATCTCATATTTCACACACTAACCAATAAACATACTCTTCTATAACTACACATTCACCATTGTAATATTACACAGATACTATACTAGTGTTTATTAAAATAGCTTCCTTTTCTTTCTAACTTAGATAATGCTAATTGTTAAAATGAAAACCTTAATCTTTTCTAACTTTTATTAAAAGTTTATAGTTTTGATTTCCTTTTAGATGATAATTTGTACATAAAATACTTAACCATACATATAAAAAAAAAATATATATATATATATATATATATATATATATATATATATATATATATATTATTATTATTATTAACTTATACCATATGTTGTGAAATGATTGTATATATTGTTTTTACATTCTTATATTACACCAATATTTATTTTTTTAAGAGCATCAAGGATCTTAAGTCGAATATCCACCAGATAAATATTTTGTTGATTTGGCTCTATCATCCTCATGATCGTTTTATGAGAATTTAATTAATTAAAACATTGTTTCAAAATTATTAAAAATGATATTTTATCCTACAACTTCTTAAACACAATATTAATATACGACATATAAATTTTTAGAAAAGTGAAAACTAGTCATGTAATATAGAAAATTTTGATCTAGGTATATTATATACAATAAATTTAAAAAAAAAAGGGTACACGAAGGTTAAAATATGGTGAACACCATAATCGAAAAACAAGTATCAAACAGTAACCGATAAAATTAAACAAATAAAAAATACATCAAACAATCCGAACAAAACCAGACCGTCAAGAAGTTGTTTTAAAAAAAAATTATACGTTCCTGTGTATATTTATTGATTAAAAAAACATCAAAACCATTAAGCATTGGGCTATGGCGTTCACGTGGGACTTTTCATTGATACGGCAGACTATTGGGTGGGTGGTGGGGGGGGGGGGGGGGGGGGGGGGGGGGAATCTAACAACGTACCGGTGACGAGGAACAATTTTCGGGCACGGTTCTTTTTATATTTATTTTTCAAATAATATATATATATATATATATATATATATATATATATATATATATATATATATATATTCTTATATTATTTTTTTATACTTATCTTTCTACTTATAAAACTAACATAATTTTTTAGAATCAATTAAAAGATAAGAAAAAAGAATTAGTGGATTATACATATAATTTTATAGTGAGTAGCATGATAGAAATATAAAGAATTTATAAAAATTGTCCCAATTTTCTTATTTTAATATATCTTCCACAATGACGAGTTAATATTGTTTTTATTTTTTTCAATATTTTCTTTCACAAGATCGAATTTTTTTTTAACTACAAATAAACACACCCATTAAAACTATATAATACGTACATCGCATAACTTAATCTCTCGATGTTTTAAAGGACGTTTTTTTACCAACAAGACAATACTAGGATGTACAATGTAGTTTTAATGGGTTTATTAATGAAACGTACAATTTGGTTTGTACAAATTCATAACTTTCACATACACCAGAAGATTGAACTACCCATTAAAAAAATTCTAACTTATGAAAAATATAAAATACTAAATATTCATCAATTACGATATTAGTGTCTTGCAAAACTTTTATTTATGAAATTACCTTATGCAAATAGATACGTAAAATTGATTTTGTTTGTTGTGTTTTATATATAAAAAAAATATGTACAGCTAGAAGCTTCTATATGTTTTCACAATTCAAACACTTAAAAAGTTAAATGGTGAAATTACTAATATATCGCTCATTTAAAATATTTGTGAAACATGTATCTTATCCTCTTTACAAAATTTGATTAAAGTAAATATATAAAGAATTTTGTTGGTTTTAATTTCAAATTTAATTTTTCACTCATTTCGTTACCAAATAAATTATATGTTACTCTTATTAAGTTAGTTATTCGTTTATTTGTAACTAGTTAAAATACCCGTGTAGATACATGGGTAACCATAATTATTTATGAGAAAGTTCTGTTTGATATTTGTATTGTATGAGCAAAGAAAAATTCAATGCGATGGCAATTTTAAGAATGATATATAATTTAATAATGATAAATTTTATAGTATAAATATAATAAATATAGACAAAAAAAGACACCAATAATAAAAATATTATTAAATATATTGAATATATATTTTAGTAATAATAGTTAATCATATTTAATGTTTTAAGAATAGTTTGCTATATAATTTGGACTAAATTAGAGTTAACTATTGTCAATTTAAATTTATAATGTTAGTATTTTATTAATATTAAGATGTAAGAAATATGTAAAATTAAAATGTATTGAAAAATCATACGTATGGTGATGGAATTTAAACTAATACAACTACATTTTCAATTTAAGTAATATCTTATCTACCTAATGTTAAATTTAAATAAATCTTACCATAATTTTGACATGAGTTTTTAGAGAAATGTTCAATATAGTTCATACTTAATTCATAGTCTTGAGGTACTAATCTTAGCCTTTGGGTCTGCCCCGTCAATGGTCCATATTAAATTTTAAAATTTTGGGCGGAGTGGCATTTTCATAATTAACATGTGATGCTTTTACAATCACATGTGATTGTATTCTTAATCATATGTGATTGAATATTAAAATTTCAGGACTATGTTTTTTATATGGACTATATTGAACAAAACTCTGAGTTTTTATTACTTTGACTCTAAAAAGTTAAAATTAATTTTTTTGATTTTAACTAAATGAACGATCAAGATGAAATATTTTATTAAATGAAAGGTTCAGAACATTTAATAATTTTTACTAATTAGTCTTTTATATATATTAGAAGATTCGGATCAACTAATTCGATTATTTTGATTTTTGTATAACCAATAACCAACCCATTGTATCTGGGTATCGCTTTACCGATAGAATTCGGATACGGTTTGATTATAATAAGTATCGGATATAACCAAAAATGACTATGTTAATTTTTTATGCTTTTGATATTTGTGCTTAGTTATATACATGCATGATGATATTATTTTTTCTTAGTATATAATTTTAAAAGTGAACCTTGTATGTTTTATTATTCAAAAAAATTCTAAAAAATAAAATTGTGTAATCACTTTAAAAGTTATTACTAAACACAAATGTCAACACTTTATATCACTATAAAAAGTTACAAAGGTTCAACTATGACTTATCCGTCAATTTTTTACAAGCTAGGTATAGAAATGATAATGTTGTCAAAATAACAAAATATTGAACTATTGACGGGAAGTTAAATTAACATTCGTTATAAAGACTGGGCTTAATTACATTGAAACTACACTACGTCATTGGATGATTTCTTTGTAAATTTTTTTGAGGATTTCGGGTATAGACAAACAGAATATAATCTAACCGATAACGAACCGCAAATAATACGAGTAACCCAAAATAACCATTAATCATACTTGATAACCAATTTAACCGTCTGTTTTAATTGAAACATGAACGAGTCGATTGGTTTTTTCAAGCATTAGTTTTTTGGGTAGACACAACTCTTATAGTAAAGCGCGATAATTATGTTATATTTTTTAGTAATTTATTAATTTATCATAATGTTATTACGGAAATATTACTTTTATACTTAGATCTGGGTTATACCTCTCTTTTACTTTCCTTTATCCAATGCCACATTAGCACTATATTATTTTTTTTTTTTTGACAATTTACATTCTTATTTTTATGCAAAAGTTTTTAATTACAATTTTATTATACCTTATCTTCTACTTATTCAAAAAGTCAAATTTATTATATATATTTTATATAAAAGCATATTTTTATCGACTTTGACGTATATATATTAATCTTGTAAGTATAAGTATAAATAAATATATACAATGGATGAATTTAAAGACGTTTGTTTTACGGTTGATAACATGATATTTTAGGTATGGATTATGGAGTTGTAGTAGATGATAAAAAGAGAGTATGGGTATCACGTGGGAATGTTGATGGAGGTGGCATATTATTGGGGGGAAAAAGATGAATTTAATTAATGGGCGTGACAAGGAACAAATATTCGGCTGTCACAACTTTGACTTCGTCCGGTCACGGCGTCACCGTGACTTTATGAGGATTTTTATTTCGCGTGGAGAGGCGGTGGACAGTTAATAGTGGATTATGGGCACACCCAAACCTTATCATCTACTCGCATCTCTCTTGTCGGGTCAGGTTATGGAAGATAGATTGACTCTCACTCGTCATATGAACGTGTAATTTATTCAATTTGTCTTGTTGGGTCGAGTTATGGAAGATAGACTGACTCTCACTCGTCACATGAACTTGTAATTTCTTCTATTTGTCTTTGTCGGGTTGTGGGTTATAGAAGATAGATTGATTCTCACTCGTTACGTGAACCTGTAATTTCTTTTTTTTGTTTTGTTGGGTCGGGTCGGGTCGGGTGACGAAAGATTTATTCGTGGCTCCTTTTGGGTTGGGTCAGGTGACGAAAGGTTTAGCCATGTTTTTAAATAATTTAAGATATGGGTTGTAACGGTGAGGTTAACACTCAAAAATTAGAAGTTATGGAGAAACCATATTTTTTTAAGGTGTGAGTTATAGCATTAATTTTGTATATATATATATATATATATGAGACGACTTAAATTAGAACCTTTTTTCGTACGAGAATTGTGAGAACCAATTATAGTCATTGATCATATAGATAGAGGGTGAGATTAAAAAGTTATTAATGGATAACTTTAAAATAATTAAACTTATCCTTCATTAATAAAGGGTAATTTGGACATTTTTATATTACCCCCACATTACATATATATATAACAAAGTGAAAGGTGTAAAATTACGAAAATTATACCAAATTAACGAAAAAATTACGCTCTTGAATATTAGGACAGTCTTGATATATTTTTTCAGTACTTTTTGTGATTGCTAGGTTTTGTTTTAGTACAACTCGACATGTGCACATGCACATATGGACAAATTCACCTAGTTTTTTCAAACATATGTAGATATGCACATGTGCACATTTTGCACTTGTGCATATGTGGAGCTGTACTGAAAAAACAAATGTGACTTGTTTTTTTCAAAAAAAAAAAATATAGCAAGATCGGGCTATAATTAAAGAGCATAAATTTGTCGTTAATTTAGTATATTTTTCGTATTTTAACACCTTTTCGTTTGATGAATATTTTAATTTTAAAAAAGTGGGAAAATGTGAAAATGTCTATAATACCCTTTACTATTTAAATTAAATAAATTTAAATGATTGGCCAGAAATGGTTCTCGCAGTTCTCGTACGAAAAACAGTTTTTCTTTAAAACCGCTCCCTATGTATGTATGTATGTATGTATATATATATATATATATATATATATATATATATATATATATATAATTTATCATTATTACAATACAAATATCCAATTTTTTTTTTTTTTATTATTATTATTATTATTATTATTATTATTATTATTATTATTATTATAACAATTATTATTATTAGAGTTAATTGTTCAAAAGGTCCTTTTACTTAAGGGTTTTTGCCAGTTTCGTCCTTTAACTTTAAAAGTGGTAAGGATTGTCCTTTAACTGTCAATTCTATGCCATTTCAGTCCTTTGTACATAATGCTGTTAGTGATGTCCTTTAAGTCAGGGGTAACTTTGTCATTTTACTAGTTTTTCTAACCTTTAATTAATTAAAATAATATATAATATTTTTTAAATAAAAAATATATATAAATCTCCCTTTAATTAATTAAACACACATTCTCTCTCCCTCTCCTCTCCCTCTCTCTCTAGGGTTCTCCCTCTCTCGCCTCTCCCTCTCACGGCCACCGCCACCAGCACCAACACCAGCACCACCTCCGGCCAACCACCTCCGGCGCTGGTTTATGGCTCTATCCGGCGATGGTACTCTTTGGCCTTTATCTCCGGCGATATCCTCCACCGTCCGGCACTACATGTCGCCTTCATCTCTGGCAACCACCGCCGTCTCCACCACTGGATATGAGCACTGCTACCATAACCACCAAGATCTGAGCACACCGCAACCACCACCTCCTCTGCCGTCTTCAAGAACTGATCTGAAATCGATGCTCATTCAAGCCCTTAGATGCTTTCTTGAAACCCTAAACCACCACTACCACCAACATGCTTTCTTGAAACCCTAATCGTTTCTGGTGGAGATAATGGTTGGCGGTGGTAGTGTGTGCGGCGGTTGTGATGGTGGTAGTGTATGCTTCTGTTGTGTGCTTCTGTTTGTTGCGTGCTTCTGTTTGTGGTTTGTGAAGGTGGTAGTGTGTGCGGCGCTGGTGGTTTTTGTAACACCATCTCTACTGGCTTAGATTAATTAAGGTATTTAAGATTCCAATATTTAGGTTTATATTTGATTATGTGAACTTAATTATCTTAATTATGTTAATTGTTATTATTATTGGAATAATTATTATGTGTTAATTAATTATTTAATTAAGAAAATGATATTAAATTATTATGTGTGTGTTAGTGGAATATGATGTGTCTAAGTTTGATGACACTTAGTCACCACATGACACCATTTTCCCTCATTACATGCAATTAAACATAGTGTGTGTGTGTGTGCTTGTGTTCGGCCGAGAAGAGGAGAAAGCAAAGAACCATTTAACAATTTGATTTTCTTCTTGCATGCTTAATTGTTAACAGAAGAACTGATCCAGCAGGTTAGGATTCTGAATTATAATTGTTAATTTTTAATTATCTTTGGTTTTGAATATTTAAATGAATTCCGCATGATTCAAGAGATTAATTGATGAGGATAGGATGATTGCATGTTAGAAGTTGTTGAATTATGATTTTTATGTGTTTATTATAGAATCTGGAAATTTGTATAAACAATGCATGCTTACAAATTAGATTAGAAATGAAATTGTTCAAAGTTATGAATCATTCGGAATTGCCATGAATTAATCGGAATTGGTGAATTCCGAACAGATTTGATCGGAATTAGTGTGATTCCGAATAAACTGTTAGAACTCATGATTGATTTCCGAACAGAATATGCGGAATTTCATAAATTCGAACAAAAGATTAATTGCCCTAACATTTTATTCGGAATTGGATCTTTTATCGGAATTGGCTTTTTGCTCGGAATATGCCTTGCCTTATACGGAATTATGAATTATCCGGAATTGATACAAACAGCAAGGATTGCCTTTGCTTGTTCGGAATTACAAGATGGATTCGGAATTTTGACAATTCTGTATAATATATCCGGAATTTGGGATTCTTAAGGTTTCCTTAATAATTCATATATTATGTACTGAATTTATATATATACATGTTAAATATCAATAAGTGTGTTACTTATTGTGAATCAGTATTGTGAATTAAATACTGACTCGTGTATACATCTTCTCAGGAAACGAGAAGACTCAGTGATATAGATTCCCGAGTGTTGAGCTGTGCAAGCTTTGGTGAGTGGATTTATATCTTCGGATATACAGGATATGATATCCTGAATGTTACTTGCTCATTGGACTGTATGTCTTGATTTTGAATATGTATACATGTTACTTTTGGAGATCAGCGTGGGGGATTTTTGGCTGGGCCTAGTTTAGGGATATATAGTAGTAGCACACAACTTGATTTGCATTGGTTGTATTCAAGGGTGCTACTATTGTTGTCCATGTAACTGGGCCATCAGTAAAACTTGGTTTTGGCCGACCTTGGTTGTAGGTGGTTGCAACACCGCCGGTTCTCCTTGATTTGTGAGCTTTGTGTTTTAGGCATGTTTGCCTTGTGTATGCTTAGATATTTGTTCTCTCACTTAGCTTTGTGCTAATTCCCCACTAGATTGTTTTGTAGATACTCCGTGGTGAGTTTCTTGAGGATAAAGACTAGGAATATGGACAAACCATTACTCTGATGTCAAAGTTGTTGATTAGAGCATGTTTTGTATATAACACTGTAATGGCATTTTATGTAAATGATAATCAGTCAAAGTTGTATTTATCTTTTGATTTTAATCTAGTTATTATGTAATTAGCTTCCGCACTCAGTTTTATGTGAATTAAAAAGTACAGTGTTACAAATTGGTATCAGAGCCCTGGTTTGAGGATTTTCATGACTGATTTGTGCAATACTCGAACCGAGGCTCTGGTCAGTCCAGTATTCCCAGGGTGGGTAATTAGTAGTGTAGCTTTGAGGGTGGTTAGTGTGTTTATACTAACTGATTAAATCTAAAACTGGTGAGATGCTGTGTATAGAACAGAAAATGGCTGACAACGTGAACCAGACAACTATCCCTGCGTCTCCCAGGAGAAACAACAACCAATCCTCTACTTCAGCAAATGAACATCATAACAGAGTTGGTACATCTAACAATGGTGAGTCTGAACAACAAGATTATGTGCTGCAATTGGAGGATACACTGCAAACACTGAGAGACCGAGTTCAGGAGTTGGAACAACGGCAACAAACTCAATCCTCACAGCAAACCCAAACCATTCAGATGCCAAGGGAGACCCCCGTGTTTACTCAACCTATACCACCACCTGTCTTTACTTCAGTACCATTCAGTACTATGTCAACTTCCTTCGGTTCCTTACCATTTGTTACCATACCACCAGTATCACAACCCCAACAGCAGCAACAACCTCAACAACAAAATTTCTTTATACCGTGGTATCCAACTCAATGAGGCTTTAAACCGAAAGGACAATATAAGGATTTTATGGATTGTCAACCTCCTGAGTATTCTGGAAGCTCTAATCCTACTGATACTCTGAATTGGTTAAGGGAGACGGTGAAGGCTTTAGAGGCATGCAACTGTGAGGAGTATGATAGGGTAAAATTCGCAACTCGGAGACTAAAAGGTCAAGCTGCAGCCTGGTGAGATTCTTTAACTGCTCATTTGTCCAGGGAAGTAGTGAATTTTGTTACTTGGGATCAATTCTAGAGTAAATTTTGTGAACAATTTCGTAATATGTATGATCTATCCAAAGTGAAGCGGGAGTTTTTGGATCTGGTGCAGGATGACAAAATGTTGGTTGATGAGTTAATTTCAAAGTTCAATGAAAAATTGAGGTTCACAAAACAGTGGGTTCCTGATGAGCCTTCTCAGATAGATCACTTTGTTCAAGCACTGTTACCTAATATCGGGGTAACACCCGCATGACAACATCTTTGGTACAAGCGTTTACTATTGCACGAGCTGCTGAGGGTGACGTGAGGGCTCGGGAAAGAATGAATCGTGAGAAGGGATTATCTCACAAGTCTAGAGGAAACCAAGGTGGAAACTAGGGTAAATGGCAGAGCAATCAGAACTGTGGAGATCAGAAATCTAAGGGTTCAGGGTCAAATCAGAATAGGCCATGGTGTGGCACTTGGAAGTCTAGGCATACCGGTCCATGCACACCTCAGACTAAACGGTGTGTAAGGTGTGGGGAGTTTGGTCATGAGCCTACTTGTTGGGAAAATGATCTCATCAGTTTAGATTTGATGAGACAAAGTTAAGTTTGTAAGATGAGTTCTACGTATAACTTAAACAGAATTATGAAGCTTAGTCAGACTGAACACTTATAGTGTTTTAGACTGAGTATAAGCTGAATGTAAACTGAGCATGTGTTCGATCAGTTTATATTATACCTTAGTTAAATTATTAATGTGTTTGATAATCTGTGTATGTCACATAAGGTATATATCGAGTATTCAACTTGATGTGTTTCAAGCTGAGTGACTCAGCTTAGAAGCAGAGTCAGCTCGACAGAGTTACTAAATTTGTTTTATTTAACTCTTTGGACTTCTAAGGATGAGTTAATAATTATACGTGTTAGTTCATGTTTGAATTCGGGTTTGTTCCCGAATAACTCAGCTTGATGAGTTTCAAGCTGAGTAACTCAGCCTGACTAAAGAAGTCAGTCCAAGAGAATTTAAATGTGTTTTGAATTCTGTTTTAACTCTCTATATCTACGGCGCGGATAAGAAGACTCCAGAATCAAGATTGAAGATTGAAGACTCAAGATAAGAAGATTCAAGATTCAAGATTTCGAGTTATCCGATAGTTAGTTAGCAAATTAGGATTAGTCCAGTTTGTTAGGAACCGTAGCAACAAGATTATAAATACTTATCTCCTGATAAGTTTAGAGGTACGACTACGATTCTGATAAAAATTACAGAGCCGAAAACCTCACCTCACCGTATGTGTTACGATTCTTGAATCATTGTTTGTCAGTTCAACGTGATCAAGAAACTCACAGATTGCCAGATCATTCATGTGTTCAAATTATCACATCAGTTGTGATATTGGTAAGTAATCATTAGTTGATTCAATCTGTGAAAAATCCTGTTTAGAGAGTCGTCAGTATCTATAATCATAAGTTGATTATAGATAGCTAAGTTTGAGAGATTGAGAGATTTATATTAGGTGATTATATATCAAGAGTTGCTTACTTCATAATTAATGTGATCATCTTCTTATTCAAATCATTGTAATCATCTTCATATTAATAAAAGCATTCGACTAGTTGTGGTTTGATTTACTGTGTGTAACACTTTTATTTGATTTGTTCAATTTCCGCAGAAAGTGTATTCAACCCCCCCCCCCCCTTCTACACACTGTTGCTTGTTGTTATTCTCACCAAGGGACTAACAACTGGTATCAGAGCAGGCTGAACGATTTCATTAGTTGAAAGTTCAAGATTCTGAGAAAGTTTACAATGTCTACAAGCAACAATTCATCAAACTTTCCACAGATGTCTGCCAAAGGCTGTCCCATATTTGATGGGTTTGACTATCCTATGTGGAAGTTCAGAGTCATGCTGTTCCTCAAGTCCATTGACAACCGTATGTCGGATGTTGTCCCAAAAGGACCTATAATCCCCAAGATTTCTGCTACTGTCAGTGATACGTCTCGTGGCAGATCTGAAAAGTAAACAAGAAAGCCTATTGTATCTTGGACTGATGAAGATTGGAAACTCTTCAATCTGGATGACAAGGCAAAAAGTGTTCTGGCAAATGCCCTGATCAACGAAATCTTGCGCACTATGACTGGGTGTCAAACTGCAAAAGATATTTGGGACACACTGAGTGTTACTTATGAGGGCACGGATCTGGTCAAGCAACATAAGAGAAGTCATTTGAATAGATCTTATGAATACTTCTTTTCAAAGAAGAATGAAACCTTGTCAGATTTGTTCACAAGGTTTCACTGCTTGATAAATGACCTACTAAGTGTGGGTGTAGAGAAAGATGATGCTGAACTTGTGCTGAAATTTCTGGATGTGTTACCAGAGAGATTTAACGATGTAACTACAGCACTGAGGGCTGGAGGAACACTGCACGTGTACAACCTACAGTCCATTTATGGGTTCTTGCTAAATCATGAACAGATCACTGAACACAAGAGAAATTCTCAACAACAACTCAAGGAGTCTTTGGATAAGAATGAAGTTGCATTGGTTGCACAGAAAAAGAAGAAAAGTTCCAAGACACTGGTTGTTGAATCTGAGACTGAGTCAGAATCTCAAGCTGACCACTCAGACTCAGACTCAAGTGATATTGATGATGTTCAGAATAATACTGAGCAAATGGCAATGTTAGCCAGACGTTTGAGAAGAGCTCAAAGGGGAAGAGGAAGATCTGACAGGGGCAAAGGAAAGAGTTCCTTTGATCCCAAGAATGTTGTGTGCTTCAACTGTCAGAAGAAGGGACACATTGCTGCTGAGTGCAGATTAAAGAAGGTAGAATCAACATCAGTTGTTGATAAGAATGCTTACATAGCTGATAAATACAAGAAGAAATACACTCAGCTCAAGAAAGGAAAACCTGAAGACAAACCCAGTGCAAAAGGACTAATTGCTGAAACCTGGGATACAGAATCATCTACCTCAGATGATGATGTATGTCTGATGGCTCAAGAAGATGAAGAGTTGGAGATAGATGAGGTTGATTATGGTTTGTCCGAGTCAACTTTTGAAGCTGACATGAAGGAAGCTGAGGAAAACAGCAAGCTTAGTGACTGGGATCTTGCTTCCATGTATAAGGTCAGTAATTTCAACTCTTATACTGATGAGGAAAAGGGTCTTGCTTTTGATTATCTGCTGAATGATTTCAAGACCGTCCTTAAGTCTCAAAATGACCTCAAAGATTAGATAACTAAGCTCAAGAATGAGATTAAGGAAAATAAGTCTCTCATTGATGTTGGTAAGAAAGCACAATGTGATATTGAATGTCAAAGACACATTAATAAACTTCTAAGTGAAGAACTTCAGGAAGCTAAAGACAAAGCTGACCAACTTCAAAAGGTTACTGAGTCTTGGTGTAAGTCATCAAAGCTTGCTGAAAAGTGCATAAACCAACAGATACCTAAACAGGTAAAGGCTGTACTTGGAGGTGACTATCAAACAACAACTTATGTAGCTGATGATGAGATAGCAAGTATAGATTCTGAGGAAGATAGAAAGCTGATTAAGTCTCAGAAGTCAGCCTCAGAGAAAAGACATGATCCAAGCTTGAAATTCAATATGTTTGTGAAAGCTAAAGACCATGGAAATGAGTGCTCAACATCTAAATAGCATGGTAAGTCTGTGCTGGACAGACTAGGCACTCAGTCTGTTCAAAGAACTTCGGTCATAGAAAGGCTTAATCCAAACCCTTTCAAAAGACAAAATTCTCTTTCTGGCTCGGAGAGAAGTTACAAGAACAGAAACACCACTGTAAGTCAGAGGTCAAAACACGACAATGGTAAGTCCAAAGTTGTGGATCTTGGTAAGTCCAAGAATATCAACAGTGGTAAGTCCAAACCTGTTGAAACTGGTGAGTCCAGCAGTCATGACAAAGGTAAGTCCAAAGTCATGGAACAGAAGGTTGTTAGTCAATCTTCTCATCAAAAGGATAACAAACAGAGATCTGACAAAGGTAAGTCCAAAGTCAGTGATCATCAGGTGAATCAACTTGCTAAGAAAGTTGAAAAGTTATCCACAACATATAATCCTAAAACTGAGAGTAAGTTCTCACAAGGATTATTGGACACTCTACCTCCTGTAATCATTGGAAGAAGGAGATGCTACAAGTGCAGAAGTAGAGGTCATGAGGCTAAGGACTGTGATGCAGAAATCTCAAGGCCAGAATAAGAACAAGCTGATCAGCCTACACAGGACTCAGCTCCTGCTCAAGCTGAACAGTCAGTTCAACAAGATGGAGATGCTAAGTGCTCCTCATCTGAACCCACCAAGAAGTGGGTTCCCAAACAAAACTAATGTGTTTAGTTTTCATCTCATGTGCAGGGTTCAAGTAAATGGTACTTGGATAGTGGATGCTCAAGGCACATGACTGGGTGGAAAGGATTTCTTAGTGATTTCCAAGAAGATGAAGGTCCTAAAGTAACATTTGGAGACAACTTACATGGAAGAACTAAAGGCTATGGAAAGATGAAAGCTGGCAAAGTTACATTCCAGAGAGTTGCCTATGTCAAAGGTCTCAAACACAACCTGATTAGTATCAGTCAATTGTGTGATGAAGATAATGTTGTTACTTTTAGGAAGAAAGCAGGAACAATCTATAATGCTAAGGGAAAGCATGTATTAATAGCTAAAAGAGAAAGAGATGTGTATCTACTTGATCTAAATTCAGCTGATCCTTATACTGAAACCTGCTTGTATTCCCATTCTGTTCCTAAGCTGAGTTGGTTATGGCATAAACGTTTATCTCATCTAAACTTTAAAAATATAAATATGCTGTTCAATAAAGATTTAGTCTCTGGATTACCAAAGATCACATTTGTCAAAGACAAATTGTGCTCATCTTGTGAACAAGGGAAACACCGTAAAGGGTCTTTTAAGTCAAAGCAAAAAATTTCAATAACAGACCCACTGCATATGTTGCATATGGATCTGTTTGGACCCATAAGTACTCCAAGCCTGAGTGGCAAGAAGTACACACTGGTGATAGTAGATGAGTTCTCACGATTCACCTGGGTAATATTCCTTAAAGCTAAAAGTGAGGCTGCCCTGGAGATAATCAGTTTTATCAAACAGGAAGAGTTGCAAAAAGGTTTGTCTGTAAAGAAACTAAGAAGTGATCATGGGACTGAGTTCAGGAACTCTACCCTTGAAAGCTTCTGTGAACAAAAGGGAATATTACAAAATTTCTCATCTGTCAGAATCCTACAACAGAACGGAGTTGCTGAAAGGAGAAATAGAACCCTAATTGAGGCTGCTAGAACAATGCTATGTGAGGCAGGATTGAAACTTTATTTCTGGGATGAAGCTGTTAGTATAGCCTGCTATACCCAGAATAGATCAATCATTGTCAAAAGACATGGAAAGACATCTTATGAGATGTATAAGTCTAGAAAGCCCAATAAAGGTTATCTCCATATCTTTGGTTCAAAATGCTATGTGCTGAATCAAAGAGATCAGATCTATAAGTTGGAACCTAAAGCTGATCTTGGAATATTCGTTGGTTATTCCTCAATCTCCAAGTCTTATAGAATATATAATACAAGGAGAAAGGCAATAGAAGAATCAATTCATGTCTCTTTTGATGAAGACTATTTTGATCAAACTGATAAGAGTCAAGCTGACTTGGTCAGTCTGAGTGAGCTTGAAAGGCCTAAGAAAACCAACTTATCAAATCCTATGTATGTCATAGGAGATGATAGTGATGATGATGTGTGTTCATCAAAGAAATCATCACAAACTCCAAGGGATTCTCAAGCTGAGAAGGTTGATGAGTTCGTCAACCCCTTTGGAGCTGAAGTCACTCAAGCTGAGAATCTCAGTGATCATCAGTTTGTTGACAATGATGCTGTTGAGACTGAGGATGTGTGTTCACCTCAGCGTTCTCCACATCACTCAGATTCAGAACCAGACTCTCCAACTACAACATTTAAATACCTCAAAGATCGTCCTCAAGATCAAATTATTGGAAATGTCCAAGAAAAGGTCATGACCAGATCCAAGGCTACAGCTAATTACGCTGCACACTTTGGTTTTCTATCTCAAATGGAACCAAAGAAGACTGAGGAAGCCTTAGAGGATGAGGATTGGATTGAAGCTATGCAAGAGGAATTAAATGAGTTTGAGAGAAATAAGGTCTGGAACCTTGTCCCTGCCCCCAAAGATCATTCAATTATAGGAACTAAGTGGGTATATAGAAATAAAATGGACAAGGATGGAGTGATAGTGAGGAACAAAGCCAGGCTGGTAGCACAAGGGTATAAGCAAGAGGAAGGAATCGATTATGATGAAACCTTTGCCCTTGTTGCTAGAATTGAAGCCATAAGGCTGTTCCTGGCTTATGCAGCATATAAAGACTTCAAAGTCTATCAAATGGATGTGAAGAGTGCTTTCCTAAATGGAAAACTTCAGGAGGAAGTCTATGTGAAACAACCTCCTGGCTTTGTAAGTTCAAAGTTTCCACATCATGTCTATAAGTTAGACAAGGCTTTGTATGGTCTTAAACAAGCTCCAAGAGCTTGGTATGATACACTGTCCACTTATCTACTATCCATGGATTTCACCAGAGGTAGTATAGATAAGACACTCTTTATTAAAAGAAGTAAAGGACATGTGATTCTTGTACAAATCTATGTGGATGACATCATTTTTGGTTCTACCAATGAATCTCTGTGTGAGTGGTTCTCCAAAATAATGTCACAAAAGTACAAGATGAGTATGATGGGTGAGATGACATATTTCCTAGGCCTGCAAATTCAACAAAAGCCTGATGGAATATTCATCAATCAAAGCAAGTATGTTCTTGATTTGATAAAGAAATATGGTTTTGATTCAAGTTCAACCATGAAAACACCCATGTCACCAGCTGTCAAGCTGAGTAAAGACTCAGCTGGAAAGACTGTATGTCAGTCTACCTATAGAGGAATGATAGGTTCATTGCTCTATTTGACAGCTAGTAGACCTGATATTATGTTTGCTACATGTGTTTGTGCAAGATATCAGGAAGATCCTAAAGAATCACATCTTCAAGCTGTGAAAAGGATCTTTAGGTACCTTAATGGTACACCAAATCTAGGTCTTTGGTATCCAAAAGACTCTGGATTTGAGTTAGTTGGTTTTTCAGATGCTGACTATGCTGGGTGCAAGTTAGACAGAAAATCAACTACTGGAGGATGTCAAATGCTTGGAGGGAAGTTAGTCAGCTGGACTAGTAAGAAACAGAACTCAGTGGCTACTTCAACCGCTGAGGCTGAATATGTTGCAGCAGGTAGATGTTATGCTCAAATCCTATGGATGCAGCATCAGCTTCGGGACTTTGGCATGAGTTTCAAGAAAACTCCTATCTTCTGTGATAACCAAAGCGCTATAGCCATCACTTACAATCCAGTCTTCCACTCAAGAACCAAGCACATTGAAATTAGACATCACTTCATCAGGGACATCGTGGAAAAAGGTAAAGTTGACATTAAATTTATTTCCACTGATGACCAACTAGCAGATATCTTTACTAAACCACTTGATGAGAATAGGTTTATGTATCTGCTAAGAACTTGGGTATGCTCAACCCCTAGCTAAATGACTAGAATCCGAGTTTTCAGTTTGACAAAGACTAAGTGTCTTAAGCTGAGTGAACAGTTTATGAATAAGTTTTCATAAACTGAAACTTATCAAGCTGAACAATGAGTTCTTTTGTTTGGTGAGTTCCAAACACACTTCAACTACTTAGTGTAGTTATGATACAGTTTGAGTCAGTCTCAAACATATATGACTAAGTGTCACTGAATCTGAGCTATGTGCTTAACTCAGACTGTGTGATTGGTTCACACGTTTGGTTGGTTCCAAACATTCTTTAACTACTCAGTGTGGTTAACAGGTTCGTTTGAGTCAGTCTTAGACGAAAATGACTTAGTGTCATTACCCATGCGTTGTGTGCTCTACTCAAGCTGAGTTTCATTCTCAAGCTGAGTGCAAATTTCAAGCTGAGTGCTTGAATCGAGCTGAGTGCTTGAGTTAAACTGAGTAATATGTTTACTCAGCTTGGTGTGTCCAAACTCATGTGTTATTTACTAAGTGTGATTAATTCATGACCACTGCGTATTTGGGTCAGTCTCAAATCGCGTATTATACTAAATTGTGTATAGGTATAATACATCAGTGTATATAATCTTATTGTAAGTCAATATTATTATATTACATTAGTATCCGTTGGAAGATGATTAGTTCTACCAGCTTACTGTTACATCAAAATTTTACGGCGTAACGGATCAAAAGGGGGATTTCTAACGGTAACTTTTCTCTCTCCTTGGAAAGGTATATATACCGATCAAGTTCGGTTTAGAGGGTTTACGCTTACAATCCAGACTTCTCATCCTCTCAAATACCTTCCCTCCTCTCTGCTAAGTGCATATTTTCGGTTCCATCGATCTCAAAACCTTAAGTCGCTCAGTGCGCTATAGACAATCGCTCAGTGCGCATTCCAAAGTAATTACTCTGTGTAATCAAAATTTAATCGATGGAAGGAACCATTCTAGTTCTAGGTGATCGAATGGTCAGAGGAGCTGCGTTTCGAAACAACGGATTGCCGCTGATAAAAATCAACAATCAGAGCGCTTGCCTGGCAATCCCTCTACGCAAGATTAACAGAGGATATGAACCATGGGTCAATTACATTCGTAAATGCCCATTGGCTTTTGCTTTCACCGGAGCACCTCTGCACATGGTTCCTCAGCACTTGCTGGAATTCTGGTATTCGTGTACTTACGATCATGTCAATGACGCAATCAGAGGCACAATGTTGAATGGAGAGAGAACCATTACTCTCACAGCTAACAGGCTAAGGGAGATTATTCGTCTTCCTCAACATGACGAATTCGAGCCTGCTGTGACGAGACAAGTGGCGAGGTCTGTTCTGCCACAGATGGGTCACCCTCAAACTGAAGGGGTGATCAAGAAGGCCACTTTCCCAACCGGATGGGGTTTTATGGTGTCCACTGTGATTCGTTCACTTGGTACCAAGGTTGGAGGACTGGACCAGATCAATGAGTTCGAGATGCAGGTGCTGTACAACATGTTCTTTGGAAGAAATATCTATTTTGCACAGCTCATCTTCAATGAGCTCAAGGTCCCTGTGATGAAGGCCACAAGAGATCTTCATGTACCTTTCATAAGGTACCTGTCCTTAGCATTTGAAGCTGAGCTAGGGACAGCACTCTACGAAGCCAATCAGGAGCTGTCACTGGTGCCAACACTCAGCCCCAAGATGTTCAACAACGACATCTTCCCAGAGCAAGAGGGACTGAGTGAGCCCATGCTGTTAATTGTTGAGGCTTCGTCTTCTGAGAGTGAAGCTGAGGGATCGAATCAAGGGAGAGCTTCTCAAGCTGACACGGAGGTTTAAGCTGAGCACTCTGAACCAGCTCATTTAGAAGCTGCTTCAGGTAAAACCTCTCCTCTCTCACTCTATTCTCACTTTTCTCCATCTACATTTGGAGATAAGACCGCAGTAAACCCAACTCAGTCTAACCCATATCCTTCACCTTTTTTCCATCATAAATCCCATTCTGAAGCCACCCCTAGTATGCCCACTGCTGCTAGGGAGAATATCCTAACATACCACCGAAAAACTGCCATTGGTGGTGCCACATCTAAAGGCATCACTGGAGCTGAGATCACACTGATCCCTCCACAGGCAGGAGTTGAGGGGGAGACGCCTTCTCTTAAGGTGTCAACCTCGAGGCTCATTACAACCCAACAGCCTTACCCGGGTGTGGTGTTTACTCAGCCCACACTTACTTGAGCCATAGGAGAGCCTGTTACTATACCTGAGCAGACACACTCAGGTAACATTAAAAATTTGACCAATCCCCAGGGTCAATCACCCCCTCTAAACCAATTAGCCAACCACCAACCCATACACTTCACATCTCGAGCCCAATAACTTCTCTTCACTTCTCACACCCTCTTGCACGACCTGCCAATGTTTCATCCTCAAACCAGGGTGATTCACAGGGTCAAGACTCTGGTGAAAATGAATTTGATGGTAAACACCAACCTTTGGATGATGCACCCAAAGACTCTCCTCAAAATGAAACTGCCTCCTCAAAATGAAACTGCCTCCTCAGAGGCTTGCGAAGCTGACAGAGGATGTTAAAGAGATTGCCTCTGCAGTTGCTGCACTCCAACAACAAAGGACTTCAAACCCTATTGATGATGACAAAAAGGGGGAGAAGGTTCAAGCTGATACTGAAGCTGAGCTAGTTCGAGCTGAAGCTGAAGCTCTTCGAGTTCTAGCTAAAGGAGCAGAGAGGAAGACTCAGACTGAACGGGAGTTAGAAATAAATAGAGAGGAACCTACAGCTAAGAGACAAAAAGTAGAAGAATCTGAACTTAAAGCTGACAGTGTTTCTGAGTCTGAGGAAGAGACAGAAGAAGAAAAAGCTACAAGAGAGTTAATAGAGATGCTTGAGCAAGAAGAAGCAAATGAGCTTGGGATCTCTGTAGCTGAGCTAAGAAAGAGAAAGGAGGAAGAGATAGAGGACCAAGAAAAAGAAAAGGAAAGAAAAGCTTTGGCTCAAGCTGAAGCTGTATACACTAGTCCAAGACCTGATCTAATTCCATACTCAGATGCAGAACTGCAGGAATGTTACTTCAGAAGGAGCTACAACAAAGAGATCAGAGGAATGACCTTGAGCAGAGCAAATGGAGCTGTCATTCTCACTTTTGAGCTTAGTGACAAATCAACAGTGGGAATGGACCTGAGATACGTTCACAGGATGGGCTACATTGAATGGCAAAGGATAATGATGCTGCTCAAGGAATTTAAAAGAAGTCAGATCAAACAAGAAATTCTATCTGAAGTCTCCAAGTTGATTGCTCGAGCTGAAGAACTGAGGTATGTCCCAGTTCCTGGTCTGCAGTGGGAGAATTTGTTTGAAGAGCTGCATCCAGAATAGATTAGTTCTAATTTTGTAAATATTAGATTAGTTCTAATATTTTTGTAAGCACTATGTGTGCATGATCTAAGTGATCAACAACTTTTGTATTATGATTAGTTCAATTAATACAAATATAAAGTTTGATATGTTCAACTATGTTGTGATGTGTTCCTATTCATAAGTCTGATAAGTTCAGCAAAAATGAATAACAGATAAGTTCTTATTCATTTAGGTAATTAGTTGGTGTGTTCAACTAAAAGTTGGTGTGTTCCAGTTTAACTTGATAAGTTCAATTAAAATTGATATGTTCAATAAATATTTGATCAGTTCAAATAATAAAATCTTAATAAGTTTGAGATTTAAAACATAATTCTGTTAAACAAACTTAAGAACTGTTTGATGGTTTTGTCACCATCAAATAGGGGGAGTTTGTTGGGAAAATTATCTCATCAGTTTAGATTTGATGAGACAAAGTTAAGTTTGTAAGATGAGTTTTACGTATAACTTAAACAGAATTATGAAGCTTAGTCAGACTGAACACTTATAGTGTTTCAGACTGAGTATAAGCTGAATGTAAACTGAGCATGTGTTCGATCAGTTTATATTATACCTTAGTTAAATTATTAATGTGTTTGATAATCTGTGTATGTCACATAAGGTATATATCGAGTATTCAGCTTGATGTGTTTCAAGCTGAGTGACTCAGCTTAGAAGCAGAGTCATCTCGATAGAGTTACTAAATTTGTTTTATTTAACTCTTTGGACTTCTAAGGATGAGTTAATAATTATACGTGTTAGTTCATGTTTGAATTCGGGTTTGTTCCCGAAGAACTCAGCTTGATGAGTTTCAAGCTGAGTAACTCAGCCTTACTAAAGAAGTCAGTCCAAGAGAATTTAAATGTGTTTTAAATTCTGTTTTAACTCTCTATATCTACGGCGCGGATAAGAAGACTCCAGAATCAAGATTGAAGATTGAAGACTCAAGATAAGAAGATTCAAGATTCAAGATTCCGAGTTATCCGATAGTTAGTTAGCAAATTAGGATTAGTCCAGTTTGTTAGGAACCGTTGCAACAGGATTATAAATACTTATCTCCTGATAAGTTTAGAGGTACGACTACGATTCTGATAAAAATTAAAGAGCCGAAAATCTCACCTCACCGTATGTGTTACGATTCTTGAATCATTGTTTGTCAGTTCAACGTGATCAAGAAACTCACAGATTGCCAGATCATTCGTGTGTTCGAATTATCACATCAGTTGTGATATTGGTAAGTAATCATTAGTAGATTCAATCTGTGAAAAATCCTTTTCAGAGAGTCGTCAGTATCTATAATCATAAGTTGATTATAGATAGCTAAGTTTGAGAGATTGAGAGATTTATATTAGGTGATTATATATCAAGAGTTGTTTACTTGATAATTAATGTGATCATCTTCTTATTCAAAGCATTGTAATCATCTTCATATTAATAAAAGCATTCGACTAGTTGTGGTTTGATTTACTGTGTGTAACACTTTTATTTGATTTGTTCAATTTTCGCAGAAAGTGTATTCAACCCCCCTTCTACACACCGTTGCTTGTTGTTATTCTCACCAAGGGACCAACACTACTGCTTGTTGGTTCAAGAAAAACGTTTGTTGGAACTGCCACGAAGAAGGTCACCGATCTGGGGCTTGCACTAAGCAGCGATCAGCAGGGACGGGACAGGGGGTAGCAAATGTCAGGGGATCATCTTCTGCAGGTCAGAAGTGAAAGGCTGCACCTTCTGTGGAAGGGAGGGCCTTCAAGATGACTGTTACTGAGGCTACCGAAAACAACGATGTTATTACGGGTATGTTTTTGATAAACTATGTGCCTGCCTATGTGTTATTTTACTTTGGTGCAAATAGATCGTTCATATCTGTTTCACTATGTGATAAATTGAATTTGCCTGCTACTGTGATTACTACTCCATTAGAGGTAGAAATAGCAGATGGTAAGATAGTGCCTGTAACTTCTTGTGTGACTGGGGTGTCGATAGACATTGATGGTACTAGTTTTCCTATAGACTGTTTGCTAATTCCTATACCGGTGTTTGACTTAGTACTAGGCATGGATTGGTTAAGTCATCATAAAGCTAGTATCTAGTGCCACAAGAAACTCATTACTATTCCTTTGGTTGACGGGTCGCATGTTGTGGCTCATGGGGATAGATCTCGATCTTCTTTTCCAATCATCTCGTATATGAAGGCTAGAAAATATCTAGCCAAAGGGTGTGCGTCTTTTCTGGCTTATTCGATCGATGCGAAGAAGGAGAAGAAACCGGTTACCGATGTTCGTGTTGCGTCAGAATATCCTGAAGTTTTCCCAGGTGATCTACCGGGATTGCCACTTGTGCGGGATATTGAGTATAAGATAGATTTGATACCTGGTACTACACCGATTGCGAAAGCACTGTATCGTTTAGCTCCTTCATAGATTCGGGAGATGATGACTCAGATCCAGGAACTGTTAGACAAGGGGTTTATTCGTCCGAGTTCTTCACCATGGGGTGCACCGGTATTGTTTGTAAAGAATAAAGATGGGACTTTCCGTATGTGCATTGATTATCGGGATTTGAATAAGAGAACCATCAAGAACAAGTATCCGTTGCCCAGGATCGATGATTTGTTTGATCAATTACAAGGGGCTTCATACTTTTCAAAGATTGATCATAGATCAGGATATCACCAAGTCAGAGTAGCAGAGGAAGATATACCAAAGAATGCTTTCCGTACTCGATATGGTCATTACGAATTCCTAGTGATGCCGTTTGGTTTAACAAATGCTCCTGCAGTGTTTATGGATTTGATGAATTGCGTCTACAGACCATTCTTAGATAAGTTTGTTATTGTGTTTATCAACGACATCTTGGTGTATTCTAAAATAGAAAATGAACATGATCAACATTTAGAACAGGTACTTGAAATTTTAAAGCAACACAAGTTATATGCCAAATTCTCGAAATGCGAATTTTGGTTGCGTGAAGTTCAATTTTTAGGGCATGTAATTTGCCAAGATGGTATCAAGGTAGATCCATCCAAGATTGAAGCTGTGAAGAATTGGAGTGTTCCGAAAACACCGACAGAGATCAAAAGTTTTCTGGGATTGGCAAATTACTACCGCAGGTTTATCAAAGATTTCTCTAAACTTGCTGGTCCATTGACTAAGTTGACCCGAAAGGATGTTCCGTTCCAATGGGGTTCAGCTTAGGAGAGTGCTTTCCAGACTTTGAAACAACTGTTGTGTCAAGCTCCTGTTCTTTCATTACCAGAGGGTTCAGAAGATTTCGTTGTGTACTGTGATGCCTCGCATGCTGGGTTAGGTTGTGTTCTGATGCAGAGAGGTAAATTGATTGCTTATGCTTCGAGACAGTTAAAACCCAACGAACGAAATTACCCAACTCATGATTTAGAGTTAGCAGCAGTGGTATTTGCTTTGAAACTGTGGAGACACTATTTGTATGGAACGAAATGTACGATCTGCACTGATCACAAAAGTCTTCAATATATGTTTACTCAGAAAGAACTGAACATGAGACAACGCCGTTGGTTAGAACTGATCAAAGATTATGATTGTGACATTCAGTATCATCCCGGGAAAGCCAATGTGGTTGCAGATGCACTTAGTCGAAAGGGGTCGTTGGATACATTGAAATTCATGCGATTAGAAATCAAGTCTGATTTGGTGGATCAACTTTTGGCTGCTCAGCTTGAAGCCTTGAAAGGTGAGAATCTAAAGGAGGAATTGATGATGAAACGACAACATGAATTAACTACTGACTCGCATGGTTTGAGGGTTTATCATACACGCGTTTGGGTACCGAAATTTGGAAACTTGAGGGAGTTAATTTTGAATGAGGCTCATAAGTCTAGATTGTCGATACATCCGGGCAGTACGAAGATGTACCATGATTTGAAGACTCGTTATTGGTGGCCGAAAATGAAAACAGATATTGCTAAATTTATTGAGACATGTCATATTTGTGCTCAAGTTAAAGCCGAACATCAGAAGCCGTACGGATCTTTGAAACAGTTGGAAATACCTGAGTGGAAGTGGGATCACATTACGATAGATTTTGTAACTAAACTTCCACGAACTCAGAAGGGACATGACATGATTTGGGTCATTGTTGATAAATTAACCAAGAGTGCTCATTTCCTTGCTACTGCTGAAACTGCTTCTTTGAGTAAGTTGGCGCAACAGTATATTGATGAAATAGTATCTAGACATGGAGTACCGTTATCTATTGTTTCAGATCGGGATTCGAGATTCGTGTCTAACTTCTGGAATAGACTACAACAGGAATTAGGGTCCAGGGTAAATCTGAGTACAGCTTATCATCCACAGACAGATGGTCAATCATAGAGAACCATTCATACTTTAGAAGATATGCTTCGAGCATGTGTGTTAGAGTTTGGGGGTTCGTGGGATTCGTATTTTCCATTGGTAGAGTTTGCATACAATAATTCCTATCACTCCAGTATCGGTATGCCACCGTATGAAATGTTGTATGGTCGTCCTTGTAGAACTCCGACTTCTAGGTTAGAGGCCGGGTAAAAGCAATTTGCAGGGCCTGATATTGTACAGATGACAGCTGATAAAGTTGCTATTGCTCGGGATAAACTAAAAGCTGAAAAGACAGAAAATATACGCTGATCCGCGTCGGCCAGTGTCATTTATCGAGGGGAGATGGTCTACTTGAAAGTATCTCCTTGGAAAGGTGTGATACGTTTTGGTAAACGTGGAAAGTTAACTCCCCGTTACATTGGTCCTTTCAAAATCAGACGAGTGGTTAACGATTAGACAGTTGCATTGGAGCTTCCTGATAAGTTGGCGGGTATTCATGATACTTTCAGTGTTTGTTATTTGCGCAAGTGCAACGTAGAGGATCAGACACAGGTCCTACCGATACATGATCTTCGTGTAGATACGAATCAGAGACTCATTGAGGAACCAGTGGAGTTACTTGATCGTAAAGTCACAAAGCTGAGGAAAAAGCAGATACCAATGGTTCTGGTCAAGTGGAAACACAGTTTGGGATCCGATTTGACTTGGGAGACTGAAGCAGATATGAGAAGCCGATATCCTTCTTTGTTTGAGCGCGAAGAGATTCCAAGGACGGAATACTCTTAAGGGGGTAGATTTGTAACACCCTCTCTTATGGCCTAGATTAATTAAGGTATTTAAGATTCCAATATTTAGGTTTATATTCGATTATGTGAACTTAATTATCTTAATTATGTTAATTGTTATTATTATTGGAATAATTATTATGTGTTAATTAATTATTTAATTAAGAAAATGATATTAAATTATTATGTGTGTGTTAGTGGAATGTGATGTGTCTAAGTTTGATGACACTTAGTCACCACATGACACCATTTTCCCTCATTACATGCAATTAAACATAGTGTGTGTGTGTGTGTGTGTGCTTGTGTTCGGCCGAGAAGAGGAGAAAGCAAAGAACCATTTAACAATTTGATTTTCTTCTTGCATGCTTAATTGTTAACAGAAGAACTGATCCAGCAAGTTAGGATTCTGAATTATAATTGTTAATTGTTAATTATCTTCGGTTTTGAATATTTAAATGAATTTCGCATGATTCAAGAGATTAATTGATGAGGATAAGATGATTGCATGTTAGAATTTGTTGAATTATGATTTTTATGTGTTTTTTTATAGAATCTGGAAATTTGTATAAACAATGCATCCTTACAAATCAGATTAGAAATGAAATTGTTCAAAGTTATGAATCATTCGTAATTGCCATGAATTAATCGGAATTGGTGAATTCCGAACATATTTGATCGGAATTAGTGTGATTCCGAATAAACTGTTAGAACTCATGATTGATTTCCGAACAGAATATGCGGAATTTCATAAATCCGAACAAAAGATTAATTGCCCTAACATTTTATTCGCAATTGGATCTTTTATCGGAATTGGCTTTTTGCTCGGAATATGCCTTATACGGAATTATGAATTATCCGGAATTGATACAAACTGCAAGGATTGTCTTTGCTTGTTCGGAATTACAAGATGGATTCGGAATTTTGACAATTCCGTATAATATATCCGGAATTTGGGATTCTTAAGGTTTCTTTAATAATTCATATATTACGTACTGAATTTAAATGTATATTTGTGATATATATATATATATATATTTATATACATGTGAAATATGAATAAGTGAGTTACTTATTGTGAATCAGTATTGTGAATTAAATACTGACTCGTGTATACATATTCTCAGGAAACGAGAAGACTCAGTGATATAGATTCCTGAGTGTTGAGGTGTGCAAGCTTTGGTGAGTGGATTTATATCTTCGGATATACATGATATGATATCCTGAATGTTACTTGCACATTGGACTGTATGTCTTGATTTTGAATATGTATACATGTTACTTTTGGAGATCAGCGTGGGGGATTTTCGGCTGGGCCTGGTTTAGGGATATATAGTAGTAGCACACAGCTTGATTTGCATTGGTTGTATTCAAGGGTGCTACTATTGTTGTCCATGTAACTCGGCCATCGGTAAACCTTGGTTTTGGCCGACCTTGGTTATAGGTGGTTGCAACACTGTTGGTTCTCCTTGATTTGTGAGCTTTGTGTTTTAGGCACGTTTGCCTTGTGTATGCTTAGATATTTGTTCAATCACTTAGCTTTGTGCTAATTCCCCACTAGATTGTTTTGCAGATACTCCGTGGTGAGTTTCTTGAGGATAAAGACTGGGAATATGGACAGACCATTACTCTGATGTCAAAGTTGTTGATTAGAGTCTGCTTTGTATATAACACTGTAATGGCATATTATGTAAATGATAACCAGTCAAAGTTGTATTTATCTTTTGATTTTAAGTTAATTATTATGTAATTAACTTCCGCACGCAGTTTTATGTTAATTAAAAAGTACAGTGTTACAGTTTTTTAGAGAACGATGGTGGTTTCTAGAGGAAGTGGTGGTTTCGAGAGATGGGTGGTGGCTGGTGGTGGTAGTGGCGGTGGTTGATGGTGGTAGTGCTGGTGGTGGTTTCCGGTTGAAATCAAATGGGTTAAGATGGGACTAAGAGAGAGAACGAGAGAGGGATAAAGAGAGTGTGGGTCTGAGAGAGAGAATTGACAGTTGGATGAGAGTGAGAGAGAGAGATTATTTTTTATTTTTAAATAATATTTAATTGTTAATTAACTATAAACTGAGTAAAAGCTAAAAATAAAACAATAAAATAAATACATAAGGGTAAAGTTGTCATTTTACCCTTCTTTAATAGAAAAAGTTAACGGAATATGTTAGAGATGACTGAAATGACATAAAAATGGCAGTTAAAGGACAATATTTACCACTTTTAAAGTTAAAGAACGACATGGCGAAAACCCTTAAGTTAACGGATCATTTAAAAAATTAACTCTTATTATTATTATTATATTCTAAAGTTTTTAACATGCATCGCTATACTCTATCAATACATAATGGTCTTTTAAAAATTTTAAAATATAATATAATGTCTTTTGATTTCTTCTCTGAGGTAATCAAACATAAGATCATATTCATCAGTTCAGACAAAAATAAGAATTAGTTAAGAAAATATCACCGATAATATTGTTGGATTACTAAAAATGCATTAGTCATGCATTATATAATTATATTAGATGAGGATTATTTGGTAGCACATTTTAACTTGTTTATTGATTTTCTAGTAATTAGCTTATAAACACGTGAGTTACTTGGATTAATTTAAAAAAGATAAATAGTTAAGAACACTACAACAAAGTAACTAAATGTTCACATTTTTACTTAAATTTACATATTTAAGAGAAGTTTACATTTAACTAGTATGTGAAGAAATAGTGTGTAACAAATAATCTCACTTTTAAATGTAAATAAATTATTTAAATTTTTACACCTAGTGTGAACATATTGACACATTTTTCACATTTTCAAATGTAAATATATTAGTATACGCAGCGTAAACATTTTGATAAAATTGTACACCCTTTTTAACGTGTGCAATTAATTAAATTCTTCACGTTTTTATGTTTGATGATTTTAACAACATTGTACACGCTTTTTACCGTAAACAAATGGATTATATTTTTACATGCTTTAAGCTTGAACAAATGGATAACTATTACAGTTTAAGTAAGATATATGTTAAATTCCATAATGCAATAAAACACAAGAAAACATAGTTCAATTATTGATGTTTGCTACTCTAAAAGCCCAACACCAGAAGACATGAAGGCAACAAGTCAACAACACAAGAACACATAAGACCGAACGTAGCATCTGCGGGCTGACACTATAACACAACACCCCCTTTTGTGTCAGACGAATCCGTGGAAAATCCGTGGGAAAATGATGTTTCTCTCGGATTTCCCACGGATTCGGCCATGGCTAAAAGCTTCGTGGGAAAACCATTTTCCCTCGGATTTCCCACGGATTTCCGTGAGAAATCTGTTCAAAAACAGCTTTCTGACTCAAATCCGTGGGAAATCCGTTGGAAATTTCCCACGGAATTTGATCCGTGGGAAATCCGTTTCTAATGCCTGATTTTCTTGTAGTGTGAGCTCGGGCTGCCATGCCACCTCAGCGGGTTTCCATCCAAACACCTCTACTGTTGGGGAGATAGCAAAATAAAACCTAAATCAAACCTGTCTATTAAGTAAAATAGGATTTGATGTTAACAAAACCATATATTCAGTTTTGGACTTAGATCAATGAAAGACATGTGTTGTTTTTCATATTAGACTTAAAGAATTTCTAAGTACGAAATGTCAGCTGACGAATCAAAGTGTCAGCTGAACGCTGAGTGTCAGCCAAAGGAACAACTTCAGAAAGATCAGCTAAGAAGAAAAGACAAGTTAAGAAGCATCAGCTATGCATCTACAAAGCATCAGCTGATGGTGCAAACCATCAGCTGAGGATTCCTCAAAGATCAGCTGAGCAGACAAAGATCAGCTGACAGTATCTCATCAGTCAGCTGAGCAGACAAAGATCAGCTGACAGTATCTCATTGATCAGCTGATGCCTCCCACATGTCTGATAAGGTATTCTATACTTATCCTTTCTTCTCTCCATAAGCTGATCACACTCAAATGATTAGCTGAGCCCTTGGGATCAGCTGACAGTTTAGTTTGATCAGTTTATTAGCTATAATTTGATTTGTATTATTAGTTGAGCATTTCGATCAGCTGAGCAAATCAAGTTAGCTGAGTCTTTCACAATTATCCTTAGCTGAGCAAAATTACATTTGCAGTTCAGTGTCTGTTAGCTGAGTCTTTAATCAGCTAATAGCTTTTCAGTGTAATATTTTCTTAAGTCAAAGGCAGAACATGTGTTGTTCTATTATGCCTTAGATCTATCTTTGTAAAAGTACTTAGCACTTTTTGTATCTGCAAAGAAACAAAAAGGATAAATCTTTATCCTCTGGAAAAGGAGAAAGATACTTTAGAAGAGAAGATCTCGAAGATATGCTTTGACAATTAAGTATTACTGACAACTCTATACTTGGTTAAGTCAAATCATCAGAAAGCATGGTGTTGATTAAATCACAAGCGTGAAAGGAGAAGTTTACTTTTCCAAGATATAAAGGTAGTACTTTAATAATATAATAATAGATAGTGGGTACACTCATTACTGAAAAGTATGTTCACTTTACACACTTTGTATAAAGTTAACTTACTTTTCACCCACTAACTTTATCTATTATAATATTATTAAACCAAGTACATTTGTCTTCTTCTCTCTTCATCAACCCGGACACCACCTTGCTTATATATACTCTTGCATGGAAACATGCTAAATATGCGAATAGATAGTTGAATACTGAAATCTCATTTGTTGAGAATTAGAAGAGTTAGCATTTTACTTTCAGTATAACAAACTTGTTCATGTGTTGAACATCTTAGACATAAGTTGTTTAAGATTAGCTTAGTCTATGTGTTAGACTAATTTAGTTGCCACCTTTTATTGAACTTAGATTTTCCGCATCTAGTTCATGTAATTCTTGATTTACATCAATAAGAATTATATAAAAGTAAACCGTGTGTCTCTTAAATTTTAAATTGCTAAAGTTTGTATTCAACCCCCCATCTACAAACATTTGTTGTTGTAGTATCCATTCGGGACCAACAACTGGTATCAGAGCAGGCTAGATAACTCATATTTAAGATATGTTTTGCTTACTCTTCAACTGCTTCTACCCCACACTACAAAATAGCCACTCCTGGTGCTGCTTCTAACGGTTCTTCCAACAATGGCTCACTCACAAGGTGTCCAATGTTTGATGGAGAGAACTTCTCTCTCTGGAAGAGTAGAGTTCTTCTCTATATGTCAAGCCTTGATGATGTGATGCTTAAAACTGTTACTGAAGGTCATTATGTTCCTTCCTCAACAATTCAAGTGACTGAAGCCACTGATGAAGTTCCTGCTGTTGAAAGACTAATTATAAAGCCTATAAATCAATGGTCTGATGAAGACAAAAGGCTTGTTAATCTTGATGTTAAAGCAAGAACAGCCTTAGTCTCTGCACTACCAAATGATGTATATCATCAAGTTCTCAACTGCAAATCTGCAAAGGAGATGATAGACACTTTGACTGTTGCTTATGAAGGCACTGAAGAAGTGCAGGAAAATAAGAAACTCCTTCTGGTAAGAGAATATGAGTTCTTCTTTGCTCATAAAGGTGAAAGTCTAACTCAGACCTACACCAGGTTCAACTGCCTTATTAATGACTTAAGAAGGGCAGATGTTCCCAAGAGCAACAAGGAACTTGTAAACAAGTTTCTAGACTATCTCCCAGAATCTTGGGATCATTTTATCACTGTGCTTAAACATGGTGAGAAAATCAAGGGTCTTACACTGGTTGGTTTATATGGAAACCTTATGAATCATGAACAATCAGTGAAACAAAGGAAACTCTCTACTAAGGATATGAAGGAGGCTGCAAAAGCTCCAACTACTGCCCTTGTGTCTAAAGATACAAGATCTAGGAGTTTTGCTGCAGTTGTGGATGAGTCCAGTGATGAGGAGGAAGAGGAGGAGTCTTCTGATGAAGAGCAAGTGACTGATGGGGATGAAGTTCTAGAGAACATAGACAGTATTGAAGCTGTTGTTGAGCAGGCTGCCATGTTGGTTAAAAGGTTCAAACCTTTCTTAAAAAGAAAGGGTGTCAAGAGGTTTGAAAAGAAACCCTTCAAAGGAGAAAAAGCCAAGTTTAAAACAAAGGCTTCTGAAGGTTGTTTTTCCTGTGGCAAGACTGGTCACTATGCCAGTGAATGTAAGTCCAGAGGGAGCACAGGCTTCAAGGGTTCCTCAAGCTCAGACAACAAGATTGATTATGAAGCTAAGTACAAAAAGATTCTTGCTGCTGTCCTTGACAAAAAGAAGAAGAAGGCCCAGAATAGTGTGTTGGTGGCTGAAGAAGAAGATTGGGCTGAGGAAGATCTCTCAAGTGATGAAGATGAGGTCCTCTCTGCTCAGCTCAGCTTGATGGCCAACACAGGGAGTACAAGTTCCTTTGATGAGGACATGAAGAAAGCTGCCAAAGCTTGTACTTCTCCTGACTGGGATCCCTCTTCTATGTATCAGGTTAGAAAATTTATTAACTATGAAGATAATGAAAAGAACACTATGTTTGATTATCTGTGTGTTGAGTTTCAGTCAAATATTCAAAGAGAAAAGAAGCTAAAAATAGAAATTAAATCACTAAAAGAGATGTTAAGTCTTAAAGATGAGAAACTGAAACTAATGACAAAACTAGATGATAATTTAGCTAATCAAAAGATACTTAATCAGATCTTGGTAAAATAAACCAATGAAGCAACAATAAAGTTTAATGACCTACAAAAAGTAGTTAAATCTTGGTGTGTTTCTGCTGAAAAGACCACTCAGTGTGTCAATGAGCAGATTCCTAAACAAGTTCAAGCTATTATTGGTGGAAATTATTCCCAAGCTGCTAATTGTGTTGATTTTAGTAAGAACATTAATATCTTAGAAAAGGCTGATATTTTACCTCTTACTTTTCAAAAGATAGTAAAAGGAAAAAGTATTATCACTAACAGATTTGTCAAAAGTAAATGTCCTCAGCTAAAGGACTCAACAACTTCAAAAGTTATTGAAGATTCTATTGTTCTGTCAGATAGTAAAAGTACCAATAATTTAATGTTAAAGGAAGTCAGTAAAGGAATGGAATCATTTGTTGAAACCAAAGAGACATCATGTTGTCAAACCTTGAAAGCTGATATATTAAATATAAGTGCTCAGCTGACTGACATTTCATTAGCTGATGATCCTTCATCAGCTGATCAGAGAACAGATGATAGTTGCTCAGCTGATAGCCTGTCAGCTGATCAAAGATCCTCTGTAATCTGCTTAGCTGATCCAGCATCACTTCAAACTCTTTCAATAAAAGAAACCAATAGAAAAGGACTTAATGTTCACATGAAGTCCAAGTCTGCCACATCTAAGGTTGATCAAAAATTCCTTTTTCCAAAAGATCAATCTAAGGTGTCTGTAAACAAAGACCTAATTAGCTTACAGAATCAGCTGCAACAGTTGAATGGTGAAATCTGTCAGCTGATGACATAGTCATCAGAAGATAGTTAAGACATCTCCTGGGCAATCTCTAAAACATGTCAAAGGCTCCAAAAGTCAAAAATGTTATAAATGTGGGAGCAAAGGACATAAGGCAAGTGATTGTTCCCTTGAAGGTAACTCAAGACAGCGGACTGATATTGATAACACAGTTGTTCCTATCATCCTTAAACAACCTAATATGAAGTGGATAACTAGGTGCAATCCACAGGGGTCCACTTAGTTATGGATACCCTAAGTGTCACTAACCTTCTTTAAATCTAAATCTTTGCAGGGCATTAACACATGGTATCTTGACATTAGATGTTCAAGGACCATGACATGTTGTAAAGCTCTGTTAAGTAACTACAGGAAAGAAAAGGGTCCAAGAGTAACCTTTGGTGATAACAATTGTGGGCAAACAAAAGGCTATGGTGAACTTCATAATGGGAACTTAACCTTGTCCAAAGTTTCATACGTTAAAGGACTTAAGTACAATCTCATCAGCATAAGTCAGTTATATGATGGTGATCATAAAGTCCTCTTTACAAAGACAGGTGGTTTCATTTTAGATCAAGAAGGTAAAACTATAATTTGTGCAAAGAGAACTAAGGATGTATATACTCTAGATATGTCCTCTGGTGATCCATCCAAGTTAACTTGTTTGTATACAAAATCTGTAACTGACACAAACTGGTTATGGCACAAAAGGCTTTCTCACTTAAACTTCAAAAATATAAACAAGTTGAGTAAGGGTGAACTAGTGTCAGGACTACCTTCACTGACTTATGTAAAGCCTAAACCTTGTTCTGCCTGTGAGAAGGGAAAGCAGCACAAGACTTCTTTTCCATCTAAGCAGTCCTTCTCCATTACTGAACCTTTCTACATGTTGCACATGGATCTATTTGGTCCTGTTGCTACTGCTAGCATTGGTGGAAGTAAGTATGCCTTGGTGATGGTTGATGAATTCTCAAGATACACTTGGGTCATCTCCCTAAAAGCAAAGAGTGAGGCTGCTGAAGAAATAATAAGCTTCATAAAGAAGATGGAAGTGCTAAATGGAAATCTGGTAAGGATGCTTAGAAGTGATCATGGAACTGATTTTAGAAATCAAACTCTAGAAGGTTTATGTGATGAGAAAGGCATATCTCAAAACTTCTCTGCTCCAAGGACTCCACAACAAAATGGTGTAGCTGAAAGAAGAAACAGAACATTAATAGAAGCTGCAAGAACCATGTTGTGTGAGAGTGGATTAGGATTCAATTTTTGGGCTGAAGCTGTCAGCTGTGAATGTTTCACTCAGAACAGATCCCTAGTCATCAAGAGACACAATAAGACTCCTTATGAAGTGCTCAAGGGAAGGAAGCCCAACATCAGTTTTCTGCATATCTTTGGATGTCAGTGTTTTATTCTGAACCAGAGAGATCAATTGTAGAAGTTTGCACCAAAAGCTGATAAAGGTGTTTTTGTTGGATATTCTGTGATCTCCAAAGTTTACAGAATCTATAACCTTAGAACAAAGGTCATAGAAGAATCAATCAATGTAAGTTTTAATGAAAATGACTTTGTTGCTTCCTGTTCTACTAATCCATCTACAGGTGAGGAGTTTAATGATCTGCTACATACTGAAGACAACATTCCAGTATCAGTTGATCCACTCCCATCAGCTGATGTAGAGGATTCAGATGAAACTATTCCAAATTTTCATCAAACCAATGCACATCCAATCTTAAACCAATCCACACTTTTACTGAATGATGTGAATCATGATTCAACATCAATGGACTCTAATTCCATATCAAACATTCCCTCATCAGTAGAAGTTTCATCAGATTACATTCCTGAAATTCTGTCAGCTGATCAACCAGAAGTCTCATCAGCTGATCCAAACCAAAGAATTTCGACTCTCATAATCCAAAATAATCCAAACTCTCAAAGAATCCAAAATTCCTATAAGGACCACAAGGATCATCCTAAAGATCAGGTCATAGGTAACATAGAAGCACCTGTACTAACAAGATCAAAAGCATGTAATTTCTGTTTATATACAGGTTTTGTTTCTATGATTGAACCAAAGAAGGTGGATGAAGCTCTAAATGATCCTCACTGGATTAATGCCATGCAAGAAGAATTGGCAGAATTCACAAGAAACAATGTATGGACTTTGGTGCCAAGACCAAAGGATAAATCCATCATTGGTACTAAGTGGGTGTTTAGAAACAAAATGGATGAACAAGGGCTGATCATCAGAACAAAGCAAGGCTAGTTGCACAGGGGTATTGCCAAGAAGAAGGTATTGATTATGATGAAACATTTGCCCCTGTTGCAAGACTTGAAGCAATAAGACTGTTTCTAGCCTATGCTGCCTTCAAAGACTTCAAAGTTTTCCAAATGGATGTTAAGAGTGCTTTCCTCAATGGAGAATTGAAGGAAGAGGTGTATGTCAAACAACCTCCATGGTTTGAGGATGCAAGCAAACCTGACCATGTATACTTGTTAAACAAAGCTTTGTATGGTCTAAAGCAAGCACCAAGAGCCTGGTATGATACCCTCTCTTCTTTTCTAATTAACAAAGGTTTTATAAGAGGAAGCATAGATAGCACTTTGTTTATAAGGAAATTCAAGGGTGATGTGATTCTTGTACAAATATATGTAGATGATATAATATTTGGGTCTACAAATTTGGATCTTTGTAAAAAGTTTTCAAAACTCATGTCTGATAACTATCAGATGAGCATGATGGGTGAACTAAACTATTTTCTTGGACTTCAAATAAGACAAGAGGTTGATGGAATTTTCATTCATCAAACAAAGTATGTAAATGACTTACTTAAGAAATTTGAGTTTGAAAATTGTTCTTCAATGAAAACACCCATGTCCACTGCCTTAAAGCTTGGAAAGGACACTGATGGTAAATCAGTGAACATTACAGCTTATAGAGGTATGATTGGATCTCTTTTATACCTCACTGCAAGTAGACCAGATATTATGTTTTCAACATGTCTTTGCGCTAGATACCAAGCAGATCCCAAAGAATCTCACTTAGCTGCAGTTAAAAGGATTTTCAGGTATCTCAAAGGAACTCCTAATCTAGGTCTTTGGTATCCCAAAGATTCTGATTTTGAGTTAGTTGGATACACTGATTCTGATTTTGCAGGTTGTACACTAGACAGAAAGAGTACATCTGGTGGTTGTCAACTATTAGGTGGAAGATTAGTCAGCTGGTCAAGCAAAAAATAGAACTTTGTTTCAACTTCAACAGCTGAGGCATAATACATTGCTGCTGGAAGCTGCTGTGCTCAACTTTTATGGCTGCAGAATCAACTACTTGATTATGACTTACAGTTTGAAAACTCACCAATCCTGTGTGACAACACTAGTGCCATATCTATCTCTAACAATCCTATTTTGCATTAAAAACTAAGCATATTGAAATCAGACATCATTTTCTTAGAGATAATGTGCAGAAAAAGAAAGTTTCAATGCACTATGTAAACAATGATGTTCAATTAGCAGACATTTTTACAAAACCTTTGGATGAGTCTCGGTTCAACTTCCTAATATCCAAACTTTGCATGTTAAACTTGTAATATATTCTGTTCTTAGATAGTTAGTTTTGTGTGAGAAAATAATTTTATTCGTGTGTGAAACAAGGTACTTATCTAAGCTTCTTAATTTCTTTCTAATGATCTGTCAGCTAATGGAATTATGTCAGCTAATAGCCATCAGCTGACACTATATCTCAGCTGATAAATCATCAGCCAAAGAATTAGAAGCTCAGCTAAGTGCATTTGTTAGCTGACACTCATTTTCCTTCTATAAGGGTTAGCTGACACTCCCTTTTGTCAGCTGATGATACTTAAAGTCAAAATTCATGTGTCCCCACACTTATGTTATTAATTTCTCATTTGTATTTATTGTGTTACTAGGTAGTATTTAATTTCTGTTAACTTGTCCGTTAGTTGTCCGTGTATTTATTATCTTATTCGTTTATCTACCTTTTTGCAGACGTGACAGTTACTTTATGGAAAATATTTTTGTGACAGTTTAGGTTTCCAAGGAAAATATAAAGGTGTTTTCGGGTGGTTCTTCATTTCTTACGCTTTCAAAATTCCCAAACACTCTTTCTCTCTAAAATTTTCAAACCCTAAACCTTCGTTGCACAAACTGTTTCACTTTGTAATCATGGTGACTTTCAACTCTGCTTCCACTCCTCTTGCCATTGCTGGTGAGAATGTTGCACCCAACTCTGAACTCATCATTCGTCCCAATAACTTTCTGATAACCACTGAAATTCCCTCAAACAAGGCAAACCAGGGATACGAACCCATGGTTGCGTTTATTACTGCCCATCCCCTGTTCCCTTGTCTCTCTACTCATCCTTACTTCATTTTCCCTCACATTGTTGGTGAGATGTGGTACACTGCTAGGTACCAACCCAATCAAAACCTCATCACCTGTACCTGTCTGAATGGCCACATCAACATAAATGTCACTGTCGACACTCTGCGACAGGCCATCTCTCTGCCAAACTTGGCTCCTTATCAACCATTTGCTCAAATGGATCAAGTTTTGGAGGTACTACCCCTAATTGGCTACAATGCTCCTGTAACCCATGGTCAGTACAAGTTGTTCGTGCTGGGACACCCATGGAAGTATCTGGCAAGTATCATCACTCGCTGTTTTGGTCCCAAAACTGGAAGCTTCGATCAAATGAACCAGATAGAGCTGATGGTACTAAAATGCCTTAGTCACAGGGAGGAATATTGACTTTGCCCAAGTCATATTCTCGGATATGGTGGACAAAATTACTCTTGCTACTTCAAAGAAGTCCACAAGGACTATTGTTCCCTACATAAGGTACTTGAGCTTACTTGTCCTTCATCAGATGCAATGGGAACAGTATAATGGGATAGCTGTTGTGCTTGATGCAATGACCATGCCTCAAATGGGTCAAAAGATTTTTAATTTAATAAGGGAAGAGCAAGGTCCAGCTATTACTGCCCAGATGCAAGAAATAATTGATATTGCTGGTGATGAAGCTGAGGTTGAAGAAGAGGTTATTGCTGAAAACATTGAGGAACAAATGGCTAATGATTCTGAGTCTCCAGATGTGATTTCTGAAAACTCTGAGCACTCCACAACTCATACTCATGATGAAGCCAGTATTGGAAAGGAACAGTTGGTTGTTGATATACGCGATAGAATGAGCCTATCAGTTCTGATGCTGAGGATGATGATGATGAAGGAGATGATGATAATGATGATGCTGGTGGATTTTTCATTGAACATGAAGCATATCACTCTGCTTCTACTTCATCCAGCCAACATGGACATCTAACAACTTATGACAGTGAGGAAGAATCTGATGATGATTCTCCCAGTAGGACTCTTGGAGGCACAATTGCATATCCCAACCCTGATCAACAACAAGGATCGAGTGACTCTATTCATAGAGCACCAAGTGGTGAAGATGAAGAGGTTCCTGATGCTGAAGAGATCTCTGATAAGCTGGTGGAGCTCATAGAGATCAGCAAAGCAAAACAAATCTCAGATATACCTTTATCACTCCCTGAGGACACTCATTTGGTTGACCCCACCAATGAGAACCCATCCTCTCCTCCAGTTGTAACACCCCCACAACTGCCAAACTCTAGTCAACTCCCAACAGTTGCTAGTTCTACTCCCTCCTACACCCATACTGAATTAAGGTCACAAGAGCTTGTGCACTTTCCGCAAGTCTCTGAGGTAGTGTTATCCACACCTCTGACCTCAACTCCTATAGCTACCTCTTATGTTGAAGGGGAGCTTATGGATGTTGCTTTACCCCAACTGCCAGTGGATGTGCCCTCACAAAAGGTCACATTCGTAAATATGGGACTCCTGCAATCTGGGTCACCCTCCCAACAGGGTGATACCATTGAAAGACAGACCTCCTCCCAAGGTCATACTGTGTCTATAGCCCCTGTGATTCAAGCCTTTCCCTTAGTAAGTTCACAACAACTTGCTACTGAAATAATGGATACCCCATTGAGTGCAACCCTCACTCACACTCACATACTTGCACCTACTTTTGATTCAATACTTACACATACTAGTGCACTGCCTGTCAATACTAGTGGCATAAACCAGCCATTGGTACAGGGCACACTCTCTGCTCCCAGTGATCTTAGGCCTATAAACCAAGGTCTAAGTGAGGGACCTCAATCTATTCCTGTTCTTGGCACCTCAACTCAATCAATTCCTACCAAACCCCTTCCCTCTACCTTCTCTGAACACTCACCCCAAATACTTCAAAGCCTACTGTCCATCTCTCAAAAGATGGATAGTCTTCAAGCCTCCTTCACCTCCTTCCAAACTTAAACAGAAACTCAACTCTCTCATTTAACCCAAGAGGTTGAGTCACTAAAAGCTACACAATCCCAACCCCAACCCACCCCTGCCCGTGTTGATATTTCACCAATTCTCACCAAATTAGATAAACTTCTTACCCAAACTTCTAATCCTACTCCTATTCCTTCACCTACCATCTCCAACCAAACCATTACCAACCTCAACCACACCATTTCTAACCTTCTAACCCAACTATCCACCCTAAGGCCTTCACCTCCTAACATCTCTGTACCCATCCCTAACTCTATTCTCAGAGTACCCTCCCTTCTTCATACCATTGATGATGAGGTCACCAGACTAAGCCAGTCTTCTCACCAAAGGCACAGTGCAACCCTTCAAGCATTAACCAAAATCACTGATGCCATCCTAAGCCTAAGGTAACCTCTATCTTTCACACAACCTCCTATACCTACTACCACTCCTTCACCTTTACCTATCCCTCCCTCTACCTCCACTCCTTCCCCATATCCTTACTCATTTATTCCACCTTCTGTTGCCAAGCCTTCTGACAACTTTCCTTTTTCATTTGTTGATGACAAAAAGGGGGAGAAGTCAGCCTCGGATTCTACTAACTCAAGCTCTTCACCAGATCCTATTCAAAAAGTAGAAGCTGATAAGGCAGCAGCAGATCAAGCAAACCCCAATGAAACAGAAACTCAAAGGAAATCAAATGTTGAGGGGGAGAATCTATCTGAGGGGGAGCAACCTGCTCAAGATAAGCAGAGGCCAAAAAGAAGATTCAAACAAATGGCTAGAAGGAAGAGTGCTAAAAAGCCCAAACAAGATGAATCTTGTGCACCATTCAATGTGCCATCAGAAGATTCTGATGATGATAATGATGAAGATAGGGTGCCTCTGTCCTCTCTGCTCAACTTGAAAAAGCAGAGTCTCTCAACTCAAGCTCCAAAAGTCCAAGCTTCATCTCCTGTTCATTCAAGCCAACCAACTCCCAGCAGTACATCAAGGAGAAAAGGGAAGAAAATCATGTCTGCTGAGGAGATTGAAGCTGAAGAAAGAAAGGAACAAGAATTAAATCAAGAGGATGAGAATCTCAGAGAGCTAAGTGAACTGGCTGCTGCCCTGGGTACAACAATTGAAGAAGTCATAGAAGCCAGGAAAAGGCACCAGGAAGACTTCACTGCTACTGAGGATCTTGCTGCTGCAGCTGGTGTTACAGATGATGAGATAAGGGAAATACAAGAAGAAGAAATGATCTTACTGTCATCTCAAGCTCCTCAAGAACAACAAGCACCACTGCAGAGTGACCCTTCTACCAAGAAAGCTCTCAAAAGAGGAAAGACTCACAAGGAAGCCATTCTGGCATTGCTCAACTTCAACTTTGGAAGCACTGCTCAGCAAACTGAAAGGCAATCCAAGGAGTTCTTGGAAAATAGAGAAAACTTGGTAAACAGAAGATGTGCAGACATCATTTCGAGGGTTACTCCTTACAAAGGTACAGATGAAGGTCCTTATCTCAGAGTAGTGAGAAGAGATGAAAGAAAAACTTATGAAGATACTTATCTACATCATTGCAAACTACTCTCCTTCTTTGAGATGATTGAGATCCTGTACCATCTCCTTAAGTCCAAGAGTGAGATAGTCCAGAGGTTCATTGCTAAATTTGAATACTGGATCAGAATGTCAGTTTACAACAGACTATTCACTCATGATCAATTTGTTGCTCATGTTCAAGCAATTGAGGATGCCTTCAAGAAGACTTCTAAAGCCTTTGTTACTGCTGAACAAATCATTCTCAATCCTGATCATCCCAATCTTCCTGCTTATGAGAATCTGAATACTGCTCTTCCTCCCAATACTCATCCTGAAATGTTCAGGTATATAACTTAACCTGAAAGAGGAATGTTCTTCATGAACAGAGCTGGCAATTGGAGATTTCTAAGAGAATTTGAGATAGGGAAAGCTCAAAAAGAACTGATATTTCATGTTGTAATAGCTACTAGAGATTTGACAAGAAATGAGCACTTTGAACAATTGATAAGATCAAGAGCTAAACAACTTCTAGCTGAAAATCCACAGATCAGAACTCTTGAAGTCAAAGAAGAACCCTGGTGGGAATGAAGACCACACTTCATAACTAGACTAGTTGTATTTTTCAATTCCTAGAATAGTTTAACTTCTGTACTTAGTTTAACTCTTAGTTAGATTACATTGTACAAACTCTGATGTAAATACTTTGTTTTGTTAATAAGCTTGAAACTTTGATCATGGACTACTTAGCTAAAATGCTAGTATAGATGAATCTTAGTAAATAGCTCACCTAGTGTAAATAAAGAAAATATAAAAATCCTAAAAACAGAAAAAGGATGAAAGATACCACAAAAACAGAACATGGTACTTCATAAATGAAAAGATTCCCAAAAACAGAATATCAGGGAACGCATATTAAAGAGTTACCAAAAACAGATAGCTAGGTAACCAAAATGCACTTAAAATTTTTATCTTTACAAATCCGAGTCAAACTGATTCTTCTTAAATCAGATAAGGTTTTGTTATCATCAAATAGGGGGAGATTGTTGGGGAGATAGCAATATCAAACCTAAATCAAACCTGTCTATTAAGTAAAATAGGATTTGATGTTAACAAAACCATATATTCAGTTTTGGACTTAGAACAATGAAAGACATGTGTTGTTTTTCATATTAGACTTAAAGAATTTCTAAGTAAGAAATGTCAGCTGACGAATCAAAGTGTCAGCTGAACGCTGAGTGTCAGCCAAAGGAACAGCTTCAGAAAGATCAGCTAAGAAGAAAAGACAAGTTAAGAATCATCAGCTATGCATCTACAAAGCATCAGCTGATGGTGCAAACCATCAGCTGAGGATTCCTCAAAGATCAGCTGAGCAGACAAAGATCAGCTGACAGTATCTCATCAGTCAGCTGAGCAGACAAAGATCAGCTGGCAGTATCTCATTGATCAGCTGATGTCTCCCACATGTCTGATAAGGTATTCTATACTTATCCTTTCTTCTCTCCATAAGCTGATCACACTCAAATGATTAGCTGAGCCCTTGGGATCAGCTGACAGTTTAGTTTGATCAGTTTATTAGCTATACTTTGATTTGTATTATTAGCTGAGCATTTCGATCAGCTGAGCAAATCAAGTCAGGTGAGTCTTTCACAATTATCCTTAGCTGAGCAAAATTACATTTGCAGTTCAGTGTCTGTTAGCTGAGTCTTTAATCAGCAAATAGCTTTTCAGTGTAATATTTTCTTAAGTCAAAGGCAGAACATGTGTTGTTCTATTATGCCTTAGATCTTTCTTTGTAAAAGTACTTAGCACTTTTTGTATCTGCAAAGAAACAAAAAGGATAGATCTTTATCCTCTGGAAAAGGAGAAAAATACTTTAGAAGAGAAGATCTCGAAGATATGCTTTGACAATTAAGTATGGCTGGCAACTCTATACTTGGTTAAGTCAAATCATCAGAAAGCATGGTGTTGATTAAAGCACAAGCGTGAAAGGAGAAGTTTACTTTTCCAAGATATAAAGGTAGTACTTTAATAATATAATAATATATAGTGGGTACACTCATTACTGAAAAGTATGTTCACTTTACACACTTTGTATAAAGTTAACTTACTTTTCACCCACTAACTTTATCTATTATAATATTATTAAACCAAGTACATTTGTCTTCTTCTCTCTTCATCAACCCGGACACCACCTTGCTTATATATACTCTTGCATGGAAACATGCTAAATATGCGAATAGATAGTTGAATACTGAAATCTCATTTGTTGAGAATTAGAAGAGTTAGCATTTTACTTTCAGTATAACAAACTTGTTCATGTGTTGAACATCTTAGACATAAGTTGTTTAAGATTAGCTTAGTCTATGTGTTAGACTAATTTAGTTGCCACCTTTTATTGAACTTAGATTTTCCGCATCTAGTTCATGTAATTCTTGATTTACATCAATAAGAATTATATAAAAGTAAACCGTGTGTCTCTTAAATTTTAAATTGCTAAAGTTTGTATTCAACCCCCCTTCTACAAACATTTGTTGTTGTAGTATCTGTAGGACCGGGGGGCGGGACGGGGGTCTATTACTAAACACACCCTGATGCTAGGACTGATCTAGGACGTGAAATATCGCGGAATTATATTTCACGAACCTCCTAAGGATCTATGATCTGCTTAGGTGTCCGGCACACAGAAACACACACAGAAAGAATAGAAGAACAAACACACAGTACCACACAGAGATGCTTTGGCTGCCTTGGAATTCGAGAATTATCACTTAGTTCGCGAGTTTCAAGGGTATATGTATGATTACGAAGGCTCACGAAGTGTCCTGGACGATTGTTTTTTCGTTAATGAGGGGTTAATCACTATTTATAGTGAGTTTTACGCGTTTTCGAATGACACAGTTCACTTCGCGCGAACTGACATTCACTTCGTGCGAAGTGACATCCACTTCTTGCGAAGTGACTTTCACTTCTTGCGAAGTGAATTTCACTTCTTGCGAAGTGAATTTCCTTATGACTAAACTTCCAAATACAAACCAAACCATGATTAAATACTTGTAAGCTTTTCATAAACACATAGTATCACTTAGAATGTATAAACATGCAAACCATTAATCAAAACACATTTAAATTAATATTTCATGTATATACTTTATTGATACGAACTAGGGATTCATAAAATATGCACCAACAAACTCCCCTAAGACCTAGTTCTATCAATAACCATTGCACTAAGCAAAAATTCCACAAAGTAAAATGCACAAAGCAAAAATTTGCACAAAGCAAAATTCATAACGAATACCTTTCGTCATGCCCTTACATGCACTACGCACGATGTGAGCTGTAACTCGTGCTTAGTGGGGTTCCATCTCGCATGTAATGAGTTTCTCATCTGTGAACCTTAATTACTGTTAGTACTGCACTGAGCAATAAACTGTCAGTAACTTCAAGATCACTTATAAACATTTAAGCAAAACACATCAAAATGAGATGAAGGAAATGTAAACATAACAAACTCCCCCTAATCAAAACACTAAGAATGATTAAGAACATATTAGAACTCTTTTTGTATTTTTCTGATTAAAAAGGAAAAAGAAAATTCAGAAGTAAACTATTAACGAATTAAATCCTAAAGAACAGAATTTAAAATACTAAGAAAATTGCAGGAATAAAATTACTGAAATTAAATCTTTTTGTGAGAAGGTTCCAAGATGGAATCAGTACTAGCACATCTATACTTAGTAGTCATTTATTTCAGAACCTTGGACATAAACATATTCTCTCAAACTCTGTCTGTCAACCTAACTTTCCTCAGATAATGACAGATTTTGTTTCAACATTTTCAGATTATCTAGACTGGTTACACGGTTAAGACTATCTCTTTCAAAGTCTCACAGTATTTTGATTCACTCAGTAGGTGCACAACTTGATTACTCAACCACCATGCTTATGTGCTTTGTGATTTTGTCAACGCATTTTATGCTCTTTTGACATGGAGGTCAATTTTTCACCTCTTCTGATAATTTTGTTGAGCTTTTGTCACTGCATTTTATGCTCTTTGACAATTCAACACTAATAGATCAATATAGCTTTTGTCACTGCATTTTATGCTCTTTGACAATTCAACATTGATAGATCCTTGACATCTCAGATTGGGGTCAATTTTTCACCCTCTTTTACATTTTGCTCATTGTCATCTAAGCACATTTGGCATGGTAACAGGTGTGTGCAACAAACTAAGTCATTCTCAACTGTTATTGACTTATAGACTTGGAATATCTCGATAGCTTAAATCTATGATTGATTTTCACATGCATAACCATTTATCAGTCTAGACTTTCCTTATATGTCTTACACACTATCTGTTTCTTATCTGATTCAATTAGATTTTCAGACAGTTTTCTCAAGAATATGTACATGCCTTCAGTCCTAATTTTACTAGACGTACTTTGTATTGAAAGCCAGTGTACCATCATTTTCCATTTGAGTTGGATCAACTTCTCATTTTTGTTTTTCTGATTTTTTTTTTTGTATTTTCTATATTTTCTGATTTTTTTTTTGTATTTTCTAAGTTTTCTGATTTTTTTTTTTTTTTTTTAATTTTTCTGATTTTTTTGTATTTTCTAAGTTTTCTGATTTTTTTTTTGTATTTTCTAAGTTTTCTGATTTTTTTGTATTTTCTAAGTTTTCTGAACTAACTATCTCCCCCTAAAATACTAAACAAACTGGAAACTAAGAAAATAGAAATGCAACGACACAGACAATAAGCACAAAGAAAATAAAATGATAAAGACACACAGTCATAGAAACCTTAACCTGGACTATTTCGGTTGACACCCTTCACTTAGAAGAATGAGTTAGACAACATTAGGAACCCAAGCCCGGATGGTCATGGGTTTCCCGTCTTCTCCAACCACTGGAAGTTTCATCCATGTTCCAGTCTTGATGATCCTGTCACTTGATTCCTTGGACATTTGAACACACAGTTTGTTAGTCCACTTAGGAATCCTTTGATGCTGAACAGGAAGAGTTGAGTTTTGATGGTTTTTAAGAAACGTTTTATTTTCTTGCAAAATCTCAACTTTCTTGTTACAGCTTTGATGTGCCTTCTGATCACACTTGTAACTAAGGTGACCAGGTCTCCTGCACACATAGCAGACCCTTTCTGGGTATTGCTTCACAGAGCCTTTCGTTACCTTTTGAGGCCGATACCCTAACCCTTGATGTTTGGGTAGTTGTTTGACCTCTTGGTATGGACGGATATCAGGAGACTTTACACCCTCATTTTCAAATTTCCGAAGTGCATTATGGATACGATGCATCAACGGTCCTTGCACATAGGAACTGTCCAACAGTTCTCTAATGCCTGGTTCAGCCTTTTTGGTAACCTCTTGCTGAACCTCATTCTTCTGAGGCTTACCCACATCCTCATGTAACGTTAAATCCTCATTTGAGGTTGATGCAGAAGATTCATCAACCTTTGTGAGTAGTGGGTCAGCTTCAGAATGGACATCATCGTTCACCAGTTGATTTAACACTGGTGGTGGACATTTTGAATATACGTTTTTGTCCTTTTCTGAATCGGTACCTTGACCTCTCTGATCGATTATGTACTCAAAAAGATAAGAAGACGTGGAATAGCTTTTGAGTTTTTGACTCAGAGTCTCATAATCGACCTTTGAGGTAGCAAGGTCCCGTTTCAGCTTATCGATTTCGTTTATGTAAAACACGATAGCATCTTGTTTATTTAACAAAGCCACACCTAGTTCATTAACCTGTTTACCTAGACTTTGATTCTTTTCTTTTAATTGATTTTCTCTTCCTTTGATCAACAGGTTATTATCTAACTTAGATGTGAGATCTGAAATAGTAGACTTTAAGAACACTATCTGTTTTACATATTCATCACACGAACCACAAGGTAATCCAAAGGTACATACCTGATCCGCAGAAGGTTGACCACAGCTGCACACCTTTTGATTTGACTCTTTGGCACGGACATTCACTGGTGTCTCTTCTGCAGCTGGTGTCGAGGCTGGTTCATCATCATTGCTGGCACCTGATTCTTCTTCACTTGAATAGCTTTCGGTCTCGGATGAAGAATCTTCGTTCAACACATGAACGTTCGCCAAGTTGATGTCAGCATCAGCATTCCCGAACTGTACAGACCAATCCACTCCCTCATCTCTTTGAATAACTGCCATAGCCTTAGTCGGTGTTGGAGTTGCTTCAGATTTTATGGTTGTGGAGGTAGATGATCTGCTGCCAGAACCAGTTTTGAATGGATACCTCGGTCCCGAATTCTTCGGCTTTTCACATTCACGCGCGAAGTGACCCTTTTCACCAAAGTTATAGCAGGTCACAGCAGATTTATCAAAGCCGAGTTTGGTATCCTTGGTTGCTGATATTGACTTTCCCGTTCTTCGCTCATAAGCTTTTGCCCTTCTCACTAAGTTGGCATACGACCAGAGGATATCTTGTCTCTCCATCTCATCCTCGTCGATCTGGTCATAGTCCTCTTGAGTCATATGAGCATTACCAATCTTCCCCTTCAGTAGATCATCATAAGAGGAGACTAGTGCACTTAGCATGCTCATATGTGTCTTAACCTCATCTGTATTCCCATACTTGAAGTGTTCGACATTAAGTCTGGAGGAAGATGTAGTATAAGATGACCCAGAGGATGAAGCATCAGAGGTAGATCTGCCCGATTCATTCACGTTGGTCACATAGGCAGACTGTAAGGGGGCATGTGAAGAGGTGGATGACGAGACAGGTGTTCCGGAGTAGTAGAGTGAGGGGTTCTGTTGATAACTAGACATTGAATCCAGGTTTAGTTCCTCCTGCTCCTGCTCCTTTAACTTGGTGATGAAATCATTAAGGTCCATCCCGTCAAAACCGCTACCATTCTTGAGTATCATGATGAATGGCCGCCAGCTCTTGGGCAAAGCATTCGCCAAGATCTCTACTTGCTGCTTCTCTGGAACAGTAACACCCAGACTGTCCAGTTCACTTAGAAGGTGGTTGTATCTTGTAATAAGGGAAGGAATCTTCTCATCTCTTGTAGCCGTGAAATGGTCTAATTCCTTCCTTAATTGACTTGCTTTAAGTTCTTTCAGAGCAGCGTTTCCCTCATTCCTCTTCTCAAGAGCTCTCCATAGACTGTAGGAAGTTCGATACCTCCTAAACTGGTGGAAGATGTCGTTGGGGATGGCCTGAATCAGTTGAGCATAGGCCTTCTTTTCAGCATTGTAACTGGTCTGCTGTTCGACCGTCATTTTATCGTAAGGGGTTTCGATATTTCCCTCCCCTTTTGGAACCATATACTCAACATTCATGGCTCTCCGCAATCTACAATCGACCCCATCTAGAAAAATTTCGAATCTGGGCTTCCACATAGGATAGTCCTCCATGGTTAGCAATTTCGGCACTTTGTTGATACTGCCCATTTCTGTTTCTAGTAGAAGGTTGTTTAAGGCAGTGGTTTGTTTAGAGGCCATTTGAATTGATGTAATGAACCAAGGCAGCAAGCACACAGATTCGGATTGGATTTGAAAAGCACACAGGAAAACACGGAGTAAAATTTGATAGAAAAAGGTCACACAGAACTGCACAGAAAAGCACAGCGCACGAAGACGGAAATAAAATGCCTTTTTTTTTTTTTTTTTTTTTGGTTCACAGTACAGTACGTGCGAACTGGCTTTACCACGCACGTACTGGAGAACACACCACGCACGGACAGACGGACTGACAAACTACGCGCGGACTGACTCACTACGCGCGGACTGATTCACCACGCGCGAACTGACGGACCACTACGCGCGAGGCAGAAACTAACAAACGAAGGATCTAGAACACACAGGCACAGTTCGTGCGAACTGAGGTCAGTACGCACGAGGTGGTGTTTCACTACGCACGGTCGAAACTCAAAGAGCCTAAACGTAAAAACTTGACCTTTTTAACGCAAAAGGACCTATTTTCGGTAAAAAGTGACGCAAGGGGGCACACACAGGCCTAAAGGAACACCTAGATCGACTTAATCCTAAGGAAAAGTGATCAATCAAAGCACAAGGCTCTGATACCACTTTGTAGGACCGTGGGGCGGGACGGGGGTCTATTACTAAACACACCCTGATGCTAGGACTGATCTAGGACGTGAAATATCGCGGAATTATATTTCACGAACCTCCTAAGGATCTATGATCTGCTTAGGTGTCCGGCACACAGAAACACACACAGAAAGAATAGAAGAACAAACACACAGTACCACACAGAGATGCTTTGGCTGCCTTGGAATTCGAGAATTATCACTTAGTTCGCGAGTTTCAAGGGTATATGTACGATTACGAAGGCTCACGAAGTGTCCTGGACGATTGTTTTTTCGTTAATGAGGGGTTAATCACTATTTATAGTGAGTTTTACGCGTTTTCGAATGACACAGTTCACTTCGCGCGAACTGACATTCACTTCGTGCGAAGTGACATCCACTTCTTGCGAAGTGACTTTCACTTCTTGCGAAGTGAATTTCACTTCTTGCGAAGTGAATTTCCTTATGACTAAACTTCCAAATACAAACCAAACCATGATTAAATACTTGTAAGCTTTTCATAAACACATAGTATCACTTAGAATGTATAAACATGCAAACCATTAATCAAAACACATTTAAATTAATATTTCATGTATATACTTTATTGATACGAACTAGGGATTCATAAAATATGCACCAACAGTATCCATTCGGAACCAACATCTACCCCTCCTCAGGTTCTCACCATTTCGGGCCACCCTAACCGACCAACCCAAAACCTTTTTTTTTTCTTTTCTAGTGTACAATGGCTAGATTTGTTAAAAAAAAATCCCTTAACCATTCCTATATAAATACCATACTCTATCCTAATTTTTATTTCATCCTAAACTCATCATATTCTTCTCTCTATTACATTCTACTACTTTTTTCAATTTTTCGATATTCAACATGGATTCTCGAAACCCCCAAGACCGAAACCCGGTATCTAACACACCATCCTCTGCCGGTTTTCCTCTCGGCTTTCAACAATTTACACAACCCGTTTTCAACCGGCCCAAATTCATCCGGCTTCCATCCCGGGTTCCAAACTATGATTCTTTGGTGGGACAAATATTTATGTTCAAATCAAGGATAGATGACAATATGACGTATAGAATGAAAGAACTTGAAGCCGAGGAAAACCGGTTAAAGGCAACACAAGTGAAGAAAAAAACTAGCCAAATAATACGGTTGGGGAATAGTTAAATGTATTTCTTTTTTTGAATTATTCGAAATGTTATTTTTTTATTTTTAGAATTAATGTAATTTTTTTATTTTTAGGATTAATGAAATTTTTATTTTTATTATTTGCTATTTTTTAAATTTTATATTATTTACTAAATATTTTATTTTGTTTAAAATATAAAAAGTATAATTAAATAAATAAATAAAAAGTAGAAAAAAGATTTGGATTGATTTGTGTTGAGTTTGGATGCTGATGTGGCAGCTGATGTGACTTTAGGTTGGTTTGGGTTCACATATGGCGCTACTTATAGCCTAAGAAGAATCATGTTAAAGTAAATAATATACATATAGAAGAATTATCACTTGAGGCCATGGTAAACCCTTGAGATCGTAAGCCATGTGGGTGCAAGCATATGACCAGAGTTCAGATAAACTAGTGTATGCATTATGTTTAAGTTGAAACAGAATGTGGTGATTGAACATAAACATGTTGTATTAGGTGCTCCTGATGACTCAGAGGACTCTGGACATTATATATGTCTTCTCTAACATCGAGGTAAGTACCAGTTTCTCATGAGGCTCAGTAAGTAGGGTTATATATTGTTTCTATTGACATGATATTGATGTTTTCACACGTTTGCACAAGAGGTATGTTGTAACATGAGATGATACGATGTATTATATGATGAATATAAAATGCATGCATGTTGTTGGACCTGATGAGAGTCAGTTGTGTATGTGGTTTTTGTCCGGACAAATGATGTTGCGTGGTTAAGGTCAGCCGGGGGCTGGATCTCAGGGATGGAAATTCGGGATTAACGGTACTGGTGAGTTGTTTTTCCGAGTCTTGGGCGCTGCATGCCGTCGTTCCTTAACGCGAGTTAGGGTCTTGGCTTTAGCCGGATCCAAGTTGAGTCCAACTGGCTCTGTAACGTGCTGAGTGGACTGCTCTTCGCTCCCCCACCAGTACGGTTAGTTGTGGCTGATTTCCCAGTTAGGGTCGTTGAGCGGGACTTGCAATCCTACGAGATATGACTCTTGCTGACATGTTGGCGCACCGCGATATGGTAGGATATAATTGTGTGTTGTTCCTATGTTGTGATAGCTTGCTTATTGATACTTATGTTGCAACGTGTGCTCACTAGCTAGTTGTACGTAGCTAACGTTGCATGATTTTCCCTTTTTCGCAGGTAAAGTCTAGATGGCCTGGCGAGATGGCGTCACTTGTTAGTTGTTGTATATATCTTTTGGGGAACATTATGTTGTTACTTAATGTGATCCGATGGTCGGTTGTAGTACGCTAACACCTGTTGGTTTTGGACTTGACTTATTTTGTTGTATCTTATTTGCCAAGTCAGCTTACAGTATTTATTATTTTGTAGAACAGTGATTTAAATCCGCTTCACGCTTGGTTAATTATAGCCTAAAAGTTATTAATTATCACTGTTTTTAAGATCGTGAAAGCCGGTGTTACATTTATAAGCGTGAACATTTTGAAATCAATCTTATACATTTATAAGTTTGAGTTTGTTTGTTGTTTTTACCAACATTTTATTTAAATTACTCTACGCACTTTTAAATATGCATTTTTTAAAATTCTACATGCTATTGATAAAGTGCGAGAAAAATCCCTATTTATTGTAGTGTATGTTAAGTGAAAAATATAAACATAAGCATAACCAGTAGAATCATGTTAAGTAAAAAAAATAAAAAATATAAACATAACCATAACCATAAGAAACAACTATATATACTATGAAGTTATAAAAAGATATAAGTATACAGAAGTAGATCTCATAAGAAAGGAATATGGTAGAAAGAAAAGAAAACAATCCTTCATTAATAAAAGGACAAAAATGATATAAAATTTGATTGAAACAAAAAAAATTAATTATAAGAGTAAATAAATAAATACAATGAAAAAGCTTAAAAAACAACCTTATATTTTTTTACTGAAAAAGAAAAAAAAAACGATAGTGAAATGGACAGACAAAGTAAAAAAATCGAATGACATTAAAAAGTAAAAAAAAAAAATGGAATTGAAAAGTTGATGGTTTGAGTCAAACATGGGCTCTAACTTTTATTTTTTAGTCGTTTTAGGAAAATCGTTTATAGATAAATCTGGCATATATTAGTAAAATCTATCAATAAACAGTGTAAAAGGCACATGTTAAAGCTTGTTAATTGTATATATTTATAATGAGGATTAGTTAACACATTTTAGTAGGCCTGGCAATTCGGGTCGTGTTCGTGTTAAATGGTTCGGGTCGTGTTCGTGTCAACCATTTTCGTGTCACTTTCGTGTCGACACATTCTTGACCCGGTTTAGTTTCGTGTCGTGTTCAGTTCGTGTCACTTAATTCGTGTTCGGTTCGGGTCGTGTTTTCGTGTCGACCCATTTTTTGAAGAAAAAAAATCAAGTTATGTTTTCGGTCAAATAACTTAACTCTCATGTCGGGTTTACATGTCGACCCATTTTTTGAAGAAAAAATCAAGTTATTTCCCCTTTCCCCCTTTTCTTCTTCCTTAATTCTTATTTTCTTATGAATATTTATTAATTTTATCAAAATGAAGATTGACGGTATTTGATTTGACTCACAATTTTGGAGGTAAAATGAAAATACTCCCCATTTTGATATTTTCTAACTATACTAGTTACTTAGTTAATGACTTAGTTCATATTTATAATTTAAAATTTCTAAATATTTTTAAGTTAAATATTTTTTGGGTTTTTTAAATTTTTATTATAAAAAGATCGTGTTAAACGGGTTATCTTCGGGTTATCGTGTTCGTGTCGAAAAGTTTCGTGTCATTTTCGGGTCGCCCCATTTCTAACCCAGTTCAGTTTCGTGTCGTGTTCGTGTCGACCCAAATCATGTTAGGTTCGGGTTGGGTTTCGGGTCGTGTCAGGATTTGCCAGCCCTACATTTTAGCATTATAAGGGTGAACAAATGTACTAGATTCTTTACAAGCTAGTTGTGAAATTTCTTAAGAATTAAGCATGCTTTAAGCTTGAATAAATGGAAAACTATTTACGCTCTAAGTAAGATGTTAAAGCTCCACAATACAACAACAACAACTATATCGAGTTATAGGGTGGTAAAATATGGACAATCATACATCTATCCGTAAACAGGAAGATTGCTTTCTAAGAAATTTCAAGTTACAAACTCCATAATGATAAATATAATTTCAAGGCTACAACACAGGAAAGAAAAACCAAAACTTAGCCTACAAATTATTAAGGTTTGCTACTACAATAGTACATTATATCAAATACATGGTTCAATTATGATGTTTGCTACTCCAGAAGCCCAATACTACAAGTCCACAACACAAGAACACAAAAAGAAGAATCATTTTAAGTAAAAAATAGAAATATAATCATAAAACTGCTAAAAGTTTATATGATTCATTAAAACATTATATAAAGCCATTATCCGTTTATAATTCCAATCTAAAATAAATTAAAAAAAAACTAGCTACCCATGTAGTTATAAAAGTTTATATGATCCATTAAATTATAGGAATATCAATTGATTGTATAATAGTAACCAAGTTTGAAAATTAAGTCACCACACAACTGCAAATTCTAGATGGGTCAAAGCTTGTAACTTAGTATGGTTTAGAAATAACAGGATCTTGAAGTTCTATGAGGCATACTTTAGTATAAAGTAACAAGTCTAGGCATCAGCTAATAACAATGGATTGTTAATAACATAAATAGAATAAAGATTTATGCACCCACTTATGATTTGATACCTTTATAACCTAACCTGCTATATTAAGCTACTAGGATAAACAATTAGCCATTCAACAAGTAAAAGGGCATTTTACAAATGTAGTTAGTTCCCAGAACAGCAAGTAAAAGACTTTAACAAGTAAAATATTATACCTTTTGAATATGCTTGCTTCTATATACATCAGTAATATGATTACTTAGTAAGAAACAAAAGGCCCTTACAAATATATCAGTAACTCCAGAATACTGGAAATACTTTTCTGGTAGCTTATGTTCTGACCTAGAACAAATGAAACAGTTTTGATAGTAGATAGCTTTATAGACTACAAATTGTAATTGACTTACAAAGGGCGTATGAGACGGGTATAAATCATCTAACACCTCTACTGAATTGACAGTGAAGAAAACTGTAAACAGATACGCTTGTTGTGGCAGCTTTTCTAAAGACAACCATTCCTTGATGTGAAAAACAAAAAAGAATCAGAAATGATATTACTTTAGATTCCCTGCAGAAGGTTAAAATAGCATGCTACAATTTAGAAACAAGTTAAAACATCATATTATATAAAGTTTTATGTAACTAAAACATTATACAGAAATCACAATTCAAAAAGATGACCCATATAACTACATCAGCTGCCACAAAAATATAGGACACAGATTACTAACTAATTTAACTCATAAAACATCATCAAGCATCATTAACATAATCAGTTTCTGTCCTATGCCAAAGCAATGTCCATGTATGAGATGTCCATGTAGTGTAAGCCGGTAAAAAGCCAAAACACAATATGTGGACATGAACAGTGCATAGTAAGGACATGCAATTGACCCTCTTATAGCAGTAACGCGAGCGAAATCAATCAAAGACTTCTCTCCATCTTTAAAAGTTTTTGCTTGCTATTTGAGCTTTGACCCGGGTCTTGTCCATTATTTCTACCTACACAAATCATGACATATTAGACTAATAAATGAAAATACAAGCAGAACTAATGAACTTCGGTTTGGTTTTTTCATATGTTAGCCTGTGCCAACTTTTGGCACACCTTTAGACTACTATTTCCTGTTACAGGTTACAGTTTATGAGTAGAATACAATAAAAAAACCTACAAAAAATATATACTCAAGGAGACAACCCTTCGATTAGATAATGTTGTAAGAAAACATAATATACTACTATGTACTAATATACGTGTTTGCTTATTTAACGTATTAAATGGCCATAAAATCACTTTGACCAAGCCAATCATAGGAAGAACAAAGACTCCTAATACTAGCAACATGGAAAAACAGTGAAGTATTCATGATTGAAGTATATTTAACTACTAATATGTTAAGTATTCATGATTGAAGTCCATTCAGAGCCGGCCATGGGCCTCGGCCACCAGGTTCAAAAATTCTAGGAGCCCATTTTCTAAAAATATCCTATATATTTAGCCCACTTTAAATGATAAATAGCTCATGAAAATGAAAAAAATGGCCCAGGTACTTGTAGAAAAGGAATGGGAGCGGCAAATGAAATACTTGTCGTTTTACCCTGTTGGAAGAGACGATCCGGAACCCTAAAAATTTAAACTTGCCAGGCCCTTAGGCTATCCGAATACTCCCCCTCTTCTCTTTCCTTACCCACTGCCACATCAGCGCCACGTCATTTTTCCTCCCCTTCCCTTTCCCTTACTTACTACACCCGTTATACTCCCCATTTCCCCTTTCCCTTTCTTTTTCACTTTTTTAAAAAAGAAAAAAAAATATTTAAATTTTGATTGGTTGGATGTGGGGGTATGGGGTGGGGGGTGGGAATGTTTCGTCCGAGTTCGACAGCGAGTCTCACAACCCGGAAGCTATTGAACCCGCCGAGTAGAGGACACCCGTAATGGTGTTCCTCGCGAGCTCGCCCCTCACTCGCCGTGAACTCACCCTCTCCGAGCCTTGTATAACGGAAGGCCTTAGGGAGTTAGGGGCTCGGGCGGTGGTAGATTAGTGGACTATAGACAGTTGGTTTCCAAAGGATTAATGATGTTAATCATGCAATCGAAACTTGTTGAAAGAAGAATTATTAAGGAACGAATAAAATGTCAAGACATATTTGGACTTATTCATCTTGAACCACCTGAATTTGATTACTTAGCATCACCACTTGAATTTCTCTAGTTTATGATATTCATCGGGTTTTTTATGACTAGAACTCAAATGCATATACTCTATATACTTTCATTTGGTAGACATTGTAATAGGATCAAACATAAAACGTAATATAGTTTAGAAAGTGTACTAATAACCATGTTTTCTAAACTGATGCAAAACTGTATTCATACCGAAGATGACAACTTAAAAAGCTATATCTGCGAGTAGATGCTATAATACCATTATAATATTGTGTTTAGGATTCCTTAAATTAAGAGTTTTAACACTTCTATAGTTCTATAGATGTATTCTTGCTTGCACTAATTTTATCACATTTATTATTTAGTTTAACTCATGTATTATTGGATACCACAGCTAATTGCCTAATCTAGCGTCGCTGCAATCTCTAACTACATAGAGGTACTTTCAAGTTTTTACTTAGTTCCAGTTTGTTTTACCGTAATGTGAAGGAATGTAATGAAATTGAAATCAAATTTCGTTGTATATTATGTTTGGTAACATTATTTGGAAATGAATTAAATTCTTTGAAGTATTTATATTCATTTAGGTAGAGGATTGTCATTCCATAACTAACATTGATGAAATTAAAATTATTTACATTCCTTCGATAAAACAAAGGTCACCTTAGTGTTTAATCATGTTTATATAGAGGTGCTTCTACGTGTTCATGTTTTGTATAATTTGTTATTGTTTTCATGGGTCCTAAAAATATTTGAACCGGTAGTGGCTCCTTAACCTACTACTAGTATCTTTAGTTAGTAGGCCAATCTCTCTCTTCCAACATTCATGTTTAATAAACTTTTGAACTTTAAAAGCTACAATATTAAACTTTAAAAATGATGATAGCCACATGATTGAAGTTCATCTATTGAAGATTAGTATCTAGCTATAAACCTAAAACCTGGAATATTTGGGAGAAGTTAAGCAAAAAAAAAAAAAAAAAAAGAGTCCCACACTACAGAATAATGATTAATTAACAAGTTAACAGGAGAAGCACATGATTAGGATTGGGGCTCCAGCAGAACAAACACAATCTAAACATATTGGAGCTGAATGTATCTCGATTAGGAGAAATATATCACGGGGATCACCGGAACAAATTGTAGAATTTTCGTCAATGTCGAACAATTATAGCACGTACTCGAGTTTAAGAAAGAAAGAAAAAGAAAGAAAATGACTCATTTACCTCCAAATTATCTTATTTTGGTATAATTAGTATAATTAAGGAGGCAAAATAAGCTTAACCACCTCCAAATTATTTCATATCATTTCCTTTTCTACATTAAATAAAACTTGAGAATATAGCTTTTGTGGTTTTCTTTCAAATCATTTTCTTTCTGCCATTAAAAAAACTTGAGAACACCGTGTTAAACCATACTCAAAGTATTAGAGTATATAAAGGGTATGTACATTAAAGTTTTAGCATACTTGGACTATGGCCTATTAGGGTTTCATATTAGAGTTTTCTATTGTGCTATTTGTACTCTATATATAGTTATCAATGTAATACAAAATACCTACAGGGTTTTCATAATTCTACACAAAGAAGTCAATGGTGTGTTGGGGGAGCCTTGGAAGTTGATGAATCAAGAAAAATCAGATTATGTGGGAGCCCTCGATCATCGATGAAATCAGATTATGGTTAAAGGTTGAATCAGAGAAATCGTATATACATGAATCGGGATTAGATTATGGGAGAAATCGTATGGAACGGTGACAACAATTTTTCACGGTTTGAGAGAGTGAACCTTTTATGCTCACTTTTTCACGTGGATGTATAAATTAAATACCATAATATCTTACCATGAACCAACATCTTAAAATCATACTTTTTTCAACACTTAGGGGGTGTTTGGTTCATTCTTTTGGGGGGAATTCATGGGAATGGGAATTCAAATCCCCCCAAATAATGTGTTTGTTTTGTAATTGTGAGGGAGGAATCAAAATGATGGGAATTCTTAAAATCCCATGAATAGGGGATTTTCAAATCCTCCCACCCCCCCTGGTATTTTGAAATCCCACGAACGAAGCATTTGGTCCGGCGATTATCCGGCGAACATTCCGGTGAAGCATCACCGATTTTGCCGTCACCGTCGTCGCACCCCGTCGCCGTCATCGCAAGACCGTCGCCGTCTTCAAAACCACCGTCGTTCTCTGCCACTGCAACCCTAGCCGCTGTTTGTTCGTCGTCCCCTTCGAGAAACCATCGAAACCCTAGCCGTCGCCTACGAGAAATCATCTGCGAACCCTAGCCGTCGCTTGTGAGAAACCATCAAGAAATCGAAACCCTAGCTTTCGCCTGCGAGAAATCGAAACCCGTCGTTCGCAGATCTGGGAGAAATCGAAACCCGTCGTTTGCGAGAAATCGAAACCCTCGCCGTCGCTGTCTCTGTCATCCCCTTCGAAATCCGTCGTTCGCAGATCTGAGAGAAGGGCTGCGGTGAGGTGGTGTCTGGAACGAGAAGGGAGGCGCAGAGGTGGTGTCTCGAACGAGAAGGGCGGCGGTGAGGCGGTGGCGGGCGATTTGGTGGTGGTGTTGATAAGTTTTGGTGGTGGTGTTGATGAGTTTTGGTGGTGGTGACTTGGATGAGCATTTTGTGAACCAAACAGAGGATTGGGAATGTGAATCCCACCAAATTAATTCCCCCCAAATGCAATTCCCTTCCATAAATCTCATTCCCCTCAAAATCAATGAATGAACCAAACACCCCCTTACATTTCTAATATCGTAGCATTTTGTTCGAGCTATATCTTAATGAGTAAAACTTACAAGAAAAAAAAACTAAATGCTACGATCGTACAGGTCAAACTCAAATAACATACTGGAAGTGCGTAAAAACCTTTATTTTATTAAAAACATAGAGTCCGTATTTATACTACTATATAAACTATTTAACACTCTCTATCCTCTTTAATTTTAAGAGTTCCTAAAATTCAATCAATACAAAATCTTAACTTTTTATTCTATCTAAATTAATCTTATCTACTCAATCTTTAATCATATCACTATCTCTCCTAATTTACTTTAATTTTTTATTTACTTAAAATATACTCTTTCACACTAAAACACTCTCTCACACAAACACAATTATTCACATACATCAACATAATTTCAAAATCTTATTAACTTCTCTCTTTTTATTTCATAAATATAAATATTTTTTATTATTTTAATATTGTTTAGAATTTATTTTTAAAATTAATAAAATAGTTGATGCAAATAAAAGAAAAAGAAAAATAAAAAAAAACGGAAATGTTGTTGTTCCGCTTGATGTAGACAACATTTTTCATAATATTGAATCGTGCGAATAACATATCATTATATTCTTTAAGCGACATGTTGTAAAACATAAACTATTTATCGCCACAGCATTACGCGGGTACGCTGTTAGTCGTTGTTTCTATATATATAATTGGGTTCAAATAAAAAAAGTTAAAGTACAACATGTAGGAAAAAAATATTAGTCTGACACGTGTACTTTTAGTTAGAAGGTTAAATTAGTAAATATATCTCTCCTTTATTCGTGCACCAACTTTCTCTCTCCCACCTTTATCTAAGGCTGTCAATTTGGGTCGGGTTCTTGTTATTGGGTTCGTGTTGTTCGAGTTCGGGTCTGTTTCGTGTCGACCTAATTCCGACCCATTTATTTTCGTGTCGGGTTCGAGTCGTGTCACCTTTTTTCGTGTCGGGTTCGGGTCATGTTTCGTGTCGACGCATTTTTGTCAAACGTATCTGACGGGTATTTTTTAAATAGGATTTTCGAATACGGTTTTCGGATACGGGTTTCGAAAACCGTTTTCAATTACGGTTTAATACCGTTTTCGATTACGATTTTCAGTTACGGGTTTCGAATACCGCTTTCGATTACGGTTTTTGATTACGGGTTTCCAATACCGTTTTCAATTATGGGTTTCCAATACCATTTTCAATTATGGGTTTCCAATACCATTTTCAATTATGATTTGCGATTACGGTATTCGAATTCGGTTTTCGAGTACGGTTTTTGTTATAAAATTTTCGAATTCCTTGTCCGTTTCCAATTTTCTCTACTAACTGGTGAATAAACCACAGATTGAAATATCGAATACCAATACAATTTAGTAGCTTTAATACAAAAGTACTAACTAGTGACAAACTAAGGATTAAAATAACCTAACGAAAATTATCCAAATTCAAAAGGCAAGTCTTCTTTTCCTCTTTTCTGTTGTATTCTTAAATTTAAACCATGATGTAATATTATTTACATTTAAATATTTTATTGTTTATTTAAGTTTTTAAAGTTAGGTTTTGTACTTTTGTTTATCGGAATTTATTGTCTAAGATGTCACTCCCTTATTTGAATTCACAATCTTCTTTTTAAAATTAAAATTTTAAGTATTAAAGAAAATTTTATAATTTTTAGTTTTATCCTTATACGGGTCAATTTCGGGTTGTCAGGTTGACCCTAACCCGACCCATTTATTTTCGTGTCAACTTCGTGTCGACTTGCTTTTGACCCATTTCGGGGTCACTTTTTTCGTGTCCAGTTCGGGTCGTGTTTCAGGTCGGGTCAGGAATTGCCAGGCTTACCTTTATCACTCTCTTTCACAATATCCAAAAAAAACCCTATTCACAGATGTCGGCTTTATCAGTCATACGTAGTCATCGATGCACTAGAAATTTTGAAACTGCTTTTGAAACAAAGCATGACATATATAGAATTCATTTTGCCACATACAGATGTCTTCCCCCACCACCGCACACATACATAATTCATTTTGCCACGACATATATGTCCTCCCCCACCGCCGCACACATCCATAATTCATATTTCTAGCGACCTCCGTCGATCCTGTGTTGCGCCACCGTCAGATATGGGCGCCTCCCTAATCGTCCCCATCATGCGCCTCGGCCCTATCAGATGTCGTTTCTTGTTTTTCCAGTATCCATGTGAACCTCCGCCGCTTCTATGACGTTGCCGTCCACCACTGGCGCAAGGAACCCACTTCTGATGATCCTTCGAAAGTTCTTTTGTACATCTGCGATGATTATTAAAATGGTCATTAAATGATTTGTGCATCGTCGATCACCACCGCCGTTGCACCACTGCCACCGCCGTTCATCATCGTCCATTCGTGTGTGTGCATCAGATCTGCCCAAAGTATGCATATATTTTATTTTGTGCATCAAAATGGTTGTAATTTGTGCATTAAATGTAATCTGTGAATAAATAGGTGTATTTGTGTATTAGGTGGTTGCATTTTGTGGTAACGGTAGTTGATCTGTTCCGACGTTTTTTTTAATATTTTAGCCCTAAACTGAACGGTAGTTTTTTTTTTTGTATATTCAAATTACAATTATGCCCTTATTTTGATATTGTATAATTAAAAGAAAAGGAAAAAACCCCACCTTTTTAGGAACTGGTCAAAGAAATCTAAAGACTAATATTCTACTTACATTTAGTAGCCTTTTTTTATTTGTAGTATAACCCTACCCTATATATATATATAGAGAGAGAGAGAGAGGGAGAGAGATAGAGAGAGAGAGAGAAAGAGAGAATTGGGATCGAATAAGATGTGAATCAAAATAAGATGGGTAAGAGGGAATGTAGTGTTGACATGTGACAGTTTTAATCAAGGGGTATTATAGGTTTTTAAATTCATGTGACAATTTATAATCCATTCCCTCTAATTTTGAACGTCGCTTGTGCGTCAGTTTCGAATTTTCCTGAGTTATTGGATTATAAATTGGTTGTTGTTTAATTTTCAAAATGAATTTAAATATTAACAAAATTAAAACAGTACATAAATGGTAACAAGAGATTTTAAAAAGTCAATTATTCCCTTATCACTCATGTTAATTAACTAGCAATCTATGCACGCGATTTGTTGCGTGTGTAAGTTGCTTAAGTAATTCGTCTACACTATTTTTTCTATATTTTTTAATATACAACAAAAATAATTATTTTTTAGTATACTTACTTTTAAAAAATAAGTTTTTATATATAATGGCAATTTAAACATAGCTCGTTTGATTTTGATGCACTTTGCCCTTTGAAAATCTATCTCTACTTATATATACTTAACTATTGTTTTTAAAAATCTATCTCTATTTATATATACTTAATATCTTAATGAAAAAAATATTAAAAAAATATGAATTGATGTATTAAAAAATTAAGTAAATGAGATATACCATATCTAGATACTAAGAACTTGAGTTGTATTTCTATTATATGTAATTACATATTAAAATAATATTTGAAGACTACAATAAGAAAAACTTTATAAAAGATACCTAGCTTAAATGTGTAAAATTTGTATGCATTACTTAAAAGACATAGTATATAAAATCCTTAAAAAATTATATTAAAAAGATGGTTTAAGTAATAAAAAATAGTGAGTTACTATATTTCTTGATGAAATAAGTTAGATTATCTTTATTAGCATCCTTCATTTAAAAAATTGTTAAATAAAATTTTCATGATTAATACACGTTTACTTTTATTGTGATTACTATCTGGTATAAACTTTTTTATTTTCTTAAAAATTTAAGTTTTATCTCTCTCTATTATGTACCGATTAAACTTAGATTTTGTTATCCTTTGTAATGCTAATCTAAAATCTTTTACTTTAGTAGAATTTCATATAGGTTTATAAATTTGATTCACTTGTCTATCGAAGTTATATAGATTTAAAGAGTCTAATAATAACTTTGTAATATATATATATATATATATATATATATATATATATATATATATATATATATATATATATATATATATATAGGGGAGAGTTCATGCGAGAAACCTTCTTAATGCGAGAAGTGCAAGAAGCAATGTCAACCATTGATTAGTTTTTGATCTTGTGGTTCACATTAATCATAATAAATATTTTTATTTAATTTAAAAGGGTAAATGAGTAAACATAAATATATTTTATCCCCTCTCTCTAATTAATGTATTTACCATATTTTTTAATTTACTTTTACTTTTTTATTAATACGTTGTTCACTACTAAACATAACTTATGATTTATAAAATTTTTGTTATGTATACAGTCTTCATTAGTGAACACAATAACGTCCTGCAGTTACCAAACCCATTATTAAGCTTTTTAAAACGATATTTGAAAGTTCATTACTGAACATGTTATATACATAATACTATATTTTTTTAAATGTTCATTCGTGAACCCATAATATACTTTTTTTATCCTCTAACCTTAAAAAATTTTATTTGAATTTTCCTTTTAAATGTTAAGCTAAAAACATATATTATTCTTGTTAATATGTCACCGGAGAATCAATGTTAAAAAGGAGTTTCAAAATAAAAACCATAAAAAATAAATATGAAATCTAATAACATCACTATTGTACAACCATAAAGAAATAACCTCCACGTCATACCTAAAAAACTACTAACAACAAAACAACTCAAAGGTTTCATGTTACTGAATATCACAAAATAAGAATAATTCATCACCAAAAGTCATGATAGAGAATGAACTAAACCATTTGAACCACCAAGAATTGCAAACAAATAGCATATCGATGGTTGGAAGAGAATACAGTGGGTGGCCATGATCATCTTCGACAGAGAAAATTGGGTGCTTGAAGATGGCGTCTCTCCCTAGTGTTGGTGCGGGGCAGCGTTAAGCACAACAATAGCGACAAACATCGCGTTAACGGCGGGGAAGAGAGGACGAGCACGGGCGGCGAACGATGACGGGATCTCGGTGGCCGATGTGGAGAGAAAAGGGGAGATCTATGAGGGCGATGAAGGTGGTTGCGATGGTGCGTCTATGAAGAATCAAGCCGTGAGATAGAGAAGGAGAGAGATCTGTGAGGCGGTGGTCGTGTTTCTCTCATCGCCGACAATTCTGCAGATAACATATTAACGCCGCCGGCAACCATGAATCGAGAGAAAGAGATGGATAGATGAGATCTAGGGTTAAATTATTTGAAAAAGAAATAGGAGGCTAGAGGTGTAGATATACGGCTGGGAGAAAAGATAGGAGGGGAGAGAGGGATGAATTGTCATTTGCCCTTTTTTATTTTAAGTAAATACTATAAAACATTAATTAAATTATAATATTGACATAGATGATCATAACCATTGATTAAATATCTATAGTTAAAAACACTTCTCGCACTTCTCGTATTAAGAAGACTTCTCGCATGAACCTTCCTCTCTCTCTCTCTCTCTCTCTCTCTCTCTCTATATATATATATATATATATATATATATATATATATATATATATATGGTGTGGTTAAACAAAGAAACACTCTTAAATAAAGAACCTAAATAACCACCTTTGATGATGACACTTGTCACATACTTTATGGGCAAAAAAGGAAAATTAAAATAAATAAAAAAATCCAGCGTCACCAGCCCTTCCCAGCTCCCCCAAAATTAAAAAAAAACCCACTTACTTTAAATGATCATAACTCGTTCGTTTTTAACAATTTTAACAAAAAAATTATATCATTAGTTTCAATTTTTCGTCCTTTTTCAAACAAGACCGAACTTGATATATTTCTAAAACTTTTTTTTTTTTTGAAATGCAAAATTTTCAAAATTTGCATTTTGAGCTGAGTTTCATTCCTAAATGTAAAATGCAAAAGTACAAAATGCAAAATATCAAAAACTGCAGGTCATGCAAGCTTCCAAAATGCAAAATGCAAACCCTTAACTTTCATTTGCATTTTCACCATTTGATTAAATGAAATGCAGCCAAAAATGCGAAATATATACTGAAACCCAAAATGCAAATTTACATAATCAAAACCACCACCTTTATTGAACTGTGTTTCATTCAAAAATACAAAATACAAAAAGATAAATATACAAAAATCAAAGTTACAGGTCATGCAAACTTTCAAAATGCAAAATACAAACCCACAACTTAATCTTTGCATTTTCACGATCATAAATATAGCCGTACATCATGTTCTGGAAAGTGCTTGCCAAAATATCTATGAGATATATAAAATAATTGAATGGAACGACTCACGACCATCTCAAAAATATCTTCTATCACTCATTTTTCCATTTAATTTAGGGTACCAAAACAAAACGTTTTTTGTAGACTGTAAGTTTAAACACGTCAAGTAATAATCATATATTCATATTAGATCAGAGGCTACCCCGTAAAAGGGAATTTCAAGATCGATTTTCATTAAAAATTAAAATAAATTAAGCAACCTTTTTTCTAACTGTTTTTTAACCCCTTTGTTGATATGTTTTTGTTTCAAGAACCCTCCCTATAACATTTGCATTTTCACGATCATTTAATGAAAATACAGCTCAAATGCAAAATATATATTGAAACACAAGGTTTTTACAATTGACAAAACTTGTGTTTTTCAGCCCAAAATGCAAATTACATATTTATAACCAAAATGACAAATTTTGCAAATTCAAATAGTAAATGCGATTGATTGAGGGGAATGTGATTGCTCAACTGCGATTACTCAAATACAATTGTATGTAAAATGCGATCCAAACTTCAATTGTCAAATACAATTCCTCAAATGTGATTCAAATGCAAATACGATTGCCCAAATTCGATTCAAACTACAATTATAAACTACAATTGCTTTCAAATACGATCCATATGCAAATTTGATTGAGACTCAAGTCTAACTTCAATTGTGGAACTAGGATCAAAATATCAATTAAATACAATTCGATTGGAACCTCGTCGAACAAAACCCCAAAAATATATCTCCAATTAATCTGCTTTCTCACTTGATATCTAATGGTAACCTTCGAAAACACTATCAAACAAGAATCCTTTACTCAATTTCAATCAAACCCAAGTCAAGGCAGCCCAATCCACAAAGACAGTTTCAAAATGATTCAAACAGGCTATGCGTAACTATGAATAAGAACAGCAGATCTAAACAAAAAAACTCACCTTTTGGTATAATTTTTTTATTTAAATTCACATAACTTAAATAGTTATGATTATTTAAAGATTTGAGGGAATTTTTTTTAACTTGAATTTGGGAAGTGCTGTAGCATTCGTGAGTTATGGGGTGGGAGAAAAGGATTTTCCATGTTTACCCTTTTCATTCTTAATTAATATATGATAATTACAATTTTGCCACAAATTAATATGAGCCATTGATCAAGTTAATCTAAAGGCCCGGATTAGTTCTTTAGGTTCTTTGTTTAAGACATGGTTCTTTATTGATGCTATTTATATATATATATATATATATATTGAAAAGTTCAAATAAGAATCTTAAATTTAATGAGAATGAGAGACTCAATCTCAACCGTCCAATTCCCCCTCTTTTAATGTCATTGTCCACCTATGAATTCCTTACATGCACCTTGCCACACTCTATCACTCAACGCTCTCCATCCATTAATTTCACTTACAAAATGAACGACTACATTTTAAGTCTCCCATTCTCATTTAATTTCGCATTTTCATTTAAACATTATATATATATATATATATATATATATATATATATATATATATATATATATATTAATACAAGAAAAAGTAAACAAAATTTTAAAAAGAAGAAAAACCGCTAACTTAAGAAGATAATAATTTTTAATATTGAAAAGAAAGAGAAATAATAAGGGAGTATAAAGAAAATAAAAAAATAAAAAAAGATTAAAAGAAACATGGAAGCAATTAGAGCCGTAAAAAGAGAAAAGGCAAAAAAAAAAAAAGTAGTCGGCAAGACTCAATCCTAGGATGGGTTGGATAGCAGGCGTATGTGTGACTACCACTTGTCTACAACAACATTTAATTAATATTCTTGATATCTCATATTTATTATAAGGCAGCGTATGTTAGCCAAACCCATAATTGAATAGTGAAATGGCGCAGGATATGCCTTTCACAATTGTATATAACGAGGTAATTTTTCCCCGCGCGCTGTGACGGGGTTTATAATATATATATATATATGACGCGTAGTAAAAGTCTACTTTGATTTATATAAATAAAGTGATTCAATACGTTACAACAAAAAGAAATTCATGTATCATTTTTTTAGCACTTGTATTTTGCTATATAAAATAAAAGAAATCTATTTATTATCAGATTTGAATTTTTAATTCGTTTTTACCTAAGAATATAAATTATAATATGTTATTATATATAATAAGGTGCAAAATATTTGTAATAAATTTTAATATTAAAAAGTTTAAAAGTATATTTAGTAAAATAGAAAAAAATGGCTTAATATGACAATTTTGTATATATATCCAAATTATGATAAAAAGTAAGGGTTTAGGGTTTAGAAATCATAAAATATAAATTAGTAGAAGTCCATGCACGTGATTGTAAAACGGTTATAAAAAAAAGTCTAGTTTTTAAATAAGCATTATCGTTTGGGTAAGAAAAAAAAACAATTAAAAATGATAGAAAGGTTTAAAAAACCCCAAAAAAAGCAATTAAAAATAATAGCAAGGTGAGGAAAATGACAAAAGAAGAAAAAGAAAAACATAACGGATAAAAAGTTAAAAACAAATGAGAAAAGGGCTGGGAAGGATTCAAGGGTATGATATTTGTTATATTAAATAAAGGTGGTGGAGCCCACACTTCTTGTGAACAGTAGAAAACAACATTCTTTTACACAAAACGACAGCCCCATTTGTGACAATTGTATATATAGAACAATAGAAATAAAATTCAGAAAAGGGAAACTATATTATTAATTAGCATATTTGATGAAATGAATGGTTTAGATTACATCTTACACATCTTATCTTGATGTTCATCCCTCTCCGACGATGACCATGCAGCTTTTAAATTACAGCAACAAAAACAGGGATTTTTCTATTCTTCGAAAAGAAAAGCTGCCGCCACTCAACCCAACGTTTCCCTCTTCCACCGTTGTTTTCCTCTCCATGATTTTGAACGTTGCGGTAAAGCGATGCAACCCGCCATCTCTCTCCATGGGTTTGAAGTCATAGCCACACACCGCCAACTCTGTGGACACCTATATGTAGGGGTGTTCAAAATATCCGAAACCGATAAACCTAACCGAAAAACCGGCGAACCGAACCGAATTTCAGGTTAACCAAACCGATATTTTTAAAAACTTCGGTTTGGTTAACCGAACCGGGAATTTTTTCTGTTTTCGGTTTGGTTACGGTTCTTGATATTAGTGATGGAAGGTTAACCGAAAAACCGAATTTATATGTGTGTGTATATATATATATATATATATATATATTATATGTATATATAGAGAATAATAAGTTGTGTATGGTGTATTATAAATTTATAACACACTAAGTTGTGTATGGTGTATTATAAATTTATAACCAAACCGAAATATATATATATATATATATATATTTCAGTTTGGTTACGGTTCTTGATATATATTGTATTTGGGTGCTACATTTTGTCTATACTTTTTGGGGTAGTTTGATGCAGATATGTAGTATGAAAAAGTAGAAAACCACGTACATTGTTTAGTTCATATTTTGTATGTTGCCAGTTGCATAGTTGCTTGGTAGAATGGTAGGTGTAAGTGATTGAAATCATAATTTTTGTACATATTGCAGCATATGAAATGTAAATGTAAATGTTATGTTGCAAAAATAGTTTATATATCATGTATTATTAGATTGCATGTTATTAAAAACAGGTTAATTGGTTAACCGCATAACCGAACCGTTAAAACCGATAACCGATTACCGGTTAACCAACATTTTCGGTTTCGGTTTAGGTTCATCATATCATCAAACCGAATTTATCGGTTAACCGGTTGTCGGTTAACCGTCCATGAACAGCCCTACCTATATGGACGAAATCGTAGAGTTGACAAGGAGGTGCAGTTATCTGGTTTGCATTTTTAGTTATCTGGAGTTAGATCTTGTTTGAATTTTCCTTTTTTACTCATTTGAACATTCATTTAATAACAATTAGAATTATATAGCATCTTTTGGTTTTTGCATTGTCAGTGATGGATATTGGGTTTGCATTTTGATTATGTTTTATACTTGTTTTGCATAGTAATGTTTGATTTTCATTTTAATTTATTTTGATTTAGTTGTATATTTCTGTTGCATTTTCGATGATGATCTCTACTAACTTTTGTTTTATTTATTCTAATTTAGATATACTTGCATTTCCGAATTTACATTTGGCATTTTGCATTTTCAGACATGCAAATTTTCAAAACAAAAAATTTATTTGAAAACATGCCAAACCTTTTTTCTTGAAAGGCAAAAAACATGCCAAACCTGATCTTGAATTAAAGAGTATATAAAACAATGATATAATTTTTTGCTTTAATTCTTAAAAACGAAAGAGTTATAATTAATATAAGAATTGGGGGGTGGACTTTAAAAAAAATGTTTGCTAATGTGAGGCGCGTGAGTTAAATGAAAGAAAAGTTATATTTCTATTTTAGCCTTTAAAATGATTGGCTGAGATTGGTTCTTCAGGTTCTATGTTTACGGACCAAAGAGCTTATAGCCTAGCGGTATCTGGTGTTTAAGGTGTCCCACAAGGTTGTGGGTTCAAGTCCTGCTGTGGACAAAATGGTGTAGATTTAGAATTAGATTAGAGTGTGTGTGTGTTTAGCCGTTCAAATAAAAGGTTCTATGTTTACAGGTGGTTCTGCGAACTATATTTCTGTACAAGAACTGTTTTTAACATCATTAATGACTCATTAATAGGGGTATTTTGGTAATTTATATATTTACCCAACCGTGAATTGATTTCGGATGAGCCGTCATTATTAATTTGCGAGGTTTGATTTTCCCGAAATAACCCTCGTTAATGCGTCATTAATGAGTCATTAATGAAGCATTAATGAGCCGTCATATAATCGTAGGCATTGATTAATTTGAATCAAGGGATAAGATTGGTTTTTGCAGTTCTCATACGAAAAACATTTCTCGTTCTCAAACTCCCATATATATATATATATATATATATATAGGGTGATGTTATATATAGAACCTCACTTAAACATAGAACTTAAGAACCATATAGGTGATGACACGTGACACTATTATTAGAGGCAAAATTGGAGAAAAAAACCCACACGGCTCTCTCCCGCCACCCTCCAGCCAACCTTTTTTTTAAAAAAAAAACCTCCCTCAATAACTTATTCGTTTTTAAATATTTAAGCAAAAAAACTATATCATTAGATTCAATTTTTCGTCATCTTTCAAACAAGACTAAATTTTTCAAAATTTACATTCATCTGGGTTTCATTTTAAAATGTAAAATGCAAAAAAATCGAAAACACATAATACCGAAGATGCAAGTCATGCAGATGCTTTCTAGATGCAAATTATGAAAATGCAAAATGCAAATCCACAACTCGATCTACACAACATTACAATGTAATCCAAAATACAAATTACATATTCAAACCCAAAATGCAAATTCCATACACAACACTACAATGCAGCCCAAAATGCAAATTACATATTCAAAATTTGCATTTTCAAAAAAATTAAAAAAATATAGGAAGAGTGGTGTTGATTGAAAGAGAATTAAAAACTTAATGGGGGAGGAAATTGTTATGACGATTTGAAGTTTTGAGGGTAATTTTTTTTATGTTGAAATGGGGGAGGAAATTGACGTGGGCTTAATGGGGGGGGGGGGGGGGGGTTTCCATGTTTGCCCCTCATATATTCAACTTTATATAACTTTCATATAATCACAAAATCGCCATCTTTAAATCTTATTCATTGATTTTGATAATCTAATGATCCAGATTGGTTCTTTAGCTAGGTTGTTTATTGATCATAAATTAACCAAACCCTACTCCCGGTTGCGATCACGGGGTGTTTAGCCGAGCATGATGGTGTTGAAAGATGCAAATATGGTAGTAGAAGACATCTTAAAATGATGGACTAAACTAGGGTTTATGATGATGAAGGGTTGGGTAGAGAAAAGGTGTAATCCAACTAACCGAATGATTTTTGAAGGTGTTGGAGAAGTAATCATCCAAAGAACACCATTAAATCTTGAAAAAAACCTTGCTTTCACCATGGGAGGATGATGAGAGATGATGATTAGATGCTCCAATAGTAACTCTCTACAGCTCCTTGATGAATAATGCTTAAAAGTGTCCAACGGTTTGAATAGATTGAGTGGAGATGGATGGATTTGGATTATGGATTGAAAGAGATGTGTTCTAGGATGAAGAAGATGAGTTTTGGGAGAGAAAAGTATGGTTTAGGGCTGGTGATTTTCGTGGAGAAGAAGGTGGGGAGAAGAAAAGGAAAGTGCTAACTTATAGAAGGAAAGAAAGGGAGGGAGTAGCAATACTCTGGTGCAAGCTGTCTCTACCCCCTGCTGTGAAGGCTTTGAGAGTAATGCTGATTATCACTACTTTTGTCTTGTTTTCTTTATTCTTCCTCCTTAAACTTTCATATCATTGCACATCCATTCCCAAACCTTGTAAGCTTCCATCATCATCATATTAATCATCAAATATCTTCATTTAAGCTCCAATTCGCGCACACCTATCACAAACAAATAACTAATCAAAGCACAACTATTATAGAAAAAATAGATGCATTGTAATCAATTTAGGCATGTAAGGAGTATACATAAAAGACACTCATCAAACCTCCCCAACTTTACTCCTTGCTCGTCCCGAGGAAGGGTTCAGAAGGAAACACAACCAAAACAAACTTCTCTATTGCACAGACATGAAGCTCAGTTTTCAAAATTCATAACACTTCGTGAGCACAACTTAACTAAACTTTAACCACACATAATCATTACTCGAAGACTTAAACAATTAAGTAAAGTAGCTCTCATGGAAAAAGTATGCTCACCTCTCAAGTGTTTAGTGGGTATGTGTTTCTCTCAAGTTCAGTCCAATATAGTGATCTACCATAGGCTTGCTGAGACTCTCATTCTCCACTAAGTAGGAACACACTACATGATCAGATGAACTTTTCCAGGGTTGTAACGGGGCTATGGGTTAGGGTAGGATAAGAAGGATAAAATGGTTTAGGGAAGTGGACGATCATTTGACACATGGACCTTTAAACTCTCATAATTCACCATAAAGAGCTCCCACTTCTATTTCACAATGCTTTCTTTTCACATTTCGATCTTTCAAGCTTTAGATACCTTTCGTTTTATTTCCACTTTCATTTTTTTTTGGAATTTATCTCAAATATTATAGCATTCAACTTGCTCTATTGCTTTTTATTGATGCATCCTCAAATCACAATTCTTAACAACTCTCACATAACCATGAGTCAAACGATCAACCACTTCTTGGGTTACAATGAAAAGGCCAATAAGGTTAAGGTTTAAACATAAGGTGTATCAAAGAAAGGGTAAATAAGGCTCAACATGGTTTCACTAGGGGAAATAACATGGTAGGAGGTATTACTGAAAAGAATGGGCAACACAAAGGGCTAACCTATAGTCCACCATCATTTCAATGTTCAAGCATGTTCACAATATAATCTCAAAGAGAGTACAAAGCAAGTTCTAGAGAAACACATAAAGGAGGAACATTCTTCCTAACGAAAAGAATGAGATTGATATGAATGTTTCAGTCTACTAAGGCTCAAGCTCTCAAGTGGTTATATCTACCAACCTAATCATTTTATAATCTCAAGACAATTCTTTGTGATATTACATTTAAAAGTCACAGCTCACTCATGTTATGTATCTTTCAAACTTACTAAAAATTGCGCAACCAAGAAGCATAAACACACAAGCAGAACTAAAACTCACACCGAAACACGAAACCAAAAGAACTCAAAGAAAACGCAAAGAACCACTATACTAAAACCACAAAGCAAATAAAAACTAGATACAAAGAAGCAAAAAGAAAACGAAGAAAGGAAATGAACAACCTGACTATGGGAGCATTCGTTTGATCAACTCAAACCACCTCAATATTTCCTCATGGTCGCTCTTTCGTTGGGCCTCTAGTTGACTGACCCGCTCATGTAGCTTACCAACCTCTATGAGTACTTTCTCGAAAGGACTAGGTTATTGCCTTTCAGAAGCTGCTTCATCATTTTCATTCAATGGGTCTTGACAGTGTGATAGTGGTGGTGCTGTCAATAGGGGTAGAGTAACATCATGACGTACACCAACATCCGCGGAATCTACATGGAAATGAATCTCTTCTTGTAATGCAGGGGTAGATGCCTCGAGATGACCGATCGGAATTTCATGTGGTTGGCTAGGCATGTTTGACTGAATCTGAAGTGCCAATTGAGTTTCACCTTGCTCTTGAATTCTTTTTCTGCAAAGATAGCGCTCTCCTGAAGGTCTCTCCACAAAGCCTATAGCTTGGAATGAAATCCGACTGATGCATCGATGATTAAGCCAAATTGGTGTTGGCTCTTTATCTTTTGGCACCACCTTTTTGATTCTCAATAACTCAGAGATGATAAACGGATGTGGTATGTGCTTTTTCTCTTGAAGCTCATGGGCCTTCCAAATATTTGATAAAACCAAGTGACCATAAGAGATTGGAAGATCACCCGTCATCAGAGCATAGATAATGGATATCTCATATCGACGAACTTTTTCCGGATCACTAATTCGGGGATGGACATTCTGTTGGGATTTCTAGGGCACGCAACGGAAGCAAGAAACAACTTAAAAGCCCATAAGACAATCATGGAAGGCATAAAACATGAAATCCCAAACATGGATCTTGCTCTATGTTAAGAAATGCAACAAAGATAAAAGGAGAGAAGGCTATACCAGTCTCCTAAGCTCCAGCAATCGAATGTGTAGGTGGTGAACTTGCTCCTTGCTCCAAGAACGAATCGACTATTGAGTGGTACCCCGGTAACACGTCAATCTCTTGTGCTAGCAAGCTCCTTATGATTCTTCTCACTTGAAAATCACTTAGAGAACATCAACTCTCTTGATTAATATTCTGGAGCAATCCCTCACTCTTAGAACTCTCTAAGTCTTTTGAAGCACTTAAGAGACTTTTGAAGTTGTGTGAGGCAAGAGCATTAAAAGAGTGCAAATGAGCTCTTTTATAAAGCCACAAGTGACCCTCCAGAGCCCTCTTGGCCGGCCAAAGACGCAATTGTTTGTCACCCATGCATTGGTTAGCCTTAGAGGTGATTTGACAAAAAGTTCCATGCAGCCGTAGCGGCGCTAAATTTAGGGTTTAGCGGCGCTAACCCTTAATGTTAGCTGCGCTATCGCGGCCTGCGATGTCAACTTTTGTCTTTTGTCAATTTTGGTCCCTTTACTTAAGTTGCTGTCAGATTTGACCCGGGTGTATGACCCAATAGGCCCATACATCATCAGCAGTGATTTAAACAGTGTACTCGCATCAGTGGGCATATACTAACAAACTCCCACTTGCACACGATGCACCGTTCCTTATAAACCACAGAGAATGAGCGGCCTCTAGCAAAGCATCATTGCCCCAAAGTCAGTATGGGTTTCGTTATCCAGAATAAAACCTATTCACAAAGAAAGGTCATATAGATAAGTGATCTTAGACATCCTTTTGTTCACGATATCCGTGTGAACACGAGACATGGATAAAATGTTAATCTCCAGATCGTTCACGATTGTGTTTCTCGATCTTGATTGGCGGTGACCAAAAGTTAAGGACATATCTGATTTTTCAATCAATATTCCTTACGCATGACCATGCATAATTTTGGTGTCAGCACCCAATCATCGAGGGGCCCAGGGATATCTCTCATATCAGAGGAACAAATTCCTTTTTGACTGTATAACCCTATACCATACTTCTTAACTTATCTAGTCATTTCCTTTATCACAGCCAGTTACGAACTGCTTTTGAAAATGACTAAAGCAAGGAAGAACTATGATATAGCGGTTCATACATCTCAGGTCTAAAGACGTAAGATATTATCATCCAAAGTTACTCGTGACTATAATCCATGAAGTATACTTGGGTGTGGGTCTTCCAGTCACTTGAAACTCTTTTCAGCACAGATAGGCATTGCTCCTTAATTCGACCGTATTGAATTCAAGGTCATATGCTTATCTCAGTATTAATTCAATCTTCCTTCCACAAGATCGACTGACTGTGGAAAGTTTGAAATATAGAAATATTTCTGGAAGTGATTAAACATGCTAAGATGGAACACAGTATAGTCTTATGAATGTAACCGTATCACACGAATATATAATCTCCATTACATATTGAAACAAGCATAAGATACAATACTGTCTTTATCGTTCCCAAAATATAGAATTTACATATCAAACAAACTAAATGCATAACTCAAGCTAAATCGCTGGCAAATCTTACACCTATTGCACTAGTGTGAGAGTCATGAGCTGCCTGCGATAATGGCTTTGTGAATGGATCTGCAAGGTTTCCATCCGATGCTACTCTGCTTATGATGACTTCACCACTTTCAACTACATCTCGTATACAGTGGTATTTGCGCAAAATATGTCTTGTTCTCTTGTGAGCTCTTGGTTCCTTTGCCAAAGCCACTTCACCCTCATTGTCACAAAATATCTCAATAGGGTCAACGATTCTTGGAACCACTTGTAGATCTTGGATGAATTTCTTCATCCACACTGCCTCCTTTGCGGCTTCACTTGCCGCAATGTATTCCGACTCGATAGTCGAATCAGCCACCGTGTCTTGCTTCGAGCTCCTCCAGCTGACAGCACCACCATTTAACAGGAATATAAACCCCGATTGAGATCGGCAGTCATCCCTGTCTGTTTGGAAGCTAGCATCTGAGTAACCCTTTACTCTCAGCTTTTCTTCCTCACCAAATACTAAGAACATCTCTTTCGTACGCCTAAAGTATTTGAGTATGTTCTTTACAGCTCTCCAATGAGGTTCCCCGGGATTTGCCTGATATCTAATAGTCATGCTCAAAGCACATGACACATCAGGACGAGTGCATAACATGGCGTACATGATCGATCCCACAGCCGAAGCATATGGTACTCGCTCCATTACTTCTATCTCCTCTTGGGAGGTAGGACATTGAGTCTTGCTCAATGTCAAGCCATGTGTCATAGGGAGGTTTCCTTTCTTGGAATCCTCTTTTCTAAAGCGTCTCACGACCTTTTCTATGTATGCACTTTGAGAAAGATCGAGTAGCCTTCTTGATCTATCTCTATAGATCTTGATCCCCAGAATATAGTTCGCATCCCCTAGGTCCTTCAGTAAAAAACAATTCCCTAGCCAAGCTTTAACACTCCTTAGGCTCGGAATGTGATTTCCAATTAGTAGTATATCATCTACATATAGGACTAAGAAGACTATAGTGCTCCCACTAGCCCTGACATATACACATGGTTCATCTTTGCTTTTCAAAAATCCAAATTCCTTAATTTTCTCATCAAAGCATAGATTCCAGCTGCGAGATGCTTGCTTGAGTCCATAAATGGACTTCTTTAGCTTACAGACCTTGTTTGGATACTCTGGATGTACAAAACCATCAGGCTGTGTCATATATACCTCTTAGGAAAGCTTCCAGATAAGGAAGGCGGTTTTAACATCCATTTGCCAAATTTCATAATCATGAAATGCAGCAATGGCCAGAAATATCCGGATAGACTTCATCATAGCCACTGGGGAAAAAGTTTCCTCATAATCTACACCAGGTGTTTGAGTGATACCCTTTGCCACCAGTCGGGCTTTGAAGGTATCCAAGGTTCCATCCATGCCGGTCTTCTTCTTGAAGATCCATTTACACCCTACGGGTCTAACCCCGGGCATAGGATCAACCAGTTCCCAAACCTGGTTATCCGACATGGATTACATCTCACTTTCCATTGCTCCTCTCCATTTTGCAGACTCAGGGCCTGCCGTAGCTTTCTTGTAGTTGGTGGGCTCATCATGGTCCACCACTAACTCGCTGCCCTCAGATATGTAGAATCCATATCTCTCTGGCTCATAACGAGTTCTACTGGAACGCCTTGGAGTAAGCAATGAATGAGTGTCAGGAACTGCAACATTTTATTGCTCAGTTTCAACCATCTTAGGTTGAGTGCTAGTGCCAACCTTAAGTTCTTTATCAGTTGACCCTTGAACTTCCTCAAGGTCAATTTCCTTATTGCCTCTTTGTTTGGATAGCATTTCTCTTTCTACGAAAAATGCCCTTCGAGCAACAAAAACTTTGTTCTCAGAAGGTTTATAAAATATATATCCAACACCAGCAGGAGGATATCCGATAAAGTAACACCTTTCCGATCGAGGTTCAAGTTTGTCCTCAGCCTCACGTCTCACATAGGCTTGACAACCCCAAACTCGTAGGTATGAAAGTGTTGGCTTCTTATTATGCCACATTTCATAAGGTGTTTTTGATACTTTCTTGGTTGTTGCAAGGTTAAGGATTCTGACCGCTGTTTCTAGAGCATATCCCTAGAAACTAATAGGTACCTCCGTTCGACTCATCATAGACCTTACCATGTCTAGTAAAGTCCGGTTCCTCCTCTCAGCGACCCCATTTAATTGCGGAGTCCTTGGAGGTGTTAATTGTGAAATGATTCCACAATTTTTAAGATGATCGGTCAATTCGGTACTTAGATACTCTCCACCTCTATCAGACCGGAGTATCTTTATTGTTTTACCCAGTTGATTCTGAACTTCGTTTTAGAATGTCTTGAACACCTCAAAGGTTTCATGCTTGTGTTTAACAAGATAGACATATCCATACCTACTATAATAATCTATAAAGGTTACGAAGTATCTCGAGTTATTCCTCGTGACATGCTTGAAAGGCCCACATACATCCGTATGGATGATATCCAAGAGGTCCTTTCCCCTCTCACTTGTCCCCGTGAAGGGTACCTTTGTCATCTTGCCTAATAAACAAGAATCACATACATCATTCGATCCTTGGTCAAACGATTCCAAGATCCCATCCACTTGGAGCTTGGTGATGCGATTCTTGCTTATGTGGCCAAGACGACTATGCCACAAAGAAAACTTGTCCAACCCATTTTTGGAATCGGAATCAATATTCATGATAGATTTTCTTGATTCAATGTATGCACTTGCCTCATATATGCCATGACATGGTAAAACTTTAAAATAAACAATTTCATTCTTAAAGCAAATGATTGTACCACAAATAAACTTGAAATCGTAACCATCTTCATACAATTTATGAAAAGAAATAATGTTTCTTGCCACATGGGGCGAATATCATACATATTTTAACAAAATAGAATAGCCGGACTTGAATGAAAGCTCCATATCTCCCTTTGCTTCCACTGGGACAACCTCCGAGTTTCCCATGACAAGATCCAGCTCTCCCCGCTCCAAGCTCCTACTTGCCTTTAGCACCTGCACCATATTACATATGTGAGTGCCACAGCCAGTATCCAAGACCCAGCCTTTAGAAGTAGAAGTATGGTGGAGTTCTATCATGAAGGTACCTGAAGTGTCGGGGCCCGATATGCTCATTGCTTTGAGCTTGTTGAGTCCCTCAAAGTACTTCGGGCAGTTTCGGCGGTAATGGCCCTTGCCCCCCCAAAAGAAGCACTCCGCATCCTCCGGAGTCTTGGCTTGGGAAAGTTTCCCCTTACCTTTTCCTTCAGAGGCCGGGGCAGGCTTGGCCACACCAACCTTTCCCTTACCCTTCCTATTCTTGGAAGGGGCGGCCTTCTTTTTCGTGATGCGGCCTTCCCGGATGGCTAGAACGTGAGTGGAAGAAGAGGATGGCTTGCTCTTGGTCATGCTTGCTTCAGCAGTCTTGAGCATACCATGCAACTCCATCAAGGATTTGTCCATGCTGTGCATGTGATAACTCATGGTGAATTGATCATATGCACCGGGCAGGGATTGGAGGATCAAATCGACCGCCATCTCCCTCCCTATGGTGAATCCTAGCTTCTCCATGCGCTCAATGTTTGCCTTCATGCGCAAGAAATGAGCGCTCACGAACTCCATCTTGAAGCTTGCAAGCGAGAACGAACTTGAAGCATTCATACCTCTCCTGCCTCGCCTGCTGTTGGAACATATCCTTCAGCTGCACGATCAGGTCGTGAGCACTTAAGTGATCCATTTGCTTTTGCAAATCGGTACTCATGGTGCTCAACATGAGGCATGTTATCTCCTCAGTTTCCTTGAGGCGTTTTTCGTACGCCTCACGGACAGCCCTCGTTGCACCGCTTGGAGGTGCCTCGGGTAAGGGTTCCTCAATGGTGTGTATATTCCCTTCATAGCGTAAGACAAGCTTAAGATGCCTATGCCAATCCATGAAGTTGCTCCCGTCGAGTTTCTCCTTCTCAAGGAAAACTCGTAGAGAAACGTTAGTGGTGGTGGTGTTTGCGCTTGTTGATGCCATCTAAAATTGCAAAGTAGACTTTAGTTAGTTTGATATTTTATCTTGTTAAAATAATTTACCCATAAAGAATTAACTTTAAAAAGGCTAAGAACCGTATTTTATCCCACCATGTGACGGGGTTACCGCGGATCACATGATAAAACTATTTAGGTCGGCAACCATTTTGCCAATTGCAATCTCTATTGCAATCCTTAGCGCCTTGCTGGATCCTACGACATCCAATGGTCGTTTGGCATGTTTGATCCCTTCTTGCACCAATTTTAAATCTTGAAATTTTGGTTAAGTCGTGCTAAGCTCGACAATTAACCAAGATTTCAAATCTAAAATTGCAAATCGTCCGTCAAGACATATGGTAACAAACTCACCAAAGTTGGCTCGTGCTAAGCTCGACAACCAAAATTGTGAATTCGCCACACTCACCTTCCACACAGTTTTATGGGAATTGTTTGGGTGGTATCGTCTTATAGATGGTGCATGATTTACGTTTTGTGGAAAGACGGGCTTTTGTTTCCGGTTTGGTTTTAGATTAACTTGTTAGTGACAAATCCTATTTACACTAGGTGGGTTAATCTTGTATGTGAGCGCGTGAGAGAGTTGTAAGCCATTTTTAGCAAATCTCTTGTGATTTTGTTAATTTTTGAAAAATTATCTAGCATGCGAATCCTAATCAATCCATGCATACAAAATCACATCACACGCATAAAAATACTATAATTGGTAACCCTTGCCATAAAACCTATGCGTTCTACCCGTGAGCCAAACGGGAAGAACATGGTCAAAACTAGGGATAAAATCTTCGATGCAAGCTCCCACTAACGCCACCATCTCCATTGGATTGTACCGGCTTCATGGACACCATGCTCTATCTTCTTTGATCCCATCTTGTGTGTCATCATCCATCAAAAGTAATACATACAATATAATAGAAATGGCATACAAGCCACAAAATTTCCATTTATCTATTACAATTACATGGATGAATTAAATGGCATGCAAGCCACATTATTATTATAAATTTATCATAAAAATAATAATACAACCATACAAGCATCCAAATACACACAAACAACCAAATGGTCTAGGCAAGGTTACCAACTTATATATCCACATACAACCAAACAAATATATAATAGCTACTGGAATAATACATATTAATAACAAAATTAAAATTCCAGAAGCTCAAAATAATGCCAAAAACCCGAGACCATAAACTATTTTTAACTAAGAACAAAAACTGTTTCAGTGACGATAGCGCCACTAACTTGAAAGAGTTAGCGCCGCTAAAGCAAGTTTAGCGCCGCTAACCCCTGTTCGACAGAAAACAAACATTTTCGATTTCGGGTTTTTCAGGCCACCAAGTGCATAACAAACATAAAGGTGGCTCTGATACCACTGTTGGGATTTCTAGGGCACGCAACGGAAGCAAGAAACAACTTAAAAGCCTATAAGACAATCATGCAAGCATAAAACATGAAATCCCAAACATGGATCTTGCTCTATGTTAAGAAATGCAACAAAGATAAAAGGAGAGAAGGCTATACCAGTCTCCTAAGCTCCAGCAATCGAATGTGTAGGTGGTGAACCTCCTTGCTCCAAGAACTAATCGACTATTGAGTGGTACCCCGGTAACACGTCAATCTCTTGTGCTAGCAAGCTCCTTATGATTCTACTCACTTGAAAATCACTTAAAGAACAGCAACTCTCTTGATTAATATTCTGGAGCAATCCCTCACTCTTAGAACTCTCTAAGTCTTTTGAAGCACTTAAGAGACTTTTGAAGTTGTGTGAGGCAAGAGCATTAAAAGAGTGCAAATGAGCTCTTTTATAAAGCCACAAGTGACCCTCCAGAGCCCTCTTGGCCGGCCATAGGCGCAATGGTTTGTCACCCATGCATTGGTTAGCCTTAGAGGTGATTTGACGCTAACGTGGCTTGTCAAGTGACATGACAGAAAGTACATGCAGCCTTATTGGTGCTAACCATTAAGGTTTAGCGGCGCTAAACCTTTAATGTTAGCGGCGCTATCGCAGCCTGCGATGTCAACTTTTGTCTTTTGTCAATTTTGGTCCCTTTACTTAAGTTGCTGTCAGATTTGACCCCGGTGTATGACCCAATAGGCCCATACATCATCAGCAGTGATTTAAACAGTGTACTCGCATCAGTGGGCATATACTAACACATTCCACATTCCAATGCGCCACAACACCCTCGCCAATGGTTTAAGGTTATTTGCTAACATACCATCGCTAGGTACTAGGAAAACAGTTTCCAAGCGACGGTTCCACTCCTCTTCGTTATCCTTAAACTCAGACAATTCTTGCTTAGTGGGGTATGTGTATTTCTCTTTTGGTTTCCCTGGAATACCCGTATCAACTTTGAATGTTCTCCGAATAAAAGGAAGATCAAGTATAGCCACTTTACCACCGATTTTCCCACTCAGCTTGACATCTTGAGCAGTTTTCTCGGTCTTCTTGAGAGTGGACATCCACTCAATAATCTCATCTTTGTACACAATGGGCACTTTCAAGTTCAGAACGCCATCCCAACGTAGTCTCGTGAAGCACTCAATAATACCAAACCCTTCAAACTCCTCCTTTTTAACTGCTTTATCTTGAACAAATGGTTTTTTCTTGTTCAGCTTGTTTTTAAATAATTCTGGCCGAATCTTACTCTCGTGCATCGACAACACTGGGTGAGACCATTCTGCTGGAGGAGATGGTTCTAGAAGTTGTATCTCTTGAGATGTCTCCTCACCCTGTTCAATCTCCGAGGTTTTTCATTTCTTGCTACTAGGTTGGGATGAAGAACCCACACGTGTCATTCTACAAAAAGAATTCGAAGTTTAGTCATCATAAATAAATCCCATATAACACACCATACCAAAACATATATGAAAACACAAGACCCTTGATCAAACGAAAATTCAGCACATATAATCATTCTAGATCAAGAAATCAATGAATGGATGCATGCAGAACTAGAAAGCAATCACCTTTAACATTACTAAACCATGGTTCAAAAGAAACAAAGAATGCCACACCCATCATGTGTATAACTATCATCCATATCCTCGAAGATGTAAGACAACCATTAAGCAACCAAAAATATCATGCTAATAACCTACTAGTAAATCAGCACTTAGGAACTTTCTTATTACCATGGTTCATTACCAAAAATGGTTTCAAACAGTTAACAGATAAACATCTAAACCACATCAAACATTCAACATCACAACTCAATTTGTTAGCCAAATGCATTTAATCAACTCCAACTACTATGCTACCCACATGATTTCACAAATTAATCACGTAGCAATTTCACTTTGAACAAATCATAGCAAGAACAATCAGTTAAACCTCAAAGTTACCAACTTGTGTGTTATAAATCTACTCAAAACAGAATTGAACTTTTCAGTTGAATTAAAGAAAGAATATTCAACATACCAATCAATTATAAACTAACCCACACATACTGATCAAACCTCTTTATGAATAAAACCAATTCTAAACAGCAGAAGTCACAAACATATGGTGCAATTCTTAGTGTAGGAGACTTGAAGAGAATCAAATAAAATCTGAAAATTTATTTCAATTCCAAACAAAATTCAACTTAAATGTTCCACTGGGTTGCTATCGATCGAGAAAGAAAGAAGGGGCAGCAAATCGGGAGCAGCGGCAGGTGGTTTATGTGGGTGTGGTGGTTTTCGGGTTTCTGTGGTTCGGAGCTCACTGTCGACGAAGAAAAGAAGGGCGGCGAGAGTGGTGGCTGTTAGGTAGAAACCGAGAGTGAAAGAGTCAGTGACTGGTGGTTTAAGAGAGAGAGACAGAGCGCGAGAGGGGAGTGCGTGTAAAAGGTTGTGTGTTCAGGTTTCAGTCGACGGAGATGGGTGGTGGTTTACGGTCAACCGGCGACGGAAAGAAAAAGGGGCGGCGGCCGGTGGTTTGCGGTGGCTTGGGTTTCGAACAGATATAGAGCAGGAATGGGAATAAAAGCGGCGGTCAGGGAAGGAAAGAAACAGGGAGGCGGTCGACGGTGGCTGTGGTGGTTCTCGGTTGTTGGTTGGCCAGAAAAGAGGGCAAGAGGCGGGGGTAAGGTATGTCGGCTGAGAGGGAACCGAGAGGGAAAGAGAGAGGTTTAGGGTTTAACTTATTTTATTTTTTTGTTTTTCTAATTTGCTCAAAAGTAATACTCCATATAAAAGTAACTATACCTTGTGCTTCTCTGCCTTTACTCTCATTTTTGCCTTCAAAACCCCTTTTTTTTTCTTGTTTTAGATTTTCTACTTTTCTAATTTTTTTGTTGTTTTATAATAATAATAAATAAATAAATATTAAATAAAGAACAAAAATTAAGTTAAAAAAAACTCAATTTTGTTTTATTGAGACGATTTTTTTTTTGTATTTTAAATTTTCTAATTTTTTTTGAATTTTTATGTTTAAGAACTAGAGACCTCCTTATTATCCCTCCCCAACTCTAAACATTGCATTGTCCTCAATGCATAAAATTCGGGAGAAAGACTACTTTATTTTGGAGTAAACAAAAACGAACTAAAGCAAAATACTTACCTCTCATGTAACGCTAAGTTTAACGTCATTAGCTCGACATTACCTTGTGACGCCTCTTAATTAGACTGATATTGTGGTGCATCCGTTTGAAGATTCACCACATCAAATTTCACACCTTTTCGCAACGCGGATACAATGTATGGTTTCAACCGATGCCCGTTAACTTTAAACGGTTTCCCACCTTTCAAATCTTGAATATCCACAACACCATAATCATCGACGCTCCTTACGATATAAGGGCCCATCCACTTACTTTTTAACTTACCCGGAAAGAACTTTATGTAATACTCTCCTTACCGGCCTAGTAGGATTAAGGTAATTAAGTAGGATTACTTTAATTAATTGGTTAATTAATTGTTTATGTGTTTTAATTAATTAAATTTAATTAAAATGTGATTAGTTAATAATTAATAGTTGTTATTATTGTTAGTGGAGTGTGAGGTGTCGGCTGTTGACACCTACATCCCACCACTATGCCACCTTTCTTGGTCATTACATGCAAATTGTTTAAGGTGTGTGTGTGTATATCTTCGGCCGAGAGCAAAAGAAAAAGAAGAAAGAGTTGAACTCAAATTGTAGATTTGGTTTGTGTAATCTGAAATACTGAAGTGTTTATCTACATCAAAAGGTTAGATTACTGAAATTATGTGTTAATTGTTGAATTAACTCGGTTTTGAATGCATGTATATAGAAATCCGATTGAATGCTTTTGTTTGATGAATTGATGATCTAGAATGTATGTTTGTTGGTATTTGATGTTAATATGAACAATACATGTTAGAAATCAGTTCTGGAAACATATATGTTGTTGCATGCTTAAAATCAGAATTAAAATTGAAGTTAAGGATGATTTTTAAATTTATCGGATTTGATCAGTATGAATCGATCGGATTTGGTGTTTGAATGGATCGGATTAGGAGAAATCCGATTAAATTTTATCGGATTGTTGAGAATCCGAGAAACTGAAACAATTGCCTTAGCTTTTTATCGGATTGTATGCTTATCGGATTTTAAGTTGATCGGATTGTTAGATTTTATCAGATTCCATGTTACTCGGATTTGATATTTTATCGGATTGTAAGACTTGATCGGATTTGCCTTTACTCGGATTCCGATACTATGGGATTTGGAATTTTAATCGGAATTCAAGTCTATCGGATTCCATGTTTGTTCGGAATTGTCCTTTATCGGATTTGAGATGACCGGATTTCATGTTTAATCGGATTTGAAGCTATCGGATTTGATCTAATCAGATTTGGACACAATCGGAATTCTAACATTACCTATGCTAGGAATTTGTGAAGGTTGTGTTATGAAAGATCAACTCTTGGATGATTTGAAGATAATCATGAAATGATTGCCTTGGCTTATAAAAGGATGTATGTAAATTGCCTAAGCTAAGGAGTTGGATGAATTCACTAAATTACAGGAAGTAAAGAGTGATAGTGAATTGTGTGTATTGATTGTAAATACATGAATTGATATGTACTTGTGATTGTATGTGCATATGTGTTTGATTATAGTATTGTGCTTATTGTTTGTTGATTAAGCAAATACTGATTGTTAGTTGTTTGTTCAGGTGGATACAAGACTCAGTAGTAAGAATAGACTGAGTTGCTTGAACTGTTGAAAATATCGGTGAGTGGATATATATTTTGGATATATAAGATATATCACCTGATTGTTTGCTATTTTCTGTATATATACATGACGTTGTTGTGAGATCAGCTTGGCGGTTGTTATTCAGCTGGGCCTATGTTTAGAGATATACAGTATTAGTATTTGTCTTGATAAGCATTTGTTGTAATCAAGAAGTGCTATTATTGATGTCTGTGGTAACTAGGCTATCGGTAAACTTTTGCTTTGGCCGGCATTTGGTTGAAGGTCCGCAAGACCGCCGGTTCTCTTGTTTGCTTGAGCTTTGTTTGTTTGGGCTTTATGCCTTGTATGTTTGTGATATCTATTCTCTCACTTAGCTTTGTGCTAATCCCCCACTGTTGAACTCTTTTACAGGATTTTCCTGGTTAGTAGAAGATCGAGGTGTAACTGGAATTGTGGACTGATCATACTCTGATATTGAAAGTGTTTTGTAAAGAGCCTGTTTTTTAGTAACACTGTAAATGTTGTTTTGTAAATCAAACAGATTAAAGTTGTATTTTCTTTATTATATTATATTAGTAAAGTGATTTAGCTTCCGCGCGTATTCCAAAGTTGTGTTAGAAAATACGGTGTTACAATTTGGTATCAGAGCCCTGGTCTGAGGATTTGCATTGGTGATTTCGTGCAATACTCGAACTAAGGCTCTGATCAGTCCAATATTCCAGGGTGGGTAATTAGTAAGGTAGCTATAGAGAATATGATGTGGTACTAACAAATTATAATCTGACAACTGGTGAGATGTTGTGTAGAACAGATTATGGCTGATAACAACGAGATCCCGGTATTTACCCCACAGTCCCCTAGAAGACAGCATAACAATGTTTCATCTACTGCTGCGAATGAGCAGCACAGAGAGGGTACTTCTCATCATGGGGAGTCAGATAATCAAGATTATGTGTTACAGCTGGAAGACACTTTGCAGACTCAGAGGGATCTTTTTCGTTTATTCCTATACCACAGGGAGTGTCTACCCAACAACAAACACCGCAACAGAACTTCTTTATTCCGTGGTTCCCACAGCAAGAAACTAGGAACAAATGTCAATTCAAGGATTTTATGGCGTGTGGAGCACCTGAGTATTCGGGAAGCTCAGATCCGAATGTTACCCTAAATTGGTTGAAAGAAACTGTGAAGGCTTTGGAAGCCTGCAACTGTGAGAAAGCTGAGTAGGTCAAGTTTGCAACAAGACGGTTGAAAGATCAAGCTTTGACGTGGTGGGATTCTCTGACTACACATCTGCCGCGAGATGTTGTAAATGTCATTACCTGGGAACAATTCCAGGATAAGTTCTGTGAGCAATATTGTAATGCATTTAATATGGCTAAGATTCAGTGAGAGTTTTTAGATTTGCCTCAGACAAGTAATATGTCTGTGGATGAGTTGATCAACAAATTTCAAGTAACTCTCAGATTTGCAAAACAGTGGGTGCCTGATGAACATTCTCAGGTTCAACATTTTGTGAAAGCTTTGTTACCAGAATATCGGGGTAACACTCGTCTGGCTACATCGCTTGTCCAGGCATTCACCTTAGCAAGATCTGCAGAGTCTGATGCTAAAGATTAGGAAAAGATGAACAGAGGGTATTTTGGCAAGTTTGGTGGAGGTTCTAATGGGAATCAAAGCAAAGGTAAGGGACAGAGTCATCAGAGTAAATTCGATCAGAGGTCCAAGGGGTCAGGGTTTCCTCAGAATAAGCCGTGGTGCCATAGTTGAAAATCTTGTCACACTGGGCAGTGTACACCGCAAACACGGAGATGTTTGAGGTGTGGTGAGACAGGTCATGATATTGGTGCATGTAAGTTCAACACCTTTGTCTGCTGTAACTGCAAAGAAGAGGGGCACAGGGCTGGTGCGTTTCCTAAGTTGAAGACCACGGGGATTGGGGCAGGGGTAAATATCACCGGGGGATCGTCTTCTGCAGGTCAGAAGAGAAAGGCTGTACCTTCTGTTGAGGGTAGGGCTTTTAAGATGACTGCCAAGGAAGCTACTGGTAGTGATGATGTGATAACTGGTATGTTCATAGTTAACTCTATGCCTACACGTGTTTTATTTGATTCTGGTGCAAATAGGTCATTTATATCTGTGACTCTATGTGACAAGTTGATATTTTCTGTTTCTGTGAATGATACTTCTTTAGAAGTAGAAATAGCTGATGGTAATGTAGTACCTGTAACCACTTCTGTGACTGGAGTTCAGATTAGTATTGATGGTACTAGTTTCCCTGTAGACTGTTTGGTGATGCCTATACCTGGTTTTGATTTAGTATTAGGCATAGATTGGTTGAGTCACCATAGGGCTAGTATCCAGTGTCATAAGAAATTGATCACTATTCCTCTAGTTGACGGGTCGCATGTCGTGGCTCGTGGGGATAGATCTCCATCTTCTCTTCCGATTATCTCGTACATGAAGGCTAGAAAATCTTTAGCCAATGGGTGTGCGTCTTTTCTACCCTATGCTATTGATGTTAAGAAAGAGAAGCGGCCTGTGATTGATGTTCGTGTTGTTTCGGAGTATCCGGAGGTATTTCCGGATGATTTGCTTGGGTTGCCACCTGTTCGCGATGTCAAATATAAAATTGATCTGATACCTGGTAGTACACCTATTGCGAAAGCTCCGTACAGATTAGCTCCTTCAGAAATAAGAGAGATGATGACTCAGATACAAGAACTGTTAGACAAGGGGTTTATTCGTCCAAGCTCTTCGGCTTGGGTTGCACCGGTATTGTTTGTGAAAAAGAAAGATGGGACTTTGCGTATGTGTATAGATTACAGAGATTTGAATAAGAGAACTGTCAAGAATAAGTATCCATTGCCAAGAATAGATGATTTGTTCGAATAACTTCGGGGAGCTTCGTACTTCTCGAAGATTGATTTGAGGTCTGGTTACCATCAGGTTAGGGTGGCTGAAGAGGATATACCGAAGACAGCTTTTCGTACGCGGTATGGTCACTATGAGTTTCTTGTGATGCCGTTCGGTTTGACTAACGCTCCTGCAGTGTTCATGGATCTAATGAATCGGGTGTGTCGACCATTCCTGGATGAGTTCATCATTGTGTTTATTGATGATATCCTTGTGTATTCTCAAACAGAAGATGAGCATGATCAGCATCTGCGACAAGTTTTGGAGACTCTAAAGCAACACAAGTTGTATGCCAAGTTGTCCAAGTGTGAGTTCTGGTTACGTGAAGTCAAGTTTCTGGGTCATGTGATTTGTGAAGACGGTGTTAAAGTGGATCCGTCAAAGATAGAAGCTGTAATGAGTTGGAACGCTCCTAAGACCCCGACAGAGATTAAAAGTTTTCTTGGTCTGGCAGGTTATTACAGACGGTTTATTAAAGACTTTTCGAAATTAGCGGGTCCGTTAACTAAGCTAACCAGAAAAGATGTTCGGTTTCTATGGAGTGAGGCTCAGGAGAATGCTTTCCAGACTTTGAAGCAACTTCTGTGTCAGGCTCCTGTTCTTGCGTTGCCTGAAGGATCTGAAGATTTTGTGGTTTACTGTGATGCTTCACATGCGGGGTTAGGATGTGTACTAATGCAAAGAGGTAAGGTGATAGCTTATGCTTCCAGGCAGTTAAAACCCAACGAGAAGAACTATCCTACTCATGATTTAGAGTTAGCAGCGGTAGTGTTTGCTTTGAAGCTATGGAGACATTATCTGTATGGTACAAAATGCACGATTTGCACTGGTCAGAAGAGTCTGCAGTATGTGTTCACACAGAAGGAATTGAATATGAGACAGCGCCGATGGTTAGAGCTGATAAAAGATTATGACTGCGATATCCAGTATCATCCCGGGAAAGCTAATGTGGTTGCTGATGCACTTAGCAGGAAATGTTCTACAGATACAGTAAAGTTTATGATGTTAGAGATTAAGTCAGATTCGATAGATCAGTTGATGGCTACACAATTAGAAGCACTGAAGGCAGAAAATCTGAAAGATGAGTTGATGGTTAAAAGACAACATGAGTTAACAATCGATTCACGTGGGTTTAAGATGTTTCAGAATCTTGTTTGGGTGCCAAAGATTGGTAATTTGCGGGAATTGATTTTGACTGAAGCACATAAATCCAGAATGTCTGTTCATCCTGGTAGCACTAAAATGTATCATAGCATGAAGACATTTTATTGGTGGCCTACTATGAAGTTAGATGTTGCTCGATTTGTGGAGTCATGTCACATTTGTGCACAAGTGAAAGCTGAACACCAGAAGTCGTACGGGTCATTGAGACAGTTAGCAATACCTGAATGGAAGTGGGATCATATCACAATGGATTTTGTAACAAAATTTCCAAAGACTCAGAAGGGAAACGATATGATATGGGTTATTGTTGACATATTAACCAAGAGTGCACACTTTCTTGCTACTGCTGAGACTGCAAACTTGAGTAAGTTAGCCAAGCTGTATATTGATGAGATTGTATCCAGACATGGAGTTCCTTTGTCTATTGTGTCAGCTAGGGATTCGAGGTTTGTGTCGAATTTCTGGAACAGACTACAGCAAGAGTTGGGATCGAGAGTTAATCTGAGTATAGGTTACCACCCCACAGACAGATGGCCAATCAGAGAGAACAATTCAGACTTTAGAAGATATGCTTCGGTCATGTGCGTTAGAGTTTGGAGGTTCTTGGGATTCGCATCTACCATTGGTTGAGTTTGCTTACAACAATTCTTATCACTCCAGCATCGGAATGCCGCCGTATGAGATGTTATATGGGCGACCGTGTAGAACTCCTACTTGTTGGTTAGAGGCGGGAGAGAAACAGTTTGCTGGGCCAGATATTGTTCAGATCACAGCAGATAAAGTTGCAGTGGCTCGGGAAAAGTTGAAAGCTGCAAGGGATCGACAAAAGATGTATGCAGATCCGCGTCGTCGACCAGTAACTTTTGTTGAGGGAGAACGAGTTTATTTAAAAGTTTCTCCATGGAAGGGCGTGATACGCTTTGGGAAACGTGGAAAGTTGGCTCCTCGATATATTGGTCCGTTCAGAATTCGAAAAGTAATGAATGATCAGACGGTTGTATTGGATCTTCCCGATGAATTCGCAGGTATTCATGACATATTCAATGTTTGTTATGTGAGAAAGTACAATGTAGAGGATCAGACACAGGTTTTGCCAATACAAGATCTTCGTGTAGATTTTAACAAGAGGTTGATTGACGAACCGGTTGAGTTACAGGATAGTAAGGTAACAAAGTTGAGAAATAAACAGATACCAATGGTGTTGGTAAAGTGGAAACACAGTTTGGGTTCGGATTTGACATGGGAAACCGAAGATGATATGAGGAGTCGATACCCAACCTTGTTTGAGCGCGATGAGATTCCGAGGACGGAATCTTTTTAAGGGGGGAAGATTTGTAACACCCTCCTTACCGGCCTAGTAGGATTAAGGTAATTAAGTAGGATTACTTTAATTAATTGGTTAATTAATTTTTTATGTGTTTTAATTAATTAAATTTAATTAAAATGTGATTAGTTAATAATTAATAATTGTTATTATTGTTAGTGGAGTGTGAGGTGTCGGCTGTTAACACCTACATCCCACCACTATGCCACCTTTCTTGGTCATTACATGCAAATTGTTTAAGGGGTGTGTGTGTGTATATCTTCGGCCGAGAGCAAAAGAAAAAGAAAAAAGAGTTGAACTCAAATTGTAGATTTGGTTTGTGTAATCTGAAATACTGAAGTGTTTATCTACATCAAAAGGTTAGATTACTGAAATTATGTGTTAATTGTTGAATTAACTCGGTTTTGAATGCATGTATATAGAAATCCGATTGAATGCTTTTGTTTGATGAATTGATGATCTAGAATGTATGTTTGTTGGTATTTGATGTTAATATGAACAATACATGTTAGAAATCAGTTCTGGAAACATATATGTTGTTGCATGCTTAAAATCAGAATTAAAATTGAAGTTAAGGATGATTTTTAAATTTATCGGATTTGATCAGTATGAATCGATCGGATTTGGTGTTTGAATGGATCGGATTAGGAGAAATCCGATTAAATTTTATCGGATTGTTGAGAATCCGAGAAACTGAAACAATTGCCTTAGCTTTTTATCGGATTGTATGCTTATCGGATTTTAAGTTGATCGGATTGTTAGATTTTATCAGATTCCATGTTACTCGGATTTGATATTTTATCGGATTGTAAGACTTGATCGGATTTGCCTTTACTCGGATTCCGATACTATGGGATTTGGAATTTTAATCGGAATTCAAGTCTATCGGATTCCATGTTTGTTCGGAATTGTCCTTTATCGGATTTGAGATGACCGGATTTCATGTTTAATCGGATTTGAAGCTATCGGATTTGATCTAATCAGATTTGGACACAATCGGAATTCTAACATTACCTATGCTAGGAATTTGTGAAGGTTGTGTTATGAAAGATCAACTCTTGGATGATTTGAAGATAATCATGAACTGATTGCCTTGGCTTATAAAAGGATGTATGTAAATTGCCTAAGCTAAGAAGTTGGATGAATTCACTAAATTACAGGAAGTAAAGAGTGATAGTGAATTGTGTGTATTGATTGTAAATACATGAATTGATATGTACTTGTGATTGTATGTGCATATGTGTTTGATTATAGTATTGTGCTTATTGTTTGTTGATTAAGCAAATACTGATTGTTAGTTGTTTGTTCAGGTGGAGACAAGACTCAGTAGTAAGAATAGACTGAGTTACCTGAACTGTTGAAAATATCGGTGAGTGGATATATATATTGGATGTATAAGATATATCACCTGATTGTTTGCTCTTTTCTGTATATATATTGGATGTATAAGATATATCCCTTGTATGAGAGAGTAACAACAAGCAACAGGTGTGTAGAAGGGGGGTTGAATACACTTTCTGCGGAAATTGAACAAATCAAAGAAAAGTGTTACACACAGTAAATCAAACCACAATCAATCAAATGCTTTTATTAATCAGAAGATGATTACAATGCTTTGAATAAGAAGATGATTACAATGACTATCAAGTAAGCAACTCTTGATATATAATCACCTAATATAAATCTCTCAATTCTCTCAAACTTAGATATCTATAATTAACATATAATTATAGATACCGACGACTCTCTAAATAGGATTTTCACAGATTGAATCAACACATGATCACTTACCAATATCACAACTAATGTGATTAATTCGAACACACGAACTTCTTTGGCAATCTGTGATTAAATCTTAATACTGAATCAAGACTCGTAACACATACGGTGAGGTAAGGTTTGGCTCTGCAACACTTAGTTGTAATCGTCTCTGGGTCGTACCTCTAAACTTATCAGGAGATAAGTATTTATAATCCTGTTGCTACGGTTCCTAACAAACTAGACTTAGCCTAATTCGCTAACTAACTTTCGGATAAACCGGAATCTTGAATCTTGAATCTTCTTATCTTGAGTCTTCAATCTTCAATCTTGATTCTGGAGTCTTCTTATCCGCGCCGTAGATATAGAGAGAGATAAAGATGAATTTAAAACATATTTAAATTATATTTAAACTGACTTCATTACTCGGACTGAGTTACTCAGCTTGAAACTCATCAAGCCGAGTTCTTTGAGAACAAATCTGAATTCATACATGAACTAACACGTACATTGATAAACTCATCCTTAGAAGTCTAACTTAGTTGACTAAAACATATTTAGCAACTTTGTCGAGCTGACTCTGCTTTTTAGCTGAGTCACTCAGCTTGAAACACATCAAGCTGACTACTCGATATATACCTTATGTGACATACACAGATTATTAAACATATTAATAAACAAACTAAGGTATAATATAAACTGATCAACATATGCTCAGCTTATATTCAGCTTATACTCAGTCTGAATCACTCTAAGTGTTCAGTCTGACTAAGCTTCATAATTCTGTTTAAGTTATATGTAGAACTCATCTTACAAACTTAACTTTGTCTGATCAAATTCAAACTGATGAGATCATTTTCCCAACAAACTCCCCCTATTTGATGATGACAAAACCATCAAACAGTTTTTAAGTTTGTTTAACATAATTATGTTTTAAATCTTAAACTTATTAAGATTTTCTTATTTGAACTGATCAAATATTTATTGAACATATCAATATTAATTGAACTTATTAATTTAAATTGGAACACACCAATTTTTAGTTGAGCACACCAACTAATTATATTAATGAATAAGAACTTATCATTTATTCATTAAGCTGAACTTATCAGACTTATAGCTATGAACACATCATAATACAGTTGAACATATCAAACTTTATTTTTGTATTAATAGAACTGATCATAATACAAAAGTTGTTGATCACTTAGATCATGCACACATAGTGCTTACAAAAATATTAGAACTAATCTAATATTTACAATAGAACTAATCTATTCTATCTGATGAACTTAGGATGTAAAAGCTCCCAGATGATGATCTCTTTATTGAACTCATCTAACAATCTTTCAGCTTCATCGTTTCCCTGAAGTTCCTTCTGTTGTACTATAATGAGTTTGTTCAGTCTATACTTTATTAACTGATTTAACTCCTCACTACCACAACAGTTTCTTATTCTCAAGGCATCCTCAGCTTTTAGATAGCAAACCTCATTTAGCTTAATAAAACTGGGATTACCTGCCTAATCCTTAAACATGAAGCCTTGAATAGGAGTGTTGATGCTTTGATTTTCTCTAAATTCTACTCCTACAGGCATGTCGAACAAATTTTCCCACTGCAGATCAGGAACTGGGACATACCTCAGTTCTTCAGCTCGAGCAATCAACTTGGAGACTTCAGATAGAATTTCTTGTTTGATCTGACTTCTTTTAAATTTCTTGAGCAGCATCATTATCCTTTGCCATTCAATGTAGCCCATCTTGTGAACATATCTCAGGTCCATTCCCACTGTTGATTTGTCACTAAGCTCAAAAGTGAGAATGACAGCTCCATTTGCTCTGCTCAAGGTCATTCCTCTGATCTCTTTGTTGTAGCTCCTTCTGAAGTAACATTCCTGCAGTTCTGCATCTGAGTATGGAATTTGATCAGGTCTTGGACCAGTATATACAGCTTCAGCTCGTGCCAAATCTTCTTTTTCTTTTTCTTTTTCTTGATCCCTGGCCTCTTTTTCTTTCCTTTTCCTAAGCTCATCAAGGGATATGCCCAGCTCAGCAGCTTCCTCTAGTTCAATCATTTCAATCATCTCCCTTGTAGCTTTTTCCTCTTCAGTTTCAGAAACACTGTCAGCTTCAGATTCATTTTCTATTACTTTTTGCTTTTTAGCTGCAGGTTCCTCTTTGTTTATTTCTAACTCCCCCTCAGTCTGAGTCTTCCTCTCTGCTCCTTTAGCTAGAACTAGAAGAGCTTCAGCTTCAGCTCGAACTAGCTCAGCTTCAGTATCAGCTTGAACCTTCTCCCCCTTTTTGTCATCATCAATAGGGTTTGAAGTCCTTTGTTGTTGGAGTACATCAACTGCAGAGGCACTCTCTTGAACATCCTTAGTCAGCTTCTCAAGCCTATGATAGAATTGACGTTTATGCTTCTTCTGCTTTAGGTGGAACAGACCAAATCGAGCAGCAATGTAGTACTTCAGCTGCTGGATGCCTGAGGAGGCAGTTTCATATGGAGGAGAGTCTTTGGGTGCATCATCCAAAGGTTGGTGTTTACCTTCAAATTCATTTGCACCAGAGTGTGGACCCTGTGATTCATCCTGGCTTTTAGATGAAACATTGACAGGTCATGCACTAGAGTGTGAGAAATGAATAGAACGAATAGGGCTCGAGACGTGAAGTGTATGGGTTGGTGGTTGGCTATTGGGTATAGAGGGGGGTGATTGACCCTGGGGATTGGTCATATGTTCAATGTAACCTGAATGTGTCTGTTCAGGCACATCAGTAGGCTCTCCCATGGCACGAGTAAGTATGGGCTGAGTAGACACCATACCCGGTTTAGGCTGTTGGGTTGATATGAGCCTTGAGGTTGACACCTTGAGAGTAGGCGTCTCCCCCTCAACTCCTGCCGGAGGGATCAATGTGATCTCAGCTCCAGTGATGCCTTTAGGAGTGGCACCACCTATGGCAGTTTTACGTTTGTAGGTTTGGATATTCTCCCTAGCAACAGTGGGCATACTAGGGGTGGTTTCAGATTTGGATTGTAAATGGAATGAAGGTGGAGGAGATGGGTTAGACTGAGTTGGTTCTACTGCAGTCTTATCTCCAAAAGTAGATGGAGAAAAGTGAGAAGAAAGAGAAAGTGGAGAGGTCTTACCAGAGGTGGCTGCAGTGTAAACTGTTTCAGCCTGAGCAGAGTGCTCAGCTTGAACTTCTGTGTCAGCTTGAGAAGCTCCCCCTTAATTTGATCCCTCTGCTTCACTTTCTGATGAAGCTGCCTCAGCAATTTGGAGCATGGGCTCACTCAGACCCTCTTGCTCTGGAAATATGTCGTTGTTGAACATCTTAGAGCTGAGTGTAGGAAACAGGAACAGATCCTGATCAGCTTCAAAGAGCGCTGTCCCCAGCTCGGCTTCAAATGCCAAGGACAGGTACCTTATGAAAGGTACATGAAGATCCCTTGTGGTCTTCATCACTTGGACCCGGAGCTCGTTGAAGATGAGTTGTGCATAGTCTTTGTTTCTCGCAAAGTACATGTTGTACATCAGCTGCATCTCGAACTCATTGATCTGGTCCAATCCTCCAACCTTGGTACCAAGTGAACGAACCACTGTGGACACCATGAAGCCTCATACGGTTGGAAAAGTGGCCTTCTTGATCACCCCTTCAGTCTGTGGGTGACCCATTCTAGGTAGGACAGACCTAGCCACTTGCCTTGTGACAGCCGGCTCGAACTCATCAGATTGAGGGAGTTGAAGAACATCCCTTAGCCGCTGCACTGACAGGACGACTGTTGTAGTACCATTAAGAACAGTTCCTGTTATCTCTCCCCTGTTCTGGTCGTAAGTACAGGTGTACCATAACTCTAGCAGATGTTGAGGAACGACGTGGAGGGGTGCGCCACAGAAGGAAAATGCCAGAGGGCATTTACGAATATAAGCCACCCAGGCTTCATAACCTCTGCCTTGTTTTCTCGGAGGAATTGCAAGGCAGGCCCGTTGATTGTTGACTTTCAGCAACGACACTCCATTGTTCCTGAACTGAGCACCTCGAATCATTTGCTCACTGAGAACTAACGTGATTCCGTCCATGTTGGTTAATTACACTGAGTAATTGGAAATACGCACTGAGCGGTTCAAAAATTGCACTTAGCAATTTAGGGTATTGAAACTAACGTATGCACTAAGCAATGAAGGTGTATGCGAAAGGTAGTTTAGAAGGTGAGAAGTCTGAATTGTAAGCGTAAACTTCTCTAATCCGAATAAGATCGGTATATATACCTTTCCGAGGAGAAAGAAAAATTACTGTTAGAAATCCCCCTTTTTATCCGTTACGCCGTAAAATTGTGATGTAACAGTTAGTGGGTAGAACTGATCATCTTCCAACGGTTATTAAGGTAATATAATAATATTGACTGACAATAGGATTATATACACTGATGTATTATACCTATACACAAGTTAGTATAATACGCGCATTGAGACTGACTCAAATACGCAGTAGTCATGAGTCATTCACACGTAGTAAAGAACACATGAGATTGGACACACCAAGCTGAGTAAACCTATTACTCAGTTCAACTCAAGCACTCAGCTTGAGAATGAAACTCAGCTTGAAATGTGACTCAGCTTGAGTAGAGCACACATCTCATAAGTAATGACACTAAGTCGTTTTCGTCTGAGACTGACTCAAACGAATCTATTAACCACACTGAGTAGTTATAGAGTGTTTGGAACCAACCAAACGTGTGAACCAATCCCACAGTCTGAGTTAAGCACATAGCTCAGACTCAATGACACTTAGTCATTTTGTTCGAGACTAACTCAAACTAACATTTCAACCACACTGAGTAGTTGAATTATGTTTGGAACTGACCAAACGTGTGAACTCGTTATTTAGTTTGACATATAGAGAAATTTATGAAAACTTATTTATAAACTGTGCACCAAGATTAAGACACTTAGTCTCTGTCAAACTGAGAACTCAAATTTTAGACACTTAGCTAGGGGTTAAGCATACCCAATTCACTTAGCAGATACATAAACCTCTTTTCATCAAGGGGCTTAGTAAAGATATCTGCTAATTGGTCATCAGTGGAGATAAATTGAATGTCAACTTTACCTTTTTCCACGATGTCCCTTATGAAGTGATGTCTAATTTCAACATGCTTGGTTCTTGAGTGAAATACTGGATTGTAAGTGATGGCTATTGCACTTTGGTTATCACAGAAGATAGGAGTTTTCTTGAAACTCATCCCAAAGTCCTGAAGCTGATGCTGCATCCACAAGATTTGAGCACAACAGCTCCCTGCTGCAACGTACTCAGCTTCAGTAGTTGAAGTAGCCACTGAGTTCTGTTTCTTACTAGTCCAGCTTACTAATTTACCTCCAAGCAATTGACATCCTCTAGTGGTTGATTTTCTATCTAACTTGCACCCAGCATAGTCAGCATCAGAAAAACCAACTAACTCAAATCCAGAGTCCTTTGGATACCAAAGTCCTAGATTTGATGTACCTTTAAGGTACCGAAAGATCCTTTTCACAGCTTGAAGATGTAAGTCTTTAGGATCAGCCTAATATCTTGCACAAACACATGTAGCAAACATGATATCAGGTCTACTAGCTGTTAAATAGAGTAATGAACCTATCATTCCTCTATAGGTAGACTGACACACAGACTTACCATCTGAGTCTTTACTCAGCTTGACAGCTGGTGACATGGGTGTTTTCATGGTTGAACTTGAATCAAAACCATATATCTTTATTAAATCCAAAACATATTTGCTTTGATTGATGAAAATTCCATCAGGCTTTTGTTGAATTTGTAGACCTAGGAAATATGTCATCTCACCTATCATACTCATCTTGTACTTTTGTGACATTATTTTGGAGAACCACTCACACAGAGATTCATTGGTTGAACCAAAAATAATATCATCCACATAGATTTGTACAAGAATCACCTGTCCCTTGCTCTTTTTAATAAAGAGTGTCTTATCTATACTACCTCTCGTGAAATCCATGGATAGTAGATAGGTGGACAGTGTATCATACCAAGCTCTTGGAGCTTTTTTAAGACCATACAAAGCCTTGTCCAACTTATAGACATGATGTGGAAACTTTGAACTGACAAAGCCAGGAGGTTGTTTCACATAGACTTCCTCCTGAAGTTTTCCATTGAGGAAAGCACTTTTCACATCCATCTGATAGACTTTGAAGTCTTTATATGCTGCATATGCTAGGAACAGCCTTATGGCTTCAATTCTAGCAACAGGGGCAAAGGTCTCATCATAATCAATTCCTTCTTCTTGCTTATACCCTTGTGCTACCAACCTGGCTTTGTTCCTAACTATCACTCCATCCTTGTCCATTTTATTTCTATAGACCCACTTAGTGCCTATAATTGAATGATCTTTGGGGGCAGGGACAAGGGTCCAGACTTTATTCCTCTCAAACTCATTTAATTCCTCTTGCATAGCATCAATCCAATCCTCATCTGCTAAGGCTTCCTCAGTATTCTTTGGTTCCATCTGAGACAGAAGACCAAAGTGAGCAGCATAGTTAGCTGTAGCCTTAGATCTGGTCATGACTTTCTCTTGGACACTTCCAATGATTTGATCTTGAGGATGATCTTTGAGGAATTTAAATGTGGTAGTTGGAGAGTCTGATTCTGAATCTGAGTGATGTTGAGAACCTCGAGGTGAACTTATCTCCTCAGTCTCAACAACAACATTGTCAACAAACTGATTATCACTAAGATTCGCAGTCTGAGTGACTTCAGCTCCAAAAGGATTGACGAACTTATCATCTTTCTCAGCTTGAGAATCCTTTGAAGCTTGTTATGATTTCATTGATGAACACACATCATCATCACTATCATCTCCTATGACATACATAGGATTTGACATGTTGATTTCCTTTGGCCTTTCAAGCTCACTCAGACTAACGGAGTCAGCTTGACTTTTCTCAGCTTGATCAATACTGTCTTCATCAAATGAAACATGAATTGATTCTTCAATGGCCTTTCTCCTAGAGTTATATACTCTGTATGATTTGGAGATTGAGGAATAACCAACAAATATTCCAGGATCAGCTTTGAGTTCCAACTTATGGAGCTGATCTCTTTGATTCAGCACATAGCATCTTGAACCAAAGATATGGAAATAACCTATATTGGGCTTTCTAGACTAATATACTTCATATGAAGTATTTCCATGTCTTTTGACAATGATTGACCTATTCTGAGTATAGCAGGCTGTACTAACAGCTTCATCCTAGAAATAGAGTTTTAATCCTGCCTCACATAGCATTGTCCTTGTAACCTCAATTAAGGTTCTATTTCTCCTTTCAGCAACTCCATTTTGTTGTGGAGTTCTGACATATGAGAAATTTTGTAATATTCCTTTTTGTTCACAGAAGCTTTCAAGGGTTGAGTTCCTGAACTCAGTCCCATGATCACTTCTGAGTTGCTTTACTGACAAACCTTTCTGCAACTCTTCCCTTTTGATGAAACTTATTATCTCCAGGGCAGCCTCACTTTTGGCTTTTAGGAATATTACCCAGGTGAATCGTGAGAACTCATCTACTATCACCAGTGTGTACTTCTTGTCACTTAGGCTTGGAGTACTTATAGGTCCAAACAGATCCATATGCAACATATGCAATGGGTCTGTTATTGAAAAATTTTGCTTTGATTTAAAGGACCCTTTATGGTGTTTCCCTTGTTCACAAGCTGAACACAATTTGTCTTTGACAAATGTGATTTTTGGTAATCCAGAGACTAACTCTTTATTGGACAACATATTTATATTTTTAAAGTTCAAATGAGACAAACGTTTATGCCATAACCAACTCAGCTCAAGAACAGAATGGAATACAAGCAGGTTTCATTATTGGGATCAGCAGAATTAAGATCAAGTAGATACACATCTCTTTCTATTTTAGCTATTAATACAGGCTTTCCCTTAGCATTATAAATTGTTCCTGCTTTCTTCCTAAAAGTAACAACATTGTCCTCATCACACAACTGACTGATACTAATCAGGTTGTGTTTGAGGCCTTTGACATATGCAACTCTCTGGAAAGTGACTTTACCAGCTTTCATCTTCCCATAGCCTTTGGTTCTTCCATGGGAGTTGTCACCAAATGTTACTTTAGGACCTTCATCTTCCTGGAAATCACTGAGAAGTACTTTCCATCCAGTCATCTGCCTTGAACATCCACTATCCAAGTACCATTTACTTGAACCCTGCACATGATATAAAAACTAAACACATTAGTTTTGCTTGCGAACCCACTTCTTGGTGGGTTCAGATGAGGAGCACTTAGCAGCTTCATCTTGTTGAACTGACTGCTCAGCTTGAGCAGGAATTGAATCCTGTGTAGGCTGATCAGTTTGTTCTTGCTCAGGCCTTGAGATTTCAGCATCATAGTCCTTAGCCTCATGACCTCTACTTCTACATTTGTAGCATCTCCTTCTTCCAATGATGACAGGAGGTAGAGTGTCTAACAATCCTTGTGAGAATTTACTTTCTGTTTTAGGATTGTATGTGGTGGATAACTTCTCAACTTTCTTTGCAAGCTGATTCATCTGGTGATCACTGACTATGGACTTACCTTTGTCAGGTCTCTGTTTGTTATCCTGAGAAGATTGACTAACAACCTTCTTCTGCATGACTTTGGACTTACCTTTGTCATACCTACTGGACTCACCAGTTTCAACAGGTTTGGACTTACCACTATTGATCTTCTTGGACTTACCAAGATCAACAACTTTGGACTTACCATTGTTGTGATTTGACCTCTGACTTACAGTGGTCTTCCTGTTCTTATAACTTCTCTCCGAGCCAGATAGAGAATTTTGTCTTTTGAAAGGATTTGGATTAAGCCTTTCTATGACTGAAGTTCTTTGAACAGGCTGAGTGCCTAATCTGTCCAACACAGACTTACCATGTTGTTTGGATGTTAAGCACTCATTACCATGATCTTTGGCCTTCACAAACATATTGAATTTTAGGCTTGGATCATGTCGTTTCTCTGAGGCTGACTTCTGAGACTCAATCAGTTGTCTATCTTCCTCAGAATCTGTACTTGCTATCTCATCATCAGCTACATAAGCTGCTTTTTGATAGTCACCTCCAAGTACAGCCTTCACCTGTTTAGGTATCTGTTGGTTTATGCATTGTTCAACAAGCTTTGATGACTTACACCAAGACTCAGTGATCTTTTGAAGTTGATCAGCTTTGTCTTTTGCTTCCTGAAGTTCTTCACTAAGAAGTTTATTAATGTGCCTCTGACATTCAAGGTCACACTATGCTTTCTTACCAACATCAATGAGAGATTTATTTTCCTTAATCTCATCTTTAAGTTTTGCTATTTCAGCTTTGAGGTCAGTCTGAGACTTAAGGATGGTCTTGAAATCATTTAGCAAATAATCAAAAGCAAGACCTTTCTCCTCATCTGTATAAGAGTAGAAATTACTGACCTTGTACATGGAAACAGGATCCCAATCACTAAGTTTGCTGTTTTCCTCAGCTTCCTTCATGCCAGCTTCAAAGATTGATTCGGACTGACCATAATCAACCTCATCCAATTCTAGCTCTTCATCTTCTTGAGCCATTAGACATACATTATCATCTGAGGTGGATGATTCTGTATCCCAGGTAACACATCCAGAAATTTCAGCACGAGCTCAGCTCCATCTCTTTTTACACCCACACTTAGTAGGTCATTTATCAAGCAGTGAAACCTTGTGAACAAATCTGCCAAGGTTTCATTCTTCTTTGAAAAGAAGTTTTCATACGATCTATTCAAGTGATTCTTCTTTTGCTGCTTGACCAGATCTGTGCCCTCATAAGTGACACTCAGCGTATCCCAGATATCCTTTGCGGTTTGACACCCAGTCACAGTGCGCAGGATTTCATTAGTTAGGGAATTCGCTAGAACACTCTTTGCCTTGTCATCTAGATTGAAGAGTTTCCAATCTTCATCAGTCCAGGATGCAACAGGCTTTCTTGTTTCCTTCTCAGATTTGCCAGGAGAAGTATCACTGACAGTAGAAGGAATCTTGGGGATTATTTGTCCTTTTGTGATGACTTCTGACATACAGTTGTCAATGGACTTTAGGAAGAGCATGGCTCTGAACTTCCACATAGGATAGTCAGATCCATCAAATATGGGACATCCTTTAGCAGAGATCTGAGGAAAGTTTGATGGAGTATTGCTTGTCGACATTTCAATCTTTCTCAGAATCTTGAACTATTCAACTGATGAAATCGTTCAGCCTGCTCTGATACCAGTTGTTGGTCCCTTGTATGAGAGAGTAACAACAAGCAACAGGTGTGTAGAAGGGGGGTTGAATACACTTTCTGCAGAAATTGAACAAATCAAAGAAAAGTGTTACACACAGTAAATCAAACCACAAACAATCAAATGCTTTTATTAATCAGAAGATGATTACAATGCCTTGAATAAGAAGATGATTACAATGACTATCAAGTAAGCAACTCTTGATATATAATCACCTAATATAAATCTCTCAATTCTCTCAAACTTAGATATCTATAATTAACATATAATTATAGATACCGACGACTCTCTAAACAGGATTTTCACAGATTGAATCAACACATGATCACTTACCAATATCACAACTAATGTGATTAATTCGAACACACGAACTTCTTTGGCAATCTGTGATTAAATCTTGATACTGAATGAAGACTCGTAACACATACGGTGAGGTGAGGTTTGACTCCGCAACACTTAGTTGTAATCGTCTCTGAGTCGTACCTCTAAACTTATCAGGAGATAAGTATTTATAATCCTGTTGCTACGGTTCCTAACAAACTAGACTTAGCCTAATTCGCTAACTAACTTTCCGATAAACCGGAATCTTGAATCTTGAATCTTCTTATCTTGAGTCTTCAATCTTCAATCTTGATTCTGGAGTCTTCTTATCCGCGCCGTAGATATAGAGAGAGATAAAGATGAATTTAAAACATATTTAAATTATATTTAAACTGACTTCATTACTCGGACTGAGTTACTCAGCTTGAAACTCATCAAGCTGAGTTCTTTGAGAACAAATCTGAATTCATACATGAACTAACACGTACATTGATAAACTCATCCTTAGAATTCTAACTTAGTTGACTAAAACATATTTAGCAACTCTGTCGAGCTGACTCTGCTTTTGAGCTGAGTCACTCAGTTTGAAACACATCAAGCTGACTACTCGATATATACCTTATGTGACATACATAGATTATTAAACATATTAATAAACAAACTAAGGTATAACATAAATTGATCAACATATGCTCAGCTTATATTCAGCTTATATTTAGTCTGAATCACTCTAAGTGTTCAGTCTGACTAAGCTTCATAATTCTGTTTAAGTTATATGTAGAACTCATCTTACAAACTTAACTTTGTCTCATCAAATTCAAACTGATGAGATCATTTTCCCAACATACTCTGATATGTAGAACTCATCAAATTCTGTTTAAGTTATATGTAACTGGAATTTTGGACTGATCATACTCTGATATTGAAAGTGTTTTTTAAAAAGCTTGTTTTTGAGTAACACTGTAAATGTTGTTTTGTAAATCAAACAGATTAAAGTTGTATTTTCTTTATTATATTATATTAGTAAAGTGATTTAGCTTCTGCGCGTATTCCAAAGTTGTGTTAGAAAATACGGTGTTACACTTTAAGCGTGCGTTATAGAGCCAATCCTTTTGACCTTCTATAAACTTCTTGATTCTCAACCTAGCATCATGAAATGCTTTCATCTTCGCTTTGTAATTATTTGCACAATCGTAAGCTTCTTCCCGGATCTCCTCCAACTCGCTTAGTTGGAATTTTCTTTGTACACCTGCATCAACATGATTAAAGTTAACTTTTTTCACAGCCCATAATGCACGGTGAGCTATCTCAACCGGTAAGTGACAACCCTTCCCATATACTAGCCTATAAGGGGTCATCCCAATCGGCGTTTTGTAAGCCGTTCGATAGGCCCACAACGCATCGTCTAGTCTCAATGACCAATCTTTGCGGTCGGGTCTAAAGGTTTTTTGTAAAATATCTTTTATTTGCCGATTGGAGACCTCAACTTGACCACTAGTTTGAGGATGGTAAGGGGTTGCAATTCTATGGTTAACACCATAGTGTTGTAGAAGTTTGCCAAATTTCCAATTTTTGAAATGTGAACCCCCATCGCTAATGATAACTCGGGGAATCCCATGGCGAGAGAAAATATTTTTCTTTAAAAACTTACACACAACACTATGATCATTCGTTCTGGTGGCTTCGGCCTCAACCCATTTAGACACATAATCAACCGCCACCAGAATGTACAAATTACCAAAAGATGTAGGGAATGGACCCATGAAATCGATTCCCCATACATCAAAAATCTCAACTACAAGTATAGGGTTCATGGGCATCACGAAAGATAGTGGGCCAAAAGAAACCGCATGAAAGAATACGATGACCCGTCTTCTTGGCACTAAAGTGACCACCACATGCATAAGAATGAGCATGAGCTAAAATCTCATCAATCTCAAGATCAGGAATACACCGTCGGATGATTTGGTCCGGGCCAATCTTGAAAAGATCCGGCTCATCCCAAATATAGTGTTTCACTTGCGAGAGGAAATGTTTTCTCTGTTGGCTCGACCAATGCTCCGGCATTTTTCCTGCAGCTAAATAATTCACAAAGTTAGCAAACCAAGGAGTTTTAGAAACAGAAAATAATTGCTCATCAGGGAAAGTATCCCCAATGTCCTCCTTGTTACTACTCACAAGTATGGGGAGACGAGAGAGGTGGTCGGCCACAACATTTTCCGACCCCTTTTTATCTCTAATCTCAAAGTCAAATTCTTGTAACAACAAAATCTAACGAATAAGGCTAGGCTTAGCGTCTTTCTTTTCCATAAGGTACCTTACGGCACTATGGTCTGAATAAATTATGACTTTGGCTCCCCATACATACGACCTAAATTTATCCAAGGCAAATACCACTGCTAATAACTCCTTCTCAGTGGTTTTGTAATTGAGTTGTGCATCCGACAACGTTTTACTAGCATAGTAAATGGCAACATGCTTTTTATTCACGCGTTGACCCAACACCGCCCCAACCGCATAATCACTTGCGTCACACATTATCTCAAAAGGTTGTGACCAATCGGGAGATTGTAAAATAGGGGCGGCGGTGAGATGCGACTTCAGCTCCGTAAATGCCTTTAGACAAGCTTCAACAAAGACAAATGGTACATCCTTTAAAAGTAAATTGCACAAAGGTTTAGAAATCGCACTAAAGTCTTTGATGAACCGTCTATAAAACCCGGCATGCCCTAGAAATGAGCGAATGACCTTGATGTTAGTTGGGGGAGGCAAGGTTGAGATGACTTGTACCTTGGCACGGTCTACTTCCATACCTCTTTCAGAAACTACATGACCAAGTACAATTCCCTCTTTAACCATGAAATGACTTTTTTCCCAACTCAAAACAAGATTTGTCTCGGTACATATTTTCAAAACATTTTCTAATTGACGGAGACAAAAATCAAAAGTATGACCAAATATCGAGAAATCATCCATGAAAATCTCAAGAGACTCCCCAACCATATATGAAAAGATACTCATCATACACCTTTGGAAGGTGGCGGGGGCATTACACAATCCAAAAGGCATCCTTCTAAAAGCAAAGGTACCATATGGACATGTTAATGTAGTCTTCTCTTGATCATCATGGTGAATTGGTATTTGGTTATAACCAGAATAACCATCAAGAAAACAGTAGTATTTTTTACCAGCTAATTTCTCAACAATTTGATCAATAAAGGGAAGGGGGAAGTGATCTTTTGATGTTGCCGCATTTAATTTGCGGTAATCAATGCATACTCGCCACCCAGTTACAGGTCGAGTAGCTATTTGTTCCCCATCTTCCCCAAGAACAACCTGGATACCGGACTTTTTTGGAACAATTTGGGTCGGACTGATCCACACACTATCAGAAATGGGATAAACAATCCAGGCATCCAACCATTTTAAAACCTCTTTTTTTACCACCTCACGCATGTTTGGATTGAGTCTCCTTTGAGCATCACGAGCTGGCTTGGCAGTTGGCTCGGTTATGATCCGGTGCATGCAAACAGAGGGGCTAATTCCCTTGAGGTCTGTAGGACCGTGGGGGATGGGGTTCTAAACTAAACTAAAACACCCTTACGCTAGGACTGATCTAGGATGAGAAATAGTGCAATTTCTATTTCCCAAACCTCCTAAGGATACTATGATCTGCTTAGGTGTCCGGCACACAGTAACACACAGAAAGAACTAAGAACAACTCTAAGAACTCACACAGAGATGCTTAAGGCGGCCCTTGGTTTTCGTATTGATCACTAAGATTACGAATTACGAGGTCAAAGTCGCGATTACTAAGGCTTAAGGTCGGATAATGTCAATGTCGTACGATAGAAAGTGATTATGCGTAGTTACGAACGATTACCGACGCTAATGCGGGGTTAAGCTCTATTTATAGAGTAAAATCTTCACTACGCACGTGGTGCAGAGCACTGCGTACGTAGTCGGTTCAATACGCACGACCTTAAATATTTTAATGTTAATTAATTACCTATTAACCGACTTAATCACCACGTGTGAGTTGAGCTTCACTACGCACGTAGTGGACTCACCACGCACGCAGTGAACACATCACGCACGTGATGAACTTTCACACAGACTTAAACTTCCAAACTCACATCAACACATGATTAAGTACTTGTAAGCTTAAGATAATCACATAGAATCACTAAGAATGTATATACATGCAAACCATTAATCAAAACACATTTGAATTAATAAACTATGAATATATTTTATTGATATGAACTAGGGATTTACAAATATGCACCAACAAACTCCCCCTAAGACCTAGTTCTATCAATAACCATTGCACTAAGTAAAAATTCCACAAAGTAAAATGCACAAAGCAAAATTCATACAGCAAAATGCTAAACGAATACCTTTCGTCATGCCCTTACCTGCACTACGCACGATGTGAGCTGTAACTCGTGCTTAGTGGGGTTCCATTTCGCATGTAATGAGTTTCTCATCTGTGAACCTTAATTACTGTTAGTACTGCACTCAGCAATAAACAGTCAGTAACTTCAAGGTTACTAAAAACATCTAAGTACATCCAAGCGAAACGAGAAAACCTAAAGAATAGCAAAAGAGTACATTTAAAAGAACTTAGAACCACCAAAACTCTTTTTAGGACCGTCCTGGACTCAGCACATAGCGGTTAGTAACTTCAATGCAAGACATAAACATTAAGCACATGCAAACACAAGAAATTATAAATATAGAAAATAAACATACCAAAAGAAATAAGAAACACACCAAAAATCTTTTTGTATTTTTCTGATTATAAAGAAAATGAAAATGCAAAAGTAGACTATTAACGAATTAAATCCTAAAGAACAGAATTAAAAATACTAAGAAAATTGCAGGAATAAAATTACTGAAAATAAATCTTTTTGTGAGAAGGTTCCAAGATGGAGTCAGTACTAGCACATCTATACTTAGTTATCATTCATTTCAGAACCTTAGGCACAAACATACTCCCTCAATTTCTGTCTGTCAATCTAACTTTCCTCAGATAATAACAGATTTTGTTTCAACATTTTCAGATTATCTAGACTGGGTACATGGTTAAGACTATCTCTTTCAAAATCTCACAGTGTTTTGATTCACTCAGTCGGTTGCACAACTTGAGTACCCAACCACCATGCTTATGTGCTTTGTGTTTTTGTCAACGCATTTTATGCTCTTTGACATGGAGGTCAATTTTTCACCTCTTTTGATAATTTTTGTTGAGCTTTTGTCACTGCATTTTATGCTCTTTGACAATTTAACATTGATAGATCAATGTATCTATTTCTTTTGACAACTCAGATTGGGGTCAATTTTTTCACCCTCTTTTTACATTTTGCTCATTGTCATCTAAGCACATTTGGCATGGTAACAGGTGTGTGCACCAGACTAAGTTAGTCTCAACTGTTATTGACTTGTAGACTTAGAATGTCTCGATAGTTTGAATCTTTGATGGATTTTCACATGCATAACCACCTTTCAGCCTAGACTCTCATCATATGTCTTACACGCCATCTGTTTCTTATCTGATTTAACTAAATTTTTCAGACAGTTTTCTCAAGAATATGTGCATGCCTTCAGTCCTAATTTTACTAGACATACTTTGTATTGAGAGCCAGTGTTCCATCATTCTCCATTTAGGTTGGATCAACTTCTCATATATATATATATATATATATATATATATATATATATATATATATATATATATATATATATATATATATATATATTTTTTTTTTTTTTATTTTATTTTATTTTATTTTTTTTTGTATTTTCTATGTTTTCTGATTTTTTTGTATTTTCTATGTTTTCTGATTTTTTTTTTGTATTTTCTATGTTTTCTGATTTTTTTTGTATTTTCTATGTTGCACCAATCTCCCCCTAAAATACTAAAGAAATAAATACCTAGAAAATAGAAACGGAAAAACACACAGAAAATAAACACAAAGACAAAAGAAAAAATTTATTCACACAGAAAATAGACACACAGTCACAAATACCTCACAGTTGATTATAGCGGTTGACACCCTTCACATAGAAGAAAGAATTAGAAAGCATTAGGAACCCAAGCCCGAATAGTCATGGGTTTCCCGTCTTCTCCAATCACTGGAAGTTTCATCCAAGTTCCAGTCTTCTCAGCAGCATTGCTGAACCTGTCACTCGAATCCTTAGGCATTTGAACACACAGTTTGTTAGTCCACTTAGAAGTCTGATTGAGCGAAGATTTTCTTTTGCTAACAACTTCGGGATTTTTAGATTTTCTTATGGTATCCCCGTTTGTCCTTTGATGCTGAACTGGAAGAGTTGAGTTTTGATTGTTTTTAGTAAAAGTTTTATTCTTTTGATAAGTCTCAACTTTCCTGTTACAGCGCTGATGTGGCTGCTGATCACACTCGTAACTGAGGTGACCAGGTCTCCTGCACACATAGCAAATCCTGTCTGGATATTGCTTAACAGAACCTTTCGACATCCTTTGAGATCGATACCCTAACCCTTGATGTTTGGGTAAGATTTTGACCTCTTGGTATGGACGGGTATCAGGAGACTTTACACCCTCCTTTTCAAATTTCCGAAGGGCATCGTGGATACGATGCATCAACGGATCTTTGACATTAGAACTTGCCAACAGTTCTCTCATTCCTGGTTCAACCTTTTTAATTTCTTCTTGCTGAATCTCATTCTTCTGAGGCCCACCCACATTCTCGTGTAACTTTAAATCCTCTTTTGGGGTTGATGCAGAAGATTCATCAACCTTTGTGAGTAGTGGGTCAGATTCATAGTGAACATCATCATTCACCAGTTGATTTAACACTGGTGGTGGACATTTATAGTATAACTTCTTGTTCTTTTCTGAATCAGTACCTTGACCTCTCTGATCGATTATGTACTCAAATAAGTAAGAAGACGTGGAATAACTTTTGAGTTTTTGACTCAGAGTCTCATAATCGACCTTTGAAGTAGCAAGGTCTCGTTTCAACTTATCAATCTCATTTATGTAAAACACTATAGCATCCTGTTTATTTAACAGAGCCACACCTAGTTCATGCACCTGTTTGCCTAAACTTTCATTCTTTTCTTTCAACTGTTTTTCTCTTTCTTTTATCAACAGGTTTTTATCTAACTTAAATGTGAGCTCTGAAATTGTAGACTTTAGGAACACTATCTGTTTTACATAATCATTACAAGAACCACAAGGTAAGCCAAAAGTACATACCTTTTCCTCGGATGATTGACCACAACTGCACACCTTTTGGTTTGACTCATTGGCATGAACTTTCACTGGTGTCTTTTCTGCAGCTGGAACCGAGGCTGGTTCATCATCAATGCTGGCAATTGATTCTTCCTCACTTGAGTAACTTTCTGTCTCGGATTGAGAATCTTCGTTCAACACATGAACATTTGCCACATTAATATCAGCACCATCATTCCCAAATTGTACTGACCAGTCAATTCCCTCGTCCTTTTGAACAACTGCCATTGCCTTAGCCGGTTTTGGAGTTGATTCAGACTTTATGGTTGAAGAGGAAAATGATCTACTGCCAGGACTAGTTTTGAAAGGATACTTCGGTCCCACACTCTTCGGCTTATCACATTCTCTCGCGAAATGACCTTTTTCACCGCAATTATAGCATGTTACCGCAGACTTATCAAAACCAAGTTTGGTATCCTTTGTAGCTGATATTTGCTTTCCTGTTCTTTTCTCATATGCTCTCGCCCTCCTGACTAAGTTAGCATATGACCAGAGGATATCTTGTCTTTCCATCTCATCATCATCGATCTGGTCATAGTCCTCTTGTGTCAGATGAGCATTACCAATCTTCCCCTTCAGTAGATCATCATAAGAGGAGACTAGCGCACTTAGCATGCTCATATGTGCTGTTACTTCATCCGCACTCCCATACTTGAAATGCTCGGCATTGAATCCAGAAGTAGACACAGTATAGGATGGCCCAGAAGATGAAGCTTCAGATGTAGATCTGCCAGATTCATTTACATTCCTCACATAGGCAGATTGTAAGGGGGCATTTGAAGAAGTGGATGACGATACAGGTGTTCCAGAGTAGTAGAGAGAAGGATTTTGTTGATAACCAGACATGGAATCCAAATTTTGTTCCTCCTGCTCTTGCTCTTTCAACTTTGTGATGAAATCATTTAGATCCATCCCGTCAAAACCACCACTGTTCTTCAGTATCATAATATATGGCCGCCAGCTCTTGGGCAAGGCTTTTGCCAAAATTTCCACCTGTTGCTTCTCTGGAACAGTAACACCCAGACTGTCCAGTTCACTAAGAAGATGATTATATCTTGTAATGAGAGAAGGAAGTTTTTTATCTCTAGTAGCCATGAAATGATCTAATTCCTTTCTCAATTGACTTGCTTTCAATTCCTTGAGGGCGGCATTTCCCTCATTTCTCTTCTCTAGTGCTCTCCACAGGCTGTGGAAGTTTTATATCTTCTGAATTGATGGAAGATCTCATTTGGAATGGCCTGGATTAGTTGAGCATAGGCCTTCTTCTCTGCATCATGACTGCTCTTCTGTTCAACAGTCATTCCATCATAGGGGGTTTCAATATTTCCCTCCCCCTTGGGAACCATATAATCGGTGCTTATTGCTCTCCGAAGTCTACAGTCAAGGCCATCGAGGAATATTTCGAACCTGGGCTTCCACATAGGATAGTCTTCCATGGTTAACAGTTTAGGTACTTTATTGGCACTCCCCATTTCACTGTCTAATATTAAGTTGTTTAAAACTGTTGACTGTTTTGATGCCATTTCAGTAATCAAGAGCTGAGAACACACAGACTGAAATTAGGATTTGATAGACCACACAAATTCAATACGCACGGAGTGGGAGCTACTACGCACAAACACGAAGCACTACGTACGGACTGACACGAGGACACACAGATGCTCCTACGTACGAACTGGAACTCTACCACGCACGGATTGAGAACCTAGGACGCACGGAGTGCAGATGGTACGCACGAAGCAACAAAATAATTTTTTAAAGACAAAGTAAACCACACAGACTCAACTCGCACGAACTGGATACACCACGCACGCGTTGAGGACCTACTACGCACGGAATGAACACACAGCTTGACGAAGATTCTAGATGATCTACGACACACTACGCACGTACTACGGTCACTACGCACGGGTTAAAGACTTACTTCGCACGGGTAAAACTCAAACAGTTAACGTAAAACACGACCTTCTTAACGCAAAACGACCTATTTTTGACCTACTAACCGGTTAAAAACGACGAAAAGGACAAGCACACAGGCCTAATCGACACCTAGATCACGAAATCCTAAAGGAAAAATGATCAATCAAAGCACAAGGCTCTGATACCACTTTGTAGGACCGTGGGGGATGGGGTTCTAAACTAAACTAAAACACCCTTACGCTAGGACTGATCTAGGATGAGAAATAGTGCGGAATTTCTATTTCCCAAACCTCCTAAGGATACTATCATCTGCTTAGGTGTCCGGCACACAGTAACACACAGAAAGAACTAAGAACAACTCTAAGAACTCACACAGAGATGCTTAAGGCTGCCCTTGGTTTTCGTATTGATCACTAAGATTACGAATTACGAGGTCAAAGTCGCGATTACTTAGGCTTAAGGTCGGATAATGTCAATGTCGTACGATAGAAAGTGATTATGCGTAGTTACGAACGATTACCGACGCTAATGTGGGGTTAAGCTCTATTTATAGAGTAAAATCTTCACTACGCACGTGGTGCAGAGCACGGCGTACGTAGTCGGTTCAATACGCCCGACCTTAAATATTTTAATGTTAATTAATTACCTATTAACCGACTTAATCACCACGTGCGAGTTGAGGTTCACTACGCACGTAGTGGACTCACCACGCACGCAGTGAACACATCACGCACGTGATGAACTTTCACACAGACTTAAACTTCCAAACTCACATCAACACATGATTAAGTACTTGTAAGCTTAAGATAATCACATAGAATCACTAAGAATGTATATACATGCAAACCATTAATCAAAACACATTTGAATTAATAAACTATGAATATATTTTATTGATATGAACTAGGGATTTACAAATATGCACCAACAAGGTCGGCTATGGTCCATTCCACAGCAACTTTGTATTTGGAAAGCACCTTCAGTAGTGCTTCCTCTTGATCACCAGAAAGATCTGAGGCAATAATGACCGGAGTGTCTTGTTATCACCCAGGAAGGCATACTTCAAATGATTTGGTAGCGTCTTGAGCTCTAGTGTTGGTGGACTCTCCAAAGATGGCTTTAATTGAGAATCAATCCGTTCAGGTAAACTTTCCACCTTGTGGGTCCATGGCGGTTGTCTAGCATCTAAGGATTGCAAGAACTCGTCATGAATTTCTTGAAGCTCCACCATATTCAGCATCTCCTCCCTGTCATCATTAAAAAATTGCTCCAAAATGTCGTCCGAGAGGATACACGGAGTGTGTACTCGGACACATTCGTCAATAGTGTCTGCCATAAAGCAATCACTACTAACCGGAGCGTTAGGAGTAGTGTTGAAAACATTTAATCTCATTTTCCTATTCCCAAATGTAACATCAATGGCTCCCTCCCGACAACCTATTTGAGCATTGACGGTTGCCAAGAAAGGATGACCAAGAATGACACTTGGTTGTTTGTCCTTGTATGGTGACTCAGAATCCAAAACAAGGAAATCAACAGGATAATAAAAATCCTCCACCTTCACAATAACATCGGTTAATACTCCCCTAGGAAGTTTGAATGAAAAATCGGCCAAGACGACCGTTGTATCAGTTTTTCTAAGAGGACCAAAATCATGTTGGTCATACAAACTTCCCGGGAGAATATTAACACTAGCCCCAAGATCAAGGAGTGCCTTCGAAACTTTAATATTTCCAATTTGTATTGAGATCAACGGTGCAGCAGGATCTTTTAGCTTTGGTGGCAATAAATTCGACAACACGGCGCTCACATGACCACTTAGGTCAAGCTTTTTCGGTAGCTTGTGGCGCCGTTTGTGAGTACACAAATCCTTGAGAAACTTAGCATAAGCCGGAATTTTTTTGATTGCCTCAATAAGGGGTAAATTGATTTTTACTTGTTTAAAAGTTTCCCACATCTCTTCGGCTTGTGGTCCTCGTTTCCCAAATAGAAAAGACTCGGGTTTCACTAAAGCAGAGGGGTAAGGGGTGGTATTATTCTCCACAACCCGTTCCTCCCCAACTTTAGAGGACTCCGGTTTTTGAACAGTTTCTTTAGGAATTGACTTTTCTTTTTCACATTTATTTTTATCAACAAATCCGGGCTCATTTTCCTCATCAGAAACATAGTCCTCCAGCACACCCTCAATAGGGACGGGTGTAGGCATAAGAACATTGTTATCATAAGTCTTACCACTATGCAAAGTTTTTACCTCATTGACGTGTGCATTTCTTGAGTTCGGATGAGGTTGACTTTGGTGTTGTGGATTCACTTGAGTGGTGCTAGGTAGCTTGCCCGGAGCATGATTTGCCGCTTGTTCTGCAAGTTGCCCCACTTGCTTCTCAAGAACTGCAATTGACTTCGCATTGATTTCAGATTTTTGCTCAGCTCTTTGAGACACCTCAAGGTTCTTTGTCATCATCTCCATCAACTGATCCATCCTTGAAGAAAGCATACTCATTGGATCTCTTGCTTCATCTTTTGGTGGACCCGAGTTACGGTTTTGATTCTGAAATTGATTGTTTGAAGGACCCGCTTGTTGATTTGAACCTTGATAGTAATTACCTTGATACCTTTGAGATCCTTGTTGACCTTGATTTTGATTTGACCCTTAAAAATTCGAATTGAGTTGATTGGCCGGGTTCCCATATCTCATATTAGGATGATTAATCCGATTTCCGGGATGGTAGAATTGTGGGTTGTAATCAAGAAGCGACCTCCAAACACTTCATTCACCTATTCATACTCGGGAACTGACATTTGACAAGAACCAGCATCATGTCCCATATTCTCACAAGTTTGACAAGCCTCTTGTATCTGCGAAACATTAACACTACCTTTCCCAATGCCTTGGAGGATTATATCAAGTTTCTTTTCAAGATTATTGATATCAGCCCTATCATTGTTTTGGATGGTAGTGGGGTTGTTTAAAGTTTTAACTGAAGAGGAAGAAGAAGCATTTTGTCTATTAACTGAAGCTTGGGTCTTAGAACCCTTACTTAGTTCCTCCAAAAAGTTCCATTCAAATTCCATTGGCCTTCTTAAAAATTGACCCCCACTAGTAGCAACTACAAATTTTTGATATGCAGGATCCAAATCATCATAAAAAGTTTTCACAAGTTCCCACATAGGGATCTCATGATGAGGGCATAATCTCAACATGTCATTTAAACGATCAAAATCATCATGTAACTGCTCGTCCGGTAATTGACGAAAAGATTTAATACGGTTTCGGACCTCGGCAGTTTTACTCATTGGATAAAATTCATCCAAAAACAATTGTTTCATCTCTTCCCATGTATGAACACTAGCAGGGCGAAGAGATACATACCATTGTTTGGCTTTATCTTTCAAAGAAAATTGAAAAAGATAGAGTTTTACCTCATCAGAAGTGAGACCTTGAACACTGTGTGTGTTGCATATAACAAAGAATTCAGACAAGTGCGTGTAAGGCTCCTCCGTACCAAATCCATGGAATTGAGGTAGAATGGCAAGCAATTGAGGTCGAATCTCGAAGTGTCGACCAACTCCACCTTGTAACACAACCGGAGAGGGGTTTTGAAAAATGGTAGGCCTAAAGTATGTATCCACTCTCCGTTGGGGTGGATTATTGTTGTTGTTTTGATCACCACCGTTGTTGAATTGCCCTCCTTGGTTGTTGTAATAACCTCCAAAATTGTGTTGGTTATTTTGATAACCTCCACCGCGGTTATTATTCGGGTTTCCACCTCCATAATTATTAAAACCTCCACCTCCTTGATTGTTACAGCCAATTCCACCTTGATTGAAGTAGCCACCACCCATGTTGTTGGGATTTCCAAACCCTCCACCATTATGATTCTAAGCTCCTCCACCCATGTTATTTTGGTGTGGGTAGTTATTTGGTGGTTGCTGGTTAGGGACATGGTTATGGTTAGGGGGTGGGTTATTTGGCGGTGGATTATTGTTTTGAGATGGGTTTTGGTTTTGATTTTGATTTCGGTTTTGGTTTTGAGGTGGGTTTTGGACTCCATCCATATTCATCATGTTTAGGATTGGAAGGCGTGGTGGGCCATCATCGGGATTGTGACCCTCCATGTGGTTAACGGTTGTTTCGGGTTCGGTGTTGGAAGAAGTCTCCGTATCAGAGGAATCGGAGCGAGGGCCTTCAAAATCAATAGGTTCCGATGAAGTAGCCAGTGATATCCGATGAATCACTCTTTGCTTGTTGTTATACCTTGCGGTTTTTTCAATTTCTAGATCAAAGGCAAGTGGTGAAGTACGCCCGGAGTATCTTGTATGCATGCACTGTCAAGATAACCTGCACAACACAAACTGTAGGACCGTGGGGGATGGGGTTCTAAACTAAACTAAAACACCCTTACGCTAGGACTGATCTAGGATGAGAAATAGTGCGGAATTTCTATTTCCCAAACCTCCTAAGGATACTATGATCTGCTTAGGTGTCCGGTACACAGTAACACACAGAAAGAACTAAGAACAACTCTAAGAACTCACACAGAGATGCTTAAGGCTGCCCTTGGTTTTCGTATTGATCACTAAGATTACGAATTACGAGGTCAAAGTCGCGATTACTAAGGCTTAAGGTCGGATAATGTCAATGTCGTACGATAGAAAGTGATTATGCGTAGTTACGAACGATTACCGACGCTAATGCGGGGTTAAGCTCTATTTATAGAGTAAAATCTTCACTACGCACGTGGTGTAGAGCACTGCGTACGTAGTCGGTTCAATACGCACGACCTTAAATATTTTAATGTTAATTAATTACCTATTAACCGACTTAATCACCACGTGCGAGTTGAGCTTCACTACGCACGTAGTGGACTCACCACGCACGCAGTGAACACATCACGCACGTGATGAACTTTCACACAGACTTAAACTTCCAAACTCACATCAACACATGATTAAGTACTTGTAAGCTTAAGATAATCACATAGAATCACTAAGAATGTATATACATGCAAACCATTAATCAAAACACATTTGAATTAATAAACTATGAATATATTTTATTGATATGAACTAGGGATTTACAAATATGCACCAACAAACTCCCCCTAAGACCTAGTTCTATCAATAACCATTGCACTAAGCAAAAATTCCACAAAGTAAAATGCACAAAGCAAAATTCATACAGCAAAATGCTAAACGAATACCTTTCGTCATGCCCTTACCTGCACTACGCACGATGTGAGCTGTAACTCGTGCTTAGTGGGGTTCCATTTCGCATGTAATGAGTTTCTCATCTGTGAACCTTAATTACTGTTAGTACTGCACTCAGCAATAAACAGTCAGTAACTTCAAGGTTACTAAAAACATCTAAGTACATCCAAGCGAAACGAGAAAACCTAAAGAATAGCAAAAGAGTACATTTAAAAGAACTTAGAACCACCAAAACTCTTTTTAGGACCGTCCTGTACTCAGCACATAGCGGTTAGTAACTTCAATGCAAGACATAAACATTAAGCACATGCAAACACAAGAAATTATAAATATAGAAAATAAACATACCAAAAGAAATAAGAAACACACCAAAAATCTTTTTGTATTTTTCTGATTATAAAGAAAATGAAAATGCAAAAGTAGACTATTAACGAATTAAATCCTAAAGAACAGAATTAAAAATACTAAGAAAATTGCAGGAATAAAATTACTGAAAATAAATCTTTTTGTGAGAAGGTTCCAAGATGGAGTCAGTACTAGCACATCTATACTTAGTTATCATTCATTTCAGAACCTTAGGCACAAACATACTCCCTCAATTTCTGTCTGTCAATCTAACTTTCCTCAGATAATGACAGATTTTGTTTCAACATTTTCAGATTATCTAGACTGGGTACATGGTTAAGACTATCTCTTTCAAAATCTCACAGTGTTTTGATTCACTCAGTCGGTTGCACAACTTGAGTACCCAACCACCATGCTTATGTGCTTTGTGTTTTTGTCAAGGCATTTTATGCTCTTTGACATGGAGGTCAATTTTTCACCTCTTTTGATAATTTTTGTTGAGCTTTTGTCACTGCATTTTATGCTCTTTGACAATTTAACATTGATAGATCAACGTATCTATTTCTTTTGACAACTCAGATTGGGGTCAATTTTTTCACCCTCTTTTTAAATTTTGCTCATTGTCATCTAAGCACATTTGGCATGGTAACAGGTGTGTGCACCAGACTAAGTTAGTCTCAACTGTTATTGACTTGTAGACTTAGAATGTCTCGATAGTTTGAATCTTTGATGGATTTCCACATGCATAACCACTTTTCAGCCTAGACTCTCATCATATGTCTTACACGCCATCTGTTTCTTATCTGATTTAACTAAATTTTTCAGACAGTTTTCTCAAGAATATGTGCATGCCTTCAGTCCTAATTTTACTAGACATACTTTGTATTGAGAGCCAGTGTGCCATCATTCTCCATTTAGGTTGGATCAACTTCTCATATATATATATATATATATATATATATATATATATATATATATATATATATATATAATTTTTTTTTTTTTTTTTTGTATTTTTTATGTTTTCTGATTTTTTTGTATTTTCTATGTTGCACCAATCTCCCCCTAAAATACTAAAGAAATAAATACCTAGAAAATAGAAACGGAAAAACACACAGAAAATAAACACAAAGACAAAAGAAAAAATTTAGTCACACAGAAAATAGACACACAGTCACAAATACCTCACACTTGATTATAGCTGTTGACACCCTTCACATAGAAGAAAGAATTAGAAAGCATTAGGAACCCAAGCCCGAATAGTCATGGGTTTCCCGTCTTCTCCAATCACTGGAAGTTTCATCCAAGTTCCAGTCTTCTCAGCAGCATTGCGGAACCTGTCACTCGAATCCTTAGGCATTTGAACACACAGTTTGTTAGTCCACTTCGAAGTCTGATTGAGCGAAGATTTTCTTTTGCTAACAACTTCGGGATTTTTAGATTTTCTTATGGTATCCCCGTTTGTCCTTTGATGCTGAACTGGAAGAGTTGAGTTTTGATTGTTTTTAGTAAATGTTTTATTCTTTTGATAAGTCTCAACTTTCCTGTTACAGCGCTGATGTAACAGGACCGTGGGGGATGGGGTTCTAAACTAAACTAAAACACCCTTACGCTAGGACTGATCTAGGATGAGAAATAGTGCGGAATTTCTATTTCCCAAACCTCCTAAGGATACTATGATCTGCTTAGGTGCCCGGCACACAGTAACACACAGAAAGAACTAAGAACAACTCTAAGGACTCACACAGAGATGCTTAAGGCTGCCCTTGGTTTTCGTATTGATCACTAAGATTACGAATTACGAGGTCAAAGTCGCGATTACTAAGGCTTAAGGTCGGATAATGTCAATGTCGTACGATAGAAAATGATTATGCGTAGTTACGAACGATTACCGACGCTAATGCGGGGTTAAGCTCTATTTATAGAGTAAAATCTTCACTACGCACGTGGTGCAGAGCACTGCGTACGTAGTCGGTTCAATACTCACGACCTTAAATATTTTAATGTTAATTAATTACATATTAACCGACTTAATCACCACGTGCAAGTTGAGCTTCACTACGCACGTAGTGGACTCACCACGCACGCAGTGAACACATCACGCACGTGATGAACTTTCACACAGACTTAAACTTCCAAACTCACATCAACACATGATTAAGTACTTGTAAGCTTAAGATAATCACATAGAATCACTAAGAATGTATATACATGCAAACCATTAATCAAAACACATTTGAATTAATAAACTATGAATATATTTTATTGATATGAACTAGGGATTTACAAATATGCACCAACACAAACAAGAACACCCAAACGTAAAGAGGAACAAGAGAGCAAACAAGAAAACAAATATTTTTGTATTTTTGGATCAAAAGCTAACACTAAAGATAAAATCAAACAATAGATAGAAAACTAAGCGCACTAGCTCCCCGGCAGCGGCGCCAAAATTTGATCGGTGTCGAAGGGACAATAAAAAATAAACCTAATTACCTTATACTAGATAGGGTAAGCGGGTATCGAATCCACGAGGAGCATGTGGTTAGTGTTTAAATCTTATATTTGACTGTAAATTAAAATCCAAAGTTTGTGATTGATTATGTGATTTCTAGATTAACTACTAAGTATGAAAGAACAAGAACAATAATAAAGGATTGGTTGTAATGAATATGTGGAAAATTGTAATACCCTAAAATGGGCCTAGTTGTAAACAGTTGTGAATGTAGCTTTAATAGTTGTACTTTGACTTTAGTTGGTGTTTTGTTGTTAAATGTGGTAAACATGTTGTTAAGTGGTGTCCTAAATGTTAATTGGTGTTTTAAACGTGAATTGGTGCTAATTGGTGTTAACTGGTGGTAATTTTAGATAAACATGTGGTATTGTGAAAAGTGTCTTAAGTTGACCAAATAGATATATAGTTGAATGGTTTTGGATAATGGTTCCAAAAATATCTCTGTTAGTTGAAACGGATAACCCTAAGTTGAGTAATAAGTTGAATAGGAGAACAAAATATCCGGGTGGGGGTATTAGGCCATAAGTCGGCCTATTGTTTCTCTTATCCCCTGGATAAATTTGAAACACACAAAATACCCACAAACACACACTTGCATACGTACGTACGAAGAAACATATACACACATGAACCCTTGTTGATTTGAAGAAGAAATCAAGTTAGATTCAGATTAGAAGCTGGTTTTGGGTGCTAAATCTGTTCTTGCTGATCTATACCATCATCTTTGTAAGTTTTTTGGGTGCTAAATCTGTTCCGCTAGCACTGCAGATTGAAGAAGAGTGTCTTCACTATAAACGAATTCATGAAAATGAAAGTAAGAAAAGGAAGTCTCGGTCTCCCTCTAAACCTGGTCCTTCAAAAGGACAGCCCTCTGCGGTTGAGAAATCTAGTTCCTTTAAAAGGCCAAAGTTTGATGGTGTTTGGTGTTCAAATTGCCGTGCTTATCATGTAGGTGATTGTACTAAAGCCACCGCTAGATGTTATAGGTGTGGAGAATTAGGGCAGGTAGTAAGAATGTGTAAGTTTAAACGAAAAGTGTGTTACAGGTGCCATAACCCGAGACATGGAATAAGTGAATGTACTATGGGTATGAATGTAAGAACTTGAGAATCATCGACTAGCCAGAAAATATAAGTGTTTTCTTTAGTAGTTTTGTTGTAACTGTGTTAGTAAGTTCGCGAGTCAGAAATTTTGTTTGTAATGTTGTAAATTGGTGGTTTGTAAGATGTCGTAAGTATTTGTTCTATGTATACTGACTCGTTAAAAGTAAGGTTTGTTAATATCAAGTAGTATTAGTTGTTGGTTATGTTAATGAAATTGTTATTGATAGTGACAAGTTTAGATATACCTTTGTCTAGATTTGTGGAGATGGTAAGAAAACGGTATTCGTGTTACCTGGTTGTTTAAATATGAAAGATAAATTAAGAAGGAATACGTAATACCATGAATAATTAAATTAGTCGTTGTATGGAGATAGAATTTGGTAATAAGTGGACAAATACTAAATAGTGAAACTATTACAGTTAATAGTTGTGTTCTCTTAAGTTGTTGTTGTTGATGTGATTAGTTTCCTTACTTTTGGTAGTTAGTACGGATTATGGAAGTCAAAGGCAGTAAGTGTAAACATGACAGATTAAAGTAAACGATTAAGATAAATGAATTTTAATTACAGTAATGGTAGAAATAATTAAGAAGAGAACTGTGAAAATATAGTCGGAATGATATTAAGTGAAACCTGAGTAGTTTATTAAGAAAGAAATAAGAGACACTATTCGAGAAGAATTCGACGCATTGGGAGAAGAACCAAATGAGGAAAACAAGAAAATGAAAAATGCAAACCGAAACTGGAGGATCTCGACATAGAGTTGCGTAAGGGGTCATGCTAGAGAGTGGTTAGGTAAATACTGTTATGAGTGTAGACAGTATGAGCACGACTTTTCGGAGTGTCCTAACTAGTGGGAAGTGTTGTGTAAGTTTCGAAAGGATAGTAGAGTTTTGATTAAGTAGGTAAGATTGAAGTATCGTGTAACCTTGAGATAGTCGCATGTAGTTTCTTGTAGTCAAGTGAGACGTGTATAAGTAAGATATGTGTACATGTTGTGTACTGTAACCTCGCAGTTAGAAAATGAATAGAGAATTGTGTTGTTAGTTTAATGTCAAGTGCGGTTGCTGTATTTTGCAACATCATAGTTGTATGGGAGGCGTTGTAGTACTCCCACATGTTGGTTAGAGCCCGGTAGAAAGCAGTTGCCAGACCTGAAATTGTGTAGATTACAGTAGATAAAGTAAAGATAGCGTAGGAGAAGCTCAAAGTAGCCCGTGACAGACAGAAAGTATATGAAGATCCTAAACGCAGACCAGTTGCATTCTAGGAGGGCGATCGGGTGTTCCTGAAAGTTTCTCCTTGGAAAGGTGTTATTCTTTTTGGTAGAAAGGGGAAGTTGAGTCCGAGATACATTGGTCCATTCCGGATCGTTTGCAAGGTAAATGATCAGACCGTTATGCTAGAGTTGCCTCCAGAGTTATCTGGAATTCACAACACGTTCAATGTGTGTATCTGCGTAAGTTCAAAGTGGAGGAGGACCATATTCTGCCTCTGCAAGAATTGAAGATTGACGCCTCAAAGCGCCTAGTTGAAGAACCTGTCGAGATACTTGGTTCTAAAACTAAGAAGTTGCGTCGAAACTAATCAAACTGGTGTTAGTCAGATGGAAGTATAACCTGGGTTCGAATATGACCTGGGAGACTGAAGATGACTCGAAAGATAGATACCCTCACTTGTTTGTAGATGATCAGATTCCGAGGACGGAATCTTTTTAAGGGGGGTAGATTTGTAATACCCTAAAATGGGCCTAGTTGTAAACAGCTGTAAATGTAGCTTTAATAGTTGTACTTTGACTTTAGTTGGTGTTTTGTTGTTAAATGTGGTAAACATGTTGTTAAGTGGTGTCTTAAATGTTAATTGGTGTTTTAAACGTGAATTGGTGCTAATTAGTGTTAACTGGTGGTAATTTTAGATAAACATGTGGTATTGTGAAAAGTGTCCTAAGTTGACCAAATAGATATATAGTTGAATGGTTTTGGATAATGGTTCCAAAAATATCTCCGCTAGTTGAAACGGATAACCCTAAGTTGAGTAATAAGTTGAATAGGAGAACAAAATACCCGGGTGGGGGTATTAGGCCATAAGTCGGCCTATTGTTTCTCTTATCCCCTGGATAAGTTTGAAACACACAAAATACCCACAAACACACACTTGCATACGTACGTACGAAGAAACATATACACACATGAACCCTTGTTGATTTGAAGAAGAAATCAAGTTAGATTCGGATTAGAAGCTGGTTTTGGGTGCTAAATCTGTTCTTGCTGATCTATACCATCATCCTTGTAAGTTTTATTGATCAAAAACCTAGTTCTTCTTGTTCATGTGGGTGATGTCAAAAATTGAGGATTTAGGTGTGTTGTTGTGTTGGTTTCTTGTCCAAATCATGTTTGTAAGTTCATATGTATGTTAGACTTGTTGTATAAACGCTTGAATACGGATTCAAGTCGAGATTTGAGTCAAAAATGGGTAAAACAGCTGCTGTGCTCGAACAGAGCAAGAACCCACTGTAATCGGGGTCCTTGCGATCGCATGGATGGTCCTTGCGATCGCAAGCGTGTTTGATAAGCCTTGCAATCGCATGGTTATCCCTTGCGATCGCATGCATGTGTGTGTTGTGCTTTGAGATCGCGTGCATCGGTCATGCGATCGTAAGGGGTCGTTGTCGTAGTTTATCGTCTAAGGACGAAGAAATGATACTTGTGGTCGTAAGTACGTAACTTGCGATAGTAAGCCCCCTAGATACCACCCTTGCGGTCGCATGGTTGTGTCTTTGCGGTCGCAAGTTTGGGTGGTTTGGGTAGGATCCTTGCGGTCGCAAGACGGGGTTAAGAGTGACACTTGCGGCCGCATGGCTATGCCTTGCGATCGCAAGCAGTGGTTTTAAGCTGACAGCTTTGTAGTCTTGTGTTTTAAGCCTCGTTAAGTGTCGTTGATTGGTGTCTAAGCCTGAACCTAATGTGTTAGGTGTATCTAAGAAGTCGGAAGACGCGAGTGGTGTATCTGCTTAATACGGATTCCAGGTGAGTACCGGTTTCCCATGAGTCTCAGTAGGTAAGCTGTCTGTTGTACATGTTGACTTGTAATTGGTGTTTGATACATGAAAGAATGTTATGATAGAAACATACAGTGTGTTTATGAAAGACAATGTAGACCGTGATAGAGATATACAGTATGCTAAGAAAGAGTCGTACTTGCATGTTGTCTATATGTATGAAAGAGAATACTTGTGATAGAAACCATGTGGTAATTGTATGCTATGATAGAATTGTATTAATATGTTGTTTATCAACATGAAAGATGTTAACTGGTGTGATTATATGCGCGCATGAAAGATATTTGTATTTGATACGTTGTCCGGACACTCAGGACTGTACAAACAGTTACCACCTAGAGTAAGGTCAGTCAGGTAGACGGGTGTTAATATCTGGCTGGGTTCCCAGTGTCCTGAGGGACGAACGGGGGAACTTAACGGTACTCAAGAGTATACACCTGGGTAAGGTTCTGCAGACCACCGTTCCTTAATTTAACAGGGTTCCTTGATAGATTGGAATCCAACATGATAGACAGAGTGTACCACGTGGACTGCTATTCACTTTTCCACTAGTGCAATTGGTTGATGCTGATTTCCCGGCTAGGATTGTTGAGCGGGGCTCGCTACCATGCAATATGCGACTCCTACGGGTATGATTGGTGCACCACAATGTGATAGGATAGCCTTGTGTGCTTTCCTGGTTTTCGACTGCATGCTTATTGATACTTATGTGTAATCTGTACTCACTAGCTAGTGTAGCTAACCGGTTCATGATTTATCCTTTTTACAGGTAATGTTTAGGCAGCCTGATGAGACGGGTGCTTGTGGGTAATTGTATTTAACTCTTTTGGAACACTTTGCTGTTGTTTAATTATGTGATCCGATGGTCGGTCTATAGTATGGTAATACCGGTTCGTTTTGAGACTTGGTTTTAACAATTATGTTTGCCAAGTCAGATTGAAACACTTGAATAATTTTAATCAGTGTTTAGTTTCCGCTGCACGACTTTGATAGATATACTTAAAAGTTTAAATTATCTCTGATTTTAAGCTCGTGAAACCCGGTGTTACAAAAATGTAATCGCTAATGGTTTCGGGTCTAGTCAATTTATGCTCAAATGATTACTAAAACATGTAAATGAATAGGCTACATAGACATAACCATTAACTCATCAATTGAATCGAACTTAGGTACGGATTATGCCCTACCACACCAATCATCTTATCCTTAACTACACTATACTAATGGTGGAATCGGAACGATTGGGGAGTTCACAATAATACCGTCTTAACACTCAAAATCAACCAACAAGTGTTCACACAAGAATGAAAGATATAATCATATGGAATTAATCTCAAAACTAGCATTCAAGTATTCATATACACAATTGTTCATCAAATATAGACATAAATTAACCAAACCCTACTCCCGGTTGCGATCACGGGGTGTTTAGCCGAGCATGATGGTGTGGAAAGATGCAAATATGGTAGTAGAAGAAATCTTCAAATGATGGACTAAACTAGGGTTTATGATGATGAAGGGTTGGGTAGAGAAAAGGTGTAATCCAACTAACCGAATGATTTTTGAAGGTGTTGGAGAAGTAATCATCCAAAGAACACCATTAAATCTTGAAAAAAACCTTGCTTTCACCATGGGAGGATGATGAGAGATGATGATTAGATGCTCCAATAGTAACTCTCTACAGCTCCTTGATGAATAATGCTTAAAAGTGTCCAACGGTTTGAATAGATTGAGTGGAGATGGATGGATTTGGATTATGGATTGAAAGAGATGTATTCTAGGATGAAGAAGATGAGTTTTGGGAGAGAAAAGTATGGTTTAGGGCTGGTGATTTTCGTGGAGAAGAAGGTGGGGAGAAGAAAAGGAAAATGCTAACTTATAGAAGGAAAGAAAGGGAGGGAGTAGCAATACTCTGGTGCAAGCTGTCTCTACCCCCTACTGTGAAGGCTTTGAGAGTAATGCTGATTAGCACTACTTTTGTCTTGTTTTCTTTATTCTTCCTCCTTAAACTTTCATATCATTGCACATCCATTCCCAAACCTTGTAAGCTTCCATCATCATCATATTAATCATCAAATATCTTCATTTAAGCTCCAATTCGCGCACACCTATCACAAACAAATAACTAATCAAAGCACAACTATTATAGACAAAATAGATGCATTGTAATCAATTTAGGCATGTAAGGAGTATACATAAAAGACACTCATTATGTACCCGTGCAATGCAGCGGTTATGGATATTTTTTCTCAATAACTTGTCCGTTTTTAAACAATGGTGATTTGTTTTTTTCTAAATTATAATGTGTCAATGAAATTTTACATGGATTGTAAAATACTACAAAAATGTTTTCCTTATAGCTCTATTCTATTTTAATTATATTATCCATTTAAAAAATCTAATAATTTTTATAAATTAAGGTTGTATATTATTTAGATTTAATATTCTAGTTATACGTAATTTTTAATAGTTAAGCTAAAATATTTATTATATGATAGAATATTTAATATGAAAAGTTTAATTATTAAGTTAATTTATATTGATTTGATTTTCTTAAATAATCTTTATTTTGGAAGGTTTAGTTATTAAAATTGTATATAAGATTGTCATTAACTCCATCAAATTGTTGCTTTATTTAATAGTTTCCATTAATTGTAATATTAGGGTATATTAGTAATTTCAAATTACTTAAAATTAAGTGATTAAAAACACATAAATGCTTTATAATATAGTATATATATATATATAGGGTAAGGTTACACACAGAAACTTACTTAAACATAGAACCTAAAGAACCACTTTAGGTGATGACACATGGCATCCCCCTCCCTTCTAACAAACTTTAAAAAAAAAACCCCTCAATCTTTAAATGATCATAATTCATTCGTTTTTAAGAATTTTAACAAAAAAAGTATATCGTTAGATTCAGTTCTTCGTTCTCTTTCAAACAAGACCAGGCTTGATATATTTCTGAAACTTTATTTTTTTTTGAAAATGCAAATTTTTCAAAATTTGCATTTTTACCTGGATTTAATTTGAAAATGCAAAAATGCAAAAACCGAAAATGCAAAAATCGAAGATGCAAGTTATGCATATGCTTCCAAAAATGCAAATTTTGAAACAAATACTGAAAATGCAAACAAGAACTAACTGAAAATGCAAAACAAAATTTGCATTTTCATAAAATTTTTTGAAAAATATGGCAAGATTGGTCTTGATTGAAAGAGGATTAAAAAACTAAAATATTGGTATAATTTTTTTTTTAAAATTCACAAAACTTAAAAAGTTATGACAATTTAAAGTTTTGGGGGGTATTTTTTAATTAAAAACGTGGGTTTGTTGGGAGGTAATTACAATTATGCCATCCTTAATCTCAACCATTGATTTTGATGATTCAATGGTCCAGATTGGTTATATGGTTCTATGTTTAAATAATGGTTCTATATTGATCCATATATATATATATATATATATATATATATATATATATATATATATATATATATATATATATATATCTTCTAATATGTATAAAAGACAAACTTGAAAATAAAACTAGATAATCTAGACCTTTCATTTAATAAAAGATTTAATCTTAGCCGTTAATTTCTTTAATTATGAAATTTTAATTTTGACTTTTTAGAGTCAAACTAGTATAAAATAGATAGATAATTAAATATCATAATTAATTGAAATGGATAAACAATTAAATAATTAGACAATCGTATATTAAATCTATGAATTGGATAAACATCATAATTAATTGATTTGTTGTTGTTAATTAGTTAAATCTTATTTATGTAATCTATATATTTCAAACTATTATATTAAGCAAATTATTAGTTTTATCATTTAAAATATATTATAATAATTTCAAAGTATTTGTAAATTTTCACCAATAAATGTTTGAACATATTTCTTTTACTTGTAACAATAATGACCGATGATTTGTGTAAAAAATACAATAACGTTTCATATCATAATATCACGTTTTCCATCCATTACGTCGATGCTTCAATCGCTGGTTTGGGTTTTGACATTGTTTGTCACCATTTTGTAAAAGTCTTATTTCTTTCGCTAAAGATTAGTTTTTATCAATTTCTTAAACCAACCCGTTATATATTAAAAGACATTCATGAAATCCCCTATTTCACAATGATTTTAAATTATTTTTAGAAAGACACTATGTGATTGATAATTATTTCTAGAATATATTTTACCAATCAAAATCCTCTATTTCAAATTATTTTTGGAATTTTTACCCACTAATCTACTTTGTTTATTTCCTAAAACTTAACAACTATCGATGCAAATCTGTAAGTCAATTTTCTTTCTTGATCATCTTATGATTTCATGAATGTTTCTTGATTTGTTATCGATATATAGATTTATTATACATTTAAGATTTAACACCATAAATGTTTAAAATTCACATTAACAATCCCCGTGTTTATACATGGGGTATTAAACTAGTATATATATATATATATATATATATATATATATATATATATATATATATATATATATATATATATATATATATGCAAAAGTTCAAACGAAAACAGTTTTTCATAGGAGAATTGCGAGAACTGTTTTTAACATCATTGATGACTCATTAATAACGGTATTTTGGTAATTTATATATTCACCCAACTGTGAATTGCGCCCGGTGAGCCGTCATTTATTTGCGAGATTTGATTTTCCCGAAATAACCCTCATTAATACGTCATTAATGAGCCATTAATAAGTTGTAAATGAAGCATTAATTAATAAGCCATTAATGAGCCGTCAAAATATCTTAGTCATTGATTAATTTTAATCAAGGGCTAAGTTTGGTTCTCGGATTCTCGCAGTTTTCGTACGAAAAATAGTTCTCGTTTGAACCTTCCGATATATTTATTGGCCGTAGAGTTTTGTGTTTTACATTGAATTGATCAAAGATACTGATTTCAGCTCTAATCATACATACGAAGACATGTTACATGCATGTTGCATCCACTTATGGATAATAATTATGTGTTTTATATAAATCCTACACAAGAGATAGCTATATATATGGATCTTCCCGCAGGCATAGAAAGATCGTTTTTTATAAACGTGATTACTTCTGATGAGCGTGACCATCATGAAATGAGTGGTTGGTGAGTTGATTCGTACATAATAAATTTTATACATATTGTTAGAACTAAAATATTTTTTCCATTTACGTTTTAATTAAGTATTATATTGCTACTAAAATTAGTCATAGTACATAATAGCTTTAGTTGATTTATACTTTAACTGGGTATATATACATGACTACAAACTCCAATAAACTAAGCTTTAACAATTCACGTATTGTTCATAGTTCTCGGCTCTTGTTTGATACTTGATACCCTATATCTAGACATACATACACAACATGTACAAGCTATAACAGTACGTGTCGAAGATGTTGTTATCATCTTGGCACTCCTAACACTGTCTATAAGCAACTTAAAGAAATGAATTTGGTAACACTAATATATCTCTAAAAGTATAGCATATGTAAAAAATTTGAATTTTCAGAAGTACTTGAAGGATAATATATAGTTTTCTTGTCAACCTCATAGATATGATATATATATAGCATTATAATTGTCAAGTTGATATTTTATTTATGTAGAATTCCCCTGTATTTCGCTTGAATATATATTAAGAAAAGATGGTAAAAGAAGCATTGGAAATTGACATGGTAAGCTTAGCTGAATTAGTCTTAACAGCTAAACAATTATTCATAAGTATCATTTTATATTTGCAAAGTGTAAAATATTTTATTCTACTTAAAAAGAAAACCTCCAAGATGATTATATCTGTTACAAACCATACTTTCAACTCATATAATTAATACTGAAGGAGACTCATTAATACTCAAGAAGGGTGTAAGAAAAGAAGACTTGTGTCTAAACAAACCAACAATATTAATAGTTTATCCTTTTAACTAAAGGTCCACATAGTTAGCTACCTACTCCCATTTGATATTATCATAACAGACTTGATCCAAATAAGAGAAGTTTTCTTTTTGAATCTTTTATTAGTACAAAAGGAACTTTTTATAAACCATTTCTTAGACAAAGTCTTTCTCTTGTCCTCCAAAAAAGATATATATATACCTATTTCCTCATACCTACTTGCCTATTAAAAGGACTCCAAACACAAAAACTAGCCAAGGATGATAAAGATGCTGATAGGAAGTAGAAAACTGAGGTGGTTGATTCCATTTAAAACCACAAAGCGACTGCGAACGGAATCACAATTAGATGTAGACGAGACACTTAGAACAGACCTCATGACAATTCACGAAGACTCCGAGACATATGGCCAGAATAATCGAGTCAAGAAACCAAGAAAGCGCACAAAGTTGGAAAAGAAGTTGAAGAAGGAGGAGTTGGGTCGGGTTTTTACCACTCAATACAGTCTAAAGAACTCATATGCACTCTTCTTGAACAGGATGACAAGCAGTAGAAGCTTTGGTGCTGTTCAAGTATGATGAAAACATTTCATCTTGGTCATCATCTTTTTACCGATCTTGTATTCAATAACTGTTTTTTTAAAACCAAATATGTGACTGAATAAACAGACATCAACATTTTGTGTTGCTAAACAGACATCCCGTATTGGGACCTGTTCATCAAAAAACGTGGTTCTACATTGTTGGTAATACGAAAGACAACTATAACGACCTGTTATTAAATAAAAAACCGGTTCCTTTGAGTAAAGGTCATGGGGACCGGTACCTAACTCAAAAACCAGGTCTCTATATGTATAATATATGAGCAGTAATCCATACAGAACAAAATTGATCATACAACAACTTTATGTATTATCAAGTTGTATCATATGCTTTTAACCATTTGTACATGTTGTGTATAGAGAAATTATGTTGTATACAAATCAACTCTCATAATAAAGAACAATTGTACTTAAATAAAGATTTTGGTGAAATTTTGTTAATCCAATTGTTCAATCGGTTTCTGGGCTCGTCGACATCGATTGCCCTCTGCGCATATATATCCAGTTGTTGTGCGCAGCAGCCTGGCTTTGTTGCAAAACTCCTCTACGTAGACTGCTTGTGTGCATACTTATTCCATGCGCAGAGTACCGTGCAGCCTGCTGTGTAGTGCTCTGTGCACTGTACTAAGTAGACCCTTAATCAGTCTAGTGTGCAGTACTCTATGACTTAGCATTCGGTTTTTAGATTAGCTTTCGATTTATTCTCGTTATCTATGTTAGGTTATTTTGTGATCTCATTTATACTTAGACTCATCGGTTAATTAATAACTCTGGATGGATCCCACGTGAGTTCAATAGTCTTACAAAACCGGGTACAACGACAAAACCTGTTCTTGGAAATGTTAAATGGTTATAAATTATTTGATTATATGTGCTAAGTGTTAACTTGCAATTACATGATACTTGTATGCTTATGCATTTGTCTATATTTGTTACGGATTATATGAATGCTTATCGTATGTATGTTTGAACTCGTGGGTGAGGGTAGAATCCATCTTGCTCATATGCGAATTTCAGGCCTAGTAGGTATGTTATAACCTCATACGGTAAAGTGCTAGCCAATCAAGTTGCTTGGTCTTTTGAGATGACTATAGTGACACATGGTACACGGGTAATTCATTGTTCATGTGCTAGAGTGATGCGGGCTAGCGGGTCTAGATCATACATCAGGAGGGCTAAAATCTCGGTCAACTTCGTTTGTACTTGCACTTGAACGAAACGGGGTACTTGTACTCACACAGTCGGAGTAACGAAAGCGAAAATACTCTCGGGATCTATGTTTTGGGTGGGTGTCGTGCCCCTCTTGGTGCATAGGTTGGTCGGGCACGCGAGTAGTCAACCTTAGGTTTTCCATAGAAAATTTAGGCTCTACATTAGGAACACCTTATCAGTATATGCTTGGTTATGATTTGGTATGTTGTATGATAATGTTCGGTTGGTTGGTTATATGGTTTGGTATGTTGGAATTTAATACTCGGTGGGTCAGGTATGGTTATTTAATAATGTTATATCATATATATTTGTAATGTTTTCATGGTTTTTGGTTGTAACTTATATTGAATCACGAGTCGAAAGTTCAACAACAACAACAACAACTGTACCAAATCCCACTATAGCGGGGTATGGGGGAGGTATAATGTAGACAATCATACCTCTACGTGTAAGTAGAGAGATTGCTTCCTGAAAAGGACCTCCGGCTTTGTGAAAAAGAAAGCAATAAAAGAATAATAGTAAAGCTACTAAAAATTTATAATAATAATAATAATAATAATAATAATAATAATAATAATAATAATACTACTAAAAAAATTCATAAATAAGACAAAGAGAAGATATTAAAATTAAGACAATAAAATTTAAAAATTAGTTAATTACTTAAATAAATACATGGCATTTGGACAAAATTATCGCTTATAAAACACGTACAGATCTAAATCCTTAAAAGAGATAGTTTTAAAATGTAAGTAAGAAATTAAAATATAGAGTCAGATCATCCATTATCCTAATCCTTAATCTACAGCTAGCAACTACGAGATCTCCTACCCCCGGCTTTTAATCCCTCTTCTCCATAGATGTCTATCTCAAATCATGTCTTGAGAGAGAAAACTCATTTAAATCCACTCTAACTCTATCACGAGTCGTAAGTTGGACATCGCCAATTGTGGTGGGTGACAGCGCGCTATTATGGTTATCATATTTAAGACTTCCATTGCTAATTAGATGTTAACATTTAAGGTTTACTTAATGATGAAATTTTAATTTTCACTGTGTTAGAGAGAGCTGTAGGTTTCCACTAGCAAGAAAACAACTAGAAGATGATAACCGGAGGCAGATCAACCATTCGAACTAGCCGAAAAGCCATAATCACATTAGTAAGTTAGCCTATCTATATTTCTAATTGAGTTTCTACCCATAATATAATATATCCTATTTGACTTATGTTACGTGTAATTGATTGTGGAAGAGTGATCATGTGTAATCACCAAACTGAATTGAATATCAGTGGCAGGATGCATTCAAAGTTGCAAACCGAAAGCATACACAATTTGCTTTGATCGATCATACCAACATCGGCTAGCTATATGCCTATATATACGCAGCACAAACAAAGAAACAAAAACTCATATCCATATTACTGAAAGACATGCCTGTTGATCGAAGGTTCTCTTCACCACCTGCGCGCATTTTTTGCTTGTTGAATGTAGAAATAAGATCACCAGGACTATTGAACTAATTGTCGATTGTAGGGTTTTCTAGAATCTGGAAAAACATATAATCTTGAATCTTTAATTTAAATTAAAAGACAATATGTTATGATGTGATCATTCTAATTTTGAAATTTTTTCAAATTCCTCTTTATTTTCTCAAATGGCTTACGAAGGAGTTAATTTCTCGAAAATACCATTTTTTAGCTGACTTGGTTAATTATTTCAACATTAAAATTCCTTGAACATGTAAACATTGGAACTCAGACATAGTGAATTAGTCTTTCGGCCTGTTACTAAAAGAGTTACTTCAGTGAATATATTAGTGAAGTTAGCTGAGTCTATGCATACCAAGTCCAAGTTAATTGTTATCACACATTTGTTTATATCATAATTAAATTCTCCTTTAGCTTTTGTAAACCAAGTAAAATTTTGTTGAACTGGACAACATATAACTTAATACCATCTGTATATAGAACTGGTCAATTATTTATATATGTAATAGTATAGAAGGGTTGTCAAGAAAGGTTAAGATCCTCTTATGTTTGTTAAAAAATGATCTAATATGTTTTTTCACACACATGATAGTGAGACCTACAAAAAGGTGACTTAAAATAAGGTATCTACTCTATGTTCGTAAGAATACATGATGAGTCATGTTTGATCATAACGTGAGAGGATCCTAAGTTCCTAATCCAATCAAGAAACGTACAAGCTTTAAACAAATAACGAGATAAATAGAATTTGACTGCAAAACTCTCACTAACATAACTTCGAGTTTTCGAATGATAGCTTTTGAGGGTAACTCAACATAACTCGCATGCACGCTACCACCTGGACCGAAAAATGATGTTTCAACTAGATACTTGACTTTTCCATTTTGGTAATTAACTCTATTAATTTGTTTTAAATGGATATGATCATGATAATGAAAGTCAAACCAAATTAATATACTACCTTTTAAATATTTTATCAAAAAGACAAAGTCTTTCTCTAGTATATGTAATTTCCATTATATCTAGAACCAGTCCATGTCTACTAACATCTCCTCCAGCTATACATATATACCAACTCTCTCCCTTTATACCCAAAGAGAAACTTAAACACACAAATTCATCAATACTGTATCTATGATGAGGATGAGAAGAGGAAGTAGAGCATTGTGGTGGTTGGTTTCATGTACAAGCAAAAAGCGATTGCGCACAGAATCAAAGTTGGATATAGATGAGATACTTGCTACAGAGCTTGCAACCATTAGTGAAGACTCAGAGACATATGACGATAATAACAGAACTGAGAAACCAAGAAAACGTGCAAAGTTGGGAAAGAAGACGAAGAAGGAGGAGATGGGTCGGGTTTTCACTGCTCCATTTAGCTTAAAGAGCTCATATGCACTCTTCTTGGACAGGATGACAAGCAGTAGAAACTTTGGTGGAGGACTTCGAGCCTACTAAAAACTTTTCATCTTGTAATCCCTTCTTTCCTTTAGTGTTTGGAACATTTAATCATACCTTTTTGTGACAGATTTGATAGTTTTTGATTTTCTTTTAATAATAATCTTTCAAACCAGTTGGGAAACTAACATGATTTTGCAAAAACGGTGTCAAATACTCTTTCAAACCTGATGAATGGGGAGTATGCAAAATCAAGTTTTGGATGAGACAGTCAACTCAAGGATGAGTCGGTTGTTATCAATTTATGGTAAAGTCAACTAATTACAAAAACACAAAGTCAAAATCAAGGAATCGTTTGTCTTCAACTGCTTTATTTTAATCCATTCACAATAGCGACCTGTGACATAAGCCGAACCAGAAAATGATAAATATATAATAATGTCAATCTCCCATTGGTCCAAACAACGTTTTAAGTGGATTAAATTATTTGTTTGGATTAAAATGTATTAGAAGAGACCCGGGTTCGGTTCGCACTTTGAATTTGATATTCTTTGATGGTTATGTTACATGTTAATTCAGAATCTAAGTATTGGCCTTCAATTGGAATTCAAATCCTCGGAATCATCATAATAACATAGAATTGAAAGCATCAACTTGTAAGCTTTATTGGGTCAACTGTGGGATACACAGAGAGAAAGAGAGAGAGAGAGTAACTTATTGCTGTGAAAATGAACTCTCATGTTGGATCAAACTTCAACATCAGAATTGAAACATAGTTTCTTTGTAGAATATAATTTGATATACACTGATTTCATGCATCCATATATATATATATATATATATATATAGGGGAGGGTTCAAACGAAAACTGTTTTTCGTACGAGAACTGCGAGAACTAATCTCAGCCGTTCCTTGGATATGGGAAGTTCATGGATGAAGAGCGTGGAGGGGATCAAGTGTGGCAGGGTGCATGTGAGGAATTCATGGGTGGGCAATGACATTAAAAGAGGGGGAATTGAACGGCTCAGATTGGTTTTCGCAGTTCTCATACGAAAAACAGTTCTCTTATATATATATGTGTGTGTGTGTGTGTATGAATTTCCACTATTTGTCCAACACAAACTTCAAAGTACATAGATCCATCTACTGATCTACATATACTATTTGACACACCATTTTCTTGTCTCATTCTTATTCATAAACTTTACATCGTCACTGTCATCTTCTTGCCTTTTCTTGTAATATTTCGCCACATGCCCATATTTATGACAATAGTAATAGCATTGAGTCTTGCATAGGGGCCTTCTTTGTAAGTGAAACTTTCGTTGTTATTATTAGAATCCTCTTTTAGTGGAACCGATGAGTGAAAAGCATGTTCCTTAGGACTATCATTAAAGTTTCTCATTCGAAGTTCACAGGATTGGAGTATCCAATCCCTAATAAATTCTCCAAAGAAATTGATGCCAAATCCTTTTATTCATTAATGGCCACAATGATATACTCAAAATTTCGAGTTAAACTTGGAAAATCTTTTCAACCACCCTCTTATCTTCTATTGTCTCACCATTCAACCTCATTTGATTGAGTAATAATATGACACAATTATACAAATCTTCCACCGATTCGGTTTCTTTTATTTTGATGATGTCAAATTCACACCATAAAGTTTGTAACAAAACATTCTTAACCCGATCTTCTCCTCTATATGTTTTGAACAAAGTATCCCATGCATAATAAAGAAAAAGCCTTTTCATCCTTCTAGTTTTCCTTACAATCCTTTGTTTGTTATGCTATAAGGATTGTAGGATCTGCAGGCTTGCTTATTCCATCTCCTAGAATATCCCATAGATCTGAAGATTCAAAGAATGTTGGGTCTAAATTCTACCAAGTCAAGTTAATACTGCTCATACATTGAACTTAAGGCTGTCAGCTCAAAAGTTAGTACTGTGAATGGAAGTTACTACAGCTAGTAGAAGTTAAGACTGCTGAAGTTAATACTTGTTGAAGAAGTTAATACTATTCTATAAAGTTAATACTGCTTAACTATATTAATACTGTGAGAGTTCAAAGTTAATGCTGTTGATCGAGAAAAGAAAGGTCTACTACAATCAAGGAAAGATTTCTTAGATCAAGGAAATATTTGAATGTTGAATTTCTTAAAGATAAAGTTTGTTTTTAATGTTTATCTTTGTAATCCAGTAAATATTTGAATGTCGAATTAGGTTGAAAGTAGTTTTCCAATTCGTATTCTTAGAGTTTTAGTTTCAAGGTTAGTTGTGATCCTTGCGTTAGTGAAGTTTTGTACGTCTATCATTAACGCTGTGTTCCCGAGTTAAAAATAGGGGATAAAAGAAATGATTTAGGAAGGAAAATAATCTTTAGTTGTGTTTCCAAGTTTTTTAGGAGAGAAAAGAAAAGATTTTGGGAGGAAAATTATCCCTCATTTTCTTTCATGATTTTCCTCCCAAAGTAGGAAAGATTTTGGAAGGAAACCAAAAAACACTTCAAGTTTCACATCTCCTCTCATTTTCCTTCGAACTCGGGAACACCAAATGACAAAAACATATTCCTTTCTCTTCTTTTCTTTTCTCTCGTTAATTTTCTATCCTTCCATTTTCTTTCCTGGTATAACTCTGGAACACAGTATAAAGATTGGGGCTTTGATTGTAATCACTTGATTGTAATCGTTTGTTTCAAGTGATTAATACAAATAACGTTTGTTAATCAATCTCAGTGTTCTTTTGTTCTTGTTAAGTATTAAGATGCAATTTCATAGTTTCCTTAATATATCTTGGTTTAAACTAGTTAGTATATTCGATCCTAACAAAGAAAACTTGCAATTGAATGCTCTGATATGATAATTTCTTCCGGTTAATTTTGGAAGTAGAGTTTGAAATTACTAATTCCCATTATTTGCGTCCATCATTCGTCAGTACTCTTTCTAATGATTTGAACAAGAAAACCGTAACTCTAATACCACTATCTTGAATCAAACTTCAAAGTCATAAATGAAACAAAGTTGATGCGTAGAAGATAATTTGATATACACTAATTTCATGAAGCCTTTTATATAATATATATGAATTTCCACTATCTGTCCAACACAAACTTCTAAGTACATACATTCTTCCTATTTAGGTGAAAGATCATTCGAGAACCGCGAGAACCGATCTCAGCCGTTCCTTGGATATGTGAAGTTAAATGGATGGAGAGTGTGGAGGAATAAAGTGTGGCAGGGTGCATGTAAAGAATTCATGGGTGGGCAATGACATTGAAAGATGGGGAATTGGACGGCTCAGATTGGTTCTCGCACTAAGAATGGTTCTTAAATGAACTTCTTCCTATCTATATATACTATCTGACTCATTTTTTTGTAAACGTGTTAAGATCATCTTATGTTATGGTTAAACATGACTTATTATGTTCTCTTACAAAACCTGAGAGTTGATCCCTTATTTTAAGTCAAAAATAGGTCAGTTTGTAGATACATCTTTCATGTGTTTTACCTATCTAAAGTTATAAGTTTTTGACATCTACTTCACAACTTTCTGTTACAATCAAATCATAGGGGAATTCAAATTTGCCTGGAGCCCACTACATTAACAAGAGGAGATCAAGCCCAGCCTCTCTATCTAGTTCAGATCTCAAGATCTGTTCTTCTTCCTCAAGCTCCATTTGTGAAGATCATATCTATTGTTTAATCAAGGGCATTGTTCTCGCAGTTTTCGTACGAAAAACAGTTCTCATTTGAACCCTCCCATATATAAGGAGAGGTTCATTTGAGAACCATTTTTTTCGAGTACAGCGAGTACCATTTGTATCAACAATTAATGCTCATTTTGGGTGGACCTTTATTAAAAAGTGAGACTTGATTTTCACAAAATACATCTTATTAATGTGTCATTAATAAACTACCAATGAGTCATTAATGACGTCCCCTGGATGCAATACAATGTTAGAATTCACCCGTCGCAATTCATGGCAGTCATAAATATTCATGGTTGAGTTATAAATAAAATGAAGGGTCAAATGTAGAACATGTGATCAAATCAAATGAAGGGTCATGATTAAGTCTCTCATTCTCATCTAAATATTTATTCTCATTTGAACCCCCTATATTTATATATATATATATATATACACACACATACACACACACACACACACACATACACATACAAGGGAAGGGTTGTGTGTGAACCGTTCTTATCACGAGTATAGCAAGAACTAATCTTGGACCTTGATTAAATTAGATCAATGTTTATGATACAATTTACTCATAAATGAGCCCTTGTTAATCAATCATTAATAAGGTATTATGGGGAAATTAATTCAATCTAATAACGACTCATCCACCGGACATAAGTGTCGGGGGGTAAATATGTAAATTATCAAAATACTAATTTGCTAACTAACTATCGGATAACTCGGAATCTTGAATCTTGAATCTTCTTATCTTGAGTCTTCAATCTTCAATCTTGATTCTGGAGTCTTCTTATCTTTCCCGTAGATATAGAGAGTTAAAAAGATAAATTTAAAACATATTTTAACTTTCTTTAGACTGACTTCTTACTCGGACTGAGTTACTCAGCTTGAAACTCATCAAGCTGAGTTCTTCGAGAACAAACTCGAAAACCATCATGAACTAACATGTATATTAATAAAATCATCCTTAGAAGTCCTAAGAGTTAGCTAGAACTTATTTAGCAACTCTGTGAGCTGACTCAGTATTCACGCTGAGTCGCTCAGCTTGAAACTCATCAAGCTGAAACTCAATATATATCTTAGGTGACACACACAACTTATCAAACACATTGATAATCTTACTAATATATAGTCTGAGCTGATCAAACATATATACAGCTTATACTCAGTCTGAATCACTGTGAGTGTTCAGTCTGGCTAAGCTTCATAATTCTGTTTAAGTTATATGTAGAACACATCATACAAACTTAACTTTGTCTTATCAAATCAAAACAGATGAGATCATTTTCCCAACAAACTCCCCCTATTTGATGATGACAAAATCATCAAACAGTTATTAAGTTTGTTTAACATAATTATATTTCAAATCTTAAACTTATCAAGATTTTATACTTGAACTTATCAATTGTAATTGAACTTATCAATTATAAGTGGAACAAACCAACTTTTAGTTGAACACACCAACCAAATATATCAATGAATAAGAAGTAATCAACTATTCATTAAGCTTAACTTATCAGACTAACAATTATGAACATATCATAATACAGTTGAATATATCAAACTTATACTTGTATTAATTGAACTAATCATAGTACAAAAATATTGATCACATAGATCATGCACACTTAGTGCTTACAAAAATATTAGAACTAATCTAATATTTACATTAGAACTAATTTATTATCTTTTGAACTCAGGATGTAGAATTTCCCAAAGAATGATTTCTCTGTTGACTTCTTCTAAGAGGCTTTCAGCTTCTGCATCCCCTCTGAGTTCTCTCTTTTGCATTCTGATGATCTTATTCAGCTTATACTTTACGAAATGATTTGAGCTATCACCACAACAACTTCTTATATGTATGGCATCCCTAGCTTTTAGATAACATATCTCACTCAGCTTGATAAAGCTAGGATTGCCTGCCTGATCCTTAAACATGAATCCCTGAACAGATGTATCAATACCTTGGTTTTCTTTAAACTCTACACCTTCAGGTATCTCGAATAAGCTCTCCCACTGCAGACCAGGAACTGGAACATATCTCAGCTCCTCAGCTCTATTAGTCAGCTTGGAAACTTCAGCAAAGATCTCTTGCTTGATTTGACTTTTCTTGAACTTCTTGAGCATCATTAATATTCTCTTCCGTTCTTGGTAACCCATCATGTGAACAAATCTCAGGTCCATTCCCAATAATAGATTTATCATCAAATTCAAAATTGAGAATGATGGCTCCATTTATTCTGCTCAACATCATGCCTCTGATCTCCTTGCTGGTGCTCCTTATGAAATAGCACACTTGAATGTCCTCGTCTGTATATGGGATAGGATCAGGTTTCGGACCAGTGTATGTAGCTTCAGCTTGAGGCAAAGCTTTTCTTTCCTTTTCTTTTTCTTGGTCTTTTATCTCTTTCTCTTTTCTCTTTCTCAGCTCAGCTACAGAGATCCCAAGCTCATTTGCTTCTTCTTGCTCAAGCATCTCTATTAACTCTCTTGTAGCTTTTTCTTCTTCTGTCTCTTCCTCAGTTTTAGAAACACTGTCAGCTTCAGGTTCAAATTCTACTACCTTTTGTCTCTTAGCTGCAGGTTCCTCTTTGTTCATTTCCAACTCCCCCTCAGCCTGAGCTTGCCTCTCTGCTCCTTTAGCTAGTACTAGTAGAGCTTCAGCCTCAGCTTGAACTAGCTCAGCTTCAGCATCAGCTTGAACCTTCTCCCCCTTTTTGTCATCATCAATAGGGTTTGAAGTCCTTTATTGTTGGAGTGCAGCAACTGTAGAGGCATACCTCCTTAACATCCTTTGTCAGCTTCTCAAGCCTCTGATAGATTTGACGTTTATGCTTCTTCTGCTTTAGATGGAATAGACCAAATTGAGTAGCAATCTAGTCCTTCAGCTGCTGGATGCCTGAGGAGGCAGTTTCATTATGAGGAGAGTCTTTGGGTGCATCATCCAAAGGTTGGTGTTTACCTTCAAATTCATTTGCACCAGAGTGTGAACCCCGTGAATCACCTTGGTTTGAAGATGAAACATTGACAGGTCGTGCATGTGGGTGTGAGAAGTGAAGAGAAGTAATGGGGCTCGAGACGTGAAGTGTATGGATAGGTGGTTGGCTGATTGGTTTGGAGGGGGGGTGATTGACCCGGGGATTGGTCAGATATTCAATGTTACCTAAGTGTGTCTGCTTAGGCACAGTAATGGGCTCTCCCATGGCACTGGAGAGTGTGGGCTGAGTAGACACCACACCCGGTTTTGGTTGTTGGGTTGTAATGAGCCTCGAGGTTGACACCTTAAAGAGTAGGCGTCTCCCCCTCAACTCCCCTCAACTCCTGCCTGTGGAGGGATCAAAGTGATCTCAGCTCCAGTGATGCCTTTAGGAGTGGCACAACCTATGGCCGTTTTTCTTGTATAGGTTCGGATATTCTCCCTAGCAGCAGTGGGCATACTAGGGGTGGCTTCAGAGTGGAATTTGTGATGGAATGAAGGTGGAGGAGATGGGTGAAACTGGGTTGGGTTTACCGCAGTCTTATCTCTAAAAGTAAATGGAGAATAATGAGAAGAGAGAGAAAGTTGAGATGTCTTACCAGAAGTAGCTTCAGTGTGTGCTGGTTCAGCTTGAGCAGAGTGCTCAGCTTGAACCTCGGTGTCAGCTTGGGAAGCTCCCCCTGGATTTGATCCCTCTTCTTCACCTTCGAAAGAAGCTGCCTTAGCGATCAGGAGCATAGGTTCACTCAGACCTTCTTGCTCTGGGAAGATGTCATTGTTGAACATCTTGGGGCTGAGTGTAGGAAACAGGAACACATCCTAATCAACTTCATAGAGTGCTGTCCCCAGATCGGCTTCAAATGCCAAGGACAGGTACCTTATGAAGGGTACATGAAGATCCCTGGTGATCTTCATCACTTGGACCCGGAGTTCGTTGAAGATGAGATGAGCATAGTCTAAATTTTGAGCAAAGTAGATGTTGTATAACAGCTGCATGTCGAACTCATTCACTTGGTCCAATCCTCCAACCTTAGTTCCTTGTGAACGAATCACTGTTGAAACCATGAAGCCCCAACTGGTTGGAAAGGTGGCCTTTTTGATTACACCCTCTGTCTGCGGGTGACCCATTCTGGGTAGGACTGACCTTGCCACCTGCCTCGTGACAGCAGGCTCGAACTCATCAGATTGAAGGAGTTGAAGAACATCTCTTAGCCGCTGCACGGATAGGACCACTGTTCTATTGCCATTAAGAACAGTCCCTGTAATTTCTCCCCTGTTCTGGTCATACGTACATGTGTACCAGAACTCCAGTAAATGTTGAGGAACAATATGGAGAGGTGCGCCACAGAAGGCGAATGCCAGAGGGCATTTACGGATGTAAGCCACCCAGACTTCATATCCTCTGCCTTGTTTCCTTGGAGGAATTGCAAGACAAGCCCGTTGATTGTTGATTTTAAGCAACGACACTCCATTGTTCTTAAACTGAGCACCTCGAATCATTTGATCACCAAGAATTAACGTGATTCCGTCCATTTTGGATTAATCACACTGAGTAATTTGTAATTCGCACTGAGCGGTTCAGAAACTGCACTTAGCAATTTAAGGTTTTGAACGGATGAATGCACTAAGCAATTGAGGTGTTTGCGAAAGGTATTTAGAAGGTGAGAAGTCGGATTTGTAAGTGTAAACTTCTCTAAACCGATTAGGGTCGGTATATATACATTTCTGAGGAGAGAGAAAAGTTACCATTGGATTCCCCTTTTTATCCGTTACGCCGGAAAAACTTACGGCTTGATGTAACAGTGAGAGGGTAGAAACACATCATCTTCCAACGGATACAAGTGTAAAATAATATTAGTGACTTACACATATTATTAACATTGTCGTATTACACCAATACCGAATTAGTATAATACTCGATTTGAGACTGACTCAAATACGCAAACACTCATGAATTAATAACACCTAGTAATTAAAGCATGGTTATGGACACACCAAGTCTGAGTAAACTTATTACTCAGTTTATGTCAAGCACTCAGCTTGATTCAAGCACTCAGCTTGAGTTGAGTACTCAGCTTGATTTTGGTACTCAGCTTGAGTAGAGCACACAACTCAGACTTAATGACACGGAGTCATTTTTGTTTTAGACTGACCTAAGCATGTATATTAGCTACACTGAGTAGTTAAAACTTGTTTGGAACCAACCAAACATGTGAACTTATCACACAGCTTGAGTTAAGCACATAGCTCAGACTCAATGACACTTAGTCATTTGTTCGAGACTAACTCAAACTAATATTTTAACCACACTGAGTACTTAACAAAATGTTTGGAACTCACCAAACGTGTGAACTCATCATTCAGTGTGACACAATTTTCAGTTAATGAAGACTAATTCATAAACTGTGCACTCAGCTTAAGACACTTAGTCTTTGTCAAACTGAAAACTCAGATTCTAGACACTTAGCTAGGGATTGAGCATACCCAATTCACTTAGAAGATACATAAACCTCTTTTCATCAAGTGGTTTAGTAAAGATATCAGCTAATTGGTCATCAGTGGAGATAAATTTAATGTCAACTTTACCATTTTCCACGATATCCCTGATGAAGTGATGTCTAATTTCAATATGCTTGGTTCTTGAGTGGAAGACTGGATTGTAAGTTATGGCTAAAGGACTTTGGTTATCACAGAAGATAGGAGTTTTCTTGAAACTCATACCAAAGTCTTGGAGCTGATGTTGCATCTATAGGATTTGAGCACAACAGCTTCCTGCTGCAACATATTCAGCTTCAGCAGTTGAAGTAGCCACTGAGTTCTGTTTCTTACTGGTCCAGCTTACTAACTTCCATCCAAGTAGTTGACATCCTCTAGTTGTTGATTTTCTATCTAACTTGCACCCAACATAGCCAGCATCTGAAAAACCAACTAACTCAAACCCAGAGTCCTTTGGATACCAAAGACCTATATTTGGAGTACCTTTAAGGTACCTAAAGATCCTTTTCACAGCTTGAAGATGTAATTCTTTAGGATCTTCCTTGATATCTTGCACAAAAACATGTAGCAAACATGATATCAGGTCTACTAGCTGTCAAATAAAGTAATGAACCTATCATTCCTCTATAGGTAGACTGACACACAGACTTACCATCTGAGTCTTTACTCAGCTTGATAGCTGGTGACATGGGTGTTATCATGGTTGAACTAGAATCAAAACCATATTTCTTTATCAAATCAAGAACATACTTGCTTTGATTGATGAAAATTCCATCAGACTTTTGTTAAATTTGTAGGCCTATGAAATATGTCATCTCAGCCATCATGCTCATCTTGTACTTTTGTGACATTATTTTGGAGAACCATTCACATAGAGATTCATTAGTAGAACCAAAGATAATGTCATCCACATAGATTTGCACAAGAATCACCTGTCCTTTACTCTTTTTAATAAAGAGTGTCTTATCTATACTACCTCTGGTGAAATCCATTGATAGTAGATAAGTGGACAATGTATCATACCAAGCTCTTGGAGCTTGTTTAAGACCATACAAAGCCTTGTCCAACTTATAGACATGATGTGGAAACTTTGAACTGACAAAGCCAGGATGTTGTTTCACATAGACTTCCTCCTGAAGTTTTCCATTTAGGAAAGCACTCTTCACATCCATTTGATAGACTTTGAAGTCTTTATATGCTGCATAAGCCAGGAACAGCCTTATGGCTTTATTTCTAGGAACAGGGGCAAAGGTCTCGTCATAATCAATTCCTTCTTCTTGCTTATACCCTTGTGCTACCAGCCTGACTTTGTTCCTAACTATCACTCCATCCTTGTCCATTTTATTTTTATTGACCCACTTAGTGCCTATAATTGAATGATCTTTAGGGGCAGGGATAAGGCTCCAGACCTTATTTCTTTCAAATTCATTCAATTCCTCTTGCATAGCTTCAATCCAATCCTCATCCTCTAAGGCTTCTTCAGTCTGCTTTGGTTCCATTTGAGATAGAAAACCAAAGTGGGCAGCATAGTTAGCTGTAGCCTTTGATCTGGTAAGAATCCTTTCTTGGACATTTCCAATTATCTGATCTTGAGGATAATCTTTGAGGAATTTGAATGTTGTAGTTGGAGAATCTGGTTCTGGATTTGAGTGAAGTGGAGAGTCCTGAGGTGAACTTATCTCCTCAGTCTCAACAGCAGCCTTGTCAACAGAGTGATGATCACTAAGATCTTCAGTCTGAGTGACTTCAGCTCCAAAGGGGTTGATGAACTCATCATCCTTCTCAGCTTGAGAATTCTTGGAGCTTGTGATGATTTCTTTGATGAACACACATCATCATCACTATCATCTCCCATGACATACATGGAATTTGACATATTGGTTTCCTCGGGCCTTTCAAGCTCACTCATACTGACCGAGTCAGCTTGTATTTTCTCAGCTTGATCAAGACTGTCTTCATCAAATGAGACATGAATTGATTCTTCTATGGACTTTCTCCTAGTGTTATACATTCTGTATGATTTGGAGATTGAGGAATAACCAACGAATATTCTAGGATCAGCTTTGGGTTCCAACTTATGGAGCTGATCTCTTTGATTCAGCACATAGCATTTTGAACCAAAGACATGGAAATAACCTATATTGGGCTTTCTAGATTTATACATCTCATATGATGTTTTACCATGTATTTTGACAATGATTGATCTATTTTGAGTATAACAGGCTGTACTGACAGCTTCATCCCAAAAATAGAGTTTCAATCCTGCCTCACACAACATTGTTCTAGCAGCCTCAATTAGGGTTCTATTTCTCCTCTCAGCAACTCCATTTTGTTGGGGAGTTCTGACAGATGAGAAATTCTATAATATTCCCTTTTATTCACAGAAGCTTTCAAGGGTAGAGTTTCTGAACTCAGTTCCATGATCACTTCTGAGTTGCTTTACAGACTTACCTTTCTGCAACTCTTCCTGTTTAATAAAACTTATTATCTCCAAGGTAGCCTCACTTTTGGCTTTAAGAAATATTACCTAGGTGAATCTTGAGAACTCATCTATTATCACCAGTGTGTACTTCTTGCCACTTAGGCTTGGAGTACTTATGGGTCCAAACAGATCCATATGCAACATATGCAATGGGTCTGTTATTGAAAATTTTTGCTTTGCTTTAAAGGACCCTTTGTGGTGTTTCCCTTGTTCACAAGCTGAACACAATTTGTCCTTGACAAATCTAATCTTTGATAATCCAGAGACTAACTTTTTATTGGATAGCATATTTATATTTTTAAAATTCAAATGTGATAATCGTTTATGCCACAACCAACTTAGCTTAGGAACAGATTGGGAATACAAGCAGGTTTCAGTATATGGATCGGCAGAATTAAGATCAAGTAGATACACATCTCTTTCTCTTTTAACTATTAATACAAGCTTTCCCTTAGCATTATAAATTGTTCCTGCTTTCTTCCTAAAAGCAAACTATATTGTCTTCATCACACAACTGGCTGATACTGATCAGATTGTGTTTAAGACCTTTAACCTTCTGGAAAGTCACCTTGCCAGCATGCATCTTCCCATAGCCTTTAGTTCTTCAATGGGAGTTGTCTTCAAAAGTTACTTTAGGACCTTCATCTTCCTGGAAATCACTAAGAAGTCCTTTCCACCCGGTCATGTGCCTTGAGCATCCACTATCCAAGTACCATTTATTTGAACCCTGCACATGATATAAAAACTAAACACATTAGTTTTGTTTGGGAGCCCACTTCTTGGTGGGTTCAGATGAGGAGCACTTAGCATCTCCATCTTGTTGAACTGACTGTTCAGCTTGAGCAGGAGCTGAGTCCTGTGTAGGTTGATCAGCCTATTCTTGTTCAGGCCTTGAGATTTCAACATCACAATCCTTAGCCTCATGACCTCTACTTCTGCACTTGTAGCATCTCCTGCTTCCAATGATTACAGGAGGTAGTGTGTCTAATAATCCTTCTGAGAACTTGCTCTCAGTCTTGGGATTATATGTAGAGGATAAATTTTCAACTTTCTTTGCAAGTTGATTCACTTGGTGCTTACTGACTTTGGACTTACCTTTGTCAAATCTTTGTTTGTTATCCTTTTGATTAGAAGCTTGACCATCAAACTTCTTTTCCAAGACTTTAGACTTACCTTTGTCATGCTTACTGAACTCACTAGTTTCAACAGGTTTGGACTTACCACTGTTGATCTTCTTGGACTTACCAAGATCTTCAACTTTGGACTTACCATTGTTGTGATTTGACCTCTGACTTACAGTGGTCTTAATATTCTTGTAACTTCTCTCCGATCCAGATAGAGAATGTTGTCTTTTGAAAGGATTTGGGTTAAGCCTTTCTATGACTGAAGTTCTTTAAATAGGATGAGTGCCTAATCTGTCCAGCACAGACTTACTATGCTGTTTAGATGTTGAGCACTCATTTCCATGATCTTTACCTTTCACAAACATATTGTATTTCAAGTTTGGATCATGTCTTTTCTCTGAGGCTGGCTTCTGAGACTCAATCAGTTGTCTATCCTCCTCAGAATCTGTACTTGCTATCTCATCATCAGCTACATAAGCTGCTGTTTGATAGTCACCTCCAAGTACATCTTGTACATGTTTAGGAATTTGTTGGTTTATGCACTTTTCAGCAAGCTTTGATGACTTATACCAAGACTCAGTGACCTTTTGAAGTTGGTCAGCTCTAACTTTAGCTTCCTGAAGTTCTTCACTTAGAAGTTTATTAATGTGTCTTTGACATTCAAGATCACACTGTGCTTTCTTACCAACATCAATGAGAGATTGATTTTCCTTAATCTCATTCTTTAGTTTAGCTATCTCAGCTTTGAGGTCATTTTGAGACTTAAGGAATGCAAGACCCTTTTCTTCATCGGTGTAAGAGTAGAAATTACTGACCTTGTACATGGAAGCAGGATCCCAATAACTGAGCTTGCTGTTTTCCTCAGCTTCCTTCATGTCAGCTTCAAAGATTGATTCGGACTAACCATAATCAACCTCATCTAATTCTAACTCTTCATCTTCTTGAGCCATTAGACATACATCATCACCTAAAGTGGATGATTCAGTATCCCTGGTTCTAGCATATAATCCTTTTGTACTGGGTTTTTCTTCTGGCTTTCCTTTCTTGAGCTGAGTATATTTCTTCTTGTACTTGTCAGCTCTGTAAGCATTCTTATCAGCAACTGATGCTGATTCTTCCCTCTTTAATCTGCACTCAGCAGCAATATGTCCCTTCTTCTGACTGTTGAAGCACACAGCCTTCTTGGGATAAAAGGAACTCTTCCCTTTGCCCCTGTCAGATCTTCCTCTTCCCCGTTGAGCTCTTCTCAAACTTTTGGCTAGCATGGCCGTCTGCTCGGTGATAGTTTGAACATCATCAGTATCACATGAGTCTGAGTCTGAGTGGTCAGCTTGAGATTCTAACTCAGTCTCAGATTCAACAACTAATGCCTTGGAACTTTTCCTTTTCTTCTGTGCAACTAATGCAATCTCTGCTTTATCTAAGGACTCCTTAAGTTGTTGTTGAGAAGTTCTCTTGTGCTCTGTGATCTGTTCATTATTGAGCAAGAACCCATATATGGACTGTAGGTTGTACACAGGTAATGTTCCTCCAGCCCTCAGTTCTGTAGTCATTTCATTGAACTTTTCTGGTAACACATCCAGAAATTTCAGCACGAGTTCAACTTCATCTTTCTTAATGCCTACACTTAGCAGGTCATTAATCAAGCAATGAAACCTGGTAAACACATCAGCCAAGGTTTCATTCTTCTTTAAGAAGAAGTTTTCATATGATCTATTCAGATGGTTCTTCTTCTGCTGTTTAACCAGATCTGTGCCCTCATATGTAACACTTAGAGTATCCCAGATCTCTTTTGCAGATTGACACCCAGTCACAGTATGCAAGATCTCATTAGTCAGGGCATTTGCCAGAACACTTTTAGCCTTGTCATCCAGATTGAACAGTTTCCAATCTTCATCTGTCCAGGATGCAACAGGCTTCCTTACCTCTTTTTCACTCTTGTCTGTTTTATCAGCGGACATATCACTGACAACAGCAGAGATCTTGGGGATTATTGGTCCTTTGATAATGACATCGGACATACGATTGTCAATGGACTTGAGGAACAACATGGCTCTGAATTTTTACATAGGATAGTCAGATCCATCAAATACGGGACAGCCTTTGGCAGACATCTGTGGAAACTTCAAAGAATTGTTGCTTGTAGACATTGTAAACTTTCTCAGAATCTTGAACTTTCAACTTATGAAATCGTTCAGCCCGCTCTGATACCAGTTCTTTGTCCCTTGGTGAGAATAGCAACAAGCAACAGATGTGTAGAAGGGGGGGTTGATTACACTTTCTGCAGAAATTGAACAAATCAAAGAAAAGTGTTACACAAAGCAAATCAAACCACAATCGAATGCTTTGCTTTTCATTAATAAGAAGATGATTACCGACTCTATCAGGTAAGCAACTCTTGATATGTAAACACCTAATATAAATCTCTCAATCTTTCAAACTTAGCTATCTATAATCAACTTATGATTATAGATACTGACGACTCTCTAAACAGGATTTAATCACAGATTGAAAACTTACCAATCTCACAACTAATGTGAGTATTCGAACACAAGAATAGCTTGGCAATCTGTGAGTTTCTAGATCACGTTAAATTGACAAACAGTGATTCAAGAATCGTAACACATACGGTTGAGGTGAGGTATTTGGCTCTGCAACACTTAGTCGTCGTTGATTCAGAATCGTAGTCGTTTCTGAGTCGTACCTATAAACTTATCAGGAGATAAGTATTTATAATCCTGTGCCTACAGAATCTAACAAACTAAGACTTAGCCTAATTTTCTAACTAACTATCGGATAACTCGGAATCTTGAATCTTCTTATCTTGAGTCTTCAATCTTCAATCTTGATTCTGGAGTCTTCTTATCCTTCCCGTAGATATAGAGAGTTAAAAATATAAATTTAAAACATATTTAAACTTTCTTTAGACTGACTTCTTACTCGGACTGAGTTACTCAACTTGAAACTCATCAAGCTGAGTTCTTCGAGAACAAACTCGAAAACCATCATGAACTAACATGTATATTAATAAAGTCATCCTTAGAAGTCCTAATAGTTAGCTAGAACTTATTTAGCAACTCTGTTGAGCTGACTCAGTATTCACGCTGAGTCGCTCAGCTTGAAACTCAATATATATCTTAGGTGACACACACAGCTTATCAAACACATTGATAATCTTACTAAGATATAGTCTAAGCTGATCAAACATATATACAGCTTATACTCAGCTTATACTCAGTCTGAATCACTGTGATTGTTTAGTCTGACTAAGCTTCATAATTCTATTTAAGTTATATGTAGAACACATCATACAAACTTAACTTTGTCTCATCAAATCAAAACAGATGATATCATTTTCCCAACAATATTGAAAAACATATGTTGTTTTTCAAATCAGACTTTAAGAATTTTCTAAGTATGAAACATCAGCTGATAAGTTAAAATACCAGCTGAACTCTAAGTATCAAAAGATGAATCAGCTTCAAAGGATCAGACGAGGAGAAAAGAGCATCAGCTGATGGTTTACAAAACATCAGCTGAGAATCAAAAGTATCAGTTGACACCTCTAAAGCATCAGCTAAAGACTCAAAGCATCAGCTGAAGATTTCTCCAGTTCAGATAAGTAGTTTACTTTTTATTAAAGTAACTTTTATTAGTTTATCACTCTACATGATCAGCAGAACATGTTTAATCTACTGATCATGTAGGTTGATTAACTTATACACTTTAGTCCTTATTTATTTCATCAGCTGAGCAAAAGTTTGAATGTAGTTTAGAGTTAGTTTCATCAGCTGTGTCAGATTAAATATGTACACTTGGTTGTTTTTATTCTTAAGTCAAGGCAGATCATGTGTTGTTCTATTTTTCCTTTAGGATTTCCTTTGTAAAAGTATTAGCACTTTCTAGATCTGCAAAGAGACAAAAAGGATAGAGTTTGATCCCCTGGAAACGGTGAAAGCTACTTTACAAAAGGAAGATCTCGAAGATTTGTTTCAGCTACTTTACTAAGTATGGCTGGCAACTCCATACTTGGTATCCATACTTGGTAAAGTCAAATCTGAAGAATGTATGGTGTTGTATAAAGTACAAGCATGGAAAGAGAAACTTGTACTTCCAAGGCAACAGGTATGGGTTTAATAATATAATAGAAGATAGTGGGATTTACCTTTTACAGATTGTACATGCACTTTATACCTTTAGCGTATAAAGTGAGTTTACTTTCTACCCATTAACTTTATCTATTATAATATTATTATCCTTATACTTTGTTGTTCCCTTCTCTTACCACCATACGGACTCCAAGCTTTCTATATATACTCAAGCATTCCCCATGCTTGAGAATATCGGTTGAACACTATAAAATCTCATCAGTTGAGATTTAGAAGAGTTAGCAAAATATTTCACAGTGTATACAAATTTGTTCATGTGTTGAACATTCTAAGCATTAGTTGGTTAGAATTAGCTAGTCTATGTGTTAAACTAAAACTGTTTCCACTTTTGTTGAACTTAGATTTTTCGCATCTAGTTCATGTAATTCTTGATTAACATCAATAAGAATTATATAAAGTACATCCGTGTGTTTTAATTTTCTAATTAGCTAAAGTTTGTATTCAACCCCCCATTCTACAAACATTTGTTGTTGTAGTATCTATTCGGGACCAACAACTGGTATCAGAGCAGGCTAGATAATTCATATCTTAGATCTGTTTTGCTTACTCTTCAACTGCTTCTACCCCACACTTCAAAATGGCCACTCCTGTTGCTGCTTCTAACAGATTCTCAAACAATGGCTCACTCACAAGGTGCCCAGTGTTTGATGGGGAAAACTTTTCCCTCTGGAAGATTAGAGTTCTTCTCTACATGTCCAGCCATGATGATGTGTTAGTCTTGATTTGTTTATACTCTATCAGCGCTGAAGTACTCAAAGAAGATTTCAGCAAAAGAAGATTTCTGAAGATTTGCCTCTCGTCTCAAATAAGGTTCATCTGAAGGGCTGAAAGTTTCATCACTGAAACTTTCAGTCAATGTCTATTGAAGTTTATCTTCAGCAGATGGTCCCCTCGGTGACGTCATCAGCTGTCCCTTTCAAGATGGTTATGCATGAGGAAATCTGTTACTTATCCATCTACAAGATTGTGACATGTGTCACTAGTTCAACGGCTAGGATTGATAAGGGAAATGTATAAATACTCTTCTCTTAATAGAGAAGAAAAAGAGCTTGAGAATTCTGTCTGTTCAGATATTGCAAGTGCTTTGTGTGTCTGTATTCTTTCAAGTCTCTCCTTGAGTGTTAGTTGAATTTAAGAAGACTGTTCTTCTTAAATTCTAGTCTGTAAAGTTCGTTATATCAATATTAACAAACTTTAGACATTTCTTACTGTTTTTATAATTACTATCTCCGCACTTATATTTCCTTAAGTTAGTATTATACATAATTTTGGGAACAACAATTGGTATCAGAGCAGGTTCAAATTCTTCTATAATTTGAGATTTGCCAAGATGTCTAAAGTTGATTATAATGACAATGGGTCCTCTGGTAAACCACCAAAGTTCTCTTCCGAAAACTTTTCTAGCTGGAAGGGAAGAATGCTTCTCTATCTTGAAAATCTGGATACCATGTCTCTGTCTGTTCTAGAGAGCGGTCCTATCTTTCCAAAGACCATCTCACCCATGAGTGACGAAGGTGAACTACTGGAATCTCTTCCATAACCAAGAATCCTGAGGACAGAAGGCAGGTAAATTTGGATGCTAAGCTTCGAAACAACATTGCTATCTCACTTCCAAATGATGTCTATCACACGATATCCACTCTGAAAACTGCAAAGGATATGTGGGATGCTCTGTGTATAGCATATGAAGGAACTGAAGAAGTAAAAGAGAACAAGAAGACAAATGTCATCAGAAAGTATGAAAGCTTTTGTGTTAAGGATTCTGAGACTCTCACTGAGGTCTACTCCAGGTTCACTTGTTTACTGAATGATATGCTGGAAGCTGGTGTTGAGAGAGAGAAAATTCAAATTCTCAACAGATTCTTGGATGCTCTTCCCAGTGAGTGGGATACTATGTGTTTAGTTCTCAGGACCAATAACAAGTTGAGAAAATTGGATATGAGAAAGCTGTATGGTATTTTACTGAATGATGAGCAAACTAGAGCTCAGAAGCTGGAGCTGAAGAGATCAGCTAAGAAGAGCTTAGCTATTGTGGCAGAAACTGAAGTGCCAGCTCAGCAATACTCCGATGATTCTGACACAGAGACAGAGAATGACTGGGAAGCTGCAGATGAAGAGGGTCATCCATAGTTCAAGGTTGAACGAGCTTTCATCATGAAGAACTTCAATAAGTTCTTAAAATTCAAGGCTAAAACCAATAATCCAGGGTCAGGAAGCTTCAAATCTGCTACTGACAAATCTAAAATGGAATGTTAAAAGTGTGGTAGGCTTGGCCACTTTGCTGCAAATTGTGTTGTCAAGACTCCAAATAAGGGTTATCCGTCAAAGGCTGACAAGTACAAGTCCAAGTCCAAGTACAAAGCACTGAAGCTGAAAAATCAAAGTTCTGTTGAAAAGAAGAAAGAAAAGGCTATGATAGCTGGAGAATTAAACTGGACTGATTCTGACACTTCTGATGATGATGAAGAATCTGAAAAAGCTATGTTCGCAGAAGAATTTTCAAGATGTGCTCAGCCCGACATATGTCTGATGGCTACTGAAAGCCAGTTCAAGAAAGACCTAGCTACTGCTGAACGATTGAGTTCAGCTGAAGGCTGGAACTCCTCTATGATGTACAAAGTATCAAACTTTCAGAATTATAATTCTAATGAGAAAAATGACATGTTTGCTTACTTGGTGTCTGATTTAATTTCTTCTTATAATGAACAAAACAAAATCAAGAAAATCTTTTCTGATCAACAGATCCAAATTCAGAAAACTGAAACTGAGAATGATACTCTTGTTCAAGAGTCCTGTGCCTTGAAATGTCATCTAGAGTTATTAGCGAATGAACTAAAAATGGCTAAAACTGGGCTTTCTTTAACAAACGATAAACTCAAAGATCGTCAGTCCATCATTGATCTCTGGCTTAGTCCAAATAAACTTGCTTTTGAAAGTATCAATCATCAAATGATCATTCAGAGAGAAAGAGTAGGGTTAGGAAAAATCAAAGAAGCCGCCTCATTCATCAAAAAGTGTAGAACTGTTGATGAAATGTTTTTCAGTGAGTTCACATGTGAAAACATAGGAAACTCAGATATGCTTTATAAAAGATTTACTAAGGCAGTCAGTAATGTTCCTGTATTCAATGAGGAGACAAATTCTGAAATTAGAAACATACAGTTGCCCTACGATAATTTTGAGAATCAGAATGATCCTCAGCAAGATTTTTCCAAATCCACTGAATCTGAACCTTCTGTGATTACTGAATCTGAATTGATTACTGAATCTGAACTTTCCAATTCCACTGAATCTAAACCCATAGCCTTGGTCAAAACTGAATCCCCTTCAGTTCACATCATCACTGAACCTCTGAAAGCTAAAACCTTACTTGAATCTAACCATTCAAAACACAGTCAAAAGTTCAAAAGATCTGAAACACAGAGTGCTCAGTATGAAAAACCAAAGTCAAAAAGGTTGAACAAATTTCAAAAATTTGAATCAACACTGAAGATCATGATGGTTCAGTGAAAAGAATTAACGAGATCTAGTTCTCAAAAAGATAGTGCTAAACATCATAAGGATACCAAATCTACACGTAAGTGTTACAAATGTGGTATTAGAGGTCATGAAGCCAAATTATGTAATACTCCTGTTGCTACTTGTACTATTTCCTCTGAGCCCATCAGCAGGTGGGTTCACAAATTAATTTAACTCTTTGTTACCTTGTGCAGGGAGGTCAAGGAAATAACACCTGGTACCTTGATAGTGGAGGAAAATGTGGAAAAACAGATGCATATGGTCAATTGAAGAAAGGCGTTATTCACATCAAGAATATCGCTCATGTCACTGGACTTGAGCATAATTTGATAAGCATAAGCCAGATGTGTGATGCAGACTATTCTGTTCTTTTCAAGAAATACAAGTGTTCTATCAGAAACAAAGAAGGCACTGAAGTCCTTCAAGCCAAGAGAATAGATAACATGTACGTTCTCGATTTTAATTCAGTCACTTCTCCCTCAGATGTATGCTTCATTTCTCAGTCAGTCAAAGAATTGCATTGGTTGTGGCACAAAAGATTGTCCCATCTGAATTTCAAGAATATGAGTAAACTTGCACAAGGGCAGCTAGCAAAAGGATTGCCTAAGATTAATTATGTGAAAGACAAAGTTTGTCATGCTTGTGAAAAAGGAAAGCAAAAGAAGTCCGTTCACAAATCAAAGCACTGTGACCAGATCAATCAAGCATTTCAATTGCTTCATATGGATCTTTTTGGCCCGGTCAGCACTCCAAGTCTCAGTGGTAAGAAATACACTCTTGTGATCGTGGATGAATATACATGTTTCACTTGGGTATTCTTTCTTTCTAAAAAGAGTGAAACAGCAGAGATCATAATTAGCTTTATCACAAGAATGAATCGTCAGTACGATATTCATGTTAAACAGCTAAGAAGTGATCATGGTACTAAATTCAGGAATAGAACTCTTGAAGACTTTTGTGAAGAAAATGGAATCATTCAGAATTTTTCAGCTGCATACACACCTCAACAGAATGGAGTTGCTGAAAGGAAGAATTGCACACTAATTGAAGCTGCACGAACTATGCTTGCTGAAGCAAAGATATCATTACGCTTCTGGGCTGAGGCCATCAATACATCATGTTATACTCAAAACATATCTCTGGTAGTCAAAAGGCACTTGAAAACTCCTTATGAATTGCTGCACAACAAAATTCCAAATGTTAGTCATTTGAGAATCTTTGGCAGTACTTGCTTTATTCTGAATAGTAAGGATCATCCAAGTAAGTTTGCTCCCAAGGCAGATGAAGGAATATTTCTTGGGTATTCCAGCATTTCAAAGGCATACAGAGTATTCAACTTCAAAAGCAATACAATCTTTGAAACGATGGATGTTACTTTTGATGAGTTAGATCTTCAGTCAAGACACTCAGATCAAAATACTGCATTTTCAGAAAACTGGGATGAGTTGCTTTCCTCTCCATTTGAAGACAGTTCAGCTGCTCAGCAATCAGAAACAGTATACGATGATTATAATGATAATGGCATACCTCCTGCTCCTTCAACACCCATTTCCACAAAAACTTCTTCAAAAACACCCATTCCTGAACCTATTAATCACGAAGTACCACTGATTGAAATTGAATTTCAGTCTCCTTCAATGACTGAAGTTTTCACTGATCCTTTTCGTGAAATAAACTCTTCTATTTCTGAAACTACAACTGAACCTCCTCCAGCTGACAATCCTTTACCTCCTAATACCAAGTGGACTAAAGCTCATCCTATCGATCAAGTCATTGGAGATCTAGATGAAGGGATTCGTACTAGAAGTTCTGTTACTACAGGTTTTTGCATGTTTGCTGAGTTCATTTCTCAAACTGAACCTAAGAAGGTTAATGATGCTTTAAAAGATGCACATTGGGTTTCAGCAATGCAAGAGGAACTGAATGAATTCACAAGGAATAAGGTATGGAATCTCGTTCCACCTCCTTTGAATCAGTCTGTGATAGGAACCAAGTGGGTGTTCAGGAACAAGAAAGATGAATAAGGGGTAGTGATCCGAAACAAAGCCATACTTGTTGCCAAGGGATACTGCCAGGAAGAAGGAATTGATTATGATGAAACATTTGCTCCTGTTGCAAGAATGGAAGCAATTCGCATATTTCTTGCTTTTGCTGCCCATAAAGGATTCAAAGTTTATCAGATGGATGTCAAATGTGCTTTTCTCAATGGCGAACTGAAAGAAGAGGTATATGTTCAGCAACCTCCCGGTTTCAAAAATCTCAAATATCCAAATCATGTATACAAGCTAGACAAAGCACTGTATGGATTAAAACAAGCACCTCGAGCCTGGTATGATACTCTTTCAGCATATCTTCTTAAAAAGGGCTTCAAACGAGGTACAATTGATAAAACTCTCTTTCTTGGTCGTGAAAAAGGTGATTTGCTTCTTGTTCAAATATATGTTGATGACATAATTTTTGGGTCTACTAATGAAAATTTGTGTAAGGAATTTGAAAGAATCATGACCAAAAAGTTTCAAATAAGTATGATGGGTGAGCTAACTTACTTTTTAGGACTTCAGATTAAGCAAACTGAAACTGGTATTTTTATCAATCAAGGTAAGTATATTTCTGAATTACTGAACAAGTTCAAATTCACTGAATGTTCAGTAATGAAAACACCCATAGCTCCTAAAACCAAGTTAACTGCTGATCTTGATGGAAAAGCAGTTGACTTGCCCACTTTTCGAGGAATGATTGGTTCTTTGCTTTATTTAACTGCTAGTAGACCTGATATCATATTTTCTACATGCTTATGTGCCCGATTTCAAGCAAATCCAAAAGAATCTCATATGTCTGCCGTTTCAAGGATTTTCAGATACCTGAAGGGTACTCCTCATCTGGGTCTTTGGTATCCCAGAGACTCACGTTTTGATCTAATGGGCTTTTCAGATTCTGATTATGCAGGTTGTCACTTAGACAGAAAGAGTACTACTGGTGGATGTCAGCTGCTCGGACGCAAACTAGTCAGTTGGCAAAGCAAGAAACAAAATTCAATCTCACTATCCACTGCTGAAGCTGAATATATTTCGGCAGGGAGTTGTTGTGCTCAAATTTTATGGATTCAACATCAGTTTGCTGACTATGGTGTTTCACTAATCAAGACTCCCATCTACTGTGACAACACCAGTGCCATAGCCATCTCCAACAATCCTGTGCTTCATATGCGAACCAAGCATATCGATGTTCGTCATCATTTCATCAGAGATCATATTGCTAAAAATAATATTGAGCTGTACTTTGTTCCGACTGAACACCAATTAGCTGATATCTTTACCAAAGCTCTGGATGAAGCAAGATTCAAATTTCTTGTTTCTGAACTTGGCATGCTGAACTACTGACTGAAGAATAGTCAACTGAACTCCTCTGCTGAAACATGGTCTACTGAAACATAATCAACTGAACTTCTCATCTGAATGTCTTCAGCTGCAAGGTAAGTATTCTTTTACCTTTTTGTTAATAAAATATCTGCTGGATTTGTATTCGTTTGGTTAACTCAATTTATCTTTATTTAGGGTAGCATTTATTACAGCCGTCATTTCATGTTCAGTATCCATCCAAAATAATGATTACTTCCTCTCTTTATTTATCCTTGCTTATCTCTTTGTAAATCTACTCCACTTCATTCTCACTTCTTTCATCTTCTTCTCTCCCTTTTCTCTTTTCGTAATCTTCACTCATGGAACTCACATTCATCGTTGTCAATCACCCTTTTCTATACACCATCACCATACGGATCAACAACATTGGAGTTGGAGCAACAGTTCAAATCGCTGTTAATCTTCTTGATTAACCAACTATGGCGATTTCCTTTTTGGCGTGGATGCATTTCATACTCATCCTCTTTTGGCTATTTGCTTTAGCTTATTTTATTTTGTTGAATGCTCCACTGTAAATGTATTGTTTAATCTATCTTATTAATGGATGAAGTTTCTATGAGTTGTTCTATGTTCTTCGTTGCATTCTTTATATTATTTATTGTTTGTTTTTCTTAATAAGTCAATGTAATTCTTAGTTATTTTCACTTAATGTTGTTTACCTGAAATACCCTGGTTCAGATAACAATTATTAACTGTTAATAAATAACAATTATAAACATATGCAATTTACATAGGTTAATGCTTTCTCATTTTACCTATGGTTAGTTTCTGCGGTTTCATCCAACGGTTACATTTTAATTAAATTGAACCTATTTTTGAACTCGCCGTTCTTTTCTCTTTTCCTCGTTAACTGCCCTCTACCTCTCAAACCTATATAACGCTCTATCATCTTCTTCCTTCTTCTCTCTACTGTTTCTTATTTTCCTTCGACATACTTTTCTTTTCTCAAATCATCATGTCTCATCCAGCATCCTTGTGTGTTCATCTCCCAGCCTCCGTTGTACCTATCATCTCCAATGATGAAATTGTTTTCAAATCCAACAACATTTCTATGTCCTTATCTCCTATTTCTTCTAAATCTAAGTTCTTCAATCTTATAAACTTTCTCCGTCATTGCCCAATCAACTATGCTCTAACCGCCCAAATTCCCATGTTTGAAGAGCATCTTTGCGAATTTTGGATGACTGCTACTGTCATCGATGAGACCTCTGAAAACCCTAAAATTGCTTTCACTCTTCTGAACAGCAAGCAAAAATGTCGTATTAATAAATAATTTCTTGCCAAAACCCTGCATCTACCCACTGATGATGAGTCTCCCTGTATTCCTTTCACAAAATCAGCAAAGGATCTTATTGTTGATTATCTGCGGCTGCCTGCAACTTGCTACCTCAAAGGAAAAAACCTCGTACGGAACAAACTCCCTACCGTCTGGTGCAGTTTCTTTAGTATTCTCTCCTTCTGTATGACTGCTAAAACTGGGGGAATGGATCAAATCGCTGATGTGCTGAGTTTAGGTCATGCATTGATGTATGACACAAAGGTCGACTATGCTGCCTTTGTCTTCAATCTTCTTCTCACCCAAGTCAAGATGAAAAAGAGAAATCTCCACATTCCTTTTCCTCGATTTCTATCCCTACTGTTTCAACAACTGCTCCGAAGCTCTCATTATACTTCAGCCACACATTCAGTTGAGTTTTTTTCTCTGCCTCCCTCTGTCTGGACCAGTATCAACTCTGCTGATCCCATTCCACTTACTGAAGCCATGATGGTTTATGCTAGGATGGACACTTCTCCTGCTATTTCAGCTCGTCCATCTCCTTTTGCTGAAACTCTTGCTAAGCCTTCAGATTCAGAGGCTACTGAACAGCCTGCTGCTCCTTCAGTTGCACCTTCACCTGCTCCAAAGAAAAGGAAGCACCTGCTTCACAAGTCTTCTACCGTACACGGACAATCTGATTCTAGTCCCGCTACAAAGTCAAAGAAACTGAAGCGTCCAATTCCATCTTCTTCTACTGCTTCCTTTGACTCAACTCCTACTGACGCCATTGCTGCTGACTCACAACGACTTGTTCGCCCCAAAGGTTCCTCTATTGGACGTTCCACACCGACAACAAAAGCCAAATTGATTATTCTGAATCCGATCTCCACTGTAAGTCCTCTCTCCTCTGCTCAAATTGGTTCACTGGCATCACAGACCCTTAGTAATTTGTAGACCCAACTAGTTTACTGGTCCACAAAATTGCTCATGATGTATCGGCTCAACACCGGACCGAATCTGAAGCACAACAATTTCAGCCCGCACAGAGTTCAGCTATACCAACTGAACTAGGGTTTGCCTTTGCAACTCATGATGCATTTGTCAACCCATTTGTTAAAGTTGATAAATCACCCACTACCAATGACGAGTGTATATCTCCCTCACACTCTGAGGCTCTAAGAACCAGTGATGTTGAGACAATCACAACCTCAACTAAGGTTCTCGCCACTTCAGTTGCAGTTAATCCCCCTGCTTCAGATGCTACCACAATTAACGTTTCAGTATCAGCAACTGAAATCGCCGTTCAGCTAAAATCCCTTGATGGTTCAGTAGTCCGAACTGATCCTATGGATTTTGCCAATACATATGATCTCTCAGAACCAAAACAATCTGAGCCTGATGTATTTCCCCTCCGTGATGAATCAGCCAAACCATCTGATTCTGAGAGACCCATGACTCATGACGTTTCAGATATCCCTGACACTGAAATCATTTCTTTCTCTACCATCTTGGCCACTGATGGTTCAGCTAACCCAACTGAACCTACGGCTATTTCTTTTGATCATGAAGATGTAGTTATACACAAAACTACTACTGAAGCACAGACACTTTTAGCCCCTGATGATTCAATAAACCCAAATGTTTCTATGGCTAAATCTGCCCCACCTCCACCCATAAATTTAAACAAAGAACAAGGTCTCATTTGGGATCCTGTTTCGGGTTTTGAGTACTCTGTCAATCTTCTTCCTCCCACTGCCAATCAATCTGGTCTTGATCAGCTATCGGCTTCTGGGCATGACTTCTTAAATGAACTTCAAACTCAGTTTCCCTCTCTCCAAAATGTACTATCTGCTAACTCAGTGCCCGTTCCTCTCGACGGTTCTGCAAAATCTGACTCTTCCTCCTCGTCCATTGATCATGATTTCTTGGATGATTCCACAACCCCTTTGTCTCCTGCTTTCATGCGCTCTCCCCATGAGGTTGATAATGACTCTATGTCAGTTCATGATGCCTATTCCAAGCTTGATGATACTCTTCGTCTTCTTCAGAGTCAAGTCACCAAAGAGTTTCATCGTTTCCATCTTCAGCATATGTCAAATGGTAACTTTGCTGAGGAAATTAAACTTCTTACTGCACTCTTTGTTGACTACATCTGCACTTTAAATAAGGAATTTCAGTTTCACCATCAACTACGGGTCACTCTCTTCAAACAGCTTCGTGACTATATTGCCAAAGGTAATAGACGTTACGAGGATGTGTTATCTGAACTTTCTTCTTCTCAGTATTCTCTCTCTGAGTCACTGTCCAAATTTCAAGCCACCTTCCTAAAGTCCTTTTCTGAAACTCTCTTGCAACTCAAAGACTCTCTGAAAGCTTATCCTTCCAAACGCTATCTTCAGTCCTATCACAAAAAGGTAGTTCTGAAGGATATGCAATGTATGATGGTCGCCACACTGAACAAACATATTGTTCCATGACTACAACGGGTAGAAGCTGCTACGGTCTCCTCCTCAGCTTCTAAGGGGGAGAAAATTTTGAAACATTCAGCTGTGGCTAAAGCCTTAAAAGCTCAGATGAAGAAAAGGAAAGCATAGTCGATAAGAGATAAGGAAGAAATTCGTCGACTGAAACAAACAATTGAAGAATATTCAGTGGTTAGAGATCAAAATGAAAGAGAAAGGGAAGAGTTAAACAGAATATTTGAGGAATCTCTTAGTGACCCTGGTGATGAAGGTAACACTAAATTCTCTGAAAGGTCTACTCCTGAACGTGAATTCAACATGATAATTCAATCCTCCCCTCAGAATATTATTCAACCTGAAACTGCCCTGATAATTCATCCAAATGCACCTCATACTGCTGGTAGTTCAGTCTCTATATCTGAAACAAAGATGAATGTTGATGTTCTTAGTCCAAAGGAACTAACATCCAACATTCTGAAACCATCATACTTAGAACAGATTCCGCTGATAATTCCCAAAACTGAGTTCACCTCAGCTCTCAGTGAGAAAGCTACCTCACCCATTAGAAATCCTGATAAAGGTAAATGGATTGTAGATGACACTGAAATCATAAAACCAAAGGCTATTAATGCTGAAAAGCTATTGGGTGACAGTATGAAGGCTATTATAAATCAGTTGTCCAACACAGGGGGAGGAAGAACTGAACTTTATGTCACTGAAGAAGAAGAAGCTGCTTCTTTTGGGATGACTGTGGAAGATTTCAAAAGAGAAAAACAGAGAGCTGAAGAATATGCCAGATTACAAAGTTTATCTGAAGCTGAAGCCTTGAAAGCAGCTGAACTAGAAGCTGAACAACAAAAGGCAAAGAAGAAAATGTCTCCCCAGTCTCTTCAACGTGCTGTTGAACAAGAAGTTGAGGAAGAAAGAATCGAAAAGGAAAAAGCTAAGCTAATCAGAGAACAAAAAGAAAGAGTGGTTTGAAGCTAAAATGACTAGAGTTGATCCTGATCTAATCACAACAGTCAGGGTTACCAAAGATAAACGTGGAATCATAGTGGAGATAGCAAGAAATAAAAATCGCCTCAAGGTTCAATATGTCACCAATACCAATCTTACAAAATTCAGTCTGTCTGAATGGGTTGAAATTGGAAAGTGTCTGAACAAACTGAAACCAACGGAACTGGTTAGGACAGTTAAAAGAAGGCTTTCTTATCTACAAGAATCCTATGATAATCTGAAGAAACATTTTCAACCTTCTGAAGGTGACTCTGAAAATCCTGAAAAAGATCAACCATTAAAGAAAAGAAAAAGGTCTTCTAGGAGATCTGAAGAAGAAATTATAAAGCTTATGGCTGCTAGTGTGCTTCCAAACAGTAATTATATGGATTGTTCAATTCCTCCAGGCTTCGTATTCATTGATAAACAGGTTCTTGAAAATCCTAGAGGATTTTTCTTCAAAGATGCTTATGAAAGACCCAGGTTTCAGAGAGCATCTGAACTTGACAATGCTGATTGGATGCATCTGAAAGCCATTTTATCCTACTTTGATTCAAGGGATCCTGAAACGGCAGACATTCGTCTGAAGATTGTCAAACTGTTTGAAGCCAAGAAGCCTAGAGATTCTGAAACTGATATATGGGAAGAAAAGGCCAAGGTCTTAGAAAGCACTAAAACACACAAGCCCTCAAAAAGTTCTTAGTTCTCTATGTACCTTATTTTCTTGTTTTCTTTACTCTTGTAAATCTGAAAAAAAATTCAAAAACATTGAAAATTGAAAAGAATCCAAAAACAGTCAGTATGGATCATGTACATATGAGTTCTTTTTTGTAAATAGTTCTATTTGCTTATTCTTTGTAAATAATGATGGATTATAAACAAATAGGGGGAGATTGTTAGTCTTGATTTGTTTATACTCCATCAGCGCTGAAGTACTCAAAGAAGATTTCAGCAAAAGAAGATTTCTGAAGATTTGCCTCTCGTCTCAAATAAGGTTCATCTGAACGGCTGAAAGTTTCATCACTGAAACTTTCAGTCAATGTCTATTGAAGTTTATCTTCAGCAGATGGTCCCCTCGGTGACGTCATCAGCTGTCCCTTTCAAGATGGTTATGCATGAGGAAATCTGTTACTTATCAATCTACAAGATTGTGACATGTGTCACTAGTTCAACGGCTAGGATTGATAAGGGAAATGTATAAATACTCTTCTCTTAATAGAGAAGAAAAAGAGCTTGAGAATTCTGTCTGTTCAGATATTGCAAGAGCTTTGTGTGTCTGTATTCTCTCAAGTCTGTCCTTGAGTGTTAGTTGAATTTAAGAAGTCTGTTCTTCTTAAATTCTAGTCTGTAAGTTTCGTTATATCAATATTAACAAACTTTAGACATTTCTTACTATTTTTATAATTACTATTTCCGCACTTATATTTCCTTAAGTTAGTATTATACATAATTTTGGGAACAACATGATGTGATGCTCAAGACTGTTACTGAAGGCCCCTATGTTCCTTCCTCTACTCTCGAAGTCACTGCTGCCACTGATATTACTCCTGCTGTAGAAAGATATGTTGTCAAAGCTGTGCATCAATGGTCTGATGAGGACAAAAGGCTGGTTAATCTTGATGTCAAAGCCAGAACAGCCTTAGTCTCTACATTACCCAATGAAGTCTATCATCAAGTTTTTAACTGTAAATCTGCAAAAGAGATGTTAGACACTTTGAATGTTGCATATGAAGGCACTGAAGAAGTGTAGGAGAACAAGAAACTCCTTCTTGTTACAGAATATGAGTTCTTTTTTGCTCATAAAGGTGAAAGTCTTACTCAGACCTACACTAGGTTCAACTGTCTTGTTAATGATTTAAGCAGGGCAGATGTTCCCAAGAGCAATAAGGAACTTGTAAACAATTTTTTAGACTATCTCCCAGAATCTTGGGATCATTTCATCACTGTGTTGAAGCATGGTGAGATAATCAAGGGTCTTTCACTGGTTGGTTTGCATGGAAATCTCATGAACCATGAACAGTCAGTGAAGCAGAGGAAGCTCTCTACCAAGGATATGAAGGAGGCTGCAAAAGCTCCATCAACTGCCCTTGTGTTTAAGGATACAAGATCTAGGAGTTTTGCTTCATTGGTGGATGAGTCCAGTGATGATGAGGAAGAGGTGGAGTCTTCTGAAGATGAAGAGCAAGTGGCTGATGGGGAAGAAAGTTTGGAGGACATGGACAACATTGAAGCTGCTGTTGAGCAGGCTGCCATGTTGGATAAGAGGTTCAAACCTTTCCTCAAAGGAAAGGGTGTCAAGAAGTTCGGGAAGAGACCTTTCAAAGGTGACAAGTCCAAAACCAAGTCTTCTGAAGGATGTTTCTCTTGTGGCAAACCTGGTCACTATGCTAGTGAATGTAAGTCCAGAGGAAACACAAGCTTCAAGGCTCCTTCCGGATCAGACAACAATATACACTATGAAGCCAAGTATAAGAAGCTTCTTGCTACTGTTCTTGACAAAAAGAAGAAGAAGTCCCAAGCCAAGGTGTTGGTGGCTGAGGAAGAGGATTGGGCTGAGGAGGATCTCTCAAGTGATGAAGATGAGGTTCTCATTGCTCAGCTCAGCTTGATGGCAAGCACTGGCAGTACAAGCTCCTTTGATGAAGACATGAAAAGGGCTGCTAAAGCTTGTACCTCTCCTAACTGGGATCCCTCTTCTATGTATCAGGTTAGCAAAGTTATGAATTATGATGATAAAAGAACACCATGTTTGATAATTTGTGTGTTGAGTTTCAATATTATATTCAAAGAGAAAAGAAGCTAAAAACAAAAATAGAATCACTTAAGAAGAAAATAATTCTTAAAGACGACGAACTTAAACCATTGACCATTCTGAAAGATGATCTAGCCAATCAAAAGATATTAAACCAGATCTTAATAAAAGAAACTAGTGAAGCAACTCAGAAGTTTAATGACCTTCAAAAAGTAGTTAAATCTTGGTGTGTTTCTGCTGAAAAGACCACTCGGTGTGTCAATGAGCAGATTCCCAAACAAGTTCAAGCTATTATTGGTGGAAATTACTCCCAAGCAGCTAACTGTGTTGATTTTAATGAGAACATTAATATCTTAGAAAAGGTTGACATTCTGCCACTTACTTTTCTTAAAGTTGTAAAAGGCAAAAGTGTGATCACTAATAGATTTGTTAAAAGTCAAAACTCTCATCTGAAAGAATCAATTACTCCCAAAAGAGATTCAACTTCTGTTGTCCTGTTAGAAAGTAAAAGTACTCAAAAGTTAAAATCAAAGGATGTAAGTAAAGGGAAAGAGTCATATGTTGATTCCAATATGACATTATGTTGTCAGACCTTGAAAACAGATGATCTATCTTTTAGTACCCATATAACTAACATTTCCTTAGCAAATGATTCTAGCTCAGCTGATCAAGTAGCTAATGATAAATGCTCAACTGATGACTTGCAGCTGATCATTGATCATCATCTAAATGCTCAGCTGATCTAGAATCTTTTAATTCTACTTTATTAAAAGAAACTATGAGAAAAGGAAATAATGCTTGCATTAAATCCAAACTTGCCACATCTTTAGTTGACCAAAAACTCATTATTATTGGGTCAACCCAAGATGCTTGTAAACAAAGACCTTTTAAGTTTACAAGGTCAGCTACAACAACTGAATGGTAAAGTTAATCAACTGATGACCCATAGTCATCAAAAGATTGACAGGGTTACTCATAGGTAGTCGTCAAAACATGTTCAATTCTCCAAGAATCAGAAATGTTATAAATGTGGTAGCAAAGAACATAATACACAAGACTGTTCCCAAGAAGGTAACTCAAGACAGCGGACTAATACTGATAATATGACTGTTTCTTTCATTCACAAACAACCTAAAATGAAGTGGATAGCTAGGTGCAATCCACAGGGGTCCACTTAACTATGGATACCCCAAGTGTTACTAATCCGTCTTTCATTCTTAACTGTGCAGAGCCTTAGCACATGGTATTTTGACAGTGGATGTTCAAGAACTATGACAGGTTGTAAAGCACTGCTCAGCAACTATAAGAAGGAGAAAGGTCCAAGAGTGACCTTTGATGACAACAACTTTGGGCAAACAAAAGGCTACGGTGAACTTTATAATTGGAACCTTAAACTGTCTAAAGTTTCATATGTTAAAGGGCTTAAGTATAATCTCATTAGCATCAATCAGCTTTGAGATGGTGATAATGTGGTTTATTTCACTAAGACAAGAGGTTCCATCATAGATAAAGAAGGCAACATAGTTATTTGTGCTAAGAGAACCAAGGATGTTTATACTCTAGACATGTCCTCTAGTGATCCATCTAAATTAACATGTTTGTACTCAAAGTCAGTAACTGACACAAACTGGTTATGACACAAGAGGCTTTCCCATTTAAACTTTAAAAATATCAACAAGCTAAGTAAGGGTGATCTAAAATACCCGCAGATTGCAACCTTGAAATTCTATCAGCTGATCCCAATATTGGAATTTCAATTCCCCAAATCCAAATCAATCCCAACTCTCCTTTAATCCAAAATGCCTACAAGGATCACTAAGATCATCCAAAAGATTAGGTCATAGGTAACATAGAAGCACCTGTACTAACAAGATCAAAAGCTTGTAATTTCTTCTTGTACATAGTTTTGTTTCTATGATTGAACCAAAGAAGGTAGATGAAGCTCTTAATGATCCCCACTAGATTAATGTCATGCAATAAGAGCTGGAAGAATTCACAAGAAACAATGTAATGACTTTGGTGCCAAGACCAAAGGATAAATCCATCATTGGTACTAAGTGGATGTTCAGAAACAAAATGGATGAACAAGGGCAAATCATCAGAAACAAAGCAAGACTAGTTGCACAGGGGTCTTGTCAAGAAGAAGGAATTGAATTTGATGAAACCTTCGCTCCTGTTGCTAGACTTGAGGCAATTAGATTGTTTCTAGCATATGCTGCCTTCAAAGACTTCAAGGTTTTTCAGATGGATGCTAAAAGTGCTTTTCTCAATGGTTAATTGAAGGAAGAGGTGTATGTTAAAGAACCTGCTGGTTTTGAGGATGCAAGCTGTCCATACCATGTTTACTTCTTAAAGAAAGCCTTATATGGTCTAAAGCAAGCTCCAAGAGCCTGGTATGATACCTTCTCTTTTTTTCTAATCAATAAAGGTTTTACAAGAGGATGCATTTATAGCACTTTGTTCCTTAGGAAATTCAAGGGTGATGTAATACTTGTGCAGATATATGTAGATGACATAATATTGGGTCTACAAATTTGGATCTTTGTAAGAAGTTTTCTAAACTCATGTATGATAATTATCAGATGAGCATGATGGGTGAACTAAACTATTTTCTTGGACTTCAAATTAAACAAGAGGTTGATGGAATTTTCATTCATCAAACAAAGTATGTAAATGACTTAAGAAATTTGAGTTTGAAAATTTTTCTTCAATGAAAACACATATGTCAACTGCCCTCAAGCTAGGAAAGGACACTGATGGTAAATCAGTGAACATTACTACTTATAGAGGCATGATAGGTTCTCTTTTATATCTCACTGCAAGTAGACCGGATATAATGTTTTCAACATGTCTCTGCGCAAGATATCAAACTGATCCTAAAGAATCACATCTTGCTGCTGTTAAGAGAATATTCAGGTATCTCAAAGGAACTCCTAATCTAGGTCTTTGGTACCCCAAAGACTCAGATTTTGAGTTAGTTGGATACACTGATTCTGATTTTGCAGGATGCATATTGGACAGAAAGAGTACTTCTGGTGGTTGTAAACTTCTAGGTGGAAGGTTGATAAGTTGGTCAAGTAAGAAATAAAACTCGGTGTCAACTTCTACTGCTGAGGCAGAAAACATTGCTGCTGGTAGCTATTGTGCACAATCACTTTGGCTACAAAATCAACTCCTCGACTATGATGTGAAGTTTGAAGACACTCCTATACTCTGTGACAACACTAGTGCTATCTCTAATTCTAACAATCCAGTTTTGCACTAAAAAACAAAGCACATTGAAATCAGACATCATTTCTTAAGAAAAAATGTGCAAAAAGAAAGTTTCCATGCATTACATTAGCACTGATTTTCAATTAGCTGATTTGTTTACAAAACCACTTGATGAATCTAGGTTCAACTTCCTAATATCCAAACTTGGCATGCTTAATATGAATATATTCCTTTGTGTGTTGTAACTAGTTAGTTATGTGTGTGAAATCAATTTTATTTAGTGTGTGAACTTGATAAATTACTTATTAAAACATTTCCATGTCTTAACTTAAGTGAAAAGCCTAGGTTAACTAATCAGTTGATGCTCATCAGCTGATGGTTTTCCTCAGCTGATCACTGTCAGCTAAGGAAGAAATGCTTCAATAAGTAACTTTATCAGCTGATGCTTGTTCACTTGAAAAGATCAGCTGACACCTTTAATTCGTCAGCTGATATCTCTTTCCTAGTCAGCACTGTGTCCCCATACTTATTTAATTAATTTCTACACTCGTATTTAATATGTCTCCTAGGTTTAATTTAATGTCATTTAATTTCGAGCGTTTACTCTGCGTCTATTATTGCTTTCCGTTTATTTTTGCTTTTTCAGATGTGACAGTTGCTTTTCTACAAAGATATTACAGTGTCAGAGCGGTTTCCCAAGAGGATATCAATGATGTTTTGATGGTTATTAAATACAAAATTTCAAAACCCAGTTTTCGAACCTTTCCATCTTTCCCTCCTCCGAAGAAACCTCTCTCAAACTGTTCATTTTCTTCTCCATCTGAAAATCAAACATGGCGCATACCTTCAATCCCAACGTCGCTCGAAATGTTGTTACTGGAGATAATGTTAACAATGGTAAAATTATGAACATCTCTTTCAACAATCACATAGTCTGTACTGATCTTCCTCAAAGATACATCAATCAAGGGTATGAGCCCTTCATAAATTTCATAACCGCTCATCCCCTGTTTCCTTGTCTCACAGCAGACCCAGTCTTAATTTACCCTCGTATTATTGGGGAAATGTGGTATACTACAAGGTACCATCCCAATGAGAATGTCATTAAATGTTCCATGTTGAATGGTACTGTAAACCTTGCCCACAATACTTAATCCATTCGAAGTGCCATCTCCATTCCTGACAGAGCACCCTACGCCCCTTTCCCTGCTCATAACCAAACCCTTAAAGTTCTACCCAGAATTGGTCATCATGAGGAGGTTACTCATGGAAAGTACAAGGTGTTTGTTTTAGGACATCCATGGAAGTACCTTGCCAACATCATCACAAGGTGCTTTGGTCCTAGATCTAGAAGTCATGATCAAATAAATCAATCTAAGTTGATGGTGATGCATTCTCTAGTCATTGGAAGAAACATTGACTATGCATAGATAGTGTTTGCTGAAATGGTTGACAGAATCACCTTGGGCTCATAAAAGAAGGTGTCCAGATCTCAAGTTCCCTGCATCAGATTTCTGAGCCTAATTGCTATGGAGCACCTCACATATGAATCTTATGCTGGTTTCTTGGATAAGTTATCCTTATTTCTAACTCCAAGGATGGCTCCTAAGGTTTTCTCTACAATCACAGCTGACAGAGGTCCTGAAATCTCACCTGCTATGCAGGCTCTAATCAATGAAGCTGCACAAATCTGACAATAAGAACCCATTGTTGAAGCTGAGGAAGGTGAAGGTGAAAACGAGTCAGAGGACTCTGGTGATGATGATGATCAAGGAGATGATAATGATGACGAGGATGATGATGCTGATGGTGGTGATCAAGATGATCAAGGGGGACATAATGTGAATTTAATTGATAGTGATAAATCTTGTGATGAATCTGTGTTCAAATTTCCAAGTGGTGGAAGAGCACCCAGCATTTAAGTTGTTGGTGCTAGTTTGACTGATATAACTAGTGATGCTGGTGGTGCTGTTGGTGAAACACCCCATGTTGAAGCTGAATAGCCTAAGGAAGTAGCCACTGAATATGTGCATGGTGGCTCATTTGGTGGATTCAAAGAGGGAACAGGCTGTTTTCATTTTAACACAACTATTGTTGCTCCCACTTCACCCATAGAGGTCACATTAGTGGTCTCAACTCAAGCTGGTGGAACTCCATGTGCCACAGAAAGTGTCCATCTCAGTGAAGGTGATGGTGATGATGATGCATACCACAACACTGATGCTGTTAGTCAGAAGGATGCTGCCGCTACTGATGAATCTCAGATGAGCGTTGAATAAATGATTGACAGAAGCAGGCATACACAATCATCAGGTATGGTACTCTCAACTGTTGAGGATACTCAGATGGTAGACCTAACCTCTGAGATCCAATCCTCACTCCTTGAAATAGTAACTCCATAGCCAAGCTCAAGTGCACCTCCAGTGGTCACTTGTTCTATGCCTACTGACAGCCCCATAGTTCCAAGGTCGGATGAGATAGTGCAATTTTCACTATTTACAGTGGATTGGTTCTCCCAACCACATGCCTCAATCCCATTGAGCTCCTCTCATGTTGTGTGGACGTTTATTGGAGATTAACTTACCCCAACAGCCAGTAGGTTCATCCTCCCAGCAGGGTGTTCCTGTACAAATGGGACTCCTATCATCTGGGTCACCCTCCCAACAGGGTGATACCATGGAAAGATAGACCTTCTCCCAAGGACACACTGTGTCTTTAACCTATGTGAGTCAGCATATGCCCTCAACAAGCTCACAACAGCTTGATGATGTACTCAGGGGAACCCATTTGAGTTTAGCCCCAACTCAACCTTACTTTATTGTACCTATTGTTGATTCTATTCTCACACATTCTATAGCATTGCCTGTCAATGCTGGTGATATAAGCCAATCACCAGTAATGGGTACAACATCTGTTCCCAGTGATCTTAGGCTCTTACACCAGCGTCTAAGAGAGGGACCAACTACCATTCCTGATGTTAGCACTCCACATCAATCGGTTCCTGTTTCCACTACCATCTCACCTACCACTGAACCCAGCCCCTTAATGCTTCAAACCCTTCTATCCATCTCTCAAAAGATGGATAGTCTTCAATCTTCTTTTACCACATCCAATCCCATACATAAACTCAACTTCAACACTTACATCAAGAAGTTGAGTCCCTTAAAGTTAACCAATCCCAACCCCAGCCCACCGTCCTTCTGTTGACCTTACTCCCATTCTCAACAGATTAGATCAACTCCTTTCCCAATCTTCTACACCTAATCCTACACCAGCTCCCATTCTTCCTACTCAGACCCTCAACACCTTCAACCAAACCATAACCAACCTTCTCAACAATATCCGAAACATTAGACCAGAGAACCCTCCAGTCTATGTAAACATCCCTGACCCCATTCTTCAAGTCCCCTTTACCCTTCAAAAACTTGACACCAACCTAACCAATCTTTACCACCTTACCAGAGAAAAACACAATGATACCCTCAAAAAATTAAACCTTCTTCGCTCTGCCATAAACAAGCTCAGGCCTTCCACTTCTACATTCCAACCATTCTTCTCACCCATTCCATCTCATCTCAGACACACCCCCATCCTTCACTCAACCTCCTATTCCAACCATGTCTCCTTCTACCTCCACTATTCCTACCTCCCCTCCCACACCTTTGCAACCATCTTCTTTCACTCATGCAGCCCCTGCCAAACCAGTTGTTCCTTTTCTCTCTCCACCCTCCAATGGTGATGATGACAAAAAGGGGGAGAAGTCAACATCTTCATCTACCTCGAAAAGGGAACCTTCCCCAAACACTGTTAAAACTGCTATAGATGCATATCTAGTTGAGATTAAAGATGACAAAGCAGAAGAAGCCCTTAATAAAGCAGAAAACCAAAGCAAACCATCTGCTAAGAGGGAGCAACCAGCTGAGGGGAAGACTCAAGTTGAGGGGGAGCAACCTGCTCAAGAGGAGCAGAGGCCAAAGAGGAGATTGAAGCAAATGGCCAGAAGGAGAAGTGCTAAAAAGCAGAAGAGAGATGATCCCTGTACTCCATCTGACAGTCCATTACCAAAGGACTCAGATGATGATGATTCTGATGATAACATACCTCTCTCTGCACTACTCAACTTGAAAAGGAAAAGTCCTACTCCTAGAGCAACTCCTGCCCAATCATCTCCTCAAGTCCAAAAGAAGCCTCTCTCTCTCTCTCTCCAAGATCTTCCTTTAAAATAAAGGGCAAAAAGATCATGTCAGCTGAAGAAATAGATGAAGAAGAAAGAAGAGACCTAAAGGCTGAAAGAATGGAAAGAGAAGCCAAGCATCAGGAAGAAACTTCACAGGACCTTGAATAATTTGCTTCACTCCTTGGGGAATCACTAGTGGAACTGGCAAAAGCTCGGCAAACACATAGTAAATTCTTAACTACCCAAGGGATAGCAAATATTCTAAGGATGACAGAAGAAAAACTTGAACAACTAAAGCAACAAGAAGAGATGAATCTTTTTAAACAAAAACAAGTTCAATCTTCAGCTCCTCCTCCTGCTCCTGCTGCTGGTAAGAAAGACAAGGGTGGATATCTCACAGACAAGCAATTGAGACCCTCTTGAATATGGATTTCTCTTCCATTCCTTATTTATCAAGGGAGAGACAAAGAGAGTTTGATAACAGAAGAGCTGATCTTATCATAGGGATAAGCCAAACTGGGTTGAAGAACTGTTTACAAAAACTATCCAAACTTATGGTTTTACAGAGATCATTGAAATGCTCTATCTACTGTTGAAGTCAAGAAGCAAGCTAGCTAACAGTTTCAGAGGAGAATGCAGACACTGGATCAGATATTCAGTGGGAAGCAGACTCTTCTCTCATGATTAGTTCATTGAACATGTGAATCAGCTAGGACAACAGTCCAACAGGACTTCCAAACCCTTTGTCCCCTTTGAACAAATAGAACAACAACCTGGTCATACTTTCTTCACTGACTTTGCAAACCTCAACACCACTTGCCACCCAATTCCAATCCTGAAGGCCTTAGATACATAGATCATCCAGAAAGAGGAATGTTCTTCAGAGATAGAGATGAAATTTGAAGATAGCTAGGTAACCAAAAATGTACTTAAAAGTTATATCTATACCTATTCTGAACCAAACAGTTTCTTTCATATAAGATAAGGTTTTGTCATCATCAAATAGGGGGAGATTGTTGGGGAGAAAGCAATGTTAAACCACAATTAAACCTATATATTATTTAAAATAGGATTTGATGTTTATAAAACCTTATTTTTAGTTTTGAGTTCAGAATTTTGAAAAACATGTGTTGTTTTTCAAATCGACTTAAAGAATTTTCTAAGTATGAAACATCATCTGATAAGTTAAAACAACAGCTGAACTCTAAGTATCAAAAGATGAATCAACTTCAAAGGATCAGACGAGGAGAAAAGAGCATCAGCTGATGGTTTACAAAACATCAGCTGAGGATCAAAAGAATCAGCTGACACCTCTAAAGCATCAGCTAAAGACTCAAAGCATCAGCTGAAGACTTCTCCAGTAAAGATAAGTAGTGTTGGTCAAATTATCTTATTAGTTAAGATTTGATGAGACAAAGTTAAGTTTGTAAGATGTGTTCTGAATATAACTTAAACAGAATTATGACGCTTGATCAGACTGAGCACTTATAGTGTTTCAGACTGAGCATAAGCTGAGTATAAGTTGAGCATTATAGTTGATCAACTTAGACTATTTCTTAGTCAGTTTATCCATATAGATGATAAGCTATGTGTCATCTAAGGTATAGGTCGAATGCTCAGCTTGATGTGTTTCATACTGAGGGACTCTGCCTTTAGGCAGAGTCGGCTCTACAGAGTTGCTAAGTCAGTTCTAGTTAACTCTTATGACTTCTAAGGATGAGTTAGTCCATATAAATGTTAGTACATGTTTGATATCAAGTTAGTTCTTGATGAACTCAGCTTGATGAGTTTCAAGCTGAGTAACTCAGCTTGATGAAAGAAGTCAGCCTAATAGAATTTAAATTTGTTTTGAATTCTGTTATCCTATTTCTACGGTGCGGATAAGAAGATTCCAGAATCAAGATTAAAGATTGAAGATTGAAGATTCAAGATTCAAGATTCAATATATCCGGATTATCCGTTAGTTAGTTAACAGATTAGGATAAGTTCTAGTTTGTTAGGATGCGTAGAATAGGACTATAAATTCTCTTAATCAGGAGAGAGGAAAAAGACCTAAAAAAAACCGTATGTGTTACGTAGCTTGATACATTGATTGTTTGTTGATCAACGTGATCAAGCATTCACAGATTGCCAACAATAGTTCGTGTGTTCGATCTTCACGGTCATTGTGAAGTTGGTAAGTATTCAATCTGTAATAAATCCTGTGTAGAGAGTTATATGGTACTCATAATCATTAGTTGATTATAGATAGCAAGTTTGATCAATTAGTTTGAGAAATAGAGAGATTTGAATTGTATTCGGTGTTCATGAATCAAGTGTTTCATACTTGATAGTTATCGTAATCATCTTCTGATTAATAAAAGCATTCAGTTTTATTCAAGTTAATGTGTGTAACACTTTTTATTGATTTGTTCAATTTTCCGCAGAAAGTGTATTCAACCCCCTCTTCTACACAATACTTGCTTGTTGTTTATCTCACGAAGGGACTAACAACTAGTATTAGAGCAGTATGAAATCTTTCATAAGTTGAAGATATCAAGATCCTGAGATAGAGTAAGATGTTGACAAGCAACAATTCATCGAACTTTCCTCAGATGGCTGCTAAAGGATGTCCCATGTTTGATGGATCTGATTATCCTAGATGGAAATTCAGAGCCATGCTTTTCCTTAAGTCCATTGACAACAAAAATGTATGATGTCATAATCCGTGTACCAATTATCCCTAAGATTCCTGCTGTTGTCAGTGATAAGTCTCCTGACAAGACTGAAAAGGAAGTCAAGAAACCTTTGGCATCTTGGACAGAAGAGGATTGGAAGTTACATTCTCTTGATGACAAAGCAAAAAGTATTCTGGCAAATGCCCTGACCAATGAGATTTTGCATACTGTGAGTGGGTATCAATATGCAAAAGAAATCTGGGATACTTTAAGTATCACATATGAGGGTACATATCTGGTCAAGCAGCATATGAAGAATCATCTTAACAGATCTTATAAAAACTTCTTTTCTAAGAAGAATGAAACCCTATCTGATGTGTTAACAAGATTTCACTGCTTGATTAATGACCTGCTAAGTGTAGGCATTAAAAAGGATGAAGCTGACATAGTGCTAAAATTTCTGGATGTGTTACCAGAGAAATTCAATGAAGTGACCATAGCACTAAGGGCTGGAGGTACATTACATATGTATAACCTACAGTTCATATATGGGTTCTTACTTAATCATGAACAGATCACAGAACACAAGAAGTCTTCTCAACAACAGATGAAGGACTCTCTTGAGAAAAATGAAATTACATTAGTTGCAGAGAAGAAGAAAAAGAGTTCAAAAGCCTTCATAGTTAAATCTGAGACTGAGTCAGATTCTCAAGCTGACCACTCAGACTCAAACTCAAGTGATACTGATGATGTTCAGACTATCACTGAACAAATGGCTATGATTGCCAGAAGATTGAGAAGAGCGCAAAGGGGAATAGTAAGATCTGACAGAGGCAAAGGAAAGAGTTCCTATGACCCCAAGAAAGTTGTGTGCTTCAACTGTCAGAAGAAGGGACACATTGCTATTAAGTGCAGAGTAAAGAAGGGAGAAACAGCTTCAGTAGCTGACAAGAATGCTTACAGAGATGATAAGTATAAGAAGAAATACACTCAGCTCAAGAAATGAAAGCCTGAAGATAAGCCCAATGCAAAAGGACCTTATGCTGAAACTTGGGATACAGAATCATCTACCTCATATGATGATGACAAGTGTCTGATGGCTCAAGAAGATGAAGAGTTTGAAATAGATGAAGTTGATTATGGTCTGTCTGAATTAACTTTTGAAGCTGACATGAAGGAAGCTGAGAAAAACAGCAAACTAAGCGATTGGGATCCTTCCTCCCCTGTACAAGGTTAGTAATTTCAACTCTTACACCGATGAAGAAAAAGGTCTTACATTTGGTTATTTGTTAAACGACTTTAAGGACAGCCTTAAGACTCAAGCTGACCTCAAAGCTGAAATAACTAAGCTTAAAAATGAGATTAAGGAAAATCAAACTCTCATTACTTCTGGAAAGAAAGCACAATGTGATCTTGAATGTCAAAGACACATTAACAAACTTCTAAGTGAAGAAATTCAGGAAGCTAAGGATAAGGTTGACAAACTTCAAAAGGTCACTGAATCTTGGTGTAAGTCATCAAATCATGCTGAAAACTGCATCAACCAGCAGATTCCTAAACAGGTGAAAGTTGTACTTGGAGGTGACTATCAATCTGCAGCTGATGCAGCTGATTATGATGAGATAGCAAGTACAGATTCTGAGGAAGATAGACAACTGATTAAGTCTCAGAAGTCAGCCTCAAAAAAGAAACATGATCAAGGTCAAATACAATAAGTTTGTAAAAGCAAAGGATCATGGATATGAGCGTTCAACTTCAAAACATCATAGTAAGTCTGTGCATGATAGATTGGGCACTTAGCCAATTCAAAGAAAACCTGTTATTAAAAGGTTAAATCCAAACCCTTTCAAAAGACAGCATTCTCTATCTAGTTCAGAGAGAAGTTTCAAGAATAGGAAGACAACTGTAAGTCAGAGGTCATATCACAACAATAATGGTAAGTCCAAATTTGTTGAAACTGGTAAGTCTAGAGAACATGACAAAGGTAAGTCCAAAGTCAATAAAGCAGATGAAAATAAGTTTGTTGGTCAAACTTCTCATCAAAAGGATAATAAGCCTAGACATGACAAAGGTAAGTCCAAAGTCAATGAGCATAAGGTGAATCAGCTTACAAAGAAACTTGAAAAATTATCCACAACCTATAATCCTAAAACTGAGAGTAGATTATCAAAAGGATTCTTGGATAACCTACCCCCTGTAGTCAATAGTAGAAGAAAGTGCTACAAATGTGGAGGTAGAGGACATGAAGCCAAAGATTGTGAAAGTGAAATTCTTAGGCCTGAAAAGGAACAAGCTGATCAGCCTATGCAGGACTTAACACTTGGTCAAGTTGATCAGTAAGCTCCACTAGATGAATCGGATAAGTGCTCATCATCTGAACCCACTTTAAAGGGGGTTCCTAAACAAAACTAATATGTTTATTTTTTCATGTGCAGGGTTCAAGTAAATGGTACTTGGACAGTGGATGCTCAAGGCACATGATAGGGTGGAAAGGACTTCTAAGTGAATTCTAGGATGATGAAGGTCCTAAAGTAACATTTGGTGATAATTTCCATGGAAGAACTAAAGGATATGGGAAAATGCATGCTGTCAAGGTTACTTTCCAGAAGGTTGCATATGTTAAAGGTCTTAAACACAATTTGATAAGTATCAGTCAATTGTGAGATGAAGACAATATTGTTACTTTTAAGAAGAAAGCAGGAATAGTCTACAATGCAAAGGGTAAGCCAGTGCTAATAGCAAAGAGAGAAAGAGATGTGTATCTACTTGATCTCAAATCTGCAGACCCTTATACTGAAACCTACTTATATTCTCAATCTATTCCTAAGCTGAGTTGGCTGTGGCATAAAAAGTTGTCACTTTTGAATTTCAAACATATAAATATGTTATCCAATAAAGAGTTAGTCTCTGCATTACCAAAGATCACATTTTTCAAAGACAAATTTTGCTCAGCTTGTAAATAAGGGAAGCATCATAAAATGTCATTTAAGTCAAAGCAAAACTTTTCAATAACAGACTCATTGCATATGTTGCACATGGATCTGTTTGGACCCATAAGTACTCGAAGCCTAAGTGGCAATAAGTACACCCAGGTGATAGTTGATGAGTTCTCTAGATTCACCTGGGTAATATTCCTTAAAGCCAAAAGTGAAGCTACCGTGGAGATAATAAGTTTTATCACACAGGAGGAGTTGCAAAAAGGTAGGTTTGTTAAGCAACTCAGAAGTGATCATGAGACTGAGTTTAGAAACTCAACCCTAGAAGGATTTTGTTAAAAAAAAAGGAATAATACAAAATTTTCTCTTCAGTTAGAACTCCTCAACAAAATGGAGTTGCTAAAAGGAGACATATAATCTTAATTGAGGCTGCTAGAACAATGATGTGTGAGGTAGGATTGAAACTCTATTTTTGGGACGAAGCTGTTAGTACAACATGTTACACCCAAAATAGATCAATCATAGTCAAAATACATGGCAAAACTGCATATGAAATGTATAAATCAAGAAATACCAATATAGGTTACTTCCATGTATTTGGTTCAAAGTGCTATATGCTGAATCAAAGAGATCAGCTTCATAAGTTGGAACCTAAAGCTAATCATGGAATTTTTGTTGGTTACTCCTCAATCTCCAAATCTTACAGAGTATATAACTCAAGGAGAAAGGAAATAGAAGAATCAATTCATGTCTCCTTTGATAAAGACAATATTGATCAAGCTAACAAAGTTCAAGCTGATTCAGACAGTCTGAGTGAGCTTGAAAAGCCTGAGGAAACCAAAAGGTCAAATCCTATGTATGTCATAGATGATGACAGTGATGATGATGTTTGTATATCTAAAAGATCATCACAACCTCCAAAAGATTCTCAAGCTGAGAAAGAAGATGAGTTCTTTAATCCTTTTGGAGATGATAATACTCAGACAGAAGATCTTATTGATCAACAGTTTGATAACAATGCTGTAATTGAGACTGAGGATGTAGGTTCCCCTCAGACTCCTCAATATCACTCAAGTCTAGAACCATAGTCTCCCACTACAACCTTTAAATTCCTCAAAGATCATCCTCAAGATCAAGTGATTGGTAATATTAAAGAAAGAGTGATCACCCGATCAAAGGCAACAGCAAACTATGCTGCTTACTTTGGGTTTCTATCTCAAATGGAACCAAAGAAGACTGAAGTAGCCTTAGAGGATGAAGATTGGATTGAAGCAATTCAAGAGGAACTATCTGAGTTTGAGAGAAACAAGGTATGAAATCTTGTCCCAGCCCCCAAAGATCATACAATTATAGGCACTAAGTGGGTCTACAGAAACAAGATGGACAAGGATGGAGTGATTTTTAGGAACAAGGCTAGGCTGGTAGCACAAGGGTATAGACAAGAAGAAGGAATAGATTATGATGAGACATTTGCCCCTGTTGCTAGAATTGAAGCCATTAGGCTATTCTTAGCTTATGCAACACATAAAGACTCCAAAGTCTATCAAATGGATGTGAAAAGTGCTTTCCTAAATGGAAACCTTCAGGAGTAAGTCTATGTGAAACAACCTCTTGGCTTTGTTAGTTCAAAGTATCCACATCATGTCTATAAGTTGGACAAGGCTTTGTATGTTCTAAAACAAGCTCCAAGAGCTTGGTATGATACATTGTCCAAATATCTACTATCAATGGACTTTACCAGAGGTATTATTGATAAGACACTCTTCATTAAAAAGAGTAGAGGACAGGGTGATTCTTCTACAGATCTATGTGGATGACATTATCTTTGGTTCTACAAATGAATCTCTACGTGAATGGTTCTCCAAATCAATGTCAAAAAGGTACAAGATGAGTATGATGGGTGAAATGACATATTTCCTAGGCTTGCAAATTCAACAAAAGCCTGATGAAATATTCATAAACCAAAGCAAGTATGTTCTTAATTTGATGAAGAAATTTGGTTTTGATTCTAGTTCAACCATGAAAACAAGTCTGTATGTCAGTCTACCTATAGAGGACAGATAGGTTCATTACTTTATTTGACAGCTAGTAGACCTGATATAATGTTTGCTACATGTGTTTGTGCAAGATATCAGGCAGATACTAAGGAATCACATCTTCAAGCTGTGAAAAGGATCTTTAGGTACCTTAAAGGTACACCGAATCTAGGTCTTTGGTATCCAAAGGACTCTGGATTTGAATTGGTTAGATTTTCTAATGCTGATTATGCTGGGTGCAAATTAGACAGAAAATCTACAACAGGAGAATGTCAAATGATTGGAGGGAAGTTAGTAAGCTGGACAAGTAAGAAACATAATTCAGTGGCTTCTTCAACTGCTGAAGCTGAGTATGTTGCTGTAGGAAGCTGTTGTGCTCAAATTCTGTGGATGCAACATCAGCTTCAAGACTTTGGTATGAATTTTAAGAAAACACCTATCTTCTGTGATAACCAAAGTGCAATAGCCATAACATATAATAAAGTCTTCCACTCAAGAACAAAGCATATAGAAATTAGATATCACTTCATAAGAGATATCGTGGAAAAAGGTAAAGTTGAAATAAATTTTATCTCCTCAGATGATCAATTAGCAGATATCTTTACAAAACCTCTTGATGAGAAAAGGTTTTCTTATCTGCTAAGTAAATTGGGTACACTCAAACCTTAGATAAGTTTCTAAAATTGAGTTTCAGCTTGATAAAGACTATGTGTCTTAAGCTGAGAGTACAATTTATAGACATGTTATCACAAACTTTTCACTTGGTCAAGCTGAGTGATAAGTTCACACATTTGGTTTGTTCCAAATATGGCTTAACTAGTTAGTATGGTTAGAATATAAGTTTGAGTTAGTCTCTAATAAAAATGACTAAGTGTCATTGAATCTGAGCTGTGTGCTCAACTCAAGCTGAGTGTTAATCTCAAGATGAGTGCTAACGTCAAGCTGAGTGCTTGACTCATGCTGAGTGATAAGTTTCCTCAGCTTGGTATGTCCAACCCATGTTTTAATTACCGTGTGTTAGTAATACATGAGGAATTATGGTTGAGTCAGTCTCAAATTATATTTTTATACTGATTAAGTATTGGTGTAATTTAACAGTGTGAATAATATTTCTGTATGTCAAAAGTACTATTTTACCAAATTACCCGTTGGATATGATAAGTTTCATATGTATCCCGCTTATCTCTATATATTAGTTAGCTAGTGTAACGGATAAAAAGGGATTTCCAACGGTAACTTTTCTCTCTCTTTAATAAGGTATATATATCGATTGTAACTGAACTTCAAAAGTTTACACTTACTTTCTTTCACCTTTCTACTCAATATACCTTCTCCATACACCTCAATTGCTAAGTGCAATCCAATCATCCTCTTAGCTTGAATTCCTATTCGCTCAGTGCGAAAACCGATATTATTCAGTGTGAATCAATTTCAAGCCTACACTTTATGATGAACGGGATCATTCTCCAACATAGTGATTGAATGGTACGAGGTATTCCATTTAAGAACAACGCAATGCCGTTGATTAAAATCAACAATCAATGTGCCTGCCTCGCTATTCCTAAGCGAAAACGAGGCAGAGGTTATGAAGCCTCGGTGGACTACATTCGAAAATGTCCATTGGCATTCGCTTTCACCGGGGCACTAATTCATATCGTTCCTCAAAACCTGTTGGAATTCTGGTATACATGTGTCTGTGACCAGGATAGGGGAGAAATCAGAGGAACTATTCTGAATGGGGAGAGATCAGTAATAATCACGGTCAACAGGCTGAGGGAAGTGTTACGGCTTCCAAATAATGATATGTTCGAGCATCCCGTGACAAAACAAGTAGCTAGATCAGTTCTACGCAGAATGAGTCACCCACAAACAGAGGGTGTCATTAAGAAAGCTACTTTCCAAACCGGATGGGGTTTTATGGTTTCTACAGTGATCCGTTCACTAGGGACCAAGGTTGGAGGACTGGACCAAGTCAACGAGTTCGAGATGCAGTTGCTGTACAACATGTTCTTCGCAAGGAACCTAGACTTTGCAATGCTTATCTTCAATGAGCTCAAGGTCCAAGTGATGAAGACACCAAGGGATCTACATGTGCTATTCATAACGTACTTGTCCTTGGTGATTGAAGCTGAGCTGGAGAGTGAAATTTATGAGGCTGGACAGGATTTGTTCTTAACACCAGCACTCAGCTCAAAGATGTTCAGCAATGATATCTTTCCAGAGCAAGAGGGACTAAGTGAGCCCATGCGCTGGATTGCTGAAAGAGCATCCTCAGAAAGTGAAGCTGAGGAGTCTGACCAAGGCGGGAGCAGCTCAAGCTGAGATGGAAGTTCAAGCTGAGCAATCTGCTTAACCTGAGCTTAAATTTCAAGTTGAGGGTAAGTCTTCTACATCTTCATCTTCAGAGTCTACATTAGTTGGCAAACCCAAACCAGGTATGACTTCTCCACTTTCTTATTCTTCTTATTTTTCTCCATCATCATTTGGAGATAAGACTGTGATCAGCCCAATACAGTCTAACCCATCTCCTCCACCTTCTATCCAATTAAAAATTCAATCTGAAGCCAACCTTGGTGTGCCCACTGCTACCAAGGATACTTTCCAAACCTATATATGAAAAACTGGCAAAAGCGGTGTCACACCTAAAGACACTTCTGGAGCTGATATCCCACTGATACCTCCAGTGGAAGGAGTTGAGGGGGAGACACCTACTCTTAAGTTTCTAACCTCGAGGCTCACTCTAACCCAACAACCAAGCCAGGGTATGGTGTCTAATCAGCCTACACTCTTCAGAGCCATGGGAGAGCACATTACTGTGCGTGAGCAAACACACTTAGGTTACATTGAAGAATTGACCAATCCCCATGGTCAACTACCCCCCACTCACCAAACTAACCAGCCACCTACCCATTCTCATCACACTTTGAACCAAACACATTCACTTCACTTCTCACACTCTCCTGCACGACCTGCCAATGATTCACCTAGATACCAAGGTGAATTACAGGGTCCACATTCTGGTACGGATGAATTTGGGACTAGATACCAACTCCTGAAGGATGTACCCAAACACTCTCTTGACGTTCTTGACTCTTTCACTTCAGAAGAAAAAAATTTCTAGTTCAAGGGCAGGAGTAAGTCTCCCCAGGTTGAAACTCCCTCATCAAGCATTCAAGAACTAAAATCATTCATTGCACCTCAATTTGAGTTATTTCACCTTAAGAGAAAGAAAAACAAACGAAAGATTTCTCAGAGGATCGACAAGCTGACCAATGACATCAAAGAGCTTACATCTGCAGTTGCTGCTCTACAACAGAAACAGACTTCAGCCCCTATTGATGATGACAAAAAGGGGGAGAAGGTTCAAGAAGCTAAGGCTGAGTTAGTTCAAGCTGAGGCTGAGGCTTGGCTAATTCTAGCCAACGGAGTAGAGAAGCAAGCTCAGATTGAGGGGGAGTTAGAAATTGGGATAGAGGAACCTGCAACAAAGAAAAGGAAAATTTTAGAAGAATATGAATCTGAAGATGACAGTGTTTCTGAGACTGAAGAAGAAAAAGCCACAAGAGTTATGATAGAACAGCTTGAAAAGGAAGAAGCTGATGAGCTTGGCATATCTCTTGATGAACTTAGAAGGAGAAAAGAGAAAGAAGTAAGGGACAAAGAAAGAGTATTGGAAAGAAAAGCTTTAGCTCCAGCTGAAGCGGACTACTTCGGTCCGATGCCTGATCCAATCTCATATACTGATGCTGACATCTAGGAATGCTACTTTAGAAGGAGCACCAGCAAAGAAATCAAGAGCATGACTCTGAGCAGAACAAATAGAGCCATCATTCTCATTTTCCAATTTGGTGATAAGTCAACAGTGGGAATGCACCTAAGATATGTTCATAGGATGGGCTACATTGAATGGAAGAGGATTATGATGATGCTCAAGAAGTTCAAAAAGAGTCAAATCAAACAAGATATTAAATCTGAAGTCTCTAAGCTGATTTCTAGAGCTGAGGAGCTGAGATATATTCCAGTTCCTGGTCTGCAATTGGAAGTCTATTTAAAGTACCTGAAGGTGTGACATTCAAAGAAAATCAAGTTACAATGACACCATTTCAGGGATTCATGTTTAAGGATCAGGAAGGCAATCCTAGCTTTATGATGCTTTCTGATATTTGTTATCTGAAAGCTAAGGATGCCATAAGAATAAGAAGTTGTTGTGGTGAGGAAAGCTCAAATCATTTTGTGAGGTACAAGCTGAATAAACTCATTCGTATGCAACAGAAAGAACTCAGAGGGATGCAGAAGCTGAAAGGCTGTTAGAAGAAATTAACAGAGAAATTGTACTTTGGGAATTTCTACATCCAGAGTTTAAGAGATAAAATTTTGTAATAGATTAGTTCTATTGTAACTATTAGATTAGTTCTAATATTCTGTAAGCACTAAGTGTGCATGATCTAAGTGATCACATTTTTGTATTCTGATATGTTCAAATTAAATGAATACAAGTATTATTTTGATATGTTCAAATGTTATGATATGTTCATAAATGTTAGTCTGATATGTTCAGCTTGAATGAACAACATGATCAGTTCATGTTCAGTAATATGATTGGTTGGTATGTTCAACTTATAATTGATAAGTTCAATTAAAATTTGATAGGTTCAAAAATAAAATCTTAGTAAGTTTAAGATTAGAAGCATAATTTTGTTCAACAAACTTAAAAAATGTTTGATGGTTTCGTCATCATCAAATAGGGGGAGTTTGTTGGTTAAATGATCTTATTAGTTAAGATTTGAATAGACAAAGTTAAGTTTGTAAGATGTTTTCTGAATATAACTTAAACAAAATTATGAAGCTTGATCAGACTGAGCACATATAGTGTTTCAGACTGAGCATAAGCTGAGTATAAGCTGAGCATTATAGTTGATTAGCTTAGACTATATCTTAGTTAGTTTATCCATATGTTTGATAAGCAGTGTGTCATCTAAGGTATAGGTCGAATGCTCAGCTTGATGTGTTTCAAGCTGAGTGCTATGCCTTCAAGCTGAGTAACTCAGCCTGATGAAAGAAGTCAGCCTAATAGAATTTAAATTTGTTTTGAATTATGTTATCCTATTTCTACGGTGCGGATAAGAAGATTCCAGAATCAAGATTGAAGATTCATGATTCAAGATTCAAGATATCCGGATTATCCGTTAGTTAGTTAACAGATTATGATAAGTTCTAGTTTGTTAGGATACATAGAATAGGACTATAAATTCTCTTAATCAGGAGAGAGGAAAAAGACCTAAAAAAACTGTATGTGTTACGTACCATGATACATTGATTGTTTATTGATCAACGTGATTAAGCATTCACAGATTACCAACAATAGTTCGTGTGTTTGATCTTCACGTTCGTTGTGAAGTTGGTAAGTATTCAATCTGTGATAAATCCTGTTTAGAGATTTATATGGTGCTCATAATCATTAGATGATTATAGATAGCAAGTTTGATCAATTAGTTTGAGCGATTGAGAGATTTGAATTGTATTCAGTATTCATGAATCAAGTGTTTCATACTTGATAGTTATTGTAATCATCTTCTTATTAATAAAAGCATTTGGTTTTATTCAAGTTGATGTGTGTAATACTTTTTATTGATTTGTTCAATTTTCCGCAGAAAGTGTATACTACCCCCCCTTCTACACAATACTTGTTTGTTGTTTATCTCACCAAGGGACCAACAAGTAGTTTACTTTTTAACAAAGTAACTTTTATAAGTTTATTACTCTACAAGATCAGCAGAACATGTTTAGTCTACTGATCATGTAGGTTGATTAACTTATACACTTTAGTCCTTATTTATTTCATCAGCTGAGCAAAAGTATTATTGCATTTTAGAGTTAGTTTCATCAGCTGAGTCATATTAAATATGTACAATTAGTTGTTTTTATTCTTAAGTCAAGACAGAACATGTGTTGTTCTATTTTGACTTTAGGATTTCTTTGTAAAAGTATTAGCACTTTTTAAATCAGCAAAGAGACAAAAAGGATAGAGTTTGATCCCCTGGAAAATGTGAAAGCTACTTTACAAAAGGAAGATCTCGAAGATTTGTTTCAGCAACTATGTATGGCTGGCAACTCCATACTTGGTAAAGTCAAATCTGAAGAAAGCATGGTGTTGTATAGAGTACAAGTATAGAAAGAGAAACTTGAACTTCCAAGGCAATAGGTATGGGTTTAATAATATAATAATAGATAGTAGGATTTACCTTTTAAAGATAGTACATGCACTTTTATACCTTTAGCATATAAAGTGAGTTTACTTTCTATCCATTAGCACTTTATCCTTTTGCTAACTCTTCTATTATCCTTATACTTTGTTGTTCCCTTCTATTACCACCATCTGGACTCCAAGCTTTCTATATATACTCAAGCATTCCCCATGCTTAAGAATATCAGTTGAACACTGTAAAATCGTATCAGTTGAGATTTAGAGGAGTTAGTAAAATATTTTACAGTGTATACAAACTTGTTCATGTGTTGAACATTTTAAGCATTAGTTGGTTAGAATTAGCTAGTCTATGTGTTAAACTAAAACTGTTGCCACCTTTGTTGAACTTAGATTTTCAGCATCTAGTTCATGTAATTCTTGATTAACATCAATAAGAATTATATAAAGTACATATGTGTGTTTTAATTTTTTAATTAGCTAAAGTTTGTATTCAACCCCCCCCCCCCTTCTACAAACATTTGTAGTTGTAGTATCCATTCAGGACCAACAAATACCCATATTAATGAGTTGTTAATGAGCATTAATGATGGTTACTAATGATACTTGCGGTATATATAGGGGAGGGTTCATGCAAGAAACATTATTATTGCGAGAAGTGCGAAAAGGGATCCTAACCATTCATGTGATTTTGATCTAATGACTCTAGTCAGTTATATTTATTCATTTCTATTAATTAAAAAGGGTAGACTAGGAAAACTAAAAATAGAGGTGAGCGTGGGACCCGGTAGACAAAAAAAAACCGATAAACCGGACCGAGACCGGTCTGGACCGTGCTTGTTCGGTCTGGTATTCGGTCCTTGTTTTTTTATAGATTTCGCGTTTCGGTCCTGTCCAATCCGGGCCGGTTTTGTTTGATACAATGTATAAAACAACTAAAAGACCAAAAAAACCGACAAACCAAGAGGCCGGTCCGGACCGGGACAAGTCGGTCTGGTCTTCGGTCTTAGTATTCTATACATTTCGGGTATCGGTCTGGTCCGTTCGTTTTCGGTCCGGTCCGATTTTTTAACGATTTGAACAGAGAGAAGGGATCATCTCACAAGTCTGGTGGCTGTCAAAGTGGAAATCAGAATAAGGGAAAGTGGCAGAATAAACAGAACCGGGGAAATCAAAAAGCCAAGGGTTCAGGGTCTAATCAGAGAAAGCAATGGTGTAGAAATTGCAAATCTTGTCATACCGGTCCGTGCACACCACTAACACGTCATTGTTTATGTTGTGGTAAGAGTGGACATGAACCGTCTGCTTGTCGGTTCAAAACAAATGTGTGTTGGAACTTTCATGAAGAGGGTCATCGAGCTGGAGCATGTCCAAAGCAGAAAACAACGGGGACTGGGCAAGGGGTAGTCAATGTCGGGGGATCGTCTTTTGTAGGTCAAAAGAGAAAGAATCCACCTTCTGCGGAAGGGAGAGCCTTTAAGATACGACGAAAGAGGCCACCGGAAATGACGATGTAATTACGGGTATGTTTTTTATAAACTCTGGGCCTGCCCGTGTGTTATTCGATTCTGGTGCAAAAAGATCTTTCATATCTATGTCCTTATGTGATAAATTAAAACTACCTGCTACTGTTATTGCTTCTCCATTAGAAGTAGAAATAGCAGATGGTAAGATAGTGCCTATTACCTCATCAGTGACTGGAGTACAGATAGATATAGATGGTACTAGTTTTCCTGTTGATTGTTTGCTTATGCCTTTATCGGGGTTTGACTTAGTACTAGGCAAGGATTGGTTAAGTCACCATAGAGCTAGTATTCAATGCCATTAGAAACTTATTACTATTCCCTTTGCTGACGGGTCGCATGTTGTGGCTCTTGGGGATAGGGCTCAATCAACCTTTCCTATCATATCTTTTATGAATGCTAGAAAATCTCTAGCCAAAGGGTGTGCGTATTTCTTAGAATATGCTACTGATGTGAAGAAGGAAAAGAGGCCATTTACCGATATTCAAATTGTTTCACAATATCTGGAAGTATTTCCAGATGATCTGCCATGGTTTCCACCTGTCCGGGATGTTGAGTATAAGATTGATTTGATACCTGGCACTACACCTATTGCGAAAGCTCCGTATCATTTAGCACCTTCAAAAATTAGGGAGATAATGACTCAGATACAGGAACTGTTAGATAAAGGGTTTATTCGTCCGAGTTCTTCGCCTTGGGGTGCACCTGTGTTGTTTATGAAAAAGAAATATGGGACTCTGTGTATGTGTATTGATTACAGAGAGTTGAATAAGAGGACCATCAAGAATAAGTATCCGTTACCCAGGATTGATGATTTGTTAGATCAACTACAAGGGGCTTCTTACTTTTCAAAGATTGATTTGAGATCGGGATACCATCAGGTGAGAGTAGCAGAAGAGGATACACCGAAGACATCTTTTCGTACTTGGTATGGTCATTATGAATTCTAGTGATGCCGTTTGGTTTGAAAAATGATCCTGCTGTATTTATGGATCTGATGAACCGTGTGTGTCGACCATTTGGAGATAAGACTGTGATTAGCCCAACACAGTCTAACCCATCTCCTCCACCTTCTATCCATTTAAAACTCCAATCTGAAGCCAACCTTGGTGTGCCTACTGCTACCAAGGATACTTTCCAAATATATATACGAAAAACTAGCAAAAGTGGTGTCACACCTAAAGACACGTCTGGAGCTGATATCCCACTGATACCTCTAGTGGCAGGAGTTGAGGGGGAGACACCAACTCTTAAGGTGCTAACCTCGAGGCTCACTCTAACCCAACAGCCAAGCCATGATATGGAATCTACTCAGAAAACATCTTACAAACTTAACTTTGTCTATTCAAATCTTAACTAATAAGATCATTTAACCAACAAACTCCCCCTATTTGATGATAACAAAACCATCACACAGTTTTTAAGTTTGTTGAACAGAATTATGTTTCTAATCTTAAACTTACTAAGATTTTATTTTTGAACCTATCAAATTTTAATTTAACTTATCAATTATAACTTGAACATACCAACCAATCATATTAATGAACATGAACTGATCATATTGTTCATTCAAGCTGAACATATCAGACTAACAATTATGAACATATCATAACATTTGAGCATATCAAAATAATACTTGTATTCATTTAATTTGAGCATATCTAATACAAAAATGTGATCACTTAGATCATGCACACTTAGTGCTTACAGGAATATTAGAACTAATCTAATAGTTACAATAGAACTAATCTATTACAAAATTTTATCTCTTAAACTCTGGATGTAGAAATTCCCAAAGTACAATTTCTCTGTTAATTTCTTCTTACAGCCTTTCAGCTTCTGCATCCCTCTGAGTTCTTTCTGTTGCATACGAATGAGTTTATTCATCTTGTACCTCACAAAATGATTTGAGTTTTCCTCACCACAACAACTTCTTATTGTTATGGTATCCTTAGCTTTCAGATAACAAATCTCAGAAAGCTTCATAAAGCTAGGATTGCCTTCCTGATCCTTAAACATGAATCCCTGAAATGGTGTCCTTGTAACTTGATTTTCTTTGAATGTCACACCTTCAGGTACTTTAAATAGACTTTCCCATTGCAGACCAGGAACTGCGCCATATCTCAGCTCCTTAGCTCTAGAAATCAGCTTAGAGACTTCAGATGTAATATCTTGTTTGATTTGACTCTTTTTGAACTTCTTGAGCATCATCATAATCCTCTTCCATTCAATGTAGCCCATCCTATGAACATATCTTAGGTCCATTCCCACTGTTGACTTATCACCAAATTGGAAAGTGAGAATGATGGCTCTATTTGTTCTGCTCAGAGTCATGCTCTTGATTTCTTTGCTGGTGCTCCTTCTAAAGTAGCATTCCTAGATGTCAGCATCAGTATATGAGATTGGATCAGGCATCTGACCGAAGTAGTCAGCTTCAGCTCGAGCTAAAGCTTTTCTTTCCAATTCTCTTTCTTTATCCCTTACTTCTTTCTCTTTTCTCCTTCTAAGCTTATCAAGAGATATGCCAAGCTCATCGGCTTCTTCCTTTTCAAGTTGTTCTATCATAACTCTTGTGGCTTTTTCTTCTTCAGTCTCAGAAACACTATCATCTTCAGATTTAGAATCTTCTAAAATTTTCCTTTTCTTTGCTGCAGGTTCCTCTATCACAATTTCTAACTCCCCCTCAATCTGAGCTTGCTTCTCTGCTCCTTTGGCTAGAATTAGCAAAGCCTCAGCCTCAGCTTGAACTAACTCAGCCTCAGCTTCTTGGACCTTTGCCCCCTTTTTGTCATCATCAATAGGGGCTGAAGTCTGTTTCTGTTGTAGAGCAGCAACTGCAGTTGTAAGCTCTTTGATGTCATTGGTCAGCTTGTCAATCCTCTGAGAAATCTTTCGTTTGTTTTTGTTTTTCTTTCTCTTGAGGTGAAATAACTCAAATTGAGCTGCAATGAATGATTTTAGTTCTTGAATGCTTGATGAGGGAGTTTCAACCTGGGGAGACTTACTCCTGCCCTTGAACTAGAAATTTTATTCTTTTGAAGTGAAAGAGTCAAGAACGTCAGAAGAGTGTTTGGGTACATCCTTCAGGAGTTGGTATCTAGTCCCAAATTCATATGTACCAGACTGTAGACCCTGTAATTCACCTTGGTATCTAGGTGAATCATTGGTAGGTCGTGCAGGAGAGTGTGAGAAGTGAAGAGAATGTGTTTGGTTCAAAGTGTGATAAGAATGGGTAGGTGGTTGGTTAGTTTGGTGAGTGGGGGGTAGTTGACCATGGGGATTGGTCAATTCTTCAATGTAACCTGAGTGTGTCTGCTCACGCACAGTAATAGGCTCTCCCATGGCTCTGGAGAGTGTGGGCTGAGTAGATTCCATATCATGGCTTGGCTGTTGGGTTAGAGTGAGCCTCGAGGTTAGCACCTTAAGAGTTGGTGTCTCCCCCTCAACTCCTGCCACTAGAGGTATCAGTGGGATATCAGGTATAGACGTGTCTTTAGGTGTGACACAACTTTTGCCAGTTTTTCGAATATAGATTTGGAAAGTATCCTTGGTAGCAGTGGGCACACCAAGGTTGGCTTCAGATTGGAGTTTTAAATGGATAGAAGGTGGAGGAGATGGGTTAGACTGTGTTGGGCTAATCACAGTCGTATCTCCAATTGGTCGACACACACGGTTCATCAGATCCATAAATACAGCAGGATCATTTGTCAAACCAAACCGCATCACTAGAATTCATAATGACCATACCAAGTACGAAAAGTTATCTTCGGTGTATCCTCTTCTGCTACTCTCACCTGATGGTATCCCGATCTCAAATCAATCTTTGAAAAGTAAGAAGCCCCTTGTAGTTGATCAAACAAATCATCAATCCTGTGAAGGGTTTTGATAACCTGATCAAACCACCATATGACACAAACTGGTCAAACCTGGGTTTGATTCCACTGGTTCAATCCTAAAAGCGGAAATGGATTGAATACAACCCTCTAAACCCCAAAAAGGGTTAGGATCTTTTAACTAATACATGATCCACATAGTTTTATGCAAAACAATCCATCATAAGGTTATAGAATTATACCTGATCTGAAAAACTTCAGGATTGCTAAAGTAGTCCACCACTACTGCACCTCCGATTGAACTGGCTGCTAGACCGCTCCTGGATCACCCGAGCTTCAAAAACCTCGAAACCCTTTGGGTATGTGTGCGTCGACTCTTAATCGCAAGACACCTTCGGGTGTTTTCTTGTTCGACGGCAAGAGAGAGAGAGCCGAGAGAGTGCGATCGAGAGAGAGAGAGAGAGAGAGAGAGAGCGAGATCGAGAGAGTGAGGGAGGGAAAGAGTTGTGGTGGCTAGGGTTAATCCCTTAATGTCTCATATCTAATCCTTAAGGCTTAAGGATATTATATAGGGATTAACTTGGACCTAAGCCCGTTTAATTAAAAGCCCAACTTGTTTTAATTAAACTTTCATCTCTTCTCATATTGACCCCCTGGACTGTACTAGTTAATTAATTAACTTAGTTCGTTAAATATTAAAACTTAATATTTAATTCTCCTTAAATAATAAATAACTATTTATTATTTATTTCCTTTCTAATAATTAATCCGAACTGGATAATTATTTATATCTCTGTTTTCAATAATTAATTCTGACTGATTAATTATTTACTTTTCTCTTTAATTAATCTAACTGATTAATTACTTCCTTTTTCTCTTTAATAATTAATCTAACTGATTAATTATTTCCACACAGATTTATGGTGTAATCCAACTGTTCTGAATTGGGTGTGTAGCAGTGTGACCCTTTAGTCTCTTATAACATTGGATACAATGTGCCCATTAATGATCTCTGCACATAATCCAACAGACTCCCACTTGTGCAAGATAAGTAATAGTTACTGCACATTGTTAGCCTAAGGAGGTCCCTAGCCAGACACTTAGGATAACCAGATCATAAGAACTCTTATACCCCAAAGTAACTTGTGATAAAACTTCATAAGCAACCTGCTTAGAAGTGGCATGTTATAAACTAACTGTTTACAAACTGAACTATCATAAACTCCGTGTTTATGATTGGGTATGTTTTTATACATACATAACTTGCATATATATATTGGTTTGTCCCTTGCAGCGCGATATTTCAATTTTGAGCATAAGCATGGAGGAAGTCAACTCAGAGACTCAAGAATTTGTTCATGACATACTTGATTTCGAAACTGCGTGATAAACGACAAAGAACAGATCAGTTCGTTTGGGCATGGCCGTGCACTTACCAGTTTCTCTTATCAGTCAAGGGGCACGGAAATATATCTTCTAAAAAGAAGGTGCAATTACCATCTTGCATATTTGCATTTGGAAATACGGCTCCCACTGAATCTAGACACACCCCTTATGACCACCCTGTATTATCTTAGTCAGTTTATCCATATGTTTGATAAGTTGTGTGTCATCTAAGGTATAGGTCGAATGCTCAGCTTGATGTGTTTCAAGCTGAGTGACTATGCCTTTAGGCTGAGTTGGCTCTACAGAGTTGCTAAGCCAGTTCTAGTTAACTCTTATAAGTTCTAAGGATGAGTTATTCCATATACATGTTAGTACATGATTGATATCGAGTTATTTCTCGATGAACTCAGCTTGATGAGTTTCAAGCTGAGTAACTCAGCCTGATGAAAGAAGTCAGCCTAATAGAATTTAAATTTGTTTTGAATTCTGTTATCCTATTTCTACGGTGCGGATAAGAAGATTCCAGAATCAAGATTGAAGATTCATGATTCAAGATTCAAGATATCCGGATTATCCGTTAGTTAGTTAACAGATTATGATAAGTTCTAGTTTGTTAGGATACATAGAATAGGACTATAAATTCTCTTAATCAGGAGAGAGGAAAAAGACCTAAAAAAAACTGTATGTGTTACGTAGCTTGATACATTGATTGTTTATTGATCAACGTGATCAAGCATTCAAAGATTGCCAACAATAGTTCGTGTGTTCGATCTTCACGTTCATTGTGAATTTGTTAAGTATTCAATCTGTGATAAATCCTGTTTAGAGATTTATATGGTGCTCATAATCATTAGATGATTATAGTTAGCAAGTTTGATCAATTAGTTTGAGAGATTGAGAGATTTGAATTGTATTCGGTGTTCATGAATCAAGTGTTTCATACTTGATAGTTATTGTAATCATCTTCTTATCAATAAAAGCATTCGGTTTTATTCAAGTTGATGTGTGTAAAACTTTTTATTGATTTGTTCAATTTTCTGCAGAAAGTGTATTCAACCCCCCCTTCTACACAATACTTGCTTGTTGTTTATCTCACCAAGGGACCAACAAGTAGTTTACTTTTTAACAAAGTAACTTTTATAAGTTTATCACTCTACATGATCAGCAGAACATGTTTAGTCCACTGATCATGTAGGTTGACTAACTTATACACTTTAGTCCTTATTTATTTCATCAGCTGAGGAAAAGTATTATTGCAGTTTAGAGTTAGTTTCATCAGCTGAGTCATATTAAATATGTACAATTGGTTGTTTTTATTCTTAAGTCAAGGCAGAACATGTATTGTTCTATTTTGACTTTAGGATTTCTTTGTAAAAGTATTAGCACTTTTTAGATCTGTAAAGAGACAAAAAGGATAGAGTTTGATCCCCTGGAAAAGGTGAAAGCTACTTTACAAAAGGAAGATCTCGAAGATTTGTTTCAGCAACTATGTATGGCTGTCAACTCCATAGTTGGTAAAGTCAAATCTGAAGAAAGCATGGTGTTGTATAAAGTACAAGTATGGAAAGAGAAACTTGAACTTCCAAGGCAATAGGTATGAGTTTAATAATATAATAATAGATAGTAGGATTTACCTTTTAAAGATAGTACATGCACTTTATACCTTTAGCATATAAAATGAGTTTACTTTCTACCCACTAACTTTATCTATTATTATATTATTATTCTTATACTTTGTTGTTCCTTTCTCTTACCACCATCCGGACTCCAAGCTTTCTATATATACTCAAGCATTCCCCATGCTTAAGAATATCGGTTGAACACTGTAAAATCTCATCAGTTGAGATTTAGAAGAGTTAGCAAAATATTTTACAGTGTATACAAACATGTTCATGTGTTGAACATTTGAAGCATTAGTTGGTTAGAATTAGCTAGTCTATGTGATAGACTAAAACTGTTGCCACCTTTGTTGAACTTAGATTTTCAGCATCTACTTCAAGTAATTCTTGATTAACATTAATAAGAATTATATAAAGTATATCCGCGTGTTTTTATTTTTTAATTAGCTAAAGTTTGTATTCAACCCCCCCCCCCTTCTACAAACATTTGTTGTTGTAGTATCCATTCGGGACCAACAAATACCCATATTAATGAGTTGTTAATGAGCATTAATAATGGTTACTAATGGTACTTGCAGTACATATATAGGGGAGGGTTCATGCAAGAAACATTATTATTGCGAGAAGTGCGAAAAGGGATCCTAACCATTCATGTGATTTTGATCTAATGACTCCAGACAGTTATATTTATTCATTTTTATTAATTAAAAAGGGTAGACTAGGAAAACTAAAAATAGAGGTGTGCATGGGACCCGGTAGACCAAAAAAAACCGACAAACCGGACCGAGACCAGTCTGGACCGTGCTTGTTCGGTCTGGTCTTCGGTCCTTATTTTTTAAAGATTTCGCGTTTCGGTCCTGTCCAATCCGGGCCGGTTTTGTTTGATACAATGTATAAAACAAATAAAAGACCAAAAAAACCGACAAACCAAGAGACCGGTCCGGATCGGGACAAGTCGGTCTGGTCTTCGGTCTTAGCATTCTATACATTTGGTGTATCGGTATGGTCCGGTCGTTTTCGGTCCGGTCCGATTTTTTAACAATCTAAACAGAGAGAAGGGATCATCTCACAAGTCTGGTGTGTGTCAAAGTGGAAATCAGAATAAGGGAAAGTGGCAGAATAACCAGAACCGGGGTGATCAGAAAGCCAAGGGTTCAGGGTCTAATCAGGGAAAGCAATGGTGTGGAAATTGCAAATCTTGTCATACCGGTCCGTGCACACCAAAACCTCATCAGTGCTTATGTTGTGCTGAGACTGGACATGAACCGTCTGCTTGTCGGTTCAAAACAAATGTGTCTTGGAACTTTAATGAAGAGGGTCATCGAGCTGGAGCATGTCCAAAGCAGAAAACAACGGGGACAGAGCAAGGGGTAGTCAATGTCTGGGGATCGTCTTTTGCAGGTCAGAAGAGAAAGAATCCACCTTCTGCGGAAGGGAGAGCCTTTAAGATACGATGAAAGAGGCCACCGGAAATGACGATGTAATTACGGGTATGTTTTTGATAAACTCTGTGCTTGCCCGTGTGTTATTCGATTATGGTGCAAATAGATCTTTCATATCTATGTCCTTATGTGATAAATGGAAACTGCCTGCTACTGTTATTGCTTCTCCCTTAGAAGTAGAAATAGCAGATGGTAATATAGTGCCTATTACCTCATCAGTGACTTGAGTACAGATAGATGTAGATGGTACTAGTTTTCCTGTTGATTGTTTGCTTATGCCTTTATTGGGGTTTGACTTAGTACTAGGCAAGGATTGGTTAAATCACCATAGAGCTAGTATTCAATGCCATAAGAAACTTATTACTATTCCCTTCGCTGACGGGTCGCATGTTGTGGCTCGTGGGGATAGGGCTCAATAAACCTTTCCTATCATATCGTTTATGAATGCACGAAAATCTCTAGCCAAAGGGTGTGCGTATTTCTTAGCATATGCTACTGATGTGAAGAAGGAAAAGAGGCCATTTACCGATATTTAAACTATTTCACAGTATCCAGAAGTATTTCCAGATGATCTGCCAGGGTTTCCACCTGTTCGGGATGTTGAGTATAAGATTGATTTGATACCTGGCACTACACCTATTACGAAAGCTCCGTATCATTTAGCTCCTTCAGGAATTAGGGAGAAAATGACTCAGATACAGGAACTGTTAGATAAAGGGTTTATTCGTCCGAGTTCTTCGCCTTGGGGTGCACCTGTGTTGTTTATGAAAAAGAAATATGGGACTCTGCGTATGTGTATTGATTACAGAGAGTTGAATAAGAGGACCATCAAGAACAAGTATCCGTTGCCCAGGATTGATGATTTGTTTGATCAACTACAAGGGGATTTTTACTTTTCAAAGATTGATTTGAGATCGGGATACCATCAGGTGAGAGTAGCAGAAGAGGATACACCGAAGACAGCTTTTCGTACTTGGTATGGTCATTATGAATTCTAGTGATGCCGTTTGGTTTGACAAATGCTCCTGTTGTATTTATGGATCTAATGAAACCTGTGTGTCGACCATTTGGAGATAAGACTATGATTAGCCCAACACAGTCTAACCCATCTCCTCCACCTACTATCCATTTAAAACTCCAATCTGAAGCCAACCTTGGTGTGCCCACTACTACCAAGGATTCTTTCCAAATCTATATACGAAAAACTGGCAAAAGTGGTGTCACACCTAAAGACACTTCTGGAGCTGATATCCCACTGATACCTCTAGTGGCAGGAGTTGAGAGGGAGACACCTACTCTTAAGGTGCTAACCTCGAGGCTCACTCTAACCCAACAGCCAAGCCATGATATGGTATCTACTCAGCCCACACTCTCCAGAGCCATGGGAGAGCCCATTACTGTGCGTGATCAGACACACTCAGGTTACATTGAAGAATTGACCAATCCCCATGGTCAACTACACCCCACTCACCAAACTAACCAACCACCTACCCATTCTTATCACACTTTGAACCAAACACATTCTCTTCACTTCTCACACTCTCCTGCACGACCTGCCAATGATTCACCTAGATACCAAGGTGAATTACAGGGTCCACAGTCTGGTACAGATGAATTTGGGACTAGATACCAACTCCTGAAGGATGTACCCAAACACTCTCCTGACGTTCTTGACTCTTTCACTTCAGAAGAACAAAATTTCTAGTTCAAGGGCAGGAATAAGTCTCCCCAGGTTGAAACTCCCTCATCAAGCATTCAAGAACTAAAATCATTCATAGCAGCTAAATTTAAGTTATTTCACCTCAAGAGAAAGAAAAACAAACGAAAGATTTCTCAGAGGATTGACAAGCTGACCAATGACATCAAAGAGCTTACATCTGCAGTTGCTGCTCTACAACAGAAACAGACTTAAGCCCCTATTGATGATTACAAAAAGGGGGAGAAGGTCCAAGAAGCTGAGGCTGAGGCTTTGCTAATTCTAGCCAAAGGAGCAGAGAAGCAAGCTCAGATTGAGGGGGAGTTAGAAATTGTGATAGAGGAACCTGCAGCAAAGAAAAGGAAAATTTTAGAAGAATCTAAATCTGAAGAAGACAGTGTTTCTGAGACTGAAGAAGAAAAAGCCACAAGAGTTATGATAGAACACCTTGAAACGGATGAAGCTGATGAGCTTGACATATCTCTTGATGAGGTTAGAAAGAGAAAAGAGAAAGAAGTAAGGGATAAAGAAAGAGAATTGGAAAGAAAATCTTTAGCTCAACCTGAAGCTGACTACTTCGGTCCGATGCCTGATCCAATCTCATATACTGATGCTGACATCTAGGAATGATACTTTAGAAGGAGCACCAGCAAAGAAATCAAGAGCATGACTCTGAGCAGAACAAATAGAGCCATCATTCTCACTTTCCAATTTGGTGATAAGTCAACAGTGGGAATGGACCTAAGATATGTTCATAGGATGGGCTACATTGAATGGAAGAGGATTATGATGATGCTCAAGAAGTTCAAAAAGAGTCAAATCAAACAAGATATTACATCTGAAGTCTCTAAGCTGATTTTTAGAGCTAAGGAGCTGAGATATGTTGCAGTTCCTAGTCTGCAATGGGAAAGTCTATTTAAAGTACCTGAAGGTGTAACATTCAAAGAAAATCAAGTTACAAGGACACCATTTCAGGGATTCATGTTTAAGGATCAGGAAGGCAATCCCAGCTTTATGAAGCTTTCTGAGATTTGTTATCTGAAAGCTAAGGATGCCATAAGAATAAGAAGTTGTTGTGGTGAGGAAAGCTCAAATCATTTTGTGAGGTACAAGCTGAATAAACTCATTCGTATGCAACAGAAAGAACTCAGAGGGATGCAGAAGCTGAAAGGCTGTTAGAAGACATTAACAGAGAAATTGTACTTTGGGAATTTCTACATCCAGAGTTTAAGAGATAAAATTTTGTAAATAGATTACTTCTATTGTAACTATTAGATTAGTTCTAATATTCCTGTAAGCACTAAGTATGCATGATCTAAGTGATCACATTTTTGTATTCTGATATGTTCAAATTAAATGAATACAAGTATTATTTTGATATGTTCAAATGTTATGATATGTTCATAATGGTTAGTGTGATATGTTCAGCTTGAATGAACAATATGATCAGTTCATGTTCAACAAACTTAAAAACTGTTTGATGGTTTCGTCATCATCAAATAGGGGGAGTTTGTTGGTTAAATGGTCTTATTAGTTAAGATTTGAATAGACAAAGTTAAGTTTGTAAGATGTTTTCTGAATATAACTTAAACAGAATTATGAAGCTTGATCAGACTGAGCACTTATAGTGTTTCAGACTGAGCATAAGATGAGTATAACTGAGCATTATAGTTGATCAACTTATACTATATCTTAGTCAGTTTATCCATATGTTTGATAAGCTGTGTGTCATCTAAGGTATAGGTCGAATGCTCCGCTTGATGTGTTTCAAGTTGAGTGACTATGCCTTTAGGCTAAGTTGGCTCTACAGAGTTGCTAAGTCAGTTCTAGTTAACTCTTATAACTTCTAAGGATGAGTTAGTCCATATACATGTTAGTACATGTTTGATTTCGAGTTATTTCTCGATGAACTCATCTTGATGAGTTTCAAGCTGAGTAACTCAGCCTGATGAAAGAAGTCAGCCTAATAGAATTTAAATTTGTTTTGAATGTTGTTATCCTATTTCTATGGTGCGGATAAGAAGATTCCAGAATCAAGATTGAAGATTCATGATTCAAGATTCAAGATATCCGGATTATCCGTTAGTTAGTTAACATATTATGATGAGTTCTAGTTTGTTAGGATAGATAGAATAGCACTATAAATTCTCTTAATCAGGAGAGAGGAAAAAGACCTAAAAAAACTGTATGTGTTACGTAGCTTGTTACATTGATTGTTTATTGATCAACGTGATCAAGCATTCACAGATTGCCAACAATAGTTCGTGTGTTCGATCTTCACGTTCATTGTGAATTTGTTAAGTATTCAATCTGTGATAAATCCTGTTTAGAGATTTATATGGTGCTCATAATCATTAGATGATTATAGATAGCAAGTTTGATCAATTAGTTTGAGCGATTGAGAGATTTGAATTGTATTCGGTGTTCATGAATCAAGTGTTTCATACTTGATAGTTATTGTAATCATCTTCTTATCAATAAAAGCATTCGGTTTTATTCAAGTTGATGGTGTAACACTTTTTATTGATTTGTTCAATTTTCCGCAGAAAGTGTATTCAACCCCCCCTTCTACACAATACTTGCTTGTTGTTTATCTCACCAAGGGAGCAACAAGTAGTTTACTTTTTAACAAAGTAACTTTTATAAGTTTATCACTCTACATGATCAGCAGAACATGTTTAGTCTACTGATCATGTAGGTTGATTAACTTATACACTTTAGTCCTTATTTATTTCATCAGCTGAGCAAAAGTATTATTGCAGTTTAGAGTTAGTTTCATCAGCTGAGTCATATTAAATATGTACAATTGGTTGTTTTTAGAAACATAATTCTGTTCAACAAACTTAAAAACTGTTTGATGGTTTCGTCATCATCAAATAGGGGGAGTTTGTTGGTTAAATGATCTTATTAGTTAAGATTTGAATAGACAAAGTTAAGTTTGTAAGATGTTTTCTGAATATAACTTAAACAGAATTATAAAGCTTGATCAGACTGAGCACTTAAAGTGTTTCATACTGAGCATAAGTGTAGTACCGTGGGGTTCTAGACTAAAACACCCTAATACTAGGACTGATCTAGGATGAGAAATAGTGCGGAATATCTATTTCCCAAACCTCCTAAGGATTCTAAGATCTGCTTAGGTGTCTGGCACACAGTTAATACGAAGAACACACAGAGTAGGATCAAGAAAAACTCTAAGAACTCACACAGAATGCTTAAGGCTGCCCTTGGATTCGAGATTAACACTAAGTTCGCAATTATCGAGGTTAAACGTACAATTACAAAGGCTCACTAAGACTTAAGGTCGATTTCCGGTAGTTATATGCGATTATTGACGATTACCCGCGCTAATACGAGGTTAATCAGTATTTATAGTGTGGAATACGTGTATTTGAGTGTAACACGTCACTTCCTTAATTAAATTCCACTACGCACGTAATTCTCTGCACTGCGTACGTATTTAGTCCAGTACGCACGTACCGGGTGTTTTTATAATAATTAATTTAACTTTAATCGTTTACCTCACCAGGCACGTAGTGAGCTCCACTACGCACGTAGTGAGTCTCATCACGCACGTGGTGACCTACGCTTATACTTAAACTTCCAAACACAAATCAACACATGACTAAGTACTTGTAAGCTTAAGATACACATAAGTAAACACTTAGAATGAATAAACATGAAAACCATTAATCAAAACACATTTGAATTAACACTTCAAGTAAACATGTATGTATTGGATTGATAAGAACTAGGGATTTACAATTATGCACCAACAAACTCCCCCTAAGACCTAGTTCAAACTTGCACTAAGCAAACAAAATGACAATCTAGTTGTTACAACGTTGTAGACTTGACTTCATCAGATCCAGCATAGATGTCAAATGCAAAACAAACTCGAACGACTTTTTGAAATTGCAATGCCAAATCCATGTACTGATCTTTGTAGAGGATTGGATTGTAATACAAAACTGTGATGTCATCCTTTCCAAAAAATTTCATCCACATAAGATCGAATACTTTAATCGTTTCTCCACCCGAAAGATCATCATCTAACACAATTACTGCCTCAGTTGTTTTCTCGTTAAAATACCACCATTTAAACCTTGCGCTCCACCCAGTAGGCATGGTTTTCAACGGTAATTTTTTCATACAACGAGGAGCTTTGCAGTTTAACACTTTGAGCTTTCTTCCTGAGTCAGGTAGGCATTTCCGATTTTACCCTTTAGCAGATCATCATATGAGGTGACCAAAGCACTAAGCATCCCTATATGCTCCTTTACTTCTTCAGTGCTGCCATGCTTAAAATGCTCAGTGTTTAAGGCAGGCATAGACGTTTTGCTTGAAGGAGCAGAATATGGTGGTCCACTTGGGGTTTCAGGAGCAGACTTGCTTGAAGAACAAACGTTAGATGTAAAGGTTGTCTGCAGTGGAGCATTTGATGAGGTGACTGGAGAAGCAATGGGTCCAGTACAGTATAATGAGGGATTTTGCACATAGCTGCTCAATCTGTCCAGATTTTGCTCCTCCTGTTCATGCTCTTTCAGCTTAGTAATGAAGTCATTCAGATCCATGCCCTCAAAACCTTCACCATTTTTAAGAATCATAATGAACGGCCTCTAGCTTTTGGGTAGGGCCTTGGACAAAGTCTCCACTTGTTGTCTTTCTGAAATCTGCACTCCCAAACTATCCATTTCACTGAGAAGATGGTTGTATCTGTTGATCAGATCTGGAAGCTTTTCATTCACGTATGAGGTGAAGTGGTCAAACTCCTTTCTCAACTGTGAGGCCTTGAGCTCTTTCAGAGATGCATTCCCCTCGTTCCTCTTTTGTAGCGCATTCCACAAGGAACGTGACGTTCTATACCGTCGGAACTGGTGGAAGATCTCATTAGGAATAGCTTGGATCAGATAAGAGTAGGCTTTCTTCTCAGCATCATAAGCCTTCCTCTGATCGTCACTCATCTGATCATAGGAAACTTCGATATTCCCTTCACCTTTAGGCACGACATAATCAGCAGAAATGGCCCGGTGCAACCGTGGATCAACCCCATTGATAAATATTTCAAAACGTGGTTTCCAGAATGGGTAGTCTTCCATGGTTAACATTCTAGGCACTTTGTTAATACCTCCTTGTTCATTATCCATAATTAAGTTACTTAGGGCAGTTATGGTTTGTTTGGCAGCCATAGCACTCATGTCAGACATTATGATTAAAGCCTAAAACAAACCGAAAACACTACACACGTGGTGGAGATGGTTCGCACGAATTGAAGACACTACACGAATTGAAGACACTACGCACGTAGTGCAGTATACTACGTATGAACTGACAAATTGTCACACAGACTCAGATACGTACGGAATGGGGACCTAGTACGCACGAAATGGATTCACTGCGTACGAAAAACGTAAATTGTTTTTTAAGAAAAAGATTTAACACACAGACTCAATACGTGCGAAGTGAGAAGCACTACGCACGTGTTGATGACCCACTACGCACGCGCAGACACACAGGCTACCGAAGATTCTAGAGGACCAACCCCCCACTACGCACGCACTGAAGATCAATACGCACGTAAGGAAAGGCACTTCGCACGATTAAACTGCAACGATTAAGATTAATTTACGTAAAAACAAACCTTTTTTTATCGCAAAAATGACCTGTTTTCGACTAAAACGACCGATAAAACACGGAAAAAGGACAAAGCTAACAAGCCTAAACGACACCTAGATCACAAAACCTAAGGAAAAGTGATCAATCAAAGCACAAGGCTCTGATACCACTTTGTAGGACCGTGGGGGGTTCTAGACTAAAATACCCTATTGCTAGGACTGATCTAGGATGAGAAATAGTGTGGAATATCTATTTCCCAAACCTCCTAAGGATTCTAAGATCTGCTTAGGTGTCCGGCACACAGTTAACATGAAGAACACACAGAGTAGGATCAAGAACAACTCTAAGAACTCACACAGAATGCTTAAGGCTACCCTTGGATTCGAGATTAACACTAAGTTCGCGATTATCGAGGTTAAACGTACGATTACGAAGGCTCACTAAGACTTAAGGTCGATTTCCGGTAGTTATATGCGATTATTGACGATTACCCGCGCTAATACAAGGTTAATTAGTATTTATAGTGTGGAATACGCGTATTTGAGTGTAACACGTCACTTCCTTAATTAAATTCCACTACGCACGTAATGCTCTGCACTGCGTACGTAGTTAGTCCAGTACGCACGTACCGGGTGTTTTAATAATAATTAATTTAACTTTAATCGTTTACCTCACCACGCACGTAGTGAGCTCCACTACGCACGTAGTGAGTCTCATCACGCACGTGGTGACCTACGCTTATACTTAAACTTCCAAACACAAATCAACACATGACTAAGTACTTGTAAGCTTAAGATACACATAAGTAAACACTTAGAATGAATAAACATGAAAACCATTAATCAAAACACATTTGAATTAACACTTCAAGTAAACATGTATGTATTGGATTGATAAGAACCAGGGATTTACAATTATGCACCAACAATAAGATGAGTTTAAGCTGAGCATTATAGTTGATCAGCTTAGACTATATCTTAGTCAGTTTATCCATATGTTTGATAAGTTGTGTGTCATCTAAGGTATAGGTCGAATGCTCAGCTTGATGTGTTTCAAGTTGAGTGACTATGCCTTTAGGCTGAGTTGGCTCTACAGAGTTGCTAAATCAGTTCAAGTTAACTCTTATAACTTCTAAGGATGAGTTAGTCCATATACATGTTAGACATGTTTGATTTCGAGTTAGTTCTCGATGAACTCATCTTGATGAGTTTCAAGCTGAGTAACTCAGCCTGATGAAAAAAGTCAACCTAATAGAATTTAAATTTGTTTTGAATTCGGTTATCCTATTTCTACGGTGCTGATAAGAAGATTCCAGAATCAAGATTAAAGATTCATGATTCAAGATTCAAGATATCCGGATTATCGGTTAGTTAGTTAACAGATTATGATGAGTTATAGTTTGTTAGGATAGATAGAATAGGACTATAAATTCTCTTAATCAGGAGAGAGGAAAAAGACCTTAAAATATGTATGTGTTACGTAGCTTCATACATTGATTGTTTGTTGATCAACGTGTTCAATCATTCACAGATTGCCAACAATAGTTCGTTTGTTTGATCTTCACGTTCGTTGTGAAGTTGGTAAGTATTCAATTCGTGATAAATCCTGTTTAGAGAATTATATGGTGCTCATACTCATTAGATGATTATAGATAGCAAGTTTGATCAATTAGTTTTAGCGATTGAGAGAATTGAATTGTATTCGGTGTTCATGAATCAAGTGTTTCATACTTGATAGTTATTGTAATCATCTTCTTATTATTAAAAGCACTCGGTTTTATTCAAGTTGATGTGTGTAACACTTTTTACTGATTTGTTCAATTTTCCGCAGAAAGTGTATTCAACCCCCCCTTCTATACAATACTTGATTGTTGTTTATCTCACCAAGGGACCAACAAGTAGTTTAATTTTTAACAAAGTAACTTTTATATGTTTATCACTCTACATGATCAGCAGAACATGTTTAATCTACTGATCATGTAGGTTGATTAACTTATACACTTTAGTCCTTATTTATTTCATCAGCTGAGCAAAAGTATTATTGCAGTTTAGAATTAGTTTCATCAGGTGAGTCATATTACATATGTAGACTTGGTTGTTTTTATTCTTAAGTTAAGGCAGAACATGTGTTGTTGTATTTTGCCTTTAGGATTTCTTTGTAAAAGTATTAGCACTTTTTAGATCTGCAAAGAGACAAAAAGGATAGGAAATTCTTCAAGTATGGAAATGTTCGATTTTCATCACAAAGCCGAATAACTTTGAGTTCGGTTTTCACCAAAACCGAATAAGTTGTTATTGCATTCGGTATACACTAATACCGAATAAATTTGTATTCGGTATTCACGAAACCCGAATGAGTTGCCATGTCAAACTAGATTGTTCGGTATTCAGTTTAAGGGTTTAAAATCAAAAGTATTCTGATTTTTGACTTTTTCTTCGGTTTTTCGAGATATCAAACAATTTCGACGACTTTTTCTCTGATTTTCAGATCTACAAGACTTTTGCATTCCGATTACCATGGTACACTTCTTTTTTATTACTTCATTGTGTAGGTTTCATCATGTTAGATCTACGGGTTTAAAAACCCTCATAGTCGGGATGAGTTTTAATTGTTTGAGATGTTAGTTGTTGATGTTAATGTTCATAGTACTGTCGAAATGCATTGATAAACTGTTAGTTAAGTAATTTTGTGGTTAATTTCATTGTTAGATATGATTTCGTAACTGATTGATTCTGTGTTCTTGGTTTTCACCATACTCACTGTTGGTGAATAAATGATAAGAAAAGGTCATGTTTTTAGGATTTTGTGTGCTTAGGTTAAGAACAAAAGATAATCATTTGTTCATTGGGTATATTCGTTGATGATTAAAATTGCATAATTGTAACTTTGAAAATCTGGATTTCAAATGAGGAAGGACATGTTGAATTGTTCGGTTTCTTAGAAAACCGAATAAAATTGAATTTTGTTCGGGTTTTCTAAAAACTGAATAATTTGACATTTAGTGGACATTTTCAAATTTTATTCGGATTTCAAGTTATTCGGATTTCAAGTTCTATTCGGATTTCAAGTATTATACGAATTTCGAATTTTATTCAGATTCCAATTGTGTTCGGATTTGAAGTGATATTCGGATTTCATAAGCTTACACTTTGATCGGATTTCCAGTGGTATTCGGATTTCATGGGATTTAACTTTGTTCGGATTTCAAGTGTTATTCGGATTTCAAGTGTTATTCGGATTTCATGAGTTTAACTATGTTCGGTTTTAAAGGATCGATTGGTTTTTCCCTTCAAGTGTTATTCGGTTTTCTGAATCCCGAATAAACACTTAGGAAGTTTCTGAAAAAAAAATTCACAAATGAAATTTTTTTTAAACAAAGGGAGGAACATTTGATATTTCATAATTTGAATGTTTGATCATTAACCGTGGGTATTCTTGTTATATTTACAGATGGAAAACTCTGGAAACCCCTTTGTACCTTCCCATCTTTTGTTCCCTCCTAATGATTACCTTCCCGCAGTCATGAAAAATAACTTTTATGATTCACTTGAAACCGTTACTCAATTTTCAATCATTGGAGAACTCATTGAATCCTATCCCTTGAAACATATTTTTTCCAACAATCCTGTTGCTGAAGGTGAGGAACCACATATTCCTGAGGTGTATGTACAACAATTATGGAATTCCATGACAAATACAATTGGTGATGAAGGAGAAAAGTTCATTTCTGGCACTATTAAGCAATTTGATTTCACTTTTGATTCTGATCGGCTGAGGAGGATACTGAGACTTCCTTCTAAATCAAATACTTATGCACACAAGACTGAGTATGATCCCATTCCAAGTAACAAAAGCATTTTTACTCATATCAATGATTTGGGATACAATGGTGAACTAACCAAAATGGTTAAGTTCAAGAGGTCAAACATGGTTCCTATCTGGCAGACTTTATATTCTATCATCAACAGATGTCTCACCAGTATCTCTAAGGGAGTTGATGGAGGAAGCTATTATGCATCTATCATATTTCAAGATTTGCAGAAAGTTATTCATCAAAAACAAATTCCATCTCAAGCAAAGAAATTTCTACCATATCCAAGATTTTTATCAATGATTGTGCAACGAATGATGCTTCGACATCCGTTTGACATCTCAAGGAGAAATGATGATCCAATTCCTACAATTTATACGATGAAAAAGCTATACAAGATTGAACCTGTGGAAGGTATTCTGGCTTTTGTGATGCCTGCTGAACTTATTATGTTGATGGACTTACATTATCCAATCATAGAGGCATATGTGAGTGAGAATGTAATTGCTCTTCCGGAACAGCAAGAACCTGCTGGTCCTACCCAAAGAGCTGTAGATCCTAAGGGTTTAGCTTCTAGGAGTCAGTCTTCTTCGGGTGAAACTGACAGGAGAGAGTTGAGTGAAAATTCTGAGAGGGGAGGTGAAGAGGATGTTGGTGGTGAGAACTTAGGAGAGGGAGATCAGAATGATGATATGCCAATAAGTATGTTTATTGAACAGTCTCAGTCACAATCACAGGAAACTCCTCTTGAAACAATGCTTATAACTCCTGATGAGACTCTTAATCAAGTTGCTTAGAAATCACCAGTTTATACTCATGATGATATGTTTGATATTGATGCTATTGAGATTGGTGGTCTTTATGAGAAGGATTCTGTAGATGAAGTGGAGAGATTAAAAGAAATAGAGGGTGAGAGTGTGAGAAAAGAAAGTTCGAGTGCTGAGAGTTCACCAGCCTTAAAAAGTCGGGAAGCCACACCTACTATCGGGTCTGACACAGTCAGTCCTGATATTGAAAAAGACTCTGTCATCCCAGCAGAGCGTGCACAAACCCCACCTAGCCACTCAGTTTCCTCTGAACAGGAAATTATTTCATTTGAGCACGGGGATTCAGCACATGAACTACCGAAGTCTCATTCAAAGGCAGTAGGTATTGTAAAAGGAACCACTCCTCCCCAGGTTTCCGAAGTTCATTTGGATATGCACATTGAAGACATTTTCATTTCTAAAATCAGTGACACATTCGGAGCACCTACTAGTGTTCTCTTAAAAGAACCTTCCGGAACATCTATAGAAGTCACTACTCATAGTGCTCTTCAAGGATTAGATGGAAATCCCACCACAGTCAACACCGATTCAGTTGTGAACGTGGGTGGCTCTACTGCTGCAAGATTTGTTCCTCCAGTGTTGATGTCTCAACAGGTAATTTAAGTGATCCCGGATTCATTACACTTTCTCAGGTTGCTAAGGAATTTGTTTCCAAGGCTGACCTTCACAAAAGCTATCTTACAAGTACAATCTGAAATTGATAAGGTTCATACTGATGTGAACTCCAAATTTGATGTTGTGACTTTTAAGTTTGATGCTGTGAATTCTAGATTTGATCAGATTCAGCAAGAGAATGCTAGTATAAGTAACAAGTTGGATAGATTATTTGCACATCAAGGGCCTGAATTATCTGTTGAGGAACTGAAAACTCAGTTATATCTGAAGTTGTTGGCCAATCCTCTACAAAAGTTTGCTGCTTCACAAGAGGATGCTACATTGGTGGATCTCCTTCGGAATGAATACACAAAGTCTGATTTTGAAAGCTTTAAAAAGGAAATGTTTGATAGTATAAAGGCTTTTGGTGTGTCTTTTCATAAGCGGTTAGATGCTATGGACCCTACAAAGGATACAGCTGAGGATGCTGAGTTACATGCTGCTTTACGTGCTTCTATGGAAACTTGCCAAACTCAAGCAAAAGGTACTAAACGTAAACATGACGATCAAGATCAAGATCCCGACCGCCATGAGGGGGAGAAAAGGATTAGATCTGGAGTTGTACCTGTTGTGTCTGTTCTATCAAAGCTGTCTGCTTCAACTTCTCAAACTCAACCACAAAAGAAAGGCAAAGGCAGATGTAGAGGAAAAGAAAAAGGAAAGATGCATCTAGTTGATGAAGAGGAAGATGATACAGATCAACTGGTCGATGATACTTTTGACTATCTTACTGGTGCTAGTGCAAACTTTGATGTCTATAGGTCATTTGTGTCAGAAGCTGGAGAATCTTTAAGAGAATCTGAAACAGAGTTAACTTTTCCGCAGCAGATCAAAAGTATAGAGGAACGCAATAAAACGTCAACACCAAGGGTTGAAAATCCTGAGGTTCAGCAGATACCAACTCCGGATATTCCTATAGTTCCTGAAAGGTTGAATATTGAAACAAAGCTGAGGATAAACAGAGAAGTGTCAGAATTGTTTCCTCCATCTCCTGGGAAGTTCAGAAAAACTACAAGAGATGTGATCAGAGATCAAGCAAAAAGGAAAAGAATCAGGAAGTTGAGAAGAGGTGCTGAATGGAAAATTCCTGAGAATTATAATCCTGATCCTGTTTCTACTACAACATTAAGAGATGTAAGGAAAAAGGTGGTCTTAACATCTGAAGCTCTAAACAAAGAAAACAGAAACTAGAGGTATCAAGATATCGCTGTTGCATTCCTGGAGGAAAAGATACCAGAAATATACACTGCTGAGTTGGAGCAAATGCTTCCTATTGATTTGCTTGGTGTAACAAATGTTTCAGAAGCAGGACGTAGATTGATCATGAGTTGGCATGGAAAATCAAAGAAAGAAGTTCATTCGAAATATCCAGTGTCAAGAGTAAATTGTTCTTTTGGAAGAGTGTTGAATGTTATTTGGGTATACTTCACTGTGCTTAGAGTTGATCAAAAGAAATATCATTTTAGTCAAGTTGATTTGAAGCACTTAAGTCTGGATGATGTTGAATACATGGCAGATATGCTTGAAGCTAGAAAAGACAAATCTCGTGCTAATAAAGAAGGACATCAGATTTTGAGAGAATTTATAAAACAGAGAGTTAGAGTTGCAAAAATGACTTATCTTCAATTGGGTACAGAAGCAGATAAAGAAAAGATCAACATTCTCAAGCCAAATACTCAACATTCAAACATAGATCAGTTGGAACTCTATCAAACAATCTGGAAAGATGATGAAGGTGGAACTGAAACAAATGATGGTATCATACTATTCAACAGCAAGAAGGAAAAGTTCTTCTTAAGAACAAAGGAACTTAATGCATATTCAGATGGATCTCTTAGAGTTTGGTTGATCAAGATCAGAGAACAAAGTCTGAAACTTAAAGATGATTTAGATCAATCTTCTAGAGTTAGCTTGACTGAAGTCATGGAATTAATTGAAGCAAAGGTTTATGAAAGAGCTACTCTAAGAAGATGGCAGAGAATACTTGGAGAAAGAAACTTAGACTAGACTCAATCAAGGGGGAGATTGTTAGATCTTAAAATGTATGTTTGAGATCTAGTCTTGAATTTGTATGTGTACGGTCATATATGTCATATTACCAATGTAATAGTGTTAGACATATAAATAGGATGACCATGGAATGTAATGTAACCTTTGCTATATTGAAAATACAAAACACACACTTAAAGGTGTATTTGATATATGCTTTCTACTTGATATTTGTGATTACTCATCTTTATACCTTTCAGAATTCTGACATGGCAACAATGGAGAGATTTGTGCTTCTGAGCGTGTACGCCTGGGCTGGTCTACATGAGTTGGGCTTTGAATATTGAATGCCTCGTCGACCTGTATTGAATGCGGCTCCCGGTGATAGTCGAAGGTTATAATGGAAGGGTTGTAGACTTGTAGTTAGAGAGTTCCGACGCTTGGGCGGTGAAACGTTGGTATTATGTCGATTTGTTTTGGAACATTAATTGGCGTCGAAGTATCTTCAACTGCACTTCTCAATACATCTCCTCTTACTCATTCAATTTCTTTAATTATTTAGTCCATGAGCAACAGTTATCAAAGTAATCATGCACTGATAAAGAGAAACAAGTGAAAATATCAAAAAGGTATTATTCTTTAGTGAATTTGTAGGTCAAGAACAGAGAAGCTGGGCAGCCATGGAAAGTAATCATGCACTGATAAAGAGAAACAAGTGAAAATATCAAAAAGGTATTATTCTTTAGTGAATTTGTAGGTCAAGAACAGAGAAGCTGGGCAGCCATGGAAGCATCTATACAGGCACAAACACCCCTGTATTGTGGAAGAACAGTTTTCAGAGGCAAAACCATTGTAAAGCTTAAACCTTTTATTGGGTCACTCTTCAAGAAGAACAAATTTGTTCTCACAGGTAAAAGATCATCAATCTTGTCTTGTGGGTTTCTTTTATGCAATGTTTTCTTTTAATATTTTTGTGGGTTTTGAAGGGAATGTATGTGAATTTCGCTCATTACTGTGAGAATTTAGCCATTTTAGGTGATTTTAAGTATTGTTTGATTTAGGGTTTTCTGCTTTTTGTTTGATTTTGCAATGATGCTCATATAGTTAGGTTAATATGGTAGCTTATTTTAATAATTTGGGGGAAGATTGTTACATTAATACATTCATTAGCTTAACTCATTTCTCATCTTTTGTGAGATAATAGCTGCCATTAATATTTATTTGCAGTTTACACAATCGTGTTCATGGTGTAAATATTCTGTCACTTCTGGTTTCTTACATCAAATCATTGCAAGTTCAGGTTTTTTAATCGTTATTGACCTTTAGCTTGAAATCAAACACTTATTGTAGTTCGAGTAGTAAAGAGATAGAAAAAGAGTTACTTAAACAGGAGATGGAAGCAAATTTAAGAATCCAAGAACTCATACCCAACATCATCATCATCGACGATGTACATCGCATCGCCGATATAGTAATCCTCTTCATAAGAATCAACATCGTTCACATAACAATGGAAACCAGGCACATTTTTATATATTTATTTTTCTTATAAAGATGTGGCTTAAAGATACTTGTATGCACTTACCATCGTTAGGATTACGGTTTTGATCTCTCATGCTTATACAGTGCCAGTGTTTTCAGTTTTCTTATAGTAACGGTGATTCTCTATGAATGAAACCAACTTAATTTATGAATTATACATTGAAAATTTAGAAACAATTGTATATACGGTGTTTTATTTTTCGTCTGATACTACTATTGGTACTCGATTATTGATAATAACTGTGTGAAAACATGTTGATATTGCATATATTCTTGATGTGTATTATGCTATTACTGTGTATTGACGAGATTCTTCATGTGCTATGCTTATGTAGACTTTTTATAAGGTTATGAGAAGCTGGGCTTCTAAAAAGTTCATGACAGGAAGGTATGCACCTTTTCCTTTCTTAATGTTCTTTCTTTCCTTGTAACGAAACTTTCTTATATGAAATTTATGTTTTCATATTTTCATATGGATTAAGCAGTTGGTTTACTTGGTTATAAAAGGATGAAACAGTTGGTTATGTTGTGAGGAGAAGGGCACTTTATACAAGGATGCTAATATTTTAAACATAAGGGGTATACAAGGATGGAATATTTTAAATATGTTATATTCCATATAAGCCTTCTTTTCTACTTGCTTTAAAAAAAATAACATCAATCTAAAAACATTTAAACAATATCGTAAATTTCAGGCCTGTGTTTACACGGACGTGAAACCTAGTTGTGTATCTAAATTAGAACGGTAGATTTTTTTTAGTATTGTCCTTTATATGCATGTTTAATCCAAATTAAAATTAAAATTGCAAATGCAAACTAGTTTCCCTACATGATACTTGATTATAAGTACTTGCATTCTAATACATATGACTGTAAAATCCTCCGTGTGATTAATAAATGGATTTTGAAAATGCTTGTGATTATATTATGATAAGTCTATGTATAAATTTGAAATGCAATAGTTTTTATTTAAAATATTATATCCTCTATTTGTATATTTCATATAAATGGCCAATTATATTGATATAATCTGCAAACTATATTGCAATTGGGATGCATTCCATTAGCTAATGATGCATCTGAATAATAAATTAGAAATGCATAATATTTTTTTAAATGTATCTTTATTCGTATATGGCATCTAAATTGTAATTTAAATTGCAATTGCTAACTGTAACGCCGGGTTTCACGAGCTTAAAATTAGGGAAAATTTTTGCTTTTTAAACACAATTGTCAAAAGCGTGCAGCGGAAGTAACCACCATTTACAAAAGGATTAATATTAACAGCTGACATACAACAAAAGACTCCAAGTCCAAACTAACAGGCATTACCAACGTCTACAACCGACCATCGGACCACATGCAATTACAACAACCAGTGTTCCCAAAAGATATCTACAATACCCCACAAGTACCCGCCTCACCGGGCCGTCTACGTTAACCTGCGAAAAATGGAAATCATGCACCGTTAGCTACAACTAGCTAGTGAGCACAAGTTGCACAATAAGCATGCTATCACGTATAGGAACATCACACAAGGTTATCATATCATATCGCGGTGCGCTGACAAGTCAGTCGGGTCATATCTCGCAGGATTGCTAGTCCCACTCAACGTCCCTAACTGGGGAATCAGTCACGACCAACCACACTAGTGAGGGAGCGAAGGGCAGTCCATCCAGCGCGTTACAGAGCTACGTAGATCCAGTCATAGGCCAAGATCCCCACAACTCATGCTAAAGAACATATGTCCTCAACTCACCACACTTCAATTTGCCACACTTCCACAATTGCCACACTTCCTCAATTTAACCTCAATCTACAATTAACTACGTTCTACAAGTAACTGCAATTTACATGCAACTAACTTTCACATTTGGCCCATATCGGGTCCCTTAGGTTACATGCATCTCTACAATTAACATATATCACAAACCTTAGTTCATATCGCATTCTATCATGGTATAACATACCTTAATACGTACATAGGCATCAAACAAGCATATCATGTAACAAAGGACCCATATCGGGTTCCACATTACACATAGATTTCATGATCTACGTGTGATACTACAAATCATAACATGTTACCACAAACCACCGTTAGCACTACTTACTTAGCCTCATGGGAAACCGGTACTCACCTTAAGCTCACGATAAGCTAACCCAACGATCAACGCCTTCCGGTCCTTCAAGAACACCTAACACGTCACACAACACTGGGTTATCGCTTAAAACTTAACATCATTCGTTTAAAACACGTGTCACAATTCTAATATCACTGGACAGGGTCGTACGGCCGCAGAGGATAGGGTCCTACACCCGCAGGGTTCCTTTTATAATTAACCAGGTCCTACGGCCGCTGGGACTTCCCCCAACGCCCGCAGAAGCTGCTCTTTGGGTGCCTAAGGCCGTATGTTATGTACCAATGCCCTTAGGCTTCGTTCCTTCACCCGTAGGTGGTAAACCACATAATATACCTTCCTACGGCCGCAAAAACCTTTTCCTACGGCCACAGAAGGCTTAATTTCAATAATCCTGAAAAACACCTCCCTACGGCCGCAGGAACATTTTACTACGGCCGTAGGAACTAAATGGCCCCTACGGCCGCAAGAACATTCCCCTACGGCCGCAGGAAGGTCCTACACAACAAACTTCGTCCTTGTTCGTAATTCAGACCTGCAAGTCGCGTTTTTGACACCCAAATCGACCCAAACTCATTTTTAATTGATCATACAACTTATTCAACACCCAAATACACTTGCTACATGATCTATTACTCAAAATCACACATCAAACCTATTTTTCATCATTAAAATGGGTTGTCTTCTTCAATAAAACTCCAACTAAGTTTAATAGGTAAGAACACTACTTACCAATGGAAGAGATGACTCAAATCAACTTCAAGGACTTCAAATCAGTAGCTAGAATAAAGGATTGAAAGCTTCCTTCAAGTTTTCTTCTTCAATTAGAGAGAGTAACAAGCATGGACCGACTTTGTTGGTCTAATACCCCACACGGGTATTTTGTTCTCCTATTCAACTTAAAACACAACTTAGGTTTACCCGTCTCAACCAACGGAGATATCTTTGAAACCATTACGTGAAACCGTTTAACACTTTACAACTTTTATACATTAACCTCAACTTTCATCTAACACCTCATATATCCACTTTAACCAACTAACAACATCGGTTAACAACTAAAATACTTAATTAAAGTCAAGGTACAACCATTCAACCACAGGGTACAACTAGGCATAACTAGGCCCTATTTCAGGGTGTTACACTAACTGTTCCCTATATGCTACTTGATTATAAAATAAATTGTTTACATTATGATTATAAAATCTTCATTATGATTAATTAATGAAGTTTTAGAATGCATGTCATTATAGTCACATAATTCTTTGTATAAATTTGAAATGCGCCATTTTTATTTTTTAATTATTTATAACTTATTCGTATTTTCCATTCAAATGGCTAATTGTATTATATTGATACCTTATTTTCATGTTTCGTCGACAAATAATGGGTTGAATCCACCAACATATTTGGATGAACATGAAATAGTGAGAACTTAGAGAGTTGTTTTATATTACACGACTGCAGGGACAATAAATAAAAAAACACGAGTATGACTGTGGCAAACTAAAAAAAAGGAAACGGCCGGTTACCCACGTTTTTTGAACGATGAAATTTACAATCTAATCCCTTGGCAAAAACTCAAAAACAATGATTAAGAAATGGACTACACATTCTACGTTTAATTATTGATACTATAGATCCTTTACTATATTTCTATATAGAATGCTTCTTATTTGTAGAACCCATAGAACCAATATAAAGATGTCATATGTCACATAGTATAAGGGTAAAAAAGAAAAATAAATGTCAATAAACACGTCTCTCCCTTTGAATCAAAGAAATTCTTTTTTCTAAAAAAACCACCCTTTGGTTTTTAATTAGCCCTAACTAATTTATTTTTAAGAATTTCATCAAAAAATTTATATCAATTCGCTCATTTTTTAATTCTCTTTTATTCAAAACGAATCTTGACATGTTTCCAATAATTTTTAGGAAAATGCATGTCATATATGCATTTTCAGAACTACAAGTGCATTTTTAAAAAATAGGGCGGTGAGCTAGAATGCATCCTATCATCAAGAAAATGCATGACCGAATCTTTATTTTTGCAAAAATGCATATGCATGTTACTTAAAGGAATAAAAGATATAGTAAAAAATGACTAGAGGTGAAGCTATATCAAATATAACAAAATCTTTAGTATAAAATGCAATCCAACTTTACTATCTGATACAAACTCAAAATGCAAACATGAAAAACTTAATTAAATTAAATACACCATTTATTTAACACTACCAACAAAGATGACAAGGAATACATAAGGGTTTAGTTCCTAAAAGTACCTCAAAAAGTTGACACATTTTGCTATTGTGTATACTCATCTTTCATTACTCCCATTTAATACACCGAACTCTTCAAAACTACCGTTTAATACATCTTCACCTGTGATAGCAGGTTAAGGGTGCTGTGGATCCGGTTTTGATGATGTGGCATGTGTTTTGAGTGATGATGTGTAATTTTCTATTTAACAATAACTAAAAATATAATAATAATAATAATAATAATAATAATAATAATAATAATAATAACTAATGCAGATCTGCTTGAAGAAACCATCGCTGGGTTCTTGTAGCCACCATCTCATCTCTGCACCGATTGCACCACCACCACCGATGGCCCTAAGGGCGACTGCCTCACCACCACCACCACCGATTGCACCATCGAGTTCCATTACCACCATCTGCAGGCGACGAACGAAATGGGTTAAGCAGGCGACGAGTTCCCTCCATCTTCGTGGAGTCCAGATCCGAAATGGGGTTTCTTCAAGATCTGTTCTGTAATCGAACATAGACTTTGATTTGAGTATCGGGGGGTTTCGCGAAAGGGTTTCATCACAGAGGGGTTTCGCAGATCTTCATGTTGTTAAGCTTCGTTTCGATTTTGATTCTTCTTCATCTTAGGGTTTCGATTTGGGGTTCTTCATTGGTTTGATTCTTTTGTACGATTTTGATTACTTCTTTTGTTCGATTTGGGGTTTTTCATTAGGGTTTGTTCACAAGGTTTGTTCAAGGATTTTTCTTATCTATATTGGTTTAAACATGAAATGAATCATAGGTTTAACCCATAATTCGTTTTCTCGAAGAAACACATTTGTACATGGTGTTACTTTAAAGAAAACCGGATATCTTTCTTGATGATCTGGTAAAAGGCAGGCCTAAAACATGTATTCAATGTGATTGGTATACATTAATTTTATGAACCGTCCTCGGTCTAAAACACAACATTGTGGTCACTTAAGCATCAAATGAGATTTTGACTAGAAAGAGTCCTTTGCTTGTCAATCTCATAACTTAAAATTATCCAGTCCACATTCAGTGAGAGATGGATGAATTATAAGTTGATGCCTAATATTTAAGTAGTTCATCTGAGTTTTGGATAATTGTTTCTTAGACCTATGGGAACCATATTTGGTTGCTCAAAAGGGAAAAAACAATTTACAAAAGCATTCCAGTGGAAGAACGGAAAACTTAAATAAGAGACCTAATGTTGACACTAGCATTTAATCAGCATAGAGATGCTGACAATACCTGACAATATCCATTGCTTCTTTAAATCTGATGGAAATCAAGAAGGCTGTTTAGATATGAGGTTGTCATATTTTAGCAACAGTAGCTTGATGGTAAATCACTGTGATGTTACCATTCATCGGAAACATAGTGGGACCCTGTGTTCACTAGTAAATATAAGAAGGGAATGGCATACATAAATGTAACCCATTTGCTGCAACCAAGTACTTGACTTGGGTTAATCCCACACCTAAGGTGCAATCCAAGAAGGGTGAAGGGACTAACATATATGCAATAATAGACAACTTCAAATACCGACTAGAGACAAAGTGTTTTCATATTGATTATATGGAAACATGTTCTAGTGGTCATGTTGAAGATAATTTGGATAAAGTGAAATATTGTTGTCACCTTGCGGAAACAAGTTAGTTCACTTGGATGTAAGAGACCTGAATCCTTCATAGGATTAAGTTGAGGAAATGCTTAAGGCATGTTCCGAAGGTCTTATGCATCCGTAATATCCAGATTAGGTCTGGATTATGTGAAACATTGTTGTCGCTTTGGGAAACAAGTATGTTCACATGGAAATAAGAAGACCTTGATCCTTCACAGGATTAAGTTGAGGAAATGTTTTGAAACATGTTCCGAGGTCTTACATATCCGTTATATCCAAGTTGTGTCCATAATTAAAAGTCAGCGAAACTTACATCTTATGGTTGTAATCTTGCTTTACTAGAAAATCAATGGAATGAGTTTTCTAGAAAGCATAGATTAAGCCAGATACCATTGTCAGGGCTAGTGAGAGCTTTGTATGTTCTTAGTAAAATATACTCAAATGAAAATAATATCCTAATTTAGGGTTGTTTTCAACCTATTGATGGAATTATTGTTCTACGAGTATAAGTATGAACATGAAGTTAAAAGGATTCTAAATTCAAGAAATACTGATGTATGTTCTTGATGTTCGACGAAAAGTAGAGTTGTCTTGAGTAAGTTTTTACTGCAAGCAAATCTATACTTGAGAAACTGTCGATTTTATCGAAGTTTTGAATATTAAAATATGTGGTGAAGATACAACATTGAGATTCAATGAGTGTCATTGACCCTATTGTGTACTTTGGTAACATTAAGGGTATGTCGACTCTAATAAACGTGAGTGTCAATAACTCTATTGTGAACTTCGGTTACATTGAGAGTATGTCGACTCTAATAATCATAAGTGTCATTAATCCTATTGTAGACTTCGGTAACATTGAGGATATGACGACTATGATAACCTTGTGTATAATCTCTTCGATAAACACTTTGCAAGTGGTTTAGTAAGAGAATACAAAAGAGTACAAAGGGGTATCATGTAGATGATCCCATAGTTAAGCCGTTGTCAAATACTAGTGATGGATTTCATACTAGGTATAATAGCATTGTTCATGCTTATGACTAGGCTTGAATATCGTTTTAGTAAATGTTTTATTTACTTATAAGCTTGGGAACGGTAAGCAGTACTGTTAACCGATGATTGTATCGATATATAGTGGTGACTATATATACGCATGATGCGGTTACCTTCATTGGTCTTTACTGTGTTCCATCTTAGCATGGTTAACCATGTTGGGAAGTTTGCTAAGTAATGGAAACTGTTGAACATGCAAAGGTAAAACTGTTAGAGGAAATTTGTGAAAACAGTTGAAAACTGTTAGAAGTAATTCTGGGAAAACAGTTTCAAAACTGTTAAGTGAAGTATGGAAACAGTTGTGACTAACAGTTGCTGTGAGCATTACAACTGTTAGTAAAAAGTTCAGAACTGTTAGTTCAAGTGTTTACAACTGTTAGAGGGCCTTGAAGAGAAGACTGTTAGAAGAAGACCAGAACTGTTTCATTCAACAAACAGTTTCGGTTGAGCTATTTATGGAAAATGCTATCTTTGTGGGTTTGAAGTATATCTTTAACGAAATTGAAGATTATCAAGATTATCTCAAAAGATAGAAGATTACCTAACTGTCAACTTATCAAGGAGGATCAAGAGTCTATAAATACTTGGAATAGAATATCGTATCAGAAGTACTTCTTGATTTGATTATTTTACACATTCATTCGTATTGTTATTTACTTTCAGAAAGTGTTTAGCCTCTAAGTTTCTTTTGAAACCTAAGAACAAATTGTGTTCTTCATCTAACATAATAAGTTAGATTGGAGGTGTAGATGAATATTGTAATAGTTATTGATTATGAATAAACATCTTTGTTTGGCAGTATTTTATGTTTATTGATTGAATTGTTCTTGTGTTAAACCTTTATAATCAATTAAGTGTGATTCCGCAACTTCTTAATTGATTGTGATCAAAGCTAAAGATTGTCTTTTAACATCTCTAATTCAAAGATAATTCTTGTTATTTGGTATTAAGCAATATCCGATCCTGACAAGTGGTATCAGAGCCTTATCATTAAGGTTCATTTGATCACCAGTTGCAGGTTTTTGCACCAATCTGCTGTGGTTCATTACTTAAAGTTTTTATAAAGTTTAATTGTGTTTTTCAATCACCTTACTGTAATGGAGTCTGTTGGATCTTCTGACAACACTGGATCTGGATCAAACATTCGTGTTCCCATGCTCAAACCAACTGATTTTGAGATGTGGAAACTAAGAATCAAGCAGCATGTCCAATTAATGGACTATGCTATTTGGGAAATCATAGAAAAAGACCCCATTACTCCTGTTGATTTAGATGAAACAGGAAAACCAAAGAAGAAATCACCACCAAGAACAGATGCTGAAAAGAAAGAGAGGATGATTGAGATGAAAGCTCTTAGTATTCTTCAGATTGCTATTCCCAACGAATACCAGCATCAGTTCAAGAAGTTTGATGATGCTCATGAACTGTGGAATGCATTAGAGAAGAGGTTTGCAGGGAATGCAAGTTCCAAAAGGAACCAAAGGGATCTTCTGAAACAGGCTTATGAGAACTTTACTAGTGGGAAGAATGAGAGTATAACTCAAATCTTTGATAGATTCTATAAGCTGGTTAGTCAACTTGAGAGTGCAAAGGTTAGACTAGAACAAGATGAGATCAATAGGAAGTTTCTTAGGTCCTTAGGTGAAGAGTGGACAGTTTATGCTGCACAATAGAGAACTAAGGATTCTCTGGAGGATATAGAGTTAGATGATCTTTACAACAGTTTGATTGTGTTTGAGGGAGAGATAGAGGGAAAAAGAAAGTTTGTTACCCCTAGCCACAATGCTGCTCTCCTATCATCCTCAGGTATGGACTCAAACCATTCTTTAACTATTTCTATTGATGGTTGTGCAGGTACTAGTTCTGCTGTTGGACTAGATGTAAACACTCCTGATGCAGTGCTTGAAGCATTTCTTGCTAGTCATTCACATTCAACTCTCACCAATGAGGATCTTGAGCAAGTGCATCCAGATGATCTTGAGGAGATGGATCTCAAGTGGCAGATGGCTATGTTAACTGTCGGAGCCAAAATATTCATCAAAAGAACTGGAAGGCAGAACATGAACTTCAGGGCTGATGGCAAGGCTGGGTTTGACAAATCAAAAGTTAGATGTTTCAAATGTCAACAGCTTGGCCACTTTGCAAGGGAATGCAGATCTGGTGGACAAGGCCAGAATCAAGGACAAAGATCAAACCAAACTTCATCAGCATTGGTCTCACAAGAAGGCCATGGATTTGATTGGAGTGATCAAGTAGAGGAAGCCACTCACAACAAAGCATTGATGGCATTGACTGACTCCTCCATTAAACTGGATTCATCAGAATCAGAAGACATACAGGTATCTTCTAAATCTGTCCAGGTGAATGTAGAGCCATTGTTAAAAGGTTTAGAGAGCACAACAAAAAGGTATGTGCTGCTCTAAATAGAATGGAGGAGAGAAGGTATGAAACCAGTGTTGTCATTGAAAGCTTTGAAAAGAAAATCAAATATTATCAGGCTAATGAACTGCAAATGGACTATGATAGAAAGTATCATAAGTGGGAAAAGGAGCAGCTTCAGGAAGAGATTGATAATCTTAAGAAAAGGCTGAGTGAGAAAGAAAGTAAGGTAGAAGAGTTAACCAAGAAGCTGGAAGGTGTAGACATAGATTTAAGTATGTTCAAAGCAACAAATCTTAAACTTGAAACCTTATTACAATCTCAAATTAGAGATAAGGTGAAAACAGGTTTAGGATACAAACAGACCCCACCTCCATACAATCACAATTACATAACTCCCATGTCTGATGTAGCTGATAGGTATGTCAATGAACCATTAGAAGCAGAGTTAAAGTCAGCTGATCCAAAATTTGAAAGTGATAAAGAAGGAGTTGTGTATGAAGTGAGTGATGACAAGAATGAGGGAGTTGTGAAGAAGGAAGAGGTTATTCCATTTGAAAATCACATTTGTTGTGAACCCATAGCTACACAATCTACTTTACAACCTGTGATGTTTGTAAAAGCATCCTCTGAATCCTTCACCAGTGAGCCAAAACCTTCCAAACCTGTTTAATCTATAAACAGTTTCACAACAGCTGCTAACAATCCCCAACTTTACACTAACAGTTCTAAACAGAGCCCAAACAGTTTTAAGTCAAACATCTCAACTGTTAGTGTTAAGTCCAAAGGAAAAGAGAAGGTTGATGAATTTCAAGTTGAGAAGCCAAAGAAGGAAGCTTCAAAAGCACAATCTCAGTCCAAATATGTGAAAAGGCATACTGAAGTGTCTGTATGCACATGCAAACAGCATGGTGTTCAAAAATGTCCTCCTTCAGCACCAGTGAGAGGAAATAAAAGAAATAGGAATCAGTTTTGGTCACAAAGAACTGGTTTACCTATTGTAAAAACCAAAAGGTGCTATATATGTGGGAGAGCAAATCACTTGGCTTACAACTGTTATCATAATCCACAGATCTATAGCACCCAGAAACCAAGTCACAGAAAACAGGCTAACAGTTCAACAACTGTTAAGCCAAAACAGGCTAACAGTTCAACAACTATTAAGCCAAAACAGGCTAACAGTTCTACAGCTGTTAAATCAAAACCAGCTAACAGTTCTTCAACTGTTAAGCCCAAACCAAAAACTGTTGGTCTGGCTTGGGTGAAATTGCAGAAACAAACAGTTTCTGAAGAGGTTAAAACTGTTAATTAGTCTGAAAGTCAAACTGTTTTACAAACTGACTCAACTGTTTTACCAAATTCAAAAACTGTTTGTTCAAAAGTCTCAACTGTTACTCACAACATTTGGGAACCACATGTTCTCACCAAATACTCTTCACACAAAATAAAGAAGTCTAATTTGGATGAAATCAAGAGGAATCAAACTCTGTTTAAGTATTATGATTTGAATGGTGTACCCAAGACCTGTATGGCCTGGGTACTTCCGGCTACTAACTGATTTTCATTTGTGCAGAACATTCATAGGGCCGATCATGGATCAATTTGGCATGTGGATAGTGGATGCTCAAGGCACATGACTGGAAATCCACATTGTTTGAAGGATTTCAGAAGTATCAATGGAGGATATGTAGCATTTGGAGGAAATGCTAAGGGAGGAAGAATCACAGGTAAAGGAGCTGTTGAGGCAGGTACACTTACTTTTAATGATGTTTTCTTTGTTGAACAACTTAAATACAATCTGTTAAGTGTATCTCAAATCTGTGACAATGGAAACAAAGTCTTGTTTACAGACACTGAATGCATTATCCTGTCAAAAGATTTTAAACTGGATGAAAAATATATTCTTTTAAGAACATCTACAAAGGATAATGTATATTGTCTAGATACACAAAAGGTTGCTAAACAGAATGTATTAAGTTGTTTACTCTCAAAGGCATCTCATTATGAGTCTGCTATTTGGCATAGAAGGATGTGTCACATGAACTTTAAAACCATGAATCTGTTAGCTAAAAACAATCTGGTAAGAGGTTTGCCCCAAAAAGAATTCTCATGTGATGATCATTGTGTAGCTTGTCTCAAAGGCAAGCAACACAAAACTTCCTATAAGTCCAAAGAAGTTTCTTCCATTACTGCACCTTTACAACTGTTGCATATGGATCTTTTTGGTCCAACATCTGTGGTCAGTATAAGTAAGAAAGCCTACTGTTTAGTCATAGTTGATGACTTCACCAGATTTACTTGGGTTCAATTTCTTAGAACTAAAGATGAAACTGCAGAGTTAGTTAAGTCTCTTATTCTTAGAATTGAAAATCAATCTGATTTGAAGGTGAAAGTCATTAGATCTGATAATGGTTCTGAGTTTAAGAACTATGAGTTAAACAACTTTTGTGAGGAAAAAGGAATTGCAAGACAGTTTAGTGCTCCTAGGACTCCACAACAGAATGGAGTAGCTGAAAGAAGGAATAGGACTTTGATAAAGGCTGCTAGATCCATGTTAGCTGATTCTAGGCTCCCAATGACTTTCTGGGCGGAAGCAGTGAACACTGCCTGTTATGTTCAGAATAGAGTACATATAGTCAAGTCCAAACGGAAAACTCCTTATGAGTTGTTCTTTAAACGAAAATCTTTGATCAACTTCTTCAAACCATTTGGGTGTCCATGCACTATCCTGAATACCAAATCACCATTAGGCAAGTTTGAGAGTAAAGCAGAAGAAGGATTCTTTGTAGGATATTCCATTCAGAGTAAAGCCTATAGAGTTTTTAACAATGTTACTAGGATCATAGAAGAGAGTATGAATGTCTCCTTCAATGAGAATAGGATCAATATTGCAGGTAATGGTCCTGATTGGCTATTTGATATTGATGCATTGTCTAAATCTCTTTCTTCTGAGTATTCTACAGAAACAGTTGCAGGTGTTCCTACAGCTGTTAGTGCAAATCCACAAACAGTTTCAAACAGTTGTGAAACTGTTAGCTCAAGTCCAACAACTGTTGGTGAAAACAAAGCCACTGATGACTTTGTAGTGATTCCTTTGATTCAAAATGCTATTAGTCCAATGAATGATGATGTTGAACCCTCAAAAGACATGGAATCTCATGTTCCTCCACAACACACTGATTCCGAACATCAAACAGTTGCAGATCAAGGATGCAACTCTTCTGGGAATGATAGTGAATCTGAGATTGATTTGTCAAATTTAGGGAATGTACTGACAGAAGAAAACATCCCTACATCAAGAATTCACAAGAATCATCCAATAGAGCAGATCATTGGTGATCCATCCACTCCTGTTAGAACCAGAGCTATGCTGCAAAATGAAAATAGTGGTGTGGATCTTGACCAATTTGATGTAAATGCCTGCTTTCTATCTCAGATAGAACCAAAGAAAGCAATAGAGGCTTTGAAAGACCCTTCATGGGTGGAAGCAATGCCAGAAGAGCTCTTACAGTTTCAAATTCAGCAAGTTTGGAAGTTAGTTGAACTTCCAAGAGGCAAAAGAGCTATTGGCACAAAGTGGGTGTTCAGAAATAAGAAGGATGAGAGAGGGATTGTCATCAAGAACAAGGCTAGACTTGTTGCACAGGGTTATACACAAGAGGAAAGAATAGACTATGATGATGTCTTTGCACCTGTTGCAAGGATAGAAGCAATCAGACTGTTCCTTGCCTTTGCAAGCTATAAAGGATTTAAGGTGTATCAAATGGATGTCAAGTCAGCTTTTCTCTATGGAACTATTGATGAGGAGGTATATATGTGTCAACCACCTGGATTTGAAGACTCAAAGTATCCTGATAGGGTATATAGGTTGGATAAAGCATTGTATGGATTGCATCAGGCTCCTAGAGCTTGGTATGAGACACTATCATCTTATCTGCTTGAGAATGGTTTTAAGAGAGGCACCATTGACAAGACATTGTTTACAAAGATTGTTAAAACAGAGATTTTGCTTGTTCAAATCTATGTTGATGATATAATCTTTGGATCCACTGATGACAGCATGTGCAAGGAGTTTGAAGTCATCATGCATAAGAGATTTCATATGAGTTCTATGGGAGAACTCACATTTTTCTTGGGATTACAAGTGAAGCAGAAGCCAACTGGTATATTTCTCAGTCAATCAAAGTATGTTAAAGACATTTTGGACAAGTTTGGTTATCAAGATGTGAAGCTGGCAAGCACTCCAATGGAAACACACAAACAGTTGGGAGCAGATCCTGAGGGGGAGGAAGTAGACATACATTTGTACAGGTCTATGATAGGTTCTTTAATGTACTTAACTGCATCTAGACCAGATATTATGTTTGCTGTGTGTATTTGTGCCAGGTTTCAATGCAATCCAAATATGTCACACCTGTTTACTGTAAAGAGAATCTTTAGATATCTCAAAGGCCAACCAAAACTGGGTCTTTGGTATCCTAAGGATTCACCTTTTGATTTGGTGGCATACTCTGATAGTGACTATGGTGGAGCTAATCTGGACAGAAAATCAACCTCTGTAGGATGCCAATTCTTTGGCTCAAGGTTGGTCTCATAGCAGTGTAAGAAACAAACAACAGTTTCAACTTCAACAGCTGAGGCTGAATATATTGCTGCATCAAGCTGCTGTTCACAGATGTTGTAGATCCAGAATCAGCTTCTGGATTATGGTATGTCTTTCTTGAATACACCTATATATGTTGACAACACAAGTGCTATTAGCATTATTAACAATCCAGTGAAGCATTCTAAAACAAAGCACATTGAGATCAGGTTTCACTTCATTAGAGATTTCAATGAGAAAAGGTTAATCCAAGTTATGAAAGTCCATACTGATGATCAGTTAGCTGATCTGTTCACTAAAGCTTTTGATGTGAGCAGGTTCAACTTTTTGATCTCCAATATTGGAATGATTAACATGGAATAACAGTTGTTTGTTTATCTATGTTTTCTCACTAACAGTTTGCAACTGTTAGTTTTATTGTCTAACAACTGTTTGAGTAAGTGTTCAGGGCACAGTTGTATGTGATACAACTAACAGTTTTCAAATGTTAGTACTTGGTCTTCACAACTGTTAGACAAACAGCATGTTCATTTAAGGGGGAGTACTTCATTTCAATAACAGTTGACCATTATTACAAAAACAGTTCTCAACTGTTAGCTTGTTATTTCCTTAAACTGTTAGCTTTGTTCAAAGGGGTATTTTAGTCTTTGCAGAAACTCTGAGGACGTTTGAATTGCATTTAATATTCGAAACATATATAAGCCATTCCCTCCTCACAGTTTTATTTACGCTTACTGAACTTCGATCAAACGCTAAAACCCTAGAATTTTGCTCTCAAATCGCAATGGCTCCCCTTCCGTTTGTCAAAGAACACAACATGCTTGCTTTCCTTTCGAAACCTGCTGATCTCAATGCTTTTCATGCCATGACTGACTATCTCTCTATGTCAACTCTCAACACTGCTCTCACCATAAATCCAACCATCTACACTTCTCATATCGACAATTTTTGGAAACATGCTACACTCCGGGAAGCTGATGGAGTACAATGGATTGATTCAAAGGTTGATGATTTGGCTGTTTCAATCTCTGAGGATACCATCCGCCACTATCTTCAACTCAATGATAGCAATGGTGAGTATTCTGATTCTATCTCACTCGAATTTTTGCATGCTGAGTTGGTAAAACTTGGGTATGAAGGCCCTAGGGTAAAGGGTACCTTCTATAAGGGACAATTTTGGGCACACTGGAAGTATCTGATTCATACTCTCCAGCAGTGTATCAGTCCCAAAAGAACGGGTTGGAATGAGTTTGGAAGCAACATTGCCTTGGCCCTGATCTGTCTGGCCAACAATCGTTGCTTCAATTTTTCAAAACTAATCTTTAACGGCATGGTAAAGCATCTTGGGACCAAATATGGTCTCTTTTTTATGTACCCCAGATTTGTGCAAGTTTTGCTAAACTCTTTGATGCCAAATCTCAAAAAGCACAAAAGGGTTCTGATTCCCTCTGCTTATGTGGCCTCCACATTGAGTAAACTGTTGATTAATGGCAAGAATTTTTCTGGTGCCATAAATCCACCACTCTCTGCAATGGTGGAGTTTCTATCAAGAAACAGAGCTGCCAGAGTTGAGCATGAGGCCCCCATCATTGCTACACCCACAACTTTGGAACCCCCAGCTCACGATACTCAAATATCTCAATCTGCTACCTTGTTTCAAGCTACAACAAAAGCCTCTACTCTAAAAACTTTTAGCAAATGGAAAAGAACTATTAGTGCTCCTTCCACAACAGTTTCTGATACCCAAACTGTAAGCCCTGCACAAGAGCATTCTCTTGTGCAGAATATCCAAATGGAACCCATAGTGCTGTCTCTCAGGCACGATGAGGAGGTGATCACTCCACTAGAGGGTGATCATGTGGTTCTTGAGGCTGATACTACTGTTTCATCCGCAAGGGGTGAGCAGGGCAGTATCAACATAGGTAAGACCTCAACCACGGCAACAGAGGCTGGTAAAACAGCTTCTGGAAATCCCCAGTACCAAGAACAGAGGGGTACTGGTGTGGAATCTTCTAGGAGTGACACACCAGTTATTTCTGCCAGTGATATGTTTTTAGGGACCACACTCTCTGACATTGAGGCTAGTATGAAACAAAAAGCATTAACGGATTTAACTTTTGTACCATTCTTTGGCGCCTTTATGTATTTAAAGTAGAGGAACTTTCAACAAGACAAGATTTTGGCCAAACACAATGAATTAAGCATAAAGCAAGATAAACAGATCAAATTTTTGTCAGATACTTTGAAGAAGGCTACTGATGTCCTTCAAGTCCATGATCAACTACTCAAAAAGTCTACAACTAGTGCCAAACCCCCTTCTCAAACAGTTCGAATCAAAAAGGGGGAGAAATTTTTAAAGCCATGGGTGAATGAACAAACTGTTGCTGAAACAGTTGTACAACCTGAACAAACAGTTGCACCAGATACACAAACAGTTGCAACTTCAGAAACAACAGTTGCTCCAGTTCAACAAACAGCTGCAAGTGTTCAACCAGTTGAAGATGAAGAAAGGTTGTCAGCAGTGGATAGGGTGTTGATAAACAAGATGATTATGACAGGAGACTATCCAACAACTGAGGTGTTCAAAACATGGTCAAAGGTTAAACAAAATCATCTGATCGAAATAGGTGCTCAAACTCTTAACATTAGCACATTCAAAATGGCTCAAAAGATAGATAATGGGTGGTTAGATGGCAAAGTATCAAAATTGGAACCACTTGCACCTAAGCCAGGGTTTAAAGGCATTGCAATTATTGAAGGAAAGAAAGATGAAAAGAGGCCCCCTGTGCTAGGTAAGGGAAAGGAAGTTGTGGTTGATATTCCTAAGCTAAAGCTCACCAAAGAACAACAAGAAGAGCATGATCGTGAATTAGCACAAAGGCTGGATGCTGAACTTAATGAACAAGAAAAGAAAGATCTTGAATTGGCTCAACAGCTTGCTGATGAATTCATTGCTGAAATAGATGAAGAAGAAAAAGCAAAGAAAGCTGGTAAGGGAGTCAAAAGAAAAAGAGTTGTGAGGAAGAAAACAGTTCCACCTCCCAAGCCAGCAGCTGAAAAGAAAAAGCAAACAGCTCAACCTCAACAGCATCAACAATCCCAAACAGTCCAAAAGTCTGAAGAGAAAGCTAAAGCTGGAATGTTTCAAACCATCCTTCAAGATAGACTCAGAGTGGAAGTTGAAGAAAGAATAGATAAACTTGTGGCAGAGCAGCTAGGTCAAAAATCCCACATTACTGAGTGGAGATTTGAATTTTTGAGGATTGAAACTGGAAAGAAAGGGGTTACAATAGTAAGAGAAGCAGAGCCAATTGAAAGTTACTCAAGCTTCTTACATCTGATGGATAGCATAACCAGAAGGGATATACAAGAGATGTATGAGTACATAACAAGTCATTATGCAGGAGCTGCTGAGATTGAGATCAGAGTTTTGATGAGGCATTTGACAAGTATATGCAATCCACTGGAGGTAATGCCAATGTTGATAATCGATGAAGCCTTCCTAATCATTTCTATAAAAGTGTATGACAAGTCAAGAGTCTATCATATGGTGATGGGAAAGGGTCAAACTCAGTGGTTTGATTTTGGATTTGTTGAGCATGTTAACCGATGATTGTATCGATATATAGTGGTGACTATATATACGCATGATGTGGTTACCTTCATTGGTCTTTACTGTGTTCCATCTTAGCATGGTTAACCATGTTGGGAAGTTTGCTAAGTAATGGAAACTGTTGAACATGCAAAGGTAAAACTGTTAGAGGAAATTTGTGAAAACAGTTGAAAACTGTTAGAAGTAATTCTGGGAAAACAGTTTCAAAACTGTTAAGTGAAGTATGGAAACAGTTGTGACTAACAGTTGCTGTGAGCATTACAACTGTTAGTAAAAAGTTCAGAACTGTTAGTTCAAGTGTTTACAACTGTTAGAGGGCCTTGAAGAGAAGACTGTTAGAAGAAGACCAGAACTGTTTCATTCAACAAACAGTTTCGGTTGAGCTATTTATGGAAAATGCTATCTTTGTGGGTTTGAAGTATATCTTTAACGAAATTGAAGATTATCAAGATTATCTCAAAAGATAGAAGATTACCTAACTGTCAACTTATCAAGGAGGATCAAGAGTCTATAAATACTTGGAATAGAATATCGTATCAGAAGTACTTCTTGATTTGATTATTTTACACATTCATTCGTATTGTTATTTACTTTCAGAAAGTGTTTAGCCTCTAAGTTTCTTTTGAAACCTAAGAACAAATTGTGTTCTTCGTCTAACATAATAAGTTAGATTGGAGGTGTAGATGAATATTGTAATCGTTATTGATTATGAATAAACATCTTTGTTTGGCAGTATTTTATGTTTATTGATTGAATTGTTCTCGTGTTAAACCTTTATAATCAATTAAGTGTGATTCCGCAACTTCTTAATTGATTGTGATCAAAGCTAAAGATTGTCTTTTAACATCTCTAATTCAAAGATAATTCTTGTTATTTGGTATTAAGCAATATCCGATCCTGACAAACCACTTCCCAGAATGTTTATACATTCTAAATTTCCACAGCCAGTCATTCTTCAAGGGAAGGAAACTTGAAATAAGACTGAGGTTAGGTGTTGGTTGTGCATTGATCAAGGATTGAATGCATGAAACGCAACAGTAACCTGTACTTCAAAGGAGTTTTAAGTGACTGGAAGACCCACACCCGGGTTCACTTCATGGATCATGGTCAAAAAGTGACTCGGAAGGATAATATCATTACGTCATTCGACCCGAGATGTATGAATTGCTATAGCATGAAACTTTCTTACTTTAGCCATTTCAAAACATAGTTCGTAACTGGCTACTATAAAGGGAATAGTTAAGTAAGATAAGGTTCACGCTATGGGGTTGTACAGTCAACGTAATTTGTTCCTCTGGTAAGATAGATATCCTTGGGCCCCTCGATGATTGGGCGCTGACACCAAAATAAGCATGGCCATGCGCAAAGGAATATTGATTGAGAATCAGATATGTCCTTAAATTTTGGTCACCACCAATCAAGATCGAGAAACATAATCGTGAACGATCTGGAGATTGACGTATCAATCCATGTCTCGTGTTCACAAGGATATCGCGAACAAATGGAGTATTGATCACTTATCAATAGGACCTCTACGTTCTTTTGTAGGTTATGGTTTTTTGCAAAGAAGCGGAACCCATACTGACTTGGGGGCATTGATGCTTTTGCTAGAGGCCGCTCTTTGCCTGTGGTCACATGGGTACGGTGCATTATGTGCAAGTGGGAGTTTGTTAGAAATATGACAAAAGACAAAAGTTGACATCGCAGGCCGCGTTAGCGTCGCTAACTCTTAGGGGTTAGCGCCGCTAAGTCCTAGAGGATAGCGCCGCTACGGCTGCATGTACTTTGTGTCAAATCACTGACAGGGCACGTTAGCGCCGCTAACTCCAGGTTAGCGCCGCTAACTTTTGCCAGTGCCTTTTGTCAAGACCACCTCCAAAACTGACCAATGCATATGAATTTTAGCTCTCGAGGTTGGGCCCGTTGAGAGGGGTTATACCTCAATCTGGAGACAGGAGAGAGGTCAAGGGAACTCATTTTTGTATGTGGTTTTCTCTCCTTTTTCTCTCTAACACATATACACTCTTCTTTGGTGCTACAAAGGCCAAGAGAAGATTCAAGAGAGATTATTCCAGAGTTGGTCTCGTGAGTTGTTGTTCCAGAAGTGGTGTTCATCGTGAAGTACCATGGAGGCTTGCTAGCTCTCGAGGTTAGACGTGTTCCCGGGGTACTACCCATTAGAAGATCCGCGTTTATTCTTGGAGCATCACCACCACGAGACAACAAGTATTCTGGAGCTAAGGAGAAAGGTATAACCACTTCTTTCCTTCTTTCAAGTTGCATTTCTGAGCATAGAGTTTGGTCAATTTTGGGATTTCTTGTTTTCATGCTTTAATAGCTTGTACTTTGGGCTTTGTTTGTTGTACCTTGCTTCCGTTGCTTGCCCACGAAGTCCCAACACACACATCATCATCACTATCATCTCCTATGACATACATAGGATTTGATAAGTTGGTTTCCTTAGGCCTTTCAAGCTTACTCAGACTGACCAAGTCAGCTTGACTTTTATCATCTCGATCAAAACTGTCTTCATCAAATGAGACATGAATTGATTCTTCGATGGCCTTTCTCCTAGTATTATATATTCTATAAGACTTGGAGATTGAGGAATAACCAATGAATATTCCAAGATCAGCTTTAGGTTCCAACTTATGGAGCTGATCTCTTTGATTCAGCACATAGCATTTTGAACCAAAGATATGGAAATGACATATATTGGGCTTTCTAGACTTATACATCTCATATGAAGTCTTTCCATGTCTTTTGACAATGATTGACCTATTCTGGGTATAGCAGGCTGTACTAACAGCTTCATCCCATAAATAGAGTTTCAATCCTGCCTCACATAGCATTGTTCTAGCAGCCTCAATTAAGGTTCTATTTCTCCTTTCAGCAACTCCATTTTGTTGGGGAGTTCTGACAGATGACAAATTCTGTAATATTCCCTTTTGTTCATAGAAGCTTTCAAGGGTAGAGTTTATGAACTCAGTCCCATGATCACTTCTAAATTGCTTTACAGACAAACCTTTTTGCAACTCTTCCTGTTTGATAAAACTGATTATCTCCAGGGCAGCCTCAGTTTTGACTTTAAGGAATATTACCTAGGTGAATCTTGAGAACTCATCTACTATCACCAGTGTGTACTTCTTGCCACTTAGGCTTGGAGTACTTATAGGTCCAAACAGATTCATATGCAACATATGCAATGGGTCTGTTATTGAAAAATTTTGCTTTGATTTAAAGGACCCTTTATGGTGTTTCCCTTGTTCACAAGCTGAACACAATTTGTCTTTGACAAATGTGATCTTTGGTAATCTAGAGACTAACTCTTTATTGGATAGCATATTTATATTTTTAAATTTTAGATGAGATAAACGTTTATGCCATAACCAACTCAGATTAGGAACAGAATGGGAATACAAGCAGGTTTCAGTATAGGGATCAGCAGAATTAAGATCAAGTAGATACACATCTCTTTCTCTTTTAGCTATTAATACAGGCTTTCCCTTAGCATTATATATTGTTCCTGCTTTCTTTCTAAAAGTAACAATGTTGTCTTCACCACACAATTAACTGATACTAATTAGGTTGTGTTTGAGACATTTGACATATGCAACTCTCTGGAAAGTAACCTTGCCAGCTTGCATCTTCCCATAGCCTTTAGTTCTTCCATGGGAGTTGTCACCAAACGTTACTTTAGGACCTTCTTCTTTTTGGAAATCATGAAGAAGTCCTTTCCACCCGGTCATGTGCCTTGAGCATCCACTATCCAAGTACCATTTACTTGAACCCTGCACATGAGATAAAAACTAAACATATTAGTTTTGTTTGGGAACCCACTTCTTGGTGGGTTCAGATGAGGAGCACTTAGCATCTCCTTCTTGTTGAACTGACTGTTCAGCTTGAGCAGGAGCTGAGTCCTGTGTAGGCTGATCAGCTTGTTCTTGTTAAGGCCTTGAGATTTCTGCATCACAGTCCTTAGCCTCATGACCTCTACTTCTGCACTTGTAGCATCTCCTTCTTCCAATGATTACAGGAGGTAGAGTGTCTAATAATCCTTGTGAGAACTTGCTCTCAGTCTTAGGATTATATGTGGTGGATAACTTTTCAACTTTCTTTGCAAGTTGATTCACATGATGATCACTAACTTTGGACTTACCTTTGTCAGTTCTTTGTTTGTTCTCTTTTTTACTAGAAGTTTGACTAACAACCTTCTTTTACATGTCCTTGGGCTTACCTTTATCATGACTACTGGACTACATAGTTTCAACAGGCTTGGACTTACCACTGTTGATCTTCTTGGACTTACCAAGATCTACAACTTTGGACTTACCATTGTTGTACTTTGACCTCTGACTTACAGTGGTCTTCCTATTCTTGTAACTTCTCTCCGAGCCAAATAGAGAATGTTGTCTTTTGAAAGGATTTGGATTAAGCCTTTCTATGACTGAAGTTCTTTGAATAGGCTGTGTGCTTAATCTGTCCAGCACCGACTTACCATGCTGTTAGGATGTTAAGCACTCTTCTCCATGATCTTTAGCCTTTACAAACATATTGTATTTAAGGTTTTGACCATGTTTCTTCTCTGAAGCTGACTTTTGAGACTCAATCAGTAGTCTATCCTCCTCAAAGTCTATACTTTCTATCTCATCATCAGCTACATAAGCTGCAGTTTGATAGTCACCTCCAAGCACAGCTTGTACCTGTTTAGGAATTTGTTGGTTTATGCACTTTTCAGCAAGCTTTGATGACTTACACTAAGACTCAATGACTTTTTTAAGTTGGTCAGCTTTGTCTTTAGCTTCCTGAAGTTCTTCACTTAGAAGTTTATTAATGTATCTTTGACATTCAAGATCACACTGTGCTTTCTTACCAACATCAATGAGAGATTTGTTTTTCTTAATCTCATTCTTGAGTTTAGTTATCTCATCTTTGAGGTCATTTTGAGACTTAAGGATGGTCTTGAAATCATTCAGCAGATAATCAAAAGCAAGACCCTTTTCTTCGTCGGTGTAAGAGTTGAAATTACTAACCTTATACATGGAAGCATGATCCCAATCACTGAGCTTGCTGTTTTCCTCAGCTTCCTTCATGTCAGCTTCAAAAGTTCACTCGGATAGACTATAATCAACTTCGTCAATTTCAAACTCTTCATCTTCTTGAGCCATCAGACATATATCATCATCTGACGTAGATGAATATGTATCCCAAGTTTCAGCATATAGTCCTTTTACACTTGGTTTGTCTTCAGGCTTTCCTTTCTTGAGCTGAGTATATTTCTTCTTGTATTTATCAGCTCTGTAAGCATTCTTATCAACAACTGATGTTGATTCCACCTTCTTTGATATGCACTCAACAGCAATATGTCCCTTCTTCTGACAGTTGAAGCACACATCATTCTTGGGATCAAAGGAACTCTTCCCTTTGCCCTTGTCAGATCTTCCTCTTCCCCTTTGAGCTCTTCTCAAACGTCTGGCTAACATTGCCATTTGCTCAGTGATATTCTGAACATTATCAGTATCACCTGAGTCTGAGTCTGAGTGGTCAGCTTGAGATTCTGACTCAGTCTCAGATTCAACAACCAGTGTCTTGGAACTTTTCTTCTTTTTCTGTGCAACCAATGCAACTTCAGTTTTATCCAAAGACTCCTTGAGTTGTTGTTGAGAAGTTCTTTTGTGTTCAGTGATCTGTTCATGATTTAGCAAGAACCCATAAATGGACTGTAGGTTATACACATGCAGTGTCCCTCCAGCCCTTAGTGTTGTAATTACATCATTAAACTTTTTTGGTAACACATCCAGAAATTTCAGCACAACTTCAGCCTCATCTTTCTTTACACCCATACTTAGTAGGTCATTTATCAAGCAGTGAAACCTTGTGAACAAATCTGGCAAGGTTTCATTCTTCTTTGAAAAGAAATTTTTATAAGATCTATTCAAGTGATTCTTCTTTTGCTGCTTGACCAGATCTGTACCCTCATATGTAACACTTAGCATATCCCAGATATCTTTTGCAGATTGACACCCAGTCACAGTACGCAAGATTTTGTTGGTCAGGGCATTTGCCAGAACACTTTTTGCCTTGTCATCCAGATTGTAGAGTTTCCAATCTTCATCAGTCCAGGATGCAACAGGCTTCTTTACCTCTTTTTCACTCTTATCTGTTTTATCAGCAGACGTATCACTGACAACATCAGAGATCTTGGGGATTATCGGTCCTTTGATAATGACATCGTACATACGATTGTCAATGGGCTTGAGGAACAGCATGGCTCTAAACTTCCACATAGGATAGTCAGATCCATCAAACACGGGACAGCCTTTGGCAAACATCTGTGGAAAGTTTGAAGAATTGTTGCTTGTAGACATTGTAAACTTTCTTAGAATCTTGAACTTTCAACTAATGAAATCGTTCAGCCTGCTCTGATACCAGTTGTTGGTCCCTTGGTGAGAATAACAACAAGCAACAGGTGTGTAGAAGGGGGGTTGAATACACTTTCTGCGGAAATTGAACAAATCAAATAAAAGTGTTAAACAAAGTAAATCAAACCACAATCAATCGAATGCTTTCATTAAGAAGATGATTACTGCTTTGAATAAGAAGATGATTACAATAACTATCAAGTAAGCAAATCTTGATATGTAAACACCTAATATAAATCTCTCAATCATTCAAACTTAGCTATCTAAAATCAACTTATGATTATAGATACTGACGACTCTCTAAACAGGATTTACACAGATTGATAACTTACCAATATCACAACTAATTTGATTATTCGAACACACGAATAGCTTGGCAATCTGTGGATATCTTGATCACGTTGAACTGACAAACAGTGATTCAAGAATCGTAACACATACGGTGAGGTGAGGTTTTGGCTCTGCAACACTTAGTTGTAATCGTTTCTGAGTCGTAGTTGTACCTCTAAACTTATCAGGAGATAAGTATTTATAATCCTGTTGCAACGGTTCCAAACAAACTGGACTAATCCTAATTTGCTAACTAACAATCAGATAACTCGGACTCTTGAATCTTGAATCATCTTATCTTGAGTCTTCAATCTTCAATCTTGATTCTGAAGTCTTCTTATCCTTCCCGTAGATATAGAGAGTTAAAACAGAATTTAAAACATATTTAAATTCTTTTAAACTGACTTCTTTAGTCAGGTTGAGTTACTCAGCTTGAAACTCATCAAGCTAAGTTCTTCGAGAACAAACCCGAATTCAAACATGGACTAACATGTATAATTATTAACTCATTCTTAGAAGTCTAAAGAATTAACTAAAACATATTTAGTAACTCTATTGAGCTGACTCAGTCTTCACGCTGAGTCGCTCAGCTTGAAACTCATCAAGCTGAAACTCAATATGTATATCTTAGTTTACGCACACAGCTTATCAAACATATTGATAATCTTACTAAAATATAGTCTAAGCTGATCGAACATATGCTCAGCTTATATTCTGCTTATACTCAGTCTGAATCACTATAAGTGTTCAGTCTGACTAAGCTTCATAATTCTGTTTAAGTTGTATGTAGAACACATCTTACAAACTTAACTTTGTCTCATCAAATCTAAACTAATGAGATCATCTTTCCAACAAAAATGGTTCTCAATGGAACTTCTCCCTATATATATATAGGGGAGGGTTCCATTGAGAACCGATTTTAGTGCGAGAACCGCGAGAACCAATCTTAACCGTTGATTTTATAAGTAGAATTCATGGATGGAGAGCGTGGGGGGATCAAGTGTGGCATGGTGTATGTGAGAAATTCATGGGTCGGCAATGATATTGAAAGAGGGAGAATTGGATGGATAAGATTGGTTCTCGCAATAAAAATGGTTCTCAATGGAACTTCTCCCTCTATATATATATATATATATATATATATATATATATATATATATATAGGGAGGGTTCCATTGAGAACCGATTTTAGTGCGAGAAACAATTTTAACCGTTGATTTGATAAGTGGAATTCATGGATGGAGAGCGTGGGGGGATCAAGTGTGGCAGAGTGTATGTGAGGAATTCATGGGTAGGCAATGACATTGAAAGAGGGGGAATTGGACGGCTAATATTGGTTCTCGCGGTTGTCGCAATAAAAATGGTTCTCAATGGAACTTCTCCCTATATATATAGGGGAGGGTTTATTTAAGAACTGTTTTTCATGCGAGAATTATGAGAACCAATCTTAGCCGATGATTTGATAAGTGAAATTTATTGATGTAGATGTGAGAGAATCAAGCGTGACAGGGTGAATGTGATGAATTCATGAGTGGGTGATGACATTAAAGAACGGGGAATTGGACGGTTCAGATTAGTTCTTGCTGTTCTCGTACGAAAAATACTTCTCGCTTGAACTTTGGCCTTTATATATATATATATATATATATATATATATATATATATATATATATATATATATTTATATATATATATATAGAGGACGGTTCAAACGATAACTGTTTTTCGTACGAGAACTACGAGAACCAATTTTAGCCGTTGATTTTATATGTAGAATTCATTGATGTAGAGCGTGGGGAGGATCAAGAGTGGCAGGGTGCATGTGATAAATTCATAGGTAGGTGATGACATTGAAGGAAGGGGAATTCGACGACTCAGATTGTTTCTCGTGGTTCTCGCACCAAGAATGGTTCTCAAATGAACTTCTTCCTATATATATATATATATATATGTATGTATATATATATATACATATATATACATATATACATATATATATATCGACAAAAGTTCAAACGAGAACTGTTTTTCGTACGAGAACTGCGAAATCTAATCTAAAACGTCCAATTTCCCACTCCTTTAATGTCATCACCCACCCATGAATTCATCACATGCACCCTACCACACTTGATCCCCTCACGCTCTACTTCCATGAATTTCACTTATCAAATCAACGGATAAGATTGGTTCTCGCAATTCTCGTACGAAAAATAGTTCTCATTTGAACCCATCCCTATATATATATATATATATGTGTGTGTGTGTGTGTGTGTGTGTGTGTGTGTGTGTGGCAAGGCTCATTTGAGAACTGTTTTTAGTGCGAGCACTGTAATAACCAATCTCAGCCATTCCTTGGATATGGGAAGTTCACGGATGGAGAGCGTGGAGGATAGAGTGTGGCAGGGTGCATGTAAGGAATTCATGGGTAGGCAATGACATTAAATGAGGAGGAATTAGAAGACTCAGATATATTCTCGCACTAAGAATGATTTTAAAATGAACTTTTTCATATATATATATATATATATATATATATATATACATATATATATATATATATATATATGAAAGGGTTCAAATGAGAACTATTTTTCGTATGAGAACTGCGAGAACCAATCCGAGTCTTCTGATTTCCCCTATTTTAATGTTACCACCCACCCATGAATTCATCACATACATCCTGACACACTTGATCACCCCACGCTCTACATCTATGAATTCCACTTATCAAATCAACGAATAATATTGGTTGTGGTAGTTCTTGTACGAAAAACAGTTTTTGTTTGAAACCTCATATATATATATATATATATATATATATATATATATATATATATATATATATATATATATATATATATATATATATATATATATATATATATATATATATATATATATATATACATATATATATATATATATATGAAGGGTTTTGATCTGACCAAACCACCTTATGACACAAACTGGTCAAGCCCTAGGTTTGATTCTACTGATTCAATCCTAAAGCGGAAACAGATTGAACACAACCCTCTAAACCCTAAAAGGGTTAGGATCTTTCTAATGATTATATCAGTTTCTTATCAACAATCCAGATTATAAGGTTAAGAAAAACAATACCTCTTGTGATCTTGGGATTGCTAAAGTTAGTCCACCACTACTGCACCACCAACGAACTGGCTGCTAGACCGCTCCTAGAATTACCCGAATAACACACAAATCCTGCGTGTGTGTGTGTGTGTGGTTGTCGACGCAAGCAAAACCGAAACCCCCTTGGGGTCTTCTTGATGTCGACGCAGAGGAAGAGGGGGACGCAGGGAGGGAGTAAGGTGGCTAGGGTTTTTCTTGATTCCAATTAAAGTTTCTTATGAGGAAAAATAAGCTTTTCTAGGTTTAAATACTTAAACCTTATCCAAGCCCAAGCCCATTCAATTAAAGCCCATGACTTTATTTGAAGTTTTATTCCTTGCACTTTGACCCTTTGGACTTTACTAGTTAATTAATTAACTATTAATTAACTGGTTCGTTAAATATTAAACTTAATATTTAATTCCCCATTTAAATAATAAATAACTATTTATTATTTATTTCCTCCTAACAATTAATCCAACAGATTAATTGTTTGTCCCAAATGATTCAGGTATTAATTAACTCATGAAGATCAATGGCAAGTAATCTTGAAATGTAGAGAGAAAGTATGAACACCATGTAAACACACACTTAAGAATGAGATTATGCCAAAGAACTTACTAATGACAATTAGTCATTAGTATATATACCCCTAAGGGTATTTACATATTTGTCCCTAAGTTTGTATTTTTAATACAAACTTCAACTAAAATATAATATTCTATTCTATACAATATTTAAAACCTAACAATCTTCCCCTTTATATAGAAATAGAAGATGTTTGTCTTTTCAGCTTCATACGAACTCTAACAATCTCCTCTTACAAATATGCAGATTTCTTGCTGCATTCTTTAATGCTTTAGGAGACAAGACTTGAACGATTTCTTTTTAGTTCTTCAGTCTTTGATTGGATGTCTTCAGAATGTCTTCTCATCTTGCAAAATGGACTCTTCAATTTTAAGAATAGTCTTCACTTTAAAATTCTTGATGAGAACTTGATTCTTGAAAGTACATGAGAACATCCTTTTTCTTCTAATTTTTGGATTTGCACCAGTAACCTAAGGATTATCAACATTTGGTTGTATTAGCAGTTTAGCTTTAAGTGATTTTCAGCAATCGCGATCTTGAGCATTTAAACAGTATGATTTAGGAAGAATATTTGTTCTCTCCCCCTTGAATGTAGCTCTGGATTTGGTTTATTTCTTCAGAACTTCTTGAATTTTCATTAAGCACTATCATTGTTCTGAATTTGATATCTTTCCTTCTTTTGTTCTTTGCTCCCACTTGACTTGACATATGAATTTTCAATGTTTAGCTCTCTTAGTTTCCCCCTTAACACACGAATCTCTTCTTGATCGATAAACTCAAAATTAACTATATTATACTTTACATTCTCCCCCTTTGTTGAAATAGGAGTGTACACGCCAGTAACCTAAGTTTTCCTTAGATTATATAAGCAGTTTTGGATGTAGCTGTAACACTGTTCTTACTAACACTATTTTTTAATCACACGCGGAAGCTTAATTAAAAAAAATATGATATAATATATATTTGATCAAACACATCTAAACAGGTTTGCTTTACAAATCATTTACAGTGTTACTACAAAACAGGCTCTTTCCAAAAACATCAATTATTAGAGTTAGATCAGTCCCAAAATTCCAGTTTAGCTCTTTAATCCATCTACCTGGATTCTCCTGAAAAGAAATCAACAGTGGGGAATTAGCACAAAGCTAAGTGAGAGAATAGATACCACAGACATACAAGGCATCAAGCCCAAACCAACAATGCTCAAACAAACAAGAGAACCGGCGGTCTTGCAGGACCTTCAACCAAATGCCGGCCAAAGCATAGGTTTACCGATAGCCTAGTTACCACAGACAACAATAATAGCACTTCTTGATTACAACAAATGCTTATCAAGACAAATACTAATACTGTATATCTCTAAACATAGGCCCAGCTGAATAACAACCGCCAAGCTGATCTCACAATAACATCATGTATATATACATAAAATAGCAACAATCAGGTGATATATCTTATACATCCAAGATATATATCCACTCACCGATATCTTCAATGCTCAGGGAACTCAGTCTTTCTTACTACTGAGTCTTTCCACCACCTGAACAAACAACTATCAATCAGTATTTGCTTAATCAACAAACAATAAGCTTAATACTGAAATCAAACATACATGTACATATAAAACCACAAGTACATATCAATTCACGTGTATGCAACAATACACCATAATTCATGATTACCCTTTACCTACTGTAATCCTGTGAATTCATCCAGTTCCTTAGCTTAGGCATTTCATACATCCTTTCATAAGCAAAGGCTACAAGTTCATATTTATCTTCATATCATCAATGCATTTGATCTTCCATGCAAATCCCATATAAATCGAATGTGATTCCCACCGTGAATCGCATGCGAATCAAATACTAACCAAAAATCCTTTGTGAATCGCATGCGATTGATTCATGCGAATCGCATGCGATCAACACTAAGTGTTTCCATGCGATTCAAACATATCAGTCAAATCTAATACAATCCAATTCAATGCGATTCAACTTCAGCATTTAATACAATATATCATTATCTTTCCATTCAATCAAATGCGATCCAAGGAGTTAGGGAAATTTAATTCAATTCCATCCATTATTATCAAGTGCGATTCAAACATCCACTATCCAGTACGATTCAATCCGAATGCAATTTCAAATCATACAAATCCAATGCGATTCGGGCCATATGCGATTCAAAGAGTTAGGGAATTTATAGATTATTCAAATCAATCCCATGCTATTCAAACATATGCGATTCATATTCAGCATAGGCATTTTCTAAGTATTTAATGCAATTCGAATCCAAAACAGCTCATGCGATTCAAACCAAAGAACCCGGATTTCATCCAATTCCGATTGCTTCATCCTCAAATTCCGAGTCATTCATACTTATCATCCAATTTATCCATTTCAATACAGATTTCTACCATTTCTAACATGCATATTCTAACATCATTTAAAACACAGAAATGGTATATAAATAAATTCATTCTAACATGGATTCTCCTACATGCATCATGTGTTCGTCATGTTCTTTCAAAAATAACATGCGATTCAAGAACCGATTTCAAATAGTAATTAACAACAAGAATCATATAATTCTAACCTTATGAAGCTTGATTTATTGAACTCTAATCTCAAACAAGTTCTTGAAGATCATAATCGGACCTTCTTTTGTCCTTGTTCTTCCGAGAGTAAACACTCACACACACTCTATGTTTGCATGTAAATGAGAATGGAAAGGAGGTTTATTCTCATAATCGGCCAACACATAATCTCAAATGGGGTTGGTGGCAAGCCTAGGGGTTAGGGTGGTGACTAACTACCCTCACTATGGCCACCTCAATACCACCGCCCCACTCACTCTATTAATTAAATAATTTAATTAATTCACACATTTTTAATTAAAACACATAATCAAATTAATTAAATCACATACTTTAATTAATCAACAATTCAATTAAGAGTAATCCTACTTAATTACCTTAATTCGACTAGACCGGTAAGGAGGGTGTTACAAATCTTCCCCCCTTAAGAAGATTCCGTCCTCGGAATCTGATCGCGCTCAAACAAGGTTGGGTAACGACTCCTCATGTCATCCTCAGTCTCCCAAGTCAAATTAGAGCCCAAACTGTGTTTCCACTTTACTAAGACCATTGGTATCTGCTTATTTCTCAACTTCGTTACTTTACGATCCAGCAACTCAACAGGTTCCTTAATCAACCTCTTATTGGAATCCACACGCAAATCTTGTATCGGTAACACTTGTGTCTGATCTTCCACATTATATTTTCTCAGATAACAGATATTGAATGTATCATGAATACCTGCCAATTCATCGGGAAGATCCAAAACTACTGTCTGATCATTTACTATCTTTCTGATTCTAAATGGACCAATGTATCTTGGAGCCAACTTCCCTCGTTTTCCAAAGCATATCACGCCCTTCCATGGAGAAATCTTTAAATAGACTCGCTCACCCTCAACAAAAGTCATTGGTCGTCGACGTGGATCAGCATACATTTTCTGTCGATCCCTTGCAGCTTTTAACTTTTCTTTAGCCACTACAACTTTATCCGCTGTAATCTGTACAATATCTGGCCCAGCAAACTGTTTCTCTCCTGCCTCTAACCAACAAGTAGGAGTTCTGCACGGTCGCCCATATAACATCTCATACGGCGGCATTCCGATACTGGAGTGATAAGAATTGTTGTAGGCAAACTCAACCAACGGTAGATGTGAATCCCAAGATCCTCCAAACTCTAACACACATGCCCGAAGCATATCTTCTAAAGTCTGAATTGTTCTTTCTGATTGGCCATCTGTCTGGGGATGGTAAGCTGTACTCAAATGAACTCTTGATCCCAATTCCTGCTGCAGTCTATTCCAGAAATTTGACACAAACCTCGAATCCCGATCTGACACAATAGACAAAGGCACTCCGTGTCTAGAAACAATTTCATCAATGTACAACTTGGCTAGTTTACTCAAATTTGCAGTCTCTGCGGTAGCCAGAAAATGTGCACTCTTGGTTAATCTATCCACAATAACCCAAATCATATCATTTCCCTTCTGAGTCCTTGGAAGTTTCGTTACAAAATCCATCGTGATGTGATCCCACTTCCATTCAAGTATTTTCAACTGAGTCAAAGTTCCATACGGCTTCTGATGTTCGGCTTTCACTTGTGAACATATATGACACGATCCTACAAAACGTGCAACATCAACCTTCATAGTAGGCCACCAATAGAAAGCTTTCAAACTGTGATACATTTTGGTGCTACCTGGATGAACAGACATTCTAGACTTGTGTGCTTCAGTCAAAATCAATTCCCACAAACTACCAAACTTCGGCACCCAAACATTATTCTGGTACATCTTTAATCCACGAGAATCAGTAGTCAACTCATGTTGTCTCTTAACCATCAGTTCATCTTTCAAATTTTCAGTATTCAGTGCTTCCAACTGTGCAGCCATTAACTGATCAATCAAATCTGACTTAATTTCTAACCGCATGAACTTAACAGTTTCTGCTGAACCTTTCCGACTAAGTGCATCAGCAACTACATTAGCTTTCCCGGGGTGATACTGGATGTCACAATCATAATCCTTAATCAACTCTAACCATCGACGCTGTCTCATATTTAGTTCCTTCTGTGTGAACACATACTGCAAACTCTTGTGATCAGTACAAATCGTGCATTTTGTACCATACAAATAATGTCTCCACAGCTTCAAAGCAAACACTACTGCTGCCAACTCCAGATCGTGAGTCGGATAGTTCTTCTCATTGGGTTTCAACTGTCTAGAAGCATAAGCTATCACCTTACCTCTCTGCATTAGTACACACCCTAACCCAGCATGTGAAGCATCACAGTAAACCACGAAATCTTCAGATCCTTCTGGTAACGCAAGAACAGGAGCCTGACACAGAAGTTGCTTCAAAGTCTGGAAAGCAGTCTCCTGAGCCTCACTCCACTGAAACTGAACATCTTTTCTAGTTAGTTTAGTCAACGGACCAGCAAGCTTTGAAAAGTCTTTTATGAACCTCCTGTAATAACCTGCCAAACCAAGAAAACTCTTGATCTCTGTCGGTGTCTTAGGAGTATTCCAATTCATTACAGCTTCTATCTTTGACGGATCTAGTTTAACACCGTCTCCACAAATTACGTGACCCAGAAACTTAACTTCTTGTAACCAAAATTCACACTTAGACAACTTGGCATACAGTTTGTGTTGTTTGAGAATCTCCAAAACTTGTCGCAGATGCTGATCATGTTCATTCTCCGATTTAGAATACACCAAGATATCATCTATAAACACAATAACAAATTTATCCAGAAAGGGTCGGCAAACCCGATTCATCAGATCCATAAACACTGCTGGAGCGTTAGTCAGACCGAACGGCATCACAAGAAACTCATAGTGACCATACCGTGTACGAAAAACTGTTTTTGGTATATCCTCTTCGGCTACTCTTACTTGATGATAACCCGACCTCAAATCAATCTTCGAGAAGTACGAAGCTCCCTGAAGTTGATCAAACAAATCATCTATTCTTGGCAACGGATACTTATTCTTTACAGTTCTCTTATTCAGATCTCTGTAATCAATACACATACGCATAGTCCTGTCTTTCTTTTTCACAAACAATACTGGTGCACCCCAAGGCGAAGAGCTTGGACGAATAAACCCCTTGTCTAACAGTTCCTGTATCTGAGTCATCATCTCTCTGATCTCTGAAGGAGCTAAACGATATGGAGCTTTCGCAATAGGCGTACTACCAGGAATCAAATCAATCTTGTATTCAACATCGCGAACAGGCGGTAACCCTGGCAGATCATCGGGAAATACCTCTGGATACTCAGAAACCACACGAACATCGGTAACCAGACGCTTCTCTTTCTTCACATCAATAGCATAAGCTAGATACGACGCACACCCTTTGGCTAAACATTTTCTAGCCTTCATGTACGAGATTATCGGAAGAGAAGACGAAGATCTATCCCCACGAGCCACGACATGCGACCCGTCAGCCAGAGGAATAGTGATCAGTTTCTTATGACACTGGATACTAGCCCTATGAAGACTCAACCAATCCATGCCTAATACTAAATCAAAATCAGGTATAGGCATCATCAAACAGTCTACAAGGAAACTAGTACCATCAATACTAATCTGAACTCCGGTCACAGAAGTGATCACATGTACTACACTACCATCAGCTACTTCTACTTCTAAAGGAGTAGTATTAACAGAAACAGGCAATTTCAACTTTTCACATAGAGTCACATATATAAATGATCTATTTGCACCAGAATCAAACAAAACACGTGCAGGCTTAGAGTTAACTATGAACATACCGGTTATCACATCATCACTGCCAGTAGCTTCCTTGGCAGTCATCTTAAATGCCCTACCTTCAGCAGAAGGTACAATCTTTCTCTTCTGACCTGCAGAAGACGATCCCCCGGTGATATTTACTCCTGCCCCAGTCCCCGCAATCTTCAACTTAGGACACGTACCAGCCCTGTGCCCCTCTTCTTTACAGTTCCAGCAGACAAAGGTGTTGAACTTACATTCACCGATATCATGACCTGTCTCACCACACCTTAAACATCTCCGTGTTTGCGGTGAACACTGCCCCGTGTGACGAGCTTTGCAACTATGGCACCACGGCTTATTCTGAGGATACCCTGATCCCTTTGGTCTCAGATCTGACTTTCCGTGATGACTCTGCCCTTTGCCCTTACCTTGATTCCCACTGGAGCCTCCACCAAACTTGTTAAACGACCCTCTGTTCATCTTCTCACGGTCCTGAGCATCTGACTCTGCAGATCTGGCTAGAGTAAACGCCTGAACAAGTGAAGTTGCCATACGTGTGTTACCCCGATATTCAGGCAATAAATCCTTCACAAAATGTTGTATTTGTGAATGCTCACTGGGCACCCACTGCCTTGCAAACCTCAAAGTCTCCTGAAATTTGGTAATCAATTCCTCAACAGACATCTTATCTGTCTGTGCAAGATCCAGAAATTCCCTCTGAATTTTCTCCATATTAAAAGCGTTGCAAAATTGCTTACATAACTTATCCTGAAATTGCTCCCAGGTAATGGCATTCACAATCTCTCTCGGTAAATGTGCAGTCAACGAATCCCACCAAGTTAAAGCCTGATCCTTGAAACGTCTAGTTGCGAACTTGACCCAATCTGACTTCTCACAATTACTTGCCTCCAAAGTCTTCACTGTCTCTTTCAACCAGTTTAATGTAACATTCGGGTTCGAACTTCCCGAATATTCAGGTGCTCCGCACGCCACGAAATCCTTATACTGACATTTGTTCCTATTCTCTTGTTGAGGAAACCACGGAATAAAAACATTTTGCGGTTGGGGTTGGTTTGACACTCCCTGAGGTATCTGGAAAAATGGAAAAGATCCATATGGGGTCGACATCGTGCTCACAGGTGCAGTAGTATATACAGGGGGTGGCATCGGTTGAGTAACAGGGGCTGTTACTGATGGCATCTGTACAGTGGTGGTTGGTTGGGAAGACTGGGTTTGGTTTAACTGTTGCTCCAGTTCAAGAATCCGATCTCTCTGAATCTGTAAAGTGTCTTCCAACTGTAACACATAATCTGGGTTGTCTGACTCCCCATGATGAGAAGTACCTGCTCCGTGCTGTTCATTCGCAGTAGCAGATGAAACATTGTTATGCTGTCTCCTTGGGGACTGTGGGGTAAATACCGGGATCTCGTTGTTATCAGCCATAATCTGTTCTACACAACATCTCACCAGTTTTCAGATTATAATCTGTTAGTACCAACATCAAATTCTCTATAGCTACTCTACTAATTACCTACCCTGGAATTATTGGACTGATCAGAGCCTCAGTTCAAGTATTGCACATCTACAGTGCAAATCCTTTCAAACCAGGGCTCTGATACCAAAATTTGTAACACTGTTCTTACTAACACTATTTTTTAATCACGCGCGGAAGCTTAATTAAAAAAAATATGATATAATATATATTTGATCAAACACATCTAAACAGGTTTGCTTTACAAATCATTTACAGTGTTACTACAAAACAGACTCTTTCCAACAACATCAGTTATCAGAGTTAGATCAGTCCCAAAATTCCAGTTTAGCTCTTTAATCCATCTACCTGGATTCTCCTGAAAAGAAATCAATAGTGGGGAATTAGCACAAAGCTAAGTGAGAGAATAGATACTACAGACATACAAGGCATCAAGCCCAAACCAACAATGCTCAAACAAACAAGAGAATCGGCGGTCTTGCAGGACCTTCTACCAAATGCCGGCCAAAGCATAGGTTTACCGATAGCCTAGTTACCACAGACAACAATAATAGCACTTATTGATTACAACAAATGCTTATCAAGACAAATACTAATACTGTATATCTCTAAACATATGCCCAGCTGAATAACAACCGCCAAGCTGATCTCACAATAACATCATGTATATATACATAAAATAGCAACAATCAGGTGATATATCTTATACATCCAAGATATATATCCACTCACCGATATCTTCAATGCTCAGGGAACTCAGTCTTTCTTACTACTGAGTCTTTCCACCACCTGAACAAACAACTATCAATCAGTATTTGCTTAATCAACAAACAATAAGCTTAATACTGAAATCAAACATACATGTACATATAAAACCACAAGTACATATCAATTCACGTGTATGCAACAATACACCATAATTCATGATTACCCTTTACCTACTGTAATCCTGTGAATTCATCCAGTTCCTTAGCTTAGGCATTTCATACATCCTTTCATAAGCAAAGGCTACAAGTTCATGTTTATCTTCATATCACCAATGCATTTGATCTTCCATGCAAATCCCATATAAATCGAATGTGATTCCCACCGTGAATCGCATGCGAATCAAATACTAACCAAAAATCCTTTGTGAATCGCATGCGATTGATTCATGCGAATCGCATGCGATCAACACTAAGTGTTTCCATGTGATTCAAACATATCAGTCAAATCCAATACAATCCAATTCAATGCGATTCAACTTCAGCATTTAATACAATATATCATTATCCTTCCATTCAATCAAATGCGATCCAAGGAGTTAGGGAAATTTAATTCAATTCCATCCATTATTATCAAGTGCGATTCAAACATCCACTATCCAATGCGATTCAATCCGAATGCAATTTCAAATCATACAAATCCAATGCGATTCGGGCCATATGCGATTCAAAGAGTTAGGGAATTTATAGATTATTCAAATCAGTCCCATGTTATTCAAACATATGCGATTCATATTCAGCATAGGCATTTTCTAAGTATTTAATGCAATTCGAATCCAAAACAGCTCATGCGATTCAAACCAAAGAACCCGGATTTCATCCAATTCCGATTGCTTCATCCTCAAATTCCGAGTCATTCATACTTATCATCCAATTTATCCATTTCAATCCAGATTTCTACCATTTCTAACATGCATATTCTAACATCATTTAAAACACAGAAATGGTATATAAATAAATTCATTCTAACATGGATTCTCCTACATGCATCATGTGTTCGTCATGTTCTTTCAAAAATAACATGCGATTCAAGAACCGATTTCAAATAGTAATTAACAACAAGAATCATATAATTCTAACATTATGAAGCTTGATTTATTGAACTCTAATCTCAAACAAGTTCTTGAAGATCATAATCGGACCTTCTTTTGTCCTTGTTCTTCCGAGAGTAAACACTCACACACACTCTATGTTTGCATGTAAATGAGAATGGAAAGGAGGTTTATTCTCATAATCGGCCAACACATAATCTCAAATGGGGTTGATGGCAAGCCTAGGGGTTAGGGTGGTGACTAACCACCCTCACTACGGCCACCTCAATACCACCGCCCCACTCACTCTATTAATTAAATAATTTAATTAATTAACACATTTTCAATTAAAACACATAATCAAATTAATTAAATCACATACTTTAATTAATCAACAATTCAATTAAGAGTAATCCTACTTAATTACCTTAATTCAACTAGGCCGGTAAGGAGGGTGTTACAGTAGCGTCCCACCAAATACATAAGTCTGAAACAATGTTTTATCTTGAGCTTTTGACAGCGGAAGCATAAACACTTTTGATGTTGGGAAGAATCTTCTTGTTCTCTCCCCCTACAATGTAGCTCATATTGTTTCCATGTGCTCAGATTGTTTCCATGTCTTCATATGATAGATCTTTACACCCCCTAGACATGACATAGACTGATGTTTCTTTCTCTCTCTCCCCCTTGAGTAGACACAATAATTTGTCAATATGTTCTTTTACTCCCCCTCAACAATTGAATCAACAATGTAATATTTCTTCACTTTTTATTCTCCCCCTCATGATTATTATAATACTTTATGAGCATCATGCATAAAAGACATCACCATGAGATTCAGTTGTAACAAACATGAAAGAGGGTTGGAGAGGATCCTACATATTCAAGTCAAAAAGATCTCCATTTGTTGTATGACATGAATAGATACTCTAACCACTCTTGATCATTGAGAAGTGGTAATGATTTGATCTGAATTCTAGAAAATTTAAAACTCTGTGTTGGAACTAATCTGATATTGGAGATTAATGTTGACAAGTAAGTCTCCCAATACCGTGTAATCAACCTTGACCAGATCACCGCAAGTCCCAAAAAGATTTTGGAAGACATACGGGTGCAAATGAACTTGGGTACACATAAGTGGGTAGGTGACTTTGATATAATAATCAGTGATTCGGATTCATCCTTTTTCAATAGCACCAAAAGAATGATATGCAGTGTGCATTCGCATGTAATACAAAATCTTCTCAAATTCCTGAAGTAATTTGATTTTGGTCAATCCTTCAAACAATTTCACCAACAATGTGATCTGGGTCTTCAACACTCCCCCACTTTTGATAGACAAAAGAAAGAAGAACCAAAAATCACAAATCTCAAAAATCTTGATAATGAGTGTAAAACCGGATGCTCAAAATGTGTATAAAACCGTATGATCAAAACCCGGATGAGTGAAAAACCGGATGAAGCAAAAACCGGAAGAAGCAAAAAACCGGAAGAACACTTGTGTGATTTTATGAAAACCGGATGAAGACTTGTGCTCACAAAACCGGATGAATTAAATCCTTAGTCACAAACCGGATGTCACAGAAACCGGATGTGTGAAACCTTATACTCAAAAACCGGATAGCTTGAAAACCGGATGGCTTGAAAACCGGATAAACCCTTGTGAATTCCCGGATGAACACATGCGGTTTTTGTGAAAATCACACTTTTATGCGGTATTTCATAAATTCCGCATGAGTCAAAGTAAAATCTCGGATGCTTCAAGTCGAATTCCCGGATGCTTCTAAAATCGACCTGCTCAGATTCAAAAAATCTTCAAATGTGCACGAATCTGTAAATTTCTTGCCCAGATCACTTCGCCTATCAACTACAATCAATCCTATATCAAATTTTCTAATAAATAACAACAAATTGATGTCGAATTAGGCGATTTTCTTCAAGAACATTGAGAACCCAAAACCTCACAAATCTTCAAATTGACTGCTGTAATGTTATCTAATTGCTATGAAATCAAATGATGAGTGTTCCAATGTGCTTTGCGATCTCATATCATGTAAAATATCAAACAAACAGCATCAAATCCGTGAAGTTGATAAATTTCGTATGAATAGTAACTTTTCTTCAAATCTTCAAAAAAATCTTGAAATTTTGCAATGAATTGCAGATCAAATCACACTCCCTTGGCTCTGATATCACTTGTTTATCCCAAGTGATTCAGGTATCAATCATAACATGAAGATCAATGGCATGTAATCTAAGAATGTAGAGAGAATAATCAAGAACACCAAGTAAGCACACACTTAAGAATGAGATTAAGCCAAAGAACTTACTAATGACAATTAGTCATTAGTATATATACCCCTAAGGGTATTTAGAATATTAACCCTCTAGTTTGTATATTTAGTACAAACTTCAACTAAAATGTAATATTCTATTCTATACAATATTTATAACCTAACAATCTCCCTCTTTGTATAGAAATAGAAGATGTTTGTCTTTTCAGCTTCATACGAACTCTAACAATCCCCTCTTACAAATATGCAGATTTCTTGCTGCATTCTTTAACGCTTTAGGAGACAAGACTTGAATATTTTCTTTTTGAATCTTCAGTCTTTAATTTGATGTCTTCAGAATGTTTTCTCATCTTGCAAAATGGACTCTTCATTTTTAAGAATAGTCTTCACTTTAAACCTTGATGAGAACTTGAATCTTGAAAGCACACAGTAACATCCAATTTCATCTGATTTTCGGATTTGCACGAGTAACCTAAGGATTTTCAACCTTTGGTTATATGAGCAGTTTAGCTTGAAGTGGTTTTCAGCAATCGCGATCTTGAACATTTAAACAGTATGATTTAGGAAGAATATTTGTTCTCTCCCCCTTGAATGTAGCTCTTGATCTTGATCTCACTTTCAGAAGTTTCAGAATTTTTTAATAAACAATGTGTACGTTCTGAATCTTTATCTTCATCTCTTTTTTCAACTCATCTTCATCTCTTTTTCCAACTTCAATTTCTTCTTTTGTTAGCTCCCCTTTGACTTGTCATTCATTAATTTTTCATTTAATCACAACGCTCCCCCTTGATTTGACATACGTTGAATTTTCAAAATTTAACTTTTCTTTGTCTCCCCCTCAACATATGATCTTATCTTCAGCTGTACTATTTTGATAAATTTGGAGTTTTATGAAATTGAACTCATCATTATCTTTAACTCTGTGAGTATCCGCTGATAAATTCATCTTCAACTTGACTTGATATCTGTAATCTTTCAAAATCAACTGAATTAAAATTTCTTCACACTTTCTCCCCCTCATGATGATCAGGATTCATCATGAACATCATGCATACAAAATTTGTAATCAGCTTGATTTTGACATGAATGTAATCTCATTGTGTGTAGAAATCCTCATCATGATAGTTTTGATGACAAATATTTGAAATTAGTACCATAAAGAAATGACAATGTGTTTAGGGTACAATCTCAAAGATAGTTTGGGTAAAAGTAACACCGAGATCACATAGATTACTCGTTAACACAACAGTTTAAATAAACTGTGTGACCTACTTGCAGAACTGGCGTAATGTTGATTCTGGTAGGATTTCCATCTATCACTATAAATATTACGAAGATATCACTCAAGATGTTCCGGTATCAGTCACGAAGACTAGATATGTATGACATTTCAAACATGTGTCCTAAGAAATGAATTTAATATATCAATGTGCTCAAATCCCGTATCAAATCGTGTATTTCTCAAATCCCGGATGCAATTATTTTCAAGAAAGCGGATGAACAAATTATATCAACCCGACAAACCAACAAACCAGATCAAATCAACAAACCGGATCTAACCAACAAACTGGATCAAACCAACAAACTGGATCTAACAAACAAACCGGATCAAACCAACAAACCGGATCAAATCAACAAACCGGATCAAACCAACAAACCGCATCAAAAAATCGCATCTTTTACAAAAACCGCACCTACAAACACCTTTTTCAAACACTAACTCGTCCAAATCAGATCAAACATTACCCACTTCATCTTCTTCAACAAGAAAAACTCAAGAACACGAAGAACACGAACTTTAAAACTCATCCAAATCGATTTTTCTCTTCATATTTATGCATATCCACTTCCACAAACACTTTTAATGTACTCCAATCTCGAAAACAAGTATCAAAAATCCCGAATTTGGGCAAAATCGTCAAGAACACTTTCAAAAACCCAGAAAACGAAAATTTGAATATCTCTCCAACCGTAAGGAGTTTTGACATGAAATTTTAGCACAACGTTCCTTTCACCATGAAGAAAAACGTATCCAAAAATTAGATCAATCGTAGCACGTACGAATTTTGTATGATTTTCTAAAATCTCCAGCCCACTATTTGACGAAATTTTTTAACAATTCTTCAAAAATTTGATCAAAATCAATTCAAATCAATCCTAATTCAGCTCTGATACCACTTGTTTGTCCCAAATGATTCAGGTATCCATGAACTCATGAAGATCATTGGCAAGTAATCTTGAAATATAGAGAGAAAGTATAAACACCATGTAAACACACACTTAAGAATGAGATTATGCCAAAGAACTTACTAATGACAATTAGTCATTAGTATATATACCCCTAAGGGTATTTACATATTTGTCCCTAACTTTGTATTTTTAATACAAACTTCAACTAAAATGTAATCTTCTATTCTATACAATATTTAAAACCTAACATTAATTATTTATTTCTCCCTTAAATTATTAATTCCATTAATTATTTCCACACAAATATTGGTAGATATCCAAACTGTTCTAATTGGGTGTGTAGCAGTGTGACCCTTTAGTCTCTTATAACATTGGATACAATGTACCCATTAATTATCTCTGCACACAATCCAACAGACTCACACTTGTGCAAGATAAGTAATAGTTACTGTACATTGCTAGCCTAAGGAGGTCCCTAGCCAGACACTTAGGATAACCAGGTCATAAGAACTCTTATACCCCAAAATAAAATGTGATAATGTAAACTCTCATAAAACAACTGTTCATGAGCAATTTATCATAAACTAACTGTTCATGAATCAACTATCATAAACTGCTTGTTTATGAATGGGTACGGTTATTATAGGTTTGTCCCTTGCAGCGTGATATTTCAATTTTGAGCATGAGCATGGAGAGTGTCAACTCAAAATCTCAAAAATTATTTCATGACATACTTGATTTCAAAACTTCGTGATAAATGACAAAGAACAAATCAGTTCGTTTAGGCACGGCCGTGCACTTACCAGTTTCTCTAATCAGTCAAGGGCCCAGATGTAACACCGTACTTTTTAATTAAACATATTACTGCAAGCGGAAGCTAATTACATATAATTACATTTAAAACCCAAAGTTAAATACAAACTTTGTCCAGTTTATAATTACAAAATACCACTACGGTGTTAATTACAAAACAGGCTCTAACAAAATTCTTGGACATCAGAGTTATGGTCTGTCCATATTCCCAGTCTTCATTATCCACAAACTCACTCAAGAGTATCTGCAAAACAAACTAGTGGGGAATTAGCACAAAGCTAAGTGAGGAAACCAACATCTAAGCACATACAAGGCAAACATGCCCAAACACACAACTCAACAACCAAGGAGAACCGGCGGTGTTGCAACACCTACAACCAAGGTCGGCCAAAACCAAGGTTAACCGATAGCCCTGCTACTTGGATAACAGTACAGGCTCCCTTGAGTGCAACAAATGCCCCTCAAGATCAAATATTTTAAATCCCTAAGCATAAGCCCAGACGCCCAGCTAAAGCTGATCTCCCGCCCAAACATGTATACAGTTTATCAAGAGCGCAACGACTATCAGGAAGTCATATCCTGCATATCCGAAGATATAGGTCCACTCACTAAAGTCTTCAGACTCAGGCCACTCAGCAATCTATTCTACTGAGTCTTGTCACCACCTGAGCAAACAACTATCAGTCAGTATTTGCTTAATAAATACACAATAAGCATAATACTATAGTTATCATACATGTACATAAAATCAGCAAGTACACATATCTACGTATCACATGTACTAAGAATCTTTAAGTACATAATCATCAACACAATTATACCCGAATTCACAATTACTCTGTACATCTTGTAAATCTTGTGAATTACTTCAACTCCTTAGCTTAAGCAAGTCATAATCTTCTATCCACACACTTGATACAATGTTCATTTCAGTTCATCAATATCATCAAGGAGTTATCGGTTAAATCTTCGTTCAGATTCATCATTAAATTCCCAAATTCCGAGCATAGGCATGAATGTAATCCCAATCAAGTTCAAATCCGATAATGTCCAATTCCGATTAAGGGCACAATCCGAGTAAAAGACTAAATCCGATCGAAACAGGATTCCGAGCAAAGCTATAATCCGAGTAAAGGGTCCAATTCCGATTAAAGTCTTAATCCGAGAAAAGGTACAATCCGAGGATAGACACAATCCGATTAAATGTCAATTCCGAGTAAAAGGCAATTCACAGTATTTAGTCGGATTCCGATCATCTTAATTCCGAGTAAAGTGTTTAAAGAAAATCTATGTATTTAGTCGGATTTCATCCAATTCCGAGTCTTTCTCTCGGATGTCACTAATTCCGACTAAATCCCTCGGATTCCTACCAATTCAGTCGGAATTCACCAATTCCGACTAATTCAATCCCCAATTCCGACTGATTCATTACCCAGAATCCGATTAATTCAAACTTTCAATTTCCACTTCAATTCAACTGATATCAAGCATGCATTGTGATCTTTTTATCCAGAAATCATTCTAAAGATGTATTGTACATAATTTAACATCAATTGCTAACATGTAAACATCCTAATCAAAGATCATCAATTTATCATATAAGTCTATCAATCGGAATTCATCTATATATTCCTAAAACCGAAATTAAACAACAATTAACATATTGATCCAGTATTCTAACCTCTTGTAATGATTCACTTTAGTTAATCAATTCACGAACTTAGGATCCACAATTCACAATCTCTCTTCTTCTTCTCTTTAGTTCTCGGCCGAAGACACCCACCAGAAACACACACAAACACCTACTCTTAATTGCATGTATTGTGAGTGTTAAGTGTGTGTTGGTGACTAAGTATACACTCTAGACACCTCATTATCCACTATCAATTATTTAAACATATAATTGACATATAAAACTATTTAATTATTTAAAACAATTAAATCACATAAATCATATTAATTAATCACTTAATAATAATATAAACCGACTTATTATCTTAATTAATCTAGGTCAATTTAGGGGATGTTACAAATCTCTCCCCCTTAGAGGATTCCGTCCTCGGAATCTCGTCAATATACATGTATCCCATTTACTATCTATACTATGCACAAATCTAACATATCCTACTGACATGCATTTTCATTTATCACATAATGTCATAGACAATTAAATTTTATCCACACTAAACTCATATTACAAGTAAACAATTATAGAGTTCATCAGAAACATACCTGTAATAATGTTTTCATTTTCAGCAACTTCATTTGCTACCATCTGAAATGCTCTTGCTTGAGCTGAAGGTGGATTCTTTCTCTTCTGTCCTGCAGTCGACGATCCCCCGACATCGACTACCCCTTGCCATGTCCCTGTTGTTCTCTATTTTGTACAAACTCCAGCTCGATGCCCCTCTTCATGACAATTCCAACAGACATTCATTCTGAACTTACAGTCATAAATTTCATGACCTATCCCACCACAACGCAAACACCGATGAGTCTGTGGTGTGCACGGACCTGTATGACGGGATCTGCAGTTCATACACCATGGATTCCTTTGTACATCTTCCTGATTCTGACTATTCTGCCCTTTTCCCTTATTCCCGCTCTGACTTCAACTGGACTTGTGAGAGGATCCTTTCTCACGATTCATTTTCTCCCGAGCTCTCACATCAACCTCTGCAGCTCTAGCAAGGGTAAAAGCTTGCACCAATGATGTTGCCATTCGGGTATTACCCCGATACTCAGGTAGGAAAGCTTGAACAAAATGATCGATCTGAGAAGGCTCATCAGGAACCCACTGTTTGGCAAACCTTAACTTCTCATTAAACTTTGAATTCAACTCATCCACTGACATCCTGTCATCCTGAGCCAAATCCAAAAATTCCCGCTTTACTTTGGACAAATCGTAAGTATAGCAGAACTGCTCAAGGAATTTTCCCTGGAATTGATCCCATGTTACAGAGTTCACCACTTCCCTGGATAGATGAGCTGTTAATGAATCCCACCAAATTGCAGCTTGACCCTTAAGTCTTTTTGTTGCAAATTTTACTCTGTCAGACTCTTCACAGTTGCAGGTATACAATGCTTTAATTGTTTCTCTCAACCAGTTCAAAGTATTTGTAGGGTTAGAACTTCCAGAATACTCGGGTGGTTGGCAATCCATGAAGTCCTTAAACTGACTCTTGAGTTTAAATCCTCCTTGAGTGGGGTACCACGGAATGAAGAAGTTCTGCTGAGGTTGATACTATTGTTGGGGTTGGTGTTGCTGCTGAGGTTGATAATACTGTGCCACAGGTGGCATTGACACAAACGGTAAGGTTGCAAATGGTACTGACACAGTGTTGAATGGTGTAGCTGAGTAAACAGGTGGTGGTATTGATTGGGTCCAATTCCGATTAAAGTCTTAATCCGAGAAAAGGTACAATCCGAGGATAGACACAATCCGATTAAATGTCAATTCCGAGTAAAAGGCAATTCACAGTATTTAGTCGGATTCCGATCATCTTAATTCCGAGTAAAGTGTTTAAAGAAAATCTATGTCTTTAGTCGGATTTCATCCAATTCCTAGTCTTTCTCTCGGATTTCACTAATTCCGACTAAATCCCTCAGATTCCTACCAATTCAGTCGGAATTCTCCAATTCCGACTAATTCAATCCCCAATTCCGACTGATTCATTACCCAGAATCCGATTAATTCAAACTTTCAATCCACTTCAATTCAACTGATATCAAGCATGCATTGTGATCTTTTTATCCAGAAATCATTATAAACATGTATTGTACATAATTTAACATCAATTGCTAACATGCAAACATCCTAATCAAAGATTATCAATTTATCATATAAGTCTATCAATCGGAATTCATCTATATATTCCTAAAATCGAAATTAAACAACAATTAACATATTGATCCAGTATTCTAACCTCTTGTAATGATTCACTTTAGTTAATCAATTCACGAACTTAGGATCCACAATTCACAATCTGTCTCTTCTTCTCTTTAGTTCTCGGCCGAAGACACCCCACAGAAACATACACAAACACCTACTCTAAATTGCATGTATTGTGAGTGTTAAGTGTGTGTTGGTGACTAAGTATACACTCTAGACACCTCATTGTCCACTATCAATTATTTAAACATATAATTGACATATAAAACTATTTAATTATTTAAAACAATTAAATCACATAAATCATATTAATTAATCACTTAATAATAATATAAACCGACTTATTTGAAAGGTTTTGAACCTGACCATACCACCATTTGACACAAACTGGTCAAACCTGGGTATGATTCCACTGGTTCAATGCTAAAAGAGGAATTGGATTGACCACAACCCTCTAAACCCCAAAAAGGGTTAGGATCTTTAAACTTTAAATTTGATCAACATTGTTTCTTAACAAACAATCCATAGATAAGGTTATAAGATTATACCTGAACAAAAACTTTAGGATTGCTAATGATAGTCCCCCACTACTGCACCTCCGATTGAACTGGCTGCTAGACCGCTCCAGGATCACCAACCGGCAACACTCAAATCGTGAGTGTGTGTGTGTGTATTCTTGCGTAATCACCAAGTTGCAAAACACCTTGCGTGTTTTGCTTCTTCGGTTTCTTCGAGACACAAGTGAGCCGAGAGAGAGATAGAGTGCAACGAGAGGGAGGACGAGATCGAGAGAGAGAGAGAGTGTTGTGGTGGCTAGGGTTAATCCCTTGTCTCATATTCATAATCCTTAAGGCTTAACATATATTTATAAGGATTAACTTGGACCTAAGCCCGTTTAATTAAAAGCCCACTGGTTTTAATTAAACTTTCAATCTCTTCACTTTGACCCCCTAGACTTTACTAGTCAATTAATTATCTATTAATTAACTGGTCCGTTAAATATTAAAACTTAATATTTAATTCTCCTTAAATAATAAATAACTATTTATTATTTATTTCCTTTCTAATAATTAATAAAAACTGATTAAGTGTTTCGTCTTTTTCTTTAATAATTAATCTAACTGATTAATTATTTCCTTATTCTCTTTAATAATTAATCTATCTGATTAATTATTTCCACACAGACAAAAGGTGAAATCCAACTGTTCTGAATTGGGTGTGTAGCAGTGTGACCCTTTAGTCTCTTATAACATTGGATACAACATGCCTATTAATTATCTCTGCACATAATCTAACAGACTCCCACTTGTGCAAGATAAGTAATAGTTACTGCACATTGTTAGCCTAAGAAGGTCCCTAGCCAGACACTTAGGATAACCAGGTTATAAGAACTCTTATACCCCAAAGTAACTTGTGATAAAACTTCATAAGCAACCTGCTTAGAAGTAACCTGTTATAAACTAACTGTTTATAAACTAAACTATCATAAACTCTCTGTTTATGAATAGGTATGTTTTTATATATACAAATTTGCATATATATAGGTTTGCCCCTTGCAGCGCGATAAGTCAACTCAGAGACTCAAGAATTTGTTCATGACATACTTGATTTCGAAACTGCGTGATAAACGACAAAGAACAGATCAGCTCGTTTGGGCACGGCCGTGCACTTACCAGTTTCTCTAATCAGTCAAGGGGCACGGAAATATCTCTCCTAAAAAAGAGGTGCAATTACCATCTTGCATATTTGCATTTGGCAACACGGCTCCCACTGAATCTAGACACGCCCCTTATGACCACCCTGTTACGGCGTGGCGTTAGAACGCGCTAAGAAGAGAACAGTTACCGCATCCCAAACCAAATACCTCAGGCTTGAGGATAACCTATGTGATAAATACTTTTGACACGAATCCACGAAGTATTTTTCACGATGGGTCAATCCAATATCCGTAACCCTAACGAATATCCGTAAATTTTGGTCCACAAAAACGTTCGCAGCTATATTCGATAAACTATCGAATCTACCCCAAAATTACGATGACTTTACAGCCCTATCGAGGTTCCCACCAAGATAAGTAGTCACGGATAGTGTTTCGAATAAACCTAGTTTATTCCTGGATAAACCAAAACATACAAAATTGTGAAGAACAATGAAACTAATTTCTACACCCTTCCATATTCCACCCTGGAATAAAGATGCATAATTTCTACCATTTCACTGACTCGATTCACGGTGTCTATCTAAATTACTCATTATTTTACATTTGTAACTTATCACGGATTACAAGGAAAATAATATGGTTATAAACCCTAAAACACAAGACTAGTACTTTGGAGTACTCCTTCTTGGTTTTGCTAGAAATCATTCTTGCAACCTAAGAATACTTCTAGACTTACTTATTTTATAAAATTCCTTAAACTTGGAGAAAACTGGAAATAACTCCAAAGTTTCTGATTTTACAAAATAACCTCTCTGTAATTAAAAACTTTAATTACATTTGTAGAAAAATTAAATCTTACTAGTTTTATCCATTTGAAACGATAAAACTTTCTTACACCTACCTGTAAGAACCTTGAAATTAGATTCCCTGTGTATGCCAACACTAATGTAATATTACTACTAAGAATGTTAAAGAACATCCTATTTTATCATTTCTAACGTTAACCAACCAACAACATTTAATTAAGCTGACCTACTGAACTTAATGAGTATAATTTTGTTTAAGTCATAACTTGACTCAAAAACTTGCAATGATATCTTTATCGAGTACCTCTCAATAAATCATGCATCCCTCGGATTAGTTCTTTTCTCAAGAACTTACTTCTAAAAACATCTAATAATTATATACTCTAAAAGCTCAAACTTGTATTTATCACATTTGTTTAAAAAAAACTTTTATTAACTCTGATAAATACATTAGTCAGGTGCTCCCACTATCTTTTATGAAAAAGTGCATTCTTTAAATCATCCTTTTAGGCCTTAGTCAAAAACTTAACTATCATGCCTAAAACTTGTGTTCTAAACACATGTTTTAAAGAACTTAGTTTTTGCAAGAAATTTGTTTTATGAAACCAAGAACTTGGATTTCCCATATATCCATCTTTCCAATTACGGAAAATGGTTTCATTAAACTTACCATTATCACAAGTATGAAACACTCATAATGGTATCTTAAATTTCTTTCCTTAAAACATTTATTATAAAACTCCCTTGATTATAATAATCACTTTTATACTTTCTTAAACGTTTTATCAAAAACTATTTTACTTAGAAATAATAACTATCATTTCTATTTAGTTCAAGACTTTGAACATTCACTTTTCATAAATAACTTAAACACTTGTTAAATTAGAAAAACTATCTAATTTTATAAACAATACTTGTTTCTTTAAGTGTTTGAAAAAGTGGAGCCAGCATTTATATAACTACAACAAATTATAGCATAATATTATTATGAATCACCAATCAAGTCAAGACTTGACTTATTGGTATTCTTTTAGTCACAACTGGACTAATCCTGATTCATAAAATAAGCACACGTGCACGGATTTGAACCAAATATTTCCGTAAACTCAAAGCCAAAAAGTTTCCATAAACATGTAAGATATCCAAACTTAAAAAGAGTTTAATAAACTAGGAAATAAAAAATTATTTATAATATCCGTGAGCTGCACGTGGGATCTTCTCATGCTGGGCCGCATCACTTTCCATCTCCTCATGCAATAAACGATTGCAAGATATTAGAATACTCGTAAAAACTTTTACAAGTGGAAAGTGACAAAGAAGCTAATCACGCAATACCTGAGGAGCCAAACTTGCCTCCTACCTCGTGACCTTTCGGACAATCTCGTTTCCAATGTCCGGCCTCGCCGCACCTGAAGCACCGATTCTCGGTCCTTGCCTTCTTTGGTTTTGGCTTCTTGCCCTTGTTGTCGTTATTAGCCCTGTGTGCACTCTGGCTGGGCTAGGCCTTGCCCTTTCCCTTTCCGTTGCGCCCTTTCCTCTTCTTACGTCCACCATGTCCCACCATAAGAATGTCCTTAGACTTGGTCCTGATACTCTACTCAGCAGTCTTGAGCATTGAGTGCAACTCAGCCACGGATTTCTCCATGTTTTTCATGTTGTAGTTGACTATAAAGGGATTATAGTCATCTGACAACGAGTTGAGTATCTTATCCGTTGCTAGCTGCAACGGTACTGGGTGCCCAAGCATCTCCAGGTGGACCATGTACCCTTTCATTTTCATGACGTTGTTACTGACCGATGTCCCCTTGCACGAGTTAAATGCCCTAGTGGCATCATAACGCTCCGTGCGGGCTTGCTCCTGGAACATGTCCCTCAGCTGGCGGATCATGTCATATGCAGGAGTTTCCATCATGCTTGATCGCAACTCTGGACTCATAGTTGCAATCATGAGGCAGCTAACATCCAAGGCGTCATTGGAGCGATTCAAAAAAGCCTCCCTGACCTCTGCCCTGGCATTGCTGGCAGGGGGATTTCCTAGAGGTTGTTCTAGGACATACCACTTTCTCTCGTGCCTTAGCACGATTCGGAGATTTCTCTCCCAAGTGAGAAAGTCAGACCCGGTGAACTTATCCTTCTCAAAGGTAGAGCGGAGTGAGAGATTATTAGTATTGGTAACGTTGGTTGCCATCTACAAATTAAAACCCGGTTTAATTAGTAATTGCAAATAAACTTTCCAACATATATCATTAAACCCATAAACAATATATATTAGACCTAGGACCCGTATTTCACATACTTGACGCAAGGTTTGGGCACTTCCCGCCAAGTCATGCTATTTCTGGTAGGTAACACCCTGTACTAATCGTACCTAACTGATACGACTCCGAGAACCTCGTAGAGCACTTAGACCCAATCTAGTATGTTTAACTCTACTCTAGTGCTTTTTGGGCCCGGACTCCCGATTATCACCAAAAAAGATCGCACCACCTAAGACAGCATGAATTCTGGCCGGGACTCCTGTTAGAATTAAATATTGTATACAATAGAAGATTGAATTCTAGGTGATGTTTGTACTACGTACAAACTAAAAGGACTAAATATGTAAATACCCTAAGGGGTATATAAGCCAAATGACTAGTTGTCATTTGGTGGACTTTGACATAATCCTAAATTTATGTGTGTTTTTCACGGTGTTTTATCATTCTCTCTACATCTTATAGATTATTAGCCATTGTTCCCTCCTTAGATCTTGATACCTGAATCACTTGGGACAAACAAGTGGTATCAGAGCCTGATTAGGATTGATTTGAGTGCGTTTTGATCAAATTTTGAAGCATTTTTCGAAAATTTTCGTGAAAAAGTGGGCTGTAACTTTCAAAAATTCATTGAAAAATCATACGGGCTTGGATTGATCTGATTTTCGGATATGTTGTTTATAATGATGAAAGAAACACTGTAAAAGTTTCATGTTCAAACTCCAAGCCGTTTGAGAGAGATCTGAAATTTACTTTTCGGGTTTTTCTTGGTGTTCTTGAAGAAATTTGCTCAAAATCGTTGGTTTTAATGTTTGTTTTTAAGTTTTGAGTAGATAAAAAGAGTTTGTGGTAGTGAAGTGTAGATCTGAAGAGAAAAATCGATTTTGATTACTTTTTAAAAATCGTGTTCTTTGTGTTCTTGTGAGTTCATGAGGAAGAAGATGAAGTTCTTGAGAGTTTGATCCAAAAAGCTTGAGCAAAAAGGTGTTTTTGGTGTTTGTATGTGTTTTGGATGAAGATTCTGATTAAAAATACTCGGAATTGAAAGGGTCGGAATTAAAAATACTCGGAATCCGAGTTTAATCGAAATTGTGGTCGGAATTTTGATTGTCTTAATTTTGGTTTAAATTTGCTCGGAATCCGAGTTTAATCGGAATTTTAGTCGGAATTTTGATTTAGTCTTAATTTTAGTCGGAATCCGAGTTTAATTTTGATTTAAATTTGCTCGGAATCCGAGTTATTTTTTATGCTCGGTATATATACATATATACTCGGAATCCGAGAGTTTTATCTGATTTATTTTTTAAATAGCGTGTGATCTTTTCGGAATTGAATTTTGTGTTTACCCGGATTCCGTGTATCAAGGCGTGTGGACCTGAGCTCATCGAACCTTGGTTCCATTGTGTGTCTCGAGATCTGCTTTATATTAAACCGAGACCTGTCATTCTGCTGTCATTATCATGAACCGAGATTTAAATCATACCGAGAAAAGCATTTAATATTCATTGTATCATCAAAAATAATTAAAAACAAATCTGCAATCGAGATATGTGTAAGGCGCATGGGAACAGCCAGTACTTCTTGACTTGACACATCAAACAGCTGTCAAGTCTTAATCCAACTGCATCCATAGACCTGTCCATTTTTGTCCATTGATCTTCCAAATACAACATAGTCATCGAGAGAACACAGTTGTATTTAATTGTCACTTTGACCTAATATTGTCCACGTCAATTATTAATTGATTGTGCAAAAGTTTCAATTTTCAACTTTTTTTGTCGTGAAGCAGCGCAACAATAATTTCATGTTGCATCAATAATTAATTTTGAGTGCCATCATTAATATATATATATATATATATATATATATATATATTCTCGCACTTATTGTTAAATCATTGTAGCCAACTTTTGTTGCGATTAATCAACTCGTTCTTAATTGATTTTTTTTAAATCATTTTAGTTGATTAATTTTTGATCAAGTCAAATCATTCCTAAACGAACACTATATGCTCACCTAGTTGACCTAGTATGTAACCCGTACTATCTCGTTCTAGAATATCGTGAGCTCCTGGGGCAGGTCCTTCCGGTTCTAGATTGACCATAGGAGTATAAATGTCTGCACTCTCTCACGCATTGTGCCATTTCGATCACTTGAATGATATCTATCGTGAATGAGTGATAACCAGAAAAAATGAAACATTCAGCATAAAAGGAAGGATATTAATGATATAATGAGATGGAATCGCAGAAATGAAATACTATCTTGCAAAAGATCAACAAAATGTGAATCAAGAAAGGTATCAGAATATAGCAAAGAATGAATACCTTCTTGAACAGATTACAACAAATGAAAAGCAAAAATGTTATAAAATTTCAAAATACAAAAAGATTTACTGCTTTTCATTTGTTGTTACTTGTTCAAGAAGGTATTCACTCTTACTTGCTTCATTCTAATACCTTTCTTGATTCACTTTGTTGATCTTTTGAAAGATCGCCTTTCATTTCCGCGCTTTCATCTCATTATCTCATTGATATCCTTCCTTGTGTGCTAAATGTTTCATTCTTTCTGGAAACCACTCATTCATCATAAATATTATTCAAGTGATCGAAATGGCACCATGAGTGAGGGAGTGTAGGCAGTTTATACTCCTATGGTCTATCCAGAACCGGAATGACCTGCCCCAGGAGCTCACCATACTCTAGAAAGCGATAGTAAGGCTAACTTACTAGGTCAACTAGGTGAGCAGAATCAGTTATCACGGGATACTGATTGGTGTGCAGAGGTAAAATGAAACTAAGAGGGGTGGAACAGGAGATGGGGTGCATCTGATCAACAAAATTACTTTAGCTTACTTGTAAAATCATTTTGTGACATCAATTGTCAAAATACTCTGATTGTTCATATTCTCTGACTGTTCAAATCTTCCTTGACAATCCTTCTCAACACTGAAGTCCTTGATATATCATTTTTGTTGTAAATCACATGATTTCTCATCTCGGTTACGAAAGTGATAACAAGTGTCCTTATGTATCCAACAAACAGAGATACATACGTTAATATGGAAAGCGAGTTTGAGGGAGAAGTTGAAAAATAGGTAGAGAGTTGTGGGTGAGAGACAGGATCAAAAGAAAAAGAAAGATCCTTACCAAATAGTATACATCTGGGTAGCCACATCTGCTACTGGATCTCATTTGTTGAGATTTGGTATTGAAATAGACATCATGGACCCAGTGATGCAATGCACTAACCCCACCCAGCTACTCAATTATCTCTTAAAAGATAATTGTTTCAACTTCACACGGAGAATTAGCACATTTCTATCGACATCCTACTTGGAGATTGTTGATATTGAAACGAGGAGGACAGCTACTCCGGTCCCCGACTTCTTTCATGCACTAATAGAGTCTAGAGCTTATTCGAATATAAAATTGTCATTTCTTAGAACACATGTTGGAACTTTAATGCATATCTAGTCTTTCGTGACTACCGGAACATCTTGGAGTGATATCTTATGTGATATTCACGATGATTAGATGGAAATCCTACCAGTGCTAACATCACGCCAACGCTGAAAGTAGGTCACACGGTTTATTTAAACTGTTGTGTTAACGAGAATCTATGTGATCTCGGTGTTATACCATGGGAACTTTGAGATGATGCCCTCAAGACTGTCTCTGATACTTTCATGTTCATATCATTGTGGTGACACCGCTACTTCAACCGAGTCTCATGATGCGGGTTCTAAAATCAAATACATGATGTTCATGACGAATACTGATCATCATGAGGGGGAGAAATTCTAATACTAAATCAGTTGATTTGGAGCCTATCTATCAAGAAAAGATTCATTTGTTGAGGGGGAGACAAAGAGAGCTAAATTTGAAAATTCATATGTCAAGTCAAGGGGGAGCAAAGAAGAGAAAAATAGAAGAAAAGAATTCAAGTTCAGAACAGAAAAAGTGCTTAATCGCCATTTTAAACAAGTTCTGAAGAAATAAACCAGATCTAGAGCTATATTCAAAGGGGTGAGAACAAAAATTCTTCCTAAATCGTTTTGTTTAAAGGCTCAAGATCGCGAATGCTGAAAACCACTTCAAGCTAAACCGTCAATACAACCAAAGGTTGAAAAACCTTAGGTTACTGGTGCAAGTCCGAAAATCACAAGAATAAGGATGTTATTGTGAACTTTAAAGATTCAAGTTCTCATCAAGATCTTAAAGTGAAGACTATTCTGAAAATTGAAGAGTCTAATTTTCAAGATGAGAAGACACCCTAAAGACATCCAATCAAAGACTGATGATTCTAAAAGAAATATTTCAAGTCTTGTCTCCTAAAGCTTTTAAAGAATGCACAAGAAATCTGCATGTTAGTAAGAGGAGATTGTTAGAGTTCGTATGATGTTGAAAAGACCAACATCTTCTATTTTCTATACAAAGGGGGAGATTGTTAGAATTAAATATTGTATAGAATAGAAAATTGAATTCTAGGTGATATTTGTACTACGTACAAACTAAAAGGACTAAATATGTAAATACCCTAAGGGGTATATAAGCCAAATGACTAGTTGTCATTTGGTGTACTTTGGCATAATCCTAAATTTATGTGTGTGTTTTTCACGGTGTTTTATCATTCTCTCTACATCTTATAGATTATTAGCCATTGTTCCCTCCTTAGATCTTGATACCTGAATCACTTGGGACAAACAACTCCCGATTATCGCAGAATCTTTCATGTCCTTTCCCGCAATGGTTTGAACCCGGATGCCCAAGGTTTGGGCACTTCCGACACCCGAGTACCGTTTAACAGTCAAGATGTACCATTAGGTGGGTAGCACACTGATCTAAGATTTTTCTTGGGTTTTAATTAAGTTCAATAAAAACTTAAATTTTCAGTTTTTGAAAAACCATTTTAAAACTAACTGTTTTAAAAAAATACGATTTATATGTGTACCTGAACTAGGTGCACAAAACGGTTTTTATAAGTTCCAAACTTATAATTTTGACAAAACTATAAATTTTAAAATTTAACTAACACGACTAACAACCTGTAGTTGTATTCTTAGTTTGTCATAAAGCGTGGTTTTTCACTGTTTAATAACAACCTGTTATTAAACCCATTTTATTTACCATCACACGCATGTATATATATACCATACATATATATGAAAAACAGTAAATAAATCACAACCACACAGATAATAATAATAAGCAGATAAAGCCCTATAGTTTTGCCAACTAATCCTAAGGTCAAACCTAAGGATGAAAAATGACTTGGATTCGCCTTTCTTGACATGCTGCTCCCACTGGCCTCGACACCTCCCCGAAGTGTCCGTGCTTCGCGTATAGAACACCATTTTCTTGATCTCCTTCTTCGAGTCCATTTTAATGGAGGGATTAAACTATCACTAGTCTATTACACATACAATATTGAATGGGGTTGTAAGTGGCACGCAGGCCTCCCCTAACCAGTACAAAATTACAATTAAGAAAGGGATTGTAATTGGCACGCAAGCCTTCCCAAAACCAAAATAAAAGAAGAAAGGAAAAACGAGTCCTAAGTCGGCAAAACTCTAGCTATATGAATCACAACCACGCAATTATATATAAGCACTATATATATAAAAGTCAACCACGCAGTTATAATAATAAGCACACAACCTGATTTGTCTATACTTTCTCATTTATCCTTTTGATTAATACCTATTAACCAAAAATGAGAATTATGATCTTCTATTTTAACTTGACCAAAAAAAATAGTTTTTCAACAAAAAACTTAAAGACTTGATCTCATTCAAAAACTTGAATGAAATCCTCACGTCGAGTTTTATTACTAGTTTTCCAAAAACTTAAAACCGACAACCTTGGTCAATTAAATACTATCTTATTTGTTACTCCATTATATTATATAAACTTTATCCTTTTAGACTTTATTCAAAAATGACTTCAACTAGTCATAATAAATAAATATCTAAACTAATATATATTTTAACTAAAACAATTAAAATATATATAACACTAGTTTATATAATACCTTATTAATTTTATAACTTAAAATTAATAATCCTTTTGTATCAATCCGGAAAAACAATCTTGGGCCAACATCTTTTGTTAAGCCGCACAACCCACTGGGCCGAGACCCTCTTGGGCCGAGAACCGATTTGACCGAGGTCACCTGGGTCGAAACCCCTTTGGCCGAGAGCTACCTTGGGCCAAAATGCCTTGGGCTGAAAAATACTTGGGCCGAAGCCCACCTTGCCCTTAGCGCCGCTAACAACCACTGCCCGGCACGGTGATGATCTCGGTTCCCAATTTCCGATTAATAAAATATTTTAAATCCCTTTTAACCTATTAAAACTAACTGTTTTAATATATTGATTAAAACTGGATTTAATTCAAAAACCAAAAACTATTAACTATTAATATCAACAAAAACTTGTTTTATTAATAACTAATAATTCTAAAAACTTGATTTCAACCTTTTAAACAAAAAATACAAAAACTGGTTAAAATCTAGTTTTAGATAAAAGTTTATTTCCTTTTAACCATTTAAACACAAACCTAGTTTAAACCTAACTGGTTAAAATAAAAACTTTTATAATCTGGATAAAAACAGAAAACTTGTTTTTATCCTTTTACGGTGTTCGAAATCTATAAGGAGAAGAAATAAGATGGAGAAGATCATATAACAATTAAACAAACCAACTAATTAGATTATCTAGGTTTTACTTATTAAACAAACTGTTTAATTTAATCTTAATTCAAACTCATTCTTATTTCAAAAATAATCCTTTTAACCATTCAAACTAACTGTTTGAATTTTCTGATTAATAAGATAAACCTGATAACAAAACAAACTTTTTTGCTACCTTCTTGATTTTCGAAATTTCCAAGAACAAAAAGAGAATCAAGAATAAAACCTTAATCTAAAAACAGATAAAAACTAGAAACTATGGATCATAGAGCCGAGGCTCTGATACCACTGAAGGGTTTTGAACCTGACCAAACCACCATATGACACAAACTGGTCAAACCTGGGTTTGATTCCACTGGTTCAATCGTAAAAGCGGAACTGGATTGAACACAACCTTCTAAACCCCAAAAAGGGTTAGGATCTTTAAACTTTAAATTTGATCAACATAGTTTCTTAACAAACAATTCATAGATAAGGTTATAAGATTATACCTGAACAAAAACTTTAGGATTGCTAAGGATAGTCCACCACTACTGCACCTCCGATTGAACTGGCTGCTAGACCGCTCCTGGATCACCAACCGGCAACACTCAAATCGTGAGTGTGTGTGTATTCTTGCGTAATCACCAAGTCTCAAAACACCTTGCGTGTTTTGCTTCTTTGGTTTCGTCGAGACACAAGTGAGCTGAGAGAGAGATAGAGTGCGACGAGAGGGAGGACGAGATCGAGAGAGAGAGAGAGAGAGAGAGAGAGTGTGTGTGTTGTGGTGGCTAGGGTTAATCCCTTGTCTCATATTCATAATCCTTAAGGCTTAACATATATTTATAAGGATTAACTTGGACCTAACCCCGTTTAATTAAAAGCCCACTGTTTTTAATTAAACTTTCAATCTCTTCACTTTGACCCCCTGGACTTTACTAGTCAATTAATTATCTATTAATTAACTGGTCCGTTAAATATTAAAACTTAATATTTAATTCTCCTTAAATAATAAATAACTATTTATTATTTATTTCCTTTCTAATAATTAATACAAACTGATTAATTATTTCGTCTTTTTCTTTAATAATTAATCTAACTGATTAATTATTTCCTTCTTCTCTTTAATAATTAATCTATCTGATTAATTATTTCCATACAGGCAAAAGATGAAATCCAACTGTTCTGAATTGGGTGTGTAGCAGTGTGACCCTTTAGTCTCTTATAACATTGGATACAACATGCCTATTAATTATCTCTGCACATAATCTAACATTATTATCTTAATTAATCTAGGTCAATTTAGGGGATGTTACACCAGAAAATAGCTCTCCTAAAAAGAAGGTGCAAATACCTTCTTGTATATTTGCATTTGGCAACACGGCTCCCACTGAATCTAGATACGCCCCTTATGACCACCCTGTTACGGCGTGGCGTTAGGACGCACTACGGAGATAACAGTTACCGCATCCCAAATCAAATACCTCAGGTTTAAGGATAACCTATGTGATAAATACTTTTGACATGAATCCACAAAATATTTTTCACAGTGGGTCAATCCAATATTCGTCACACTAATGAATATCCATCAATTTTGGTCCGTAAAAGACTTTTGAAGCTATATTCGATATACCTTCGAATCTACCCCAAAATTACGATGACTTTACAACCTTATCAAGGTTCCCACCAAGATAAGTAGTCACGGATAATGTTTTGAATAAACCAAGTTTATTCCTAGATGGTCTAAAACATACAAAATGGTGAAGAACAATGAAACTAATTTCTGCACCTTCCATATTCCACCCTGGAATAAAGATGCATAATTTCTACCATTTCATTGACTCAATTCTCAGAGTTTATCTGAAATACTTATTATTTTACATTGTAACTTATCACGAATTACAGAGAAAATAATATGTCTATAAATCCAAAACTCAAGACTAGTACTTTAAAGCACTCCTTCTTGGTTTGGCTAGAAATCGTTTTCGCAATGCAAAAAACAATTCTAGACTTACTGATTTTATAAATTCCTTAAACTTGGAGAACTGGAAATAACTCCAAAGTTTCTGAGTTTATAAAATAATCCCCTTGTAATTAAAACTCTAATTACACTTGTAGATGTGATAAATCATACCAGATTCATATCCCCTTTTGAAAAGATAAATCCATTTACACATACTTGTGAACTTGAGATTAGATCCCCAGTGTACACTAACACTTATCTAATTTCATTACTAAGGATACCGTAAAATATCCTATTTATCGTCTCTAACGTTAATCAACCATCAACATTAATTATTTTGACCTTTTGAACCTTTTGCTTCATATATAATTCTTTTTAAGTCATAACTTGACTTAAAACTTGCAATGACATCCTTATTGAGAACCTTTCAATAAGTCATGCGTCCCTTGGATCAGTTCCCTTTCAAGAACCTTTTATTTTAGATCACCTCTAAAAATATCCGACAATTATATACTTTTAAAGGTTCATACTTGTATTTATCATACTAGTTGGATCAACCTTGTTAACTTGATAAATACACTAGTCAGGTGCTCCCACTATCTTTTATGAAAAAGTGCATTACCTTAAAACAACCTTTTAGACTTAGTCAGTCATTGACTAATACTCCTAAAACATGTGTTTTAAAACACTTGCTCTTAAAATAGTTTTTGTGAGAAATTTAAATGTTTCATGAAACCAGAACTTGGTATTCTCATATATCCACCTTTCCAATTATGGAATACGGTTTCATTAAACTTAACACGATTACAAGTATTAAAACCTTGATCATAATAACTATTATAATCACCTTTATACTTTCTTAAATGTTTTGTCCAAAAACTTTTATCTAGAAATAATAACTATTATTTCTTATCTGATCATGTTCAATGCCTTGAACATTCATCTTTCATAAGGTTCTTAAATATTTGTAAATTAGTAAGATTTTCTAATTTTATAAACACAACTTGTTTATCTACGTATTTATATAGTGAGATTTAATGCAACTATAACAATTACTACATAAAATCACTGTGAATCACCTATTAAGTCAAAACTTGACTTATTAGTATCCTTTAGTCACAACTAGACTAATCTGATTCACCAAAAAAGCAAACACACGTGCACGGATATAAACTAAATAATTCAAGTTTTCAAAAATATTAAAACCGCAATGTCAACCAAAAGTTTTTAAGCAAACCAAGCCAAACAAAAATTCAAAAAACTTTGAACAAAAAGGTTTAATAACTATGGAAAAAGAATTATTAAATATCCGAGCTGCACGTGGGATCTCAAATGCTGGGCTGCTTCACTTTCCATCACCTCCTACAATAAACGATTGCAAGGTATTAGAAAACTCGTAAGAAACCTTACAAGTGGAAAGTGACAAAGAAGCTAGTCACACGACACCTGAGGAGCCAGCCTTGCCTCCTGCTTCGTGAGTCTTCGGACAATCTCTCTTCCCGTGTCCGGTCTCGCCAAACTTGAAGCACCGATTCTCGGTTCTTGCCTTGTTCGGCTTTGGCTTCTTCCCCTTTTTGTTATCAGTAGCCCTGAGTACATACTGGCTGGGCAGGATCTTACCCTTTCCCTTTCCGTTGCGCCCCTTCCTCTTCTTATAACCGCCATTGCCCACCATGAGGATGTCCTTAGACTTGGTCCCGCTATTCTGCTCCGCTGTCTTAAGCATAGAGTGCAACTCAGGCACGGATTTCTCCATGTTGTTCATGTTGTAGTTGACTATAATAGGCATATAGTCGTCTGGAAACGAGTTGAGTATCGTATCCGTTGCTAGCTGCAACGGTACTGGGTGCCCAAGCATCTCCAGGTGGTCCATGTACCCTTTCATTTTCATGACGTGGTTACTGACCGATGTCCCCTTGCACGAGTTAAATGCCCTAGTGGCATCATAACGCTCAGTGCGGGCTTGCTCCTGGAACATGTCCCTCAGCTGGCGGATCATGTCATAAGCAGGGGTTTCCATCATGCTTAACTGCAACTCAGGACTAATTGTTGCAAGCATGAGGCAACTCACGTCCAAGGCGTCATTAGAGCACTTCTGAAAAGCCTCCCTGATGTCTGCCCTAGCGTTGTTGGCAGGAGGGTTCCCCAGAGGTTGTTCTAGGACGTACCACTTTCTCTCGTGCCTCAGCACGATCCGGAGATTTCTCTCCCAATTGAGAAAGTTTGGCCCGGTGAGCTTATCGTTCTCAAGGATAGAGCGAAGAGAGAGGTTGCTAGTGTTGGTAACGTTGGTTGTCAGCTACAAATTAAAACCCGGTTTAATTAGTAATTGCAAATAAACTTTTCTAACATGTATCATCAAAACCCATAAATAATATATATCAGACCTAGGACCCATATTTCACATACTTGACACAAGGTTTGGTCACTTCCCGCTAAGTCATGCTATTTCTGGTAGGTAACACCCTGTACGAATCGTACCTAGCTGATACGACTCCTAAAAGCTCGTAGAGCACTTAGACCCAGTCTAGTATGTTTAACTCTACTCTAGTGCATTTTGGCCCGATTATCACCAAAATAGATCGCACCACCTAAGACAGTATGTGTTGTTCCCAAATTGAATAATACTAACTTAAAGAAATATTAAGTGCGGAAATAGTAATTATAAGAACAGAGAGAAATGTCTAAGGTTGTTAATATTGATATAACAAACTTACAGACTAGAATTTAAGAAGAACAGACTTCTTAAATTCAATGAAAAACTCAAGGACAAACTTGAGAGAAAACAGACGCACAAAGCTCTTGCTAACTGAACATACAGAATTAAGCAAGCCACTCTTCTAAACAAAGAGAAGAGTATTTATACATTTCCCTTATCAATCCTAGCGGTTGAAATAGTGACACACGTCACAATCTTGTAGACTGATAAGTAACAGATTTTCTCATGCAAAACCATCTTGAAAGTGACAGTTGATGACGTCATCGAGGGGACCATTTGCTGAAGACAAACTTCAGTAAACCTTGACTAAAAGTTTTAGTGATGAAACTTTCAACCCTTCAGATGAACATTATTTAACTTGATGAGGCAAATCTTCAGATAGCTTCTTTTGCTGAAATCTTCTTCGAAAACTTCAGCGCTGATGGAATGTAAACAAATTAAGACTAACAGTATGAATTCTGGCCGGGACTCCCGATTATCACAGAATCTTTGATACCCTTTGCCGCAATGGTTTGAACCCGGATGCCCAAGGTTTGGGCACTTCCGACACCGGAGTACCGTTCAACAGCGAAGGTGTACCATTAGATGGGTAGCACACTGATCTAATATTTTCTTGGGTTTTATAATTAAGTTTAAAAGAAAAACTTAATTTTCCAGTTTTTGAAAAACCATTTTAAAACCATCTGTTTTAAAAATACGATTTACATGTGTACCTATACAAGGTGCACAAAACGGCTTTATAAGTTCCAAACTTATAACCTTGACAAAACTTTAAATTTATACAAATTTAAGTAACACGACTAACAAACTGAAGTCGTATTTTAGTTTGTCATAAACCATGGTTTTTCTCTGTTTAATAATTACCTATTATTAAACCCCTTTTCATATCATCACATACAAAATAAATAAGCATAAAAAAGATCACAACCATGCAGATAATAAGCAGATAAAAACCTATAGTTTTGCCAACTAATCCTAAGGTCAATCCTAAGGATAAAGGACTTGGATTCGCCTTCGTGATGCATTGCTCCCACTTGCCTTGACACCTCCTCCGAAGTATCCGAGCATTGTGAAAGCCATCATCTTGGAAATCTTCTTGAACTCCGTCTTGATTATGGGTCAAAACTATAACTACTACTATTACAATTACAATAATAAAAGGGTTGTAAGTGGCACGCAGGCCTCCCCGAACCAGTACAATATTACAATTGAAAAAGGGGATTGTGATTGGCACGCAGGCCTTCCCAAAACCAAAGATAAAAGAACAAAAAAACGAGTCCTAAGTCGGCAAAACTATAGCTATATATCACAACCACGCAATATATATAAACAACAACCACGCAGTAATATAAAAACGATAAACACATAACCTGATTCGTTTAACCATTCTCATCTACGCTTTTGACTAATAACCTTTAATCAAAAATGAGAATTATAATCATCTAAATTGTTTAAATTAACTTGATCAAAAACAGTTTTTCAATAAACTTGGAAAAACTTAAACACGACAAAAACTTATATAAACTAACCCTTTTTAGAGTTTATTTATAATGTCTCAACTGAACATGATAAACAAAACATCCAAAAAATATATATTTTAACTTAAGCTAATTAATATATATATATATATATATATATAATGCTAGTTTATATAAAACTTTATTAATTTTAATACTTAAAATTAATAACATTTTTGCATTTAACCAAAAAACTATTTGGACCATCTATACTTGGGCCGAGAACCACCTGGGTCGAGAACCCCTAGGCCGAGAACCCCTTGGGCCGAGAACCCCTTGGGTCGAGAACCCCTGGGCCAGTAACCTAAGGATTATCAACCTTTGGTTGTATTAGCAGTTTAGCTTTAAGTGATTTTCAGCAATCGCAATCTTGAGCATTTAAACAGTATGATTTAGGAAGAATATTTGTTCTCTCCCCCTTGAATGTAGCTCTAGATTTGGTTTATTTCTTCAGAACTTCTTGAATTTTCATTAAGCACTATCATTGTTCTGAATTTGATATATTTCCTTCTTTTGTTCTTTGCTCCCACTTGACTTGACATATGAATTTTCAATGTTTAGCTCTCTTAGTCTCCCCCTTAACACACGAATCTCTTCTTGATCAATAAACTCAAAATTAACTATATTATACTTTACATTCTCCCCCTTTGTTGAAATAGGAGTGTACACGCCAGTAACCTAAGTTTTCCTTAGATTATATAAGCAGTTTTGGATGTAGCGTCCCACCAAATACATCAGTCTGAAACAATGTTTTATCTTGAGCTTTTGACAGCAGAAGCATAAACACTTTTGATGTTGGGAAGAATCTTCTTGTTCTGTCCCCCTACAATGTAGCTCAGATTGTTTCCATGTGCTCAGATTGTTTCCATGTCTTCATATGATAGATCTTTACACCCCCTAGACATGACATAGACTGATGTTTCTTTCTCTCTCTCCCCCTTGAGTAGACACAATAATTTTTCAATATGTTCTTTTACTCCCCCTCAACAACTGAATCAACAATGTAATATTTCTTCACTTTTTATTCTCCCCCTCATGATGATTATAATACTTTATGAGCATCATGCATAAAAGACATCACCATGAGATTCAGTTGTAACAAACATGAAAGAGGGTTGGAGAGGATCCTACATATTCAAGTCAAAAAGATCTCCATTTGTTGTATGACATGAATAGATACTCGAACCACTCTTGATCGTTGAGAAGTGGTAATGATTTGATCTGAATTCTTGAAAATTTAAAACTCTGTGTTGGAACTAATCTGATATTGGAGATTAATGTTGACAAGTAAGTCTCCCAATACCGTGTAATCAACCTTGACCAGATCACCGCAAGTCCCAAAAAGATTTTGGAAGACATACGGGTGCAAATGAACTTGGGTACACATAAGTGGGTAGGTGACTTTGATATAATAATCAGTGATTCGGATTCATCCTTTTTCAAGAGCACCAAAAGAATGATATGCAGTGTGCATTCGCATGTAATACAAAATCTTCTCAAATTCCTGAAGTAATTTGATTTTGGTCAATCCTTCAAACAATTTCACCAACAATGTGATCTGGGTCTTCAACACTCCCCCACTTTTGATAGACAAAAGAAAGAAGAACCAAAAATCAGTTAAGAAAAAACAGGATGACTAGACATAAGGATACTAGGAATTATGCATCTGGTTCACGGGAAAACAGAATATGACCCAAATCTAGAAACATCAGAATGATAACTGAAACTTTGAGAACTCCTGACTTACCCTCAGAACAACGACGGGGTTCGGGAGCAGCGACCCTGATAGCGGGGTCCAAGGGGTGTAACCCCTGGAAAAAATGATCACAAATCTCAAAAATCTTGAAAATGAGTGTAAAACCGGATGATCAAAATGTGTATAAAACCGTATGATCAAAACCCGGATGAGTGAAAAACCGGATGAAGCAAAAACCGGATGAAGCAAAAAACCGGAAGAACACTTGTGTGATTTTATGAAAACCGGATGAAGACTTGTGCTCACAAAACCGGATGAATTAAATCCTTAGTCACAAACCGGATGTCACAGAAACCGGATGTGTGAAACCTTATGCTCAAAAACCGGATAGCTTGAAAACCGGATGGCTTGAAAACTGGATAAACCCTTGTGAATTCCCGGATGAACACATGCGGTTTTTGTGAAAATCACACTTTTATGCGGTATTTCATAAATTCCACATGATTCAAAGTAAAATCTCGGATGCTTCAAGTCGAATTCCCGGATGCTTCAAAAATCGACCTGCTCAGATTCAAAAAATCTTCAAATGTGCACGAATCTGTAAATTTCTTGCCCAGATCACTTCGCCTATCAACTACAATCAATCTTATATCAAATTTTCTAATAAATAACAACAAATTGATGTCGAATTAGGCGATTTTCTTCAAGAACATTGAGAACCCAAAACCTCACAAATCTTCAAATTGACTGCTGTAATGTTATCTAATTGCTATGAAATCAAATGATGAGTGTTCCAATGTGCTTTGCGATCTCATATCATGTAAAATATCAAACAAACAGCATCAAATCCGTGAAGTTGATAAATTTCGTATGAATAGTAACTTTTCTTCAAATCTTCAAAAAAATCTTGAAATTTTGCAATGAATTGCAGATCAAATCACGCTCCCTTGGCTCTGATATCACTTGTTTATCCCAAGTGATTCAGGTATCAATCATAACATGAAGATCAATGGCAAGTAATCTAAGAATGTAGAGAGAATCATCAAGAACACCAAGTAAGCACACACTTAAGAATGAGATTAAGCCAAAGAACTTACTAATGACAATTAGTCATTAGTATATATACCCCTAAGGGTATTTAGAATATTAACCCTCTAGTTTGTATATTTAGTACAAACTTCAACTAAAATGTAATATTCTATTCTATACAATATTTATAACCTAACAATCTCCCTCTTTGTATAGAAATAGAAGATGTTTGTCTTTTCAGCTTCATACGAACTCTAACAATCTCCTCTTATAAATATGCAGATTTCTTGCTGCATTCTTTAACGCTTTAGGAGACAAGACTTGAATGATTTCTTTTTGAATCTTTAGTCTTTAATTTGATGTCTTCAGAATGTCTTCTCATCTTCCAAAATGGACTCTTCATTTTTAAGAATAGTCTTCACTTTAAACCTTGATGAGAACTTGAAGTTTCAGAATTTTTTAATAAACAATGTGTACGTTCTGAATCTTTATCTTCATCTCTTTTTCCAACTCATCTTCATTTCTTTTTCCAACTTCAATTTCTTCTTTTGTTAGCTCCCCCTTGACTTGTCATTCATTAATTTTTCATTTAATCTCAACGCTCCCCCTTGATTTTTCATACGTTGAATTTTCAAAATTTAACTTTTCTTTGTCTCCCCCTCAACATATGATCTTATCTTCAGCTGTACAATTTTCATAAATTTGCAGTTTTATGAAATTGAACTCATCATTATCTTTAACACTGTGAGTATCCGCTGATAAATTCATCTTCAACTTGACTTGATATCTGTAATCTTTCAAAATCAACTGAATTATAATTTCTTTACACTTTCTCCCCCTCATGATGATCAGGATTCATCATGAACATCATGCATACAAAATTTGTAATCAGCTTGATTTTGACATGAATGTAATCTCATTGTGTGTAGAAATCCTCATCATGATAGTTTTGATGAAAAATATTTGAAATTAGTACCATAAAGAAATGACAATGTGTTTAGGGTACAATCTCAAAGATAGTTTGGGTAAAAGTAACACCCAGATCACATAGATTACTCGTTAACACAACAGTTTAAATAAACTGTGTGACCTACTTGCAGAACTGGCGTAATGTTGATTCTGGTAGGATTTCCATCTATCACTATAAATATTACGAAGATATCACTCAAGATGTTCCGGTATCAGTCACGAAGACTAGATATGTATGACATTTCAAACATATGTCCTAAGAAATGAATTTAATATATCAATGTGCTCAAATCCCGTATCAAATCGTGTATTTCTCAAATCCCGGATGCAATTATTTTCAAGAAAGCGGATGAACAAATTATATCAACCCGACAAACCAACAAACCGGATCAAATCAACAAACCGGATCTAACCAACAAACTGGATCAAATCAACAAACTGGATCTAACAAACAAACCGGATCAAACCAACAAACCGGATCAAATCAACAAACCACATCAAACCAACAAACCGCATCAAAAAATCGCATCTTTTACAAAAACCGCACCAACAAACACCTTTTTCACACACTAACTCGTCCAAATCAGATCAAACATTACCCACTTCATCTTCTTCAGCAAGAAAAACTCAAGTACACGAAGAACACGAACTTGAAAACTCATCCAAATTGATTTTTCTCTTCAGATTTATATATCTCCACTTCCACAAACACTTTTAATGTACTCCAATCTTGAAAACAAGTAACAAAAATCCCGAATTTGGGCAAAATCATCAAGAACACTTTCAAAAACCCAGAAAACGAAAATTTGAATATCTCTCCAACCGTAAGGAGTTTTGACATGAAATTTTAGCACAACGTTCCTTTCACCATGAAGTAAAACATATCCAAAAATTAGATCAATCGTAGCACGTATGAATTTTGTATGATTTTCTAAAATCTCCAGCCCACTATTTGACGAAATTTTTTAAAAATTCTTCAAAAATTTGATCAAAATCACTTCAAATCAATCCTAATTCAGCTCTGATACCACTTGTTTGTCCCAAATGATTCAGGTATCCATGAACTCATTAAGATCATTGGCAAGTAATCTTGAAATGTAGAGAGAAAGTATATAACACCATGTAAACACACACTTAAGAATGAGATTATGCCAAAGAACTTACTAATGACAATTAGTCATTAGTATATATACCCCTAAGGGTATTTACATATTTGTCCCTAAGTTTGTATTTTTAATACAAACTTCAACTAAAATGTAATCTTCTATTCTATACAATATTTAAAACCTAACATTAATTATTTATTTCTCCCTTAAATTATTAATTCCATTAATTATTTCCACACAAATATTGGTAGATATCCAAACTGTTCTAATTGGGTGTGTAGCAGTGTGACCCTTTAGTCTCTTATAACATTGGATACAATGTACCCATTAATTATCTCTGTACACAATCCAACAAACTCCCACTTGTGCAAGATAAGTAATAGTTACTGTACATTGCTAGCCTAAGGAGGTCTCTAGCCAGACACTTAGGATAACCAGGTCATAAGAACTCTTATACCCCAAAATAAAGTGTGATAATGTAAACTCTCATAAAACAACTGTTCATGAGCAATTTATCATAAACTAACTGTTCATGAATCAACTATCATAAACTACTTGTTTATGAATGGGTACGGTTATTATAGGTTTGTCCCTTGCAGCGCGATATTTCAATTTTGAGCATGAGCATGGAGAGTGTCAACTCAAAATCTCAAAAATTATTTCATGACATACTTGATTTCAAAACTTCGTGATAAACGACAAAGAACAAATCAGTTCGTTTGGGCACGGCCGTGCACTTACCAGTTTCTCTAATCAGTCAAGGGCCGAGAAATATCTCTCCTAAAAAGGAGGTGCAAATACCTTCTTGCATATGGAAACACGGCTCCCACTGAATCTAGATACGCCCCTTATGACCACCCTGTTACAGCGTGGCGTTAGGACGCACTAAGGAGACAACAGTTACCGTATCACAAACCAAATACCTCAGGTTTAAGGATAACCTATGTGATAAATACTTTTCACATGAATCCACGAAATATTTTTGACAGTGGGTCAATCCAATATTCGTAACACTAACGAATATCCGTCAATTTTGGTCCGCAAAAGACTTTTGTAGCTATATTCGATATACCTTCGAATCTACCCCAAAATTACGATGACTTTACAACCCTATCAAGGTTCCCACCAAGTGACCAAGATAAGTAGTCACGGATAATGTTTTGAATAAACCAACTTTATTCTTAGATGGTCTAAAACATACAAAATGGTGAAGAACAATGAAACTAATTTTTGCACCCTCCATATTCCACCCTGGAATAAAGATGCATAATTTCTACCATTTCATTGACTCAATTCTCAGCGTTTATCTGAATTACTTATTATTTTACATTGTAACTTATCACGAATTACAGAGAAAATAATATTCCTATAAACCCAAAACTCAAGACTAGTACTTTAAAACACTCCTTCTTGGTTTGGCTAGAAATCGTTTTCGCAACCCAAAAAATAATTCTAGACTTACTTATTTTATAAATTCCTTAAACTTGAAGAACTGGAAATAACTCCAAAGTTTCTGAGTTTATAAAATAATCCCCTTGTAATTAAAACTCTAATTACACTTGTAGATGTGATAAATCTTACTAGATTCATATCCCCTTTTGAAACGATAAATCCATTTACACATACTTGTGAACTTGAGATTAGATCCCCAGTGTACACTAACACTTATCTAATTTCATTACTAAGGATACCGAAAAATATCCTATTTATCGTCTCTAACGTTAATCAACCATCAACATTAATTATTTTGACCTTTTGAATCTTTTGCATCATATATAATTCTTTTTAAGTCATAACTTGACTTAAAACTTGCAATGACATCCTTATTAAGAACCTTTCAATAAGCCATGCGTCCCTTGGATCAGTTCCCTTTCAAGAACCTTTTATTTTAGATTACCTCTAAAAATATCCGACAATTATATACTTTTAAAGGTTCATACTTGTATTTATCATACTAGTTGGATCAACCTTGTTAACTTGATAAATACACTAGTCAGGTGCTCCCACTATCTTTTATGAAAAAGTGCATTACCTTAAAACAACCTTTTAGACTTAGTCAGTCATTGACTAATACTCCTAAAACAAGTGTTTTAAAACACTTGCTCTTAAAACAGTTTTTGTGAGAAATTTAAATGTTTCATGAAACCAGAACTTGGATTTCTCATATATCCACCTTTTCAATTATGGAATACGGTTTCATTAAACTTAACACGATTACAAGTATACCTTGATCATAATAACTATTATAATCACATTTATACTTTCTTAAAGTTTTGTCCAAAAACTTTTATCTAGAAATAATAACTATTATTTCTTATCTGATCATGTTCAATGCCTTGAACATTCATCTTTCATAAGGTTCTTAAATACTTGTAAATTAGAAAGATTTTCTAATTTCATAAACACAACTTGTTTATCTACGTATTTATATAGTGAGATTTAATGCAACTATAACAATTACTGCATAAGATCACTGTGAATCACCTATTAAGTCAAAACGTGACTTATTAGTATCCTTTAGTCACAACTAGACTAATCTGATTCACCAAAAAAGCAAACACACGTGCACGGATATAAACTAAATAATTCAAGTTTTCAAAAATATTAAAACCGCAATGTCAACCAAAAGTTTTTAAGCAAACCAAGCCAAACAAAAATTCAAAAAACTTTGAACAAAAAGGTTTAATAACTATGGAAAAAGAATTATTAAATATCCGAGCTGCACGTGGGATCTCAAATGCTGGGCTGCTTCAATTTCCATCACCTCCTGCAATAAACGATTGCAAGGTATTAGAAAACTCGTAAGAAACTTTACAAGTGGAAAGTGACAAAGAAGCTATTCACACGATACCTGAAGAGCCAGCCTTGCCTCCTGCTTCGTGAGCCTTCGGACAATCTCTCTTCCAGTGTCCGGTCTCGCCGCACTTGAAGCACCGATTCTCGGTTCTTGCCTTGTTCGGCTTTGGCTTCTTACCCTTTTTGTTATCAGTAGCCCTGGGTACATTCTGGCTGGGCTGGATCTTACCCTTTTTCCTTTCCGTTGCGCCCCTTCCTCTTCTTATAACCGCCATTACCCACCATAAGGATGTCCTTAGACTTGGTCCCGCTACTCTGCTCCGCTGTCTTAAGCATAGAGTGAAACTTAGCCACGGATTTCTCCATGTTGTTCATGTTGTAGTTGACTATAAAAGGCTTACAGTCGTCTGGCAACGAGTTGAGTATCTTATCCGTTGCTAGCTGCAACGGTACTGGGTGCCCAAACATCTCCAGGTGTACCATGTACCCTTTCATTTTCATGACGTTGTTACTGACCGATGTCCCCTTGCACGAGTTAAATGCCCTAGTGGCATCATAACGCTTCGTGCGGGCTTGCTCCTGGAACATGTCCCTCAGCTGGCGGATCATGTCATAAGCAGGGGTTTCCATCATGCTTGACTGTAACTCAGGACTCATTATTGCAAGCATGAGGCAACTCACGTCCAAGGCGTCATTAGAGCGCTTCTGAAAAGCCTCACTGACGTCTGCCCTAGCGTTGTTGGCAGGAGGGTTCCCTAGAAGTTGTTCTAGGACGTACCACTTTCTCTCATGCCTCAGCACGATCCGGAGATTTCTCTCCCAAGTGAGAAAGTTTGGCCCGGTGAGCTTATCGTTCTCAAGGATAGAGCGAAGAGAGAGGTTGTTAGTGTTGGTAACGTTGGTTGTCAGCTACAAATTAAAACCCGGTTAAATTAGTAATTGCAAATAAACTTTTCTAACATGTATCATCAAAACCCATAAATAATATATATCAGACATAGGACCCATATTTCACATACTTGACACAAGGTTTTGTCACTTCTCGCCAAGTCATGTTATTTCTGGTAGGTAACACCCTGTACCAATCGTACCTAACTTATACGACTCCTAAAAGCTCGTAGAGCACTTAGACACAGTCTAGTATGTTTAACTCTACATCTAGTGCATTTTGGGCTGGGACTCCCGATTATCACCAAAATAGACCGCACCACCTAAGACAGTATGAATTCTAGCCGGGACTCTCGATTATCGCAGAATCTTTCATATCCTTTGCCGCAATGGTTTGAACCCGGATGCCCAAGGTTTGGGCACTTCCGACACCCGAGTACCGTTCAACAGCTAAGGTGTACCATTAGATGGGTAGCACACTGATCTAAGATTTTCTTGGGTTTTATAATTAAGTTTAAAAGAAAAACTTAATTTTCAGTTTTTGAAAAACCATTTTAAAACCATCTGTTTTAAAAATACGATTTACATATGTACCTATACAAGGTGCACAAAACGGCTTTATAAATTCCAAACTTATAACCTTGACAAAACTTTAAATTTATAAAAATTTAACTAACACGACTAACAAACTGAAGTCGTATTCTAGTTTGTCATAAACCGTGGTTTTTCTCTATTTAATAATTACCTATTATTAAACCCCTTTTCACAGCATCACATACTGTTAGAACTATATTATTATAATAGAATAGGAGTTCAACAATAGTTGAGGGTGCTTATTGTAAATATACCTTATAGGTATATAACCCTTGTGATACACAAGGAAATGTAAGGTTTGCCACACTTACAAGAAATAAACTAGGTGTTTCTATGGTGTAATTACACATTCTCTCTAGTTATCTTATGCAAATCTTCATCTATCCTACATCTATACTTGAATCACTTGTTATATGAAACAACAAGTGGTATCAGAGCCAAGGGAGTGAAGATTTTGATCTGAATTCAACAACAAAAGGTCAAATTTGTGAAGAAATTTTGAAAATTTTCGAGATAAAGTGGGCTGGAAATTTCAGAAATTCATAGAAATTTCATACGAGCTCCGATTGAGCTGATTTTGGGATATGTTATTCCTCTAGATGAAAGGAATACTGTGTAAAAATTTCATGCAAAAACTCCTTACGGTTTGAGAGAGATCTAATTTTTCGTTTTCCGGGTTTTTGAAGGTGTTCTTCACGATTTTTGCTCAAAAACGGGAATTTGGATACTTGTTTTCGAGATTGGAGTACATAAAAAGTATTTGTGTAAGTGGAGATGCATAGATCTGAAGAGAAAAATCGATTTGGTTGAGTTTTAAAAATCGTGTTCTTGAGATGTTCTTGGTATGTGAAGATGAAGAGAAGAAGAAGTTTCTGAAAGTTTGATCTGTTTGGGTTGGTTAGTAGGTGTGAAAAAGGTATTTTTGGTCCTATCAGCCGGGTTTTTTTTAAGACCCAATCGCACGGGATTGAAAGCTTTCAGCCGAGTTTTTTTTTTTTTTTTTTTTAGACCCAATCGCTATCAGCCGGGTTTTTTTTTAGACCCAATCTCACGCGATTGAAAGCTATCAGCCGGGACCCTGTATCGCACCATTCTACCTATCGCGTAGGTCCCATCGCATGCGATTGTCTCGGTGTTGTGTATAAGAAGCCTAATCGCACGGACCCTATCAGCCGCGTTTTTCTCTGAGATTTTCAAATCTGATATTTTTTATTGCAGCCGAGAAATAAAGCATTTAATGTTTTATTTTTGTTGTTGCGTGTGAACCACAACAACCGAGGACACCTACAGCTACATCACATCGATAACATCACATTGAGCTGTCAGGTTTCTCTCGATTAAAATCAATTTGCACATTAATTGCATCTGCCACAGCTATCATCAAGAACTGACTTTGGATTTTAATATTCTTTTTATTTTCTCTCGACTGCATCATTGATAGGCTGTCAACCACCATCTTTGAATTATTCATCAAGAAAAGCAACATCAACAGCCTTGTATTAAACCGAGAATTGCTGCCATCCATTTTAATATCCACTTTAATTCCACTTGACCAACATTTCATTTGAATTAATTCATCCACCACTCATTCGATTTGTTACCATTATCAAATTGTAGCCTTTGAATTAATTGTGGAATTGGAATTAATTGTGGGCCGTCAAAAAAAAATCCCACCACAATTCCGAGATATCAATCCACACGCGCCTAACATCTCGAAATCCGAACCCCGTCGTTGTTCTGACTGTGTTATCTTATCACCTTGATTCTTAAGACAAGTGTTTGGATTTTTTACTGAGTCACGAGTTATCAAAGTTTCAGTTATCATTCTAATGTTTCTAGATTTGGGTCATATTCTGTTTTCCCGTGAACCATGTGTTTAAATGTCTAGTACCCTTATGTCTAGTCATCCGGTGTTTTTCTAACTGATTTTTGGGTCTTCTTTCTTAGTGTCACCAATTTTTGGTCTCAAAACCAGATTTTGGTCATCCATACCTTGTTTGTTTTGAAGCTTGGTTATCTTTTATCAGTCATTTCTGACGTCCCATATCACAGTGTTGGTGAAATTATTTAAAGAATTGACCAACATCATATTACTTCAGGTTTTTAAGAAGATTTTGTATTACATGCGCGCTTGCTAACTTCTTATTAATCTTTTGGTACTCTTGAATAAGGATGAATCCGACTCACTGATTATTATATCAAAGTCACTTACTCACTTATGTGTACCCAAGTTCATTTGCACCCGTATGTCTTTCAAAATCTTTGTATGTCTTGCGGTGATCTGATCAAGGTTGATTACACGGTATTGGGAGGCTTACTTGACAACATTATTCTCCAATATCATTTTACATCCAACACAGAGCTTTAAATCTTCACGAATTCAGATCAAATCATTACCACTCCACAACGATCAAGAGTGGTTCAAGTATCTATTTAAGTCAGGGAATGGTTGAAGATTATTTTGACTTGAAGTGTAGGATTTTCTCCATCCCTCGTCCATGTTCGTTACAACTGAATCTCATGGTGATGTCTTTTATGCATGATGCTCATAAAGTTTTATAATCATCATGAGGGGGAGATAAAAAGATTTATTCAGTTGGTTACTGCATGAGACATATTGTACGAGGTATTCAGTCTAGGGGGAGAAGTACTTAGATGAAAGTAAAAAATTTATTCTCGCCCCAAATTTGTCAACAAGGATCAAGAGCAACATTGTAGGGGGAGGGTTTCCCCGTTCGTGATTCTAGGGGGAGTAAGCAACATATTCTCTCCTGTTGATGAATCCTTATATGCTTCCGCTGATGCTACCAATGCTCAAGGATCCAGATGCTGAAAACCTCTATATGCTAAATTGATTATATAACCGTAGGCGATCAATGCCCTAGGTTACTGGAGCGCTACAAGACAATAAGCACAAGACCCTCAAGATGCTGAAGAGATCAAGACTCCTGTTCATTTTAATTCTACAACTCCTATTCCATTCCAAAGGGAGAGATTGTTAGAACTATATTATTGTAATAGAATAGGAGTTCAACAATAGTTGAGGGTGCTTATTGTAAATATATCTTATAGGTATATAACCCTTGTGATACACAAGGAAATGTAAGATTTGCCACACTTACAAGAAATAAACTAGGTGTTTCTATGGTGTAATTACACATTCTCTCTAGTTATCTTATGCAAACCTTCATCTATCCTACATCTATACTTGAATCACTTGTTATATGAAACAACACATACAAAATGAATAAGCATAAAAAAGATCACAACCATGCAGATAATAAGCTTATAGAAACCTATAGTTTTGCCAACTAATCCTAAGGTCAATCCTAAGGATAAAGGACTTGGATTCGCCTTCGTGATGCATTGCTCCCACTTGCCTTGACACCTCCTCCGAAATATCCGAGCATTGTGAAAGCCATCATCTTGGAAATCTTCTTGAACTCCGTCTTGATTATGGGTCAAAACTATAACTACTACTATTACAATTACAATAATAAAAGGGTTGTAAGTGGCACGCAGCCCTCCCCGAACCAGTACAATATTACAATTGAAAAAGGGGATTGTGATTGGCACGCAGGCCTTCCCAAAACCAAAGATAAAAGAATAAAAAAAACGAGTCCTAAGTCGGCAAAACTATAGCTATATATCACAACCACGCAATATATATAAACAACAACCACGCAGTAATATAAAAACGATAAACACATAACCTGATTCGTTTAACCATTCTCATCTACGCTTTTGACTAATAACCTTTAATCAAAAATGAGAATTATAATCATCTAAATTGTTTAAATTAACTTGATCAAAAACAGTTTTTCAATAAACTTGGAAAAACTTAAACACGACAAAAACTTATATAAACTAACCCTTTTTAGAGTTTATTTATAATGTCTCAACTGAACATGATAAACAAAACATCCAAAAATATATATTTTAACTGAAGCTAATTAAAAAAAAAATATATATATATATATAATGCTTGTTTATATAAAACTTTATTAATTTTAATACTTAAAATTAATAACATTTTTGTATTTAACCAAAAAACTATTTGGACCATCTATTCTTGGGCCGAGAACCACCTGGGCCGAGAACCCCTTGGGCCGAGAACCCCTTGGGTCGAGAACCTCTGGGCCGAGAACACCTTGGGCCGAGAACCCCTTGGGTCGAGAACCACCTGGGCCGAAGACCACCTGGGCTGTGGTGCTTGGGCCGAAGCCCACTTAGGCCGTGCTGCCTGGGCCGAAGCCACGCCACCGCCGCCTACCACGCCACCAATCATCTGCCCAAAACAGGGCTGCCATCGGCTTAAGACCGCCACACCTGAGCCGTCGCCGCCGGCGGTGGTGGTCATGATTTTCTGATTATAACAAAATAAATAATTTTTAAATCCTAATTCCTTTTAATCTATTAAATCTAACTAGTTTTAATATCCTGATTAAAACTGGATTTAATCAAAAACCAAACTTTTTAATTATTAATGTGACCAAAAAACTATTCCATTAATAATTAATAATTCTAAAAACTAGATTTTCACCTTTAAACAAAAACTTGTTTAAAATACTGGTCAAGATCAGTTTTTTTTTGTTTTTTTTAGATTTTATCTTTTAACCGCTTAAACAGAAAACTTGTTTAAACTTATCTGATTAAAGTTAAAACTTTTATATTTCAGGAAAAACTGAAAACTTATTTTTCTCATCCTTTGATTTCGATTTTTACAAGAAGAAACAAGATGAAAAAGAAGATGATATAACTTAAACCAATCAACTAACTAGATTTAACTAGGTTTCTATCAATTAAACAAACTGTTTAATTTATCTTGATTTAAGACTTGTTTCTTTAAAAGTTGTAATCCTTCAACGTTCAAACTAACTGTTTAAACTTTCTGATCAATAGGATTAAAGCTTATAATAACCTGGTAACCAAAACAAACTGTTTTGTTGCCCTTCTTGATTTTCAAAAAACACTAGATGCAAGTAGAAGATCAAGAACAAACCTTAAATCTAAAAATAGGATAAACTAGAAACTATAGATCATAGAGCCAAGGCTTTGATACCACTGAAGGGTTTTGATCTGACCAAACCACCTTATGACACAAACTGGTCAAGCCCTGGGTTTGATTCTACTGGTTCAATCCTAAAGCGGAAACAGATTGAACACAACCCTCTAAACCCTAAAAGGGTTAGGATATTTCTAATGATCATATTAGTTTCTTATCAACAATCCAGATTATAAGGTTAAGAAAAACAATACCTCTTGTGATCTTGGAATTGCTAAAGTTAGTCCACCACTATTGCACCACCAACGAACTGGCTGCCAGACCGCTCCTGGAATTACCCGAATAACACACAAAACCTACGTGTGTGTGTGTGGTTGTCGACGTAAGAAAAACCGAAACCCCTTGGGGTCTTCTTGATGTCAACGCAGAGGAAGAGGGGGACGCAGGGAGGGAGTAAGGTGGCTAGGGTTTTTCCTTGATTCCAATTAATGTTTCTTATGAGGAAAAATAAGCTTTTATAGGTTTAAATACTTAAACCTGATTCAAGCCCAAGCCCATTCAATTAAAGCTCATGACTTTAATTGAATTTTCATTCCTTGCACTTTGACCCTTTGGACTTTACTAGTTAATTAATTAACTATTAGTTAACTTGTCCGTTAAATATTAAACTTAATATTTAATTCCCTTTTTAAATAATAAATAACTATTTATTATTTATTTCCTCCTAACAATTAATCCAACTGATTAATTATTTATTTCTCCTTTAAATAATTAATTTCATTAATTATTTCCACACAAATATTGGTAGATATCCAAACTGTTCTAATTGGGTGTGTAGCAATGTGACCCTTTAGTCTCTTATAACATTGGATACAATGTACCCATTAATTTTCTCTGCACACAATCCAACAATATATATATATATATATATATATATATATATATATATATATATATATATGTATATGTATATATATATATATATAGGGGAGGGTTCATTCGAGAACCGTTGTTAGCGCGAGAACCGCGAGAACCAATCTCAGCCGTTCCTTGGATATGGGAAGATCATGGATGGATAGCGTGAAGGGATAGAGTGTGGCAGGGTGCATATGAAGAATTCATGGGTAACCAATAACATAGAAGTAGGGGAAATTCAACGGCTCAGATTGGTTCTCGCGGTTCTCGTGCTAACAACGGTTCTCGCATGAACTTCTCTCTCTCTCTCTCTCTCTATATATATATATATATATATATATATATATATATATATATATATATATATATATATATATATATATATATACACACACACTAGTGGGGTACCCGCGTAATGCGGCAACGGCGAATAGAGATGGGTTTAATGAGTTTTTGTTGTGCGTATGAATCAAGATGATGGAGAAGATAATACAAACAATAATACACTTTAAATTAAAATGAATATAAGATGATACATTTTCCATTAATAAAGCTTCAAACCACTAACCTACTTCTAAAGCTTCATCAAACGGCAAATACACACTAACTAAATCTATTTCACAACAAAATTTAAATACACAATTTCATTGGAGGTGTATTACTGCACAACACCAAATACTACTGGGCTACAAGTTTTTTAATTTTTTGATTATTTAACTGATGTACATATTGGGTTAGGATGTAGAATGATATATGCACCTACTAAATCTTTTTTATTTCATCCTTCTTACACGATAAATGATAGGACGTAGATTTCACTAACTTTGTTTCTTGGTGTCTTCTTTTGATTTTAACACCTTATATTAATTATAATTTTAGTAGAAATACAAATTACAAGTATAGAAACTCTCAGTTAAGATATATGTTTCTTTCCCTCACAACTCAGATATTTTTTAAAAACTTTTTACATGTTATTTAAGTAACTTGTATTATTCAATCCGTTTTTCTTTTAATTTTTCCTCTTTTGTTACATGTGAAAATATAATTCGTATATTTCATGATTTATTATTGTAATTTGACGAGACTCAAACTTTAAAAATTCTATTTAATTAGTAGACTAATAAACATATGCATCTTAGATTATATTACTAGTTTATCACCCCGTGTATAAACACGGGGGATGTTTAAAGTAAAGTATAATATTTTATGGTCTGAAATTGTAAGGGGAATAATAAAATAATAGTAAAACGTACATAGGAAATATTTATCACCCGTCTTAATTTCTTCCTTTTTGTTGAAGGTTGTCCGAACGAATGTCTATTTGATGAAGAATATTGTTTATTCTCCATAATTGATATAGGTTGTCCAAACGAATGTCTCTTTGAAAATGACGAACAATGTCTCTTTGACGTCGAAGTGAAGAAATATCAAAAACAAGTTGAGCAAGGGTGAACTAGTGTCAGGACTACCTTCACTGACGTATGTTAAGCCTAAACCTTGTTCTGCTTGTGAGAAGGGAAAGCAGCACAAGACATCTTTTCCATCTAAGCAAGCCTTCTCCATTACTGAACCATTCTACATATTGCACATGGACTTATTTGGTCCTGTTGCTACTGCAAGTATTGGTGGAAGTAAGTATGCATTAGTCATGGTTGATGAATTCTCAAGATATACTTGGGTCATCTTCCTCAAAGCTAAGAGTGAGGCTGCTGAAGAGATAATGAGCTTTATTAGAAAGATGAAAGTGCTAAATGGTAATCTGGTAAGGATGCTTAGAAGTGATCATGGAACTGAGTTTAGAAATCAAACACTTGAAAGCTTCTGTGATGAAAAAGGCATATCTCAAAACTTCTCTGCTCCAAGGACTCCACAACATAATGGTGTAGCTGAAAGAAGAAACAGAACATTAATTAAAGCTGCAAGAACCATGTTGTGTGAGAGTGGGTTAGGATTTAACTTCTGGGCTGAAGCTATCAGCTGTGCATGTTTTACACAGAACAGATCTCTTGTGATCAAAAGGCACAATAAAACTCCCTATGAAGTGCTAAAGGGAAGGAAGCCAAACATCAGTTTCTTTCACATCTTTGGGTGTCAATGTTTCATCCTGAACCAGAGAGATCAGTTGCAGAAATTTGCTCCAAAAGCTGATGAAGGCGTGTTTGTGGGATATTCTGTAATTTCCAAAGCCTACATAATCTACAACCTTAGAACAAAGGTCATAGAAGAATCAATCAAGGTAAGTTTTAATGAAAATGACTTTGTTGCTTCCTGTTCTACTAATCCATCTACAGGTGAGGAATTTAATGATCTGCTGAATACTGAAGACAACATTCCAGTGTCAGCTGATCCACTCCCATCAGCTGATATAGATGATTTAGATGAAACTGTTCTAAATACACAATCAGCCAATGCTCAACTTACCTCAAACCAACCCACACTTTTACTAAATGATGGGAATCATGTTTCAACATCAATGGACTCTAATTCCATATCAACCATTCTTTCATCAGTAGAAGTTTCATCAGATAACATTCCTGAAATTCTGTCAGCTGATCAACCAGAAGTCTCATCAGTTGATCCAAACCAAAGAATTTCGACTCCCATAATCCAAAATAATTCAAACTCTCCCAGAATCCAAAATGCCTATAAAGACCACAAGGATCATCCTAAAGATCAGGTTATAGGTAACATAGAAGCACCTGTACTAACAAGATCAAAAGCTTGTAATTTCTGTTTATACACAGGTTTTGTTTCTATGATTGAACCAAAAAAGGTAGATGAAGCTCTAAACGATCCCCACTGGATAAATGCCATGCAAGAGAAATTGGCTGAATTCACTAGGAACAATGTATGGACTATGGTGCCAAGACCAAAGGACAAATCCATCATTGGTACTAAGTGGGTGTTCAGAAACAAAATGGATGAACAAGGGCTGATCATCAGAAACAAAGCAAGGCTAGTTGCACAGGGGTATTGCCAAGAAGAAGGTATTGATTATGATGAAACCTTTGCCCCTGTTGCAAGACTTGAAGCCATAAGACTGTTTCTAGCTTATGCTGCCTTCAAATACTTCAAAGTTTTCCAAATGGATGTTAAGAGTGCTTTGCTCAATGGAGAATTGAAGGAAGAGGTATATGTCAAACAACCTCCAGGTTTTGAGGATGCAAGCAAACCAGATCATGTATACTTATTGAACAAAGCTTTGTATGGTCTGAAGCAAGCTCCAAGAGCCAAGTATGATACCCTCTCTTCTTTTCTGACCAATAAAGGATTTATAAGAGGAAGCATAGATAGCACTTTATTTATAAGAAAATTCAAGGGTGATGTGATTTTTGTACAGATTTATGTAGATGATATAATATTTGGGTCTACAAATGTTGATCTTTGCAAAAAGTTTTCCAAACTCATGTCTGATAATTATCAAATGAGTATGATGGGTGAATTAAACTATTTTCTAGGTCTTCAAATTAAAGAAGAGGTTGATGGAATTTTCATTCATCAAACAAAGTATGTAAACGACTTACTTAAGAAATTTGAGTTTGAAAATTGTTCTTCAATGAAAACACCCATGTCCACTGCCTTAAAGCTTGGAAAGGACACTGATGGTAAATCAGTGAACATTACAGCTTATAGAGGTATGATAGGGTCTCTTTTATACCTCACTACAAGTAGACCAGATATTATGTTTTCTACATGTCTTTGAGCTAGATACCAAGCAGATCCCAAAGAATCTCACTTAGCTGCAGTTAAAAGGATTTTCAGATATCTCAAAGGAACTCCTAATCTAGGTCTTTGGTACCCCAAAGACTCTGATTTTGAGTTAGTTGGATACACTGATTCTGACTTTGCAGGTTGCACACTACACAGAAAAAGTACATATGGAGGTTGTCAATTATTAGGTGGAAGATTAGTCAGCTGGTCAAGCAAGAAACAGAACTCTGTTTCAACTTCTACAGCTGAAGCTGAATACATTGCTGCTGGAAGCTGCTGTGCTCAATTGTTATGGCTGCAGAATCAACTCCTTGATTATGACTTACAGTTTGAAAACTCACCAATTCTGTGTGACAACACAAGTGCCATATCTATCTCTAACAATCCTGCTTTGCATTCAAAAACTAAGCATATTGAAATCAGACATCATTTTCTAAGAGATAATATGCAGAAAAAGAAAGTTTCAATGCACTATATAAATACTGATGTTCAATTAGCTGACATTTTTACAAAACCTTTGGATGAGTCTCGGTTCAACTTCCTAATATCCAAACTTGGCATGTTAAACTTGTAATATATTCTGTTCTTAGATAGTTAGTTTTGTGTGAGAAAATAATTTTATTTGTGTGTGTAATGAAGTACTTCTCTAAGCTTCTACACATTTTACTTATGGTAGATCAGCTAATGGAATTATGTCAGCCGACAAACATCAGCTGACACTATACCTCAGCTGATAAACCATCAGCTAAGGCTTAGAAGCTCAGCTAAGTGCACTCATTAGCTGACACTTAATTTATCTCAACATGGATCAACTGACACTCTCTTTCGTCAATTGATGATTTCCAAAAGTCATAAATTCTGTGTCCCACACTTATTTTATTAATTTCTCATTTGTATTTATTATGTGTTACTAGGTAACATTTAATTTTGTTTATATTGTCCGTTAGTAGTCCGTGTATTAATTATCTTATCCGTTTATTTACCTTTTTGCAGACGTGACAGTTGCTTTTTGGAAAATATTTGTGTAACAGTTTAGGTTTCCAAGGAAGATATAAAGTGTTTTGAGCGGTTCTTCATTTCTTACGCTTTCAAAATTCCCAAACACTCTTCCTCTCTCAAACTTTCAAGCCCTAAACTCTCGTTACTCAAAACTTCATTCACTCTGTAATCATGGTGATCTTCAATCCTGCTGCTACTCCAAATGCTATTCCTGGAGAGAATGTCGCTCCTAACTCAGAAATCATCATACGTCCAAACAACTTTATTATCACCACTGACATTCCCACGAACAAAGCAAACCAGGGATATGAACCCATGGTCGCATTTATCACTGCTCATCCCCTGTTTCCTTGTCTCTCAGCTCATCCTTTCTTCATATTTCCAAATATTGTTGGTGAGATGTGGTACACGGCTAGGTACCATCTTAATCAAAATCTCATTACCTGTACTTGTTTGAATGGCTCCATCAACATCAACATTACTGTCGACATTCTTCTACAAGCCATTTCTCTGCCCAACTTGGCTCCGTATCAACCATTTGCTCCACTGGATCAAGTTTTGGAGATTTTACCCCTGATTGGATATAATGCACCAGTTACCCATGGTCAGTATAAATTGTCTGTGCTGGGACACCCATGGAAATATTTGGCGGGTGTGATCATCAAGTGCTTCGGTTATAAATCTGGGAGTCATGACCAAATGAATCGGTCTGAATTGATGATTCTTCATGCTTTGGTCACAGGGAGGAATATTGACTTTGCTCAAGTCATATTCTCATAAATGGTGGATAAAATCACTCTTGCTACAACCAAGAAATCAACAAGGACTGTTGTTCCCTACATAAGGTATTTAAGCTTGCTTGTACTTCATCACCTTTAATGGGAACAATATACTGGAATTGCTGCTACTTTGGATACAATGATCATTCCTCAAATGGGTCAAAAGACCTTCACTTTGATAAGGGAATTTCAAGGTCCTGCTATCACTGATCAAATGAAAGAGTTGATTGATGTTGCTGCTGAGGATGCTGAAAATGAAGAGGAAGTTGATGCTGAGAATATTGATGGACAAATGGCTGATGATTCTGAGTCTCCTGATATAATCACTGATCATTCTGAAGAGTCTATGACTCATGCTCCAGATGAAGCCTTAGTGGAAGAAGAATTGATGTTTAGAGCAGATGTGTTTGATGAACCAGCACAGGATGAGCCAGTTAATCCTGATGCTGAGGATGATAATGACAGTGGTGCTGACAGTGGTAAATATGATCATGATGAGGGAGATGATGACTTTCATGGTGGTGATGCTGGAATTACTTATGCTGAAAACGTTCAAGATACCACCTCCTCATCTTCTCAAATTGGGATGCCACTCGCACATTTCCCTGTTACTTCCAGCTCAATCACTCCATAAACTCAACAAAGTGGTGATACAGCTGATGGTGATGATGCTGAGAAAGACACAATTTCTGACAATCTCATTCAACTGATTGAGATCAGCAAGACTCAGCACATCTCAGGTATAATCTCTACCACCCTTGAGGATACTCATTTGGTAAACCCCACCAGTGAGAACCCAACCTCTCTACTAGTTGTAACACCCCCACAACAGCCAAGCTCTAGTGTACTCCCAACAGTCACTAGTTCTACTCCCTTTGTAACCCAAACAGAAACAAGGTCATTAGAGATGGTGCATACTGCACTTATCTCAGAGGAATTGCACACTGCACCTCTGACCTCAACTCCTATAGATACCTCTTATTTTGAGGGGGAGCTCATGGATGTTGATTACACCCTTCAGCCAGTGGGTGTGTTCTCACAACAGGGCACATCTGTAAATACGGGATTGCTACAATCTGGGTCACCCTCCCAACAGGGGGATACCATTGAAAGACAGACCTTCTCTCATGGTCATACTGTGTCTACAGCCCCTATGTGTCAATCCTTTCCCTTAGTAAGTTCACAACAACTTGCTACTGTAATAAGGGATACCCCATTGAGTGCAACCCTCACTCACACTCACATACTTGCACCTATTCTTGATTCAATTCTTACACATACTAGTGCACTGTCTGTCAATACTAGTGGCATAAACTCATTGGTACAGGGCACACTCTCTGTTCCCAGTGATCTTAGGCCTATATACCAAGGTCTAAGTGAGGGACCACACTCCATTCTAGTTCTTGGCACATCTTCTACACCCATCCTCTCTACCTTTTCTGAACCCTCACCCCAAATACTTCAAAGCCTACTGTCCATCTCTCAAAAGATGGATAGTCTTCAAGCCTCCTTCACCTTCTTCCAAACTAAAACAGAAACTCAACTCTCTCATTTAACCCAAGAGATCGAGTCACTCAAATCTACCCAATCCCAACCCCAACCCACCCCTACCACTGTTGATCTTTCACCAATTCTAACCAAATTGGATCAACTTCTTACCCAAACTTCTACTCCTACTCCTATTCCTTCACCTACCCTCTCAAATCAAACCATTACCACCCTAAACCAAACCATCTCTAACCTTCTAACCCAACTATCCACCCTAAGACCTTCACCTCCTAACATCTCTGTATCCATCCCTAACTCTATTCTCAGAGTACCCTCCCTTCTTCATACCATTAATGATGAGGTCACCAGACTAAGCCAGTACTCAAGGCAGAGGCACAGTGACACTCTTAGAGAGTTCACTAACATCACTGATGCCATCATAAGGCTTAGACCTCTCATCTCCACCTCTACACCTTCCCCAGCTTCCCAACCTCATCCTTTCCCCAACACTGGTGCCCTTGCTAAGCCTACTGCTTTTCCCTCCTCTGCTGATGACAAAAAGGGGGAGAAGTCAAAGAAGTCAGTAAGAGAACCTTCCCCATAAACAATAAGGGCAGCTGTCGATGCATATACAGCTGAGGTTCAGGCTATGCAAGCAGAAGGTGCATCAGCCCCCAATGAAACAGAAGCTCCAAGAAAATCAAATGTTGAGGGGGAGAATCAATCTGAGGGAGAGCAACCTGCTAAGCCTAAAAGAAGATTAAAGCAAGCAGCTAGAAGGAAGAGTGCAAAGAAATCAAAGCAAGGTGAATCTTGTGCTCCAATTCAAGTACCATTAGAGGAATCTGATGATGATGATGAAGATGATCAGCCTCTGTCCTCTCTGTTGAACTTAAAGAAGCAGAGTCTCTCCCTAAAAGTTCCAACAGTCCAAGCTTCCTCTCCTGTTCAGTCAAGTCAACCAACTCCCAGCAGTACTTCAAAGAGAAAAGGAAAGAAAATAATGTCTGCTGAGGAGATTGAAGAAGAAGAAAGGAAGGAAGAGCAACTTCATCAAGAGGATGAAAATCTCAGAGAGCTAAGTGAACTGGCTGCTGCTCTTGGTTCAACCATTGAAGAAGTTCTTAAAGCCAAAGAGAGACCAGGATTTCACTACCACTGAGGATCTTGCTGTTACAGTTGGTGTCACTGATGATGAATTGAGAGAATTACAAGAAGAAGAAATCATCTTGCTATCCTCTTAATCACATCAAACACAGGTTGCATCACAGCAAGATGATCCTTCTGTCAAGAAAGCTCCTAAAAGAGGAAGAACTCACAGAGAAGCCATTCAAGCATTGCATGAGTTCAACTTTGGAGTTACAACTCAACAATCTGAAAGGGAGATCAAAGAGGTCTTGGATAACAAGAAGAACTTGATAGAAAGAAAGGATCCAAATCTCATTTCCAGAGTCACTCCATATAAGGAAACAGATGAAGGGTCATATCTCAGATTAGTAAGAAGAGATGAAAGAAAAACACAAGAGAATGCCTATATTCATCACTGCAAATTGTTTTCCTTCACTGAGATGATTGAGACTTTGTACCACCTCCTTAAATCCAAAAGTGAAATTGCCACAAGGTTCATAAACAAATTCGAATACTGGATCAGAATGGCTGTCTACCACAGGATATGCACTCATGATCAATTTATGGAACACATTGATATGATTGAGGATGCCTTCAAGAAATCCTCCAAAGCTTTTGTACATGTTGAACAGATTATACTTAATCCTGATCATCCTTACCTGTCTGCATATGAAAATCTCAACACTGCTCTGCCCTCCAATATTGAACCAGAAATGTTTAAATACATAACTGAACCTGAAAGAGGGATGTTATTCAAGAATAGAGCTGGTGTTTGGAGATTCCTAAGAGAAACCGACTTGGGAAGAGCCCCTAGAGAATTAATCTTTCAAGCTGCAACTTCAACAAGGGGACAGACAGGAAGTGAACATTTTGAAAGTCTGATTCAAGCAAGAGCTGAAGAGTTGTTGGCTGCAAATCCATTAGACAGACTTCTGAATGTGAAAGAAGAACCTTGGTGGGAAGAAAACTGAAACTTCATAACTAGATTAGATGTAATTTCAAATTCCTAGAATAGTTCAACTTCTGTACTTAGTTTAACTCATAGTTAGATTACATTGTACAAACTCTGATGTAAATACTTTGTTTTGTAATCAAGCTTGAAACTTTGATCATGGACTACTAAGCTAAAATGCTAGTATAGATGACTCTCAGTAGATAGCTCACCTAGTGTAAATATAGAAAATATAAAAATCCTAAAAACAGAAAAAGGATGAAAGATACCACAAAAACAGAACATGGTACTTCATAAATGAAAAGATTCCCAAAAACAGAATATCAGGGAACATACTTTAAAAGAGTTACCAAAAACAGATAGCTAGGTAACCAAAATGCACTTAAAAGTTTTATCTTTACAAATTCGAGTCAAACTGATTCTTCTTAAATAGATAAGGTTTTGTCATCATCAAATAGGGGGAGATTGTTGGGGAGATAGCAATATCAAACCTAAATCAAACCTGTTTATTAAGTAAAATAGGATTTGATGTTAACAAACCATATATTCAGTTTTGGACTTAGATCAATGAAAAACATGTGTTGTTTTTCATATTAGACTTAAAGATTTTCTAAGTAGGAAATGTCAGCTGACGATTCAAAGTGTCAGCTGAACACTGAGTATCAGCCAAAGGACAAGCTTCAGAAAGATCAGCTAAGAAGAAATGACAAGTTAAGAAGCATCAGCTATGCATCTACAAAGCATCAGCTGATGGTGCTAACCATCAGCTGAGGGCTCTTCAAAAGATCAGCTGAGAAGACAAATGATCAGCTGACAGTATCTCATCTATCAGCTGAGCAGACAAAAGATCAGCTGACAGTATCTCTTTGATCAGCTGATGTCTTCCACATGTCAGATAAGGTATTCTATACTCACTACAAGAAAATGGGGCTAATGCAACATTTTAAAAGCAACACTTCAAAAAACTGTTGCATTTTACATAATAGTGGTAATAAAGCAACACTTTGAGAATAAGTGTTGCATTTGACCATCTAATGCAACGCTTTTTTGAAACTGTTGCAATTTTTATATAAAATTGCAACACTTTAAAGAAATGTTGCATTTGTAAAGGTTCAAATGCAACATTTATATTAAAGTGTTGCAACTATTAGAGAAAAATGCAACATTTTTATGTAGTGTTGCAATTGTTAAACTTAAAAAGCAACACTTACTTCAAAGTGTTGCGAAGTTTAGTAAAACATGTAACATTTTAAAACTATTATCCTTATTTGAAATGTAAACGTATTTGAATTAAGTTCATAAATGTATTTCAATCAACGCTAATTTAATAGTTATATTTTTAAATATATATTTTGTTAGAGTTTTTAATATATATTAAATATAGCTAATTTAATAGTTATATTTCTGATTTTTAAGATTTTGTTATTATGCCAAAAAATTCGAATTTTTTAATTTCAAATTTTCAAAACATAAATTATTGATGTTTGAAGAAAGTTTAGAAAAAAGACCAAATTTTATGTAATTAACCAAATTAATTGATTAGTTTGTTAAAATTTATTTTTTATTCTATAACTAATTGACCAAATTTTACGTAACCAAATTAAAAAAAATTCAAATTTCAAAATTTTAGATTTGAATTTCGAAATGTAATTTAGGAAATTCACTTTCCCCTTTTTATCTCATTTTTGTTAGATTTCTTTAATATATATTAAATATAAGCAAATATTTTTTATTTTTAAGATTACGCTGTTTTTATGCCAAATTATTTGAAATTTTATAATTTCAAAACATAAATTATTAATGTTTGAAGAAAATCTTAATAAAAAAACTAAATTTAACGTAACCAAATAAATATATTGGTTTGTTAAAACTACTTTTTATTCTATAACTAAATAACTAATTATATAAGCATACAATATAAGGGAATTTTTTTTGTCTTTTATATACTTAAAAAGCAAAACGGATATATATACTTATCTTCTAAAAGGGACTCAGAAAGTAGTCTAGCAGTGCTGGCAAGGGACAAGATAGATTTTACAATTGCCCCGGGTTCGACTCATGGCATATACAAATTTTTGTTTTTTTTAACTTTTATAATATATGGTTTTTTAATGGGTTGTTTAAGCTCTATTATACTATTTTTTTGGTTTTTTAGTAAATAATAGTACATAAATAATCTATCAAACTCGATTGAAAAGTGATTAATCCCTGACGCGAAGCGCGGGTAAGCTATCTACTAGTTATATAACTAATTCACCAAATTTTATGTAATCAAATTAAAAGAAATCAAATTTTAAAATTGGTTTTATTATTGTTTACTTTAATGATACATATCACATTAAGAAAAACTTTATTTCGAAATTTAGTACTAACTAGGACTGGGATACTTAACGTTTAATTTTTATTTATGGGTAATTAAATAAGATTATTAAATTTTAGACAATTAGGAATGAAATATTTTTAAAAAGTAAGTTAAAGAACACATTTTGAATATTACCAAAGATAATATAATCAGATTAAATAAGCAACAAAGTGCGTAAAACAACCCTCGTTCATAGACAATACTCATTTCTATGTTGGGCTTAGTATTCTAACTATATTATTAGGCTATTCAATTAAGAGATAAGTAGGATGTTGGGCCTAAGTAAATAAGAAAAGACACTAAAATGGGTCAGTGCCCTAGAACCCACAACCGACCTCACCATTTCGTACTGTGTTGTGCGTGCGTGTGTAGCTTCGGTCGAGGAAAGAGGCGACGAAGAGAACCAAAATTTCATCAATCGTCGGGACTCAATCGTAGATCATCAGGTTAGTGTCTTACTTCATCTTTCACTCGTAAAAAACCATCTTTAGATGGATCAATAGGGTGTAAATCTGAATATTTTGGGGCTGTCGATGTGGAGTTGTAAACCGAGAAAAATTATGTGGTTTTGAGGATTGTAAAATTGATTAAAATCTAATTAAATGGGAGGGATTGACTTGGGAATGATTAGGATTTCATTGCTTCAAGAATTAAAAGAAATGGTTGAGAATTGCAGGAAAACCAAAACTAAAGAAAGCAATGTGTCGATGGTGAATGGCTGCCGAGAACAAACAAAAAAATTTTATGATGAAGAATTTGCTATAAATTCAGTTAACTTGTTAGGATTGAATCTAGATAAGTTTATGAATGCATAGGATCATGAATTAAACAAAATGGTTGTGTATTAGTTGGGGTTTGAACTTGAAAGTTATCAATGATGATGATGAACTGTTCTTGGGTAGCAAATTTCGATTTTGGAACTAAGCTACGAATTAATGGGATGCATTCAATTTTTGTGAAGCTAATCCTCAAGTAAGTGTTTCAATCTTTATATATGAATCTTATATTAATTATAGTTGTTTGATTATGGGTTTTGGGCCGAACTGGTTCGAACAGCATATAAAAAGAAGGCTGATGTATCCAAACTAAAAGCAAAAAATTTGATCAAGGGAATGTTGTTTAGTCTTTAAATGAACATTAGGAGTTGTTACTTTTTTTGGTTGCACAGTAAAGTTCTCTCGGCAATCTTCTCGGTTTCATTCTCGAAGGTGGACTATAATTGAAAGACTATATCATGTCGGCATGATGGTAATGTGTTAGAAGACATCTAGTTTGTTAACTAGCCCATTGATAAATGAGATGGAGTTCTATTGATTGATGCTTAGTCATTACCATTCCACATTTCATTTTGTTAACTTATTTCTTATCGCACTAGTGAGCCAACTTATGAACACGTTATATAATTCTTAGACCGTTTTTCTTGCCAGTGGAGTTCTATTAATTGCAACATATACAAATGATGATATTTATTTTTGCTGTTTTTAAGGTACCTAAGCAAATTGTTATTTATGTTATTTCTTTTTGCGTACATAGCTGATTCCTCTTTATTTGCCAATATAAGTATGATACATAATGACTTTTAGGTGTATGATTATGCTATTCTATAATAATTTTCCTCAAGTTTGTACTTTTAGGTCGTTGATTTTAATTTAGGCTATGCTCATTAATAATGATAAGATGGATATATGAAAAGAGTGAGAGTGTGTACGTAGTTACCATACAGGGCTTGTTTTTTCACTTTAATTCGAACATGTTGTGGGGCTAGTTGTGGTGGCAATTTTATAAAGTTTTAGGAAGTATTCTTTTATCTATGGTGGTTCCTTTTCTTCTGCAAATATTTATTAGGCTTGATGGTTTGCACTTATGCGCACTTTGATGATGGTGTAGTTGTTTTCTTTACTATTTTTATTCAATTGTTTTCCTTGTCATTGTTTGTGGTTTGTTGCTTCAAGGCTTTGAATGGTTGAGCTTGTGTTATTTTCTATTTTGCTCCTTCCAGGTGTCTTAATCATTAAGAAAGAGAAATTTGGATGCTATACATATAGTTTGTAATGAAAATCTTTATCTTTAGTATATGAATTGTTCACTACTGCTAACCTTTATCTTAATATGTGGTAACAACTTACATTATAAATTATATTTGGTGTTTAAATTATAGATTCAATGAAGCGGATAGGAACAAGATGGTTGCCGATGATGACGACTAGCATATGATATTTGAACATGTTAAAAGTGAATTAAGATATTTTACCATCGGGTGTAGTCTATGTTTGGTGTGATCAGGTATGCAAACTTTTTGTTTTATAGTTCTATGCACCTTTAGATTTTATTTTGTATTTTAAATATAAAAAACTAACGATATTCTTAACAATTTCCTTATGGCCAGGCTATGTTGTATTAGGTTATTTCTGAAAAGATGCAAGTGGAGATTTGCAAGGATGATTCCAATATTTTTAGGATAGTAATAATAAAACTTCTTATGTTGTCTATTCTTTCATTGTAGTTTGTTTTTTTGTTAGATAAATTTGTCAATGTACAATATGACATTTTGTACAATATGACATTCTATATAAAATTTTCTTTTGTTAGACAACTGTCGTGTTTATATGGTTCATAACAATATAAAATGTCATTATTAATATGCAAAATTGTCAAAATGAGAGCAAGAGTGTTGCATATGAATTCTCAAAGTGTTGCAATTAAATTTTATAAGTGTTGCTTCTATACAATAAGATGTTGCATATATCTAGTTAAAAAGATAAAGTGTTGTATTAGATGATGAAAAGTGTTGCAGCTATATGCTAAAAAAATGAAAAAGTGTTGCATTTAACAATGAAAAGTGTTGCTATAGCTAAATGGAATTATTAAAAAAGTGTTGCATATTATTATAAAAAGTGTTGCATTGAAAAGGTGTTGCATTTTCTAAAACAATGCAACGCTTTAAAAAGTGTTGCATATGCTAATAAAAGTGTTGCTTTACACCTAATGCAACGCGATCTAAAGCAGCACTTGGTAAAGTGTTGCACTAGCCCTAATGCAACATTTATTGTGTCTAATGTAACACTTTATCAATGTTGCCCTAGGTTCAATTTGTAGTAGTGACTTATCCTTTCTTCTCTCCATAAGCTGATCACACTCAAATGATTACCTGAGCCCTTGGGATCAGCTGACAGTTTAGTTTGATCAGTTTATTAGCTATACTTTGATTTGTATTATTAGCTGAGCATTTCGATCAGCTGAGCAAATCAAGTCAGCAGAGTCTTTCACATTTATCCTTAGCTGAGCAAAATTACATTTGCAGTTCAGTGTCTGTTAGCTGAGTCTTTATTGTATATCTCAGTTAATAGCTTTTCTATGTAATATTTTCTTTAGTCAAAGGCAGAACATGTGTTGTTCTTATTATGCCTTAGATCTTTCTTTGTAAAAGTACTTAGCACTTTTTGTATCTACAAAGAAACAAAAAGGATAGATCTTTATCCCCTGGAAAAGGAGAAATATACTTTTGAAAAGAAGATCTCGAAGATATGATGTTAAGTATGGCTAACAACTCCATACTTGGTAAAGTCAAATCTTCAGAAAGCATGGTGTTGATTAAAGCACAAACATGGAAGGATAAGGTTACTTTCTCAAGACATAAAGATAGTAATTTAATAATATAATAATAGATAGTGGGTATACTCATTACTGAAAAGTATGTTCACTTTACACACTTTGTGTATAAAGTTAACTTACTTTTCACCCACTAACTTTATCTATTATAATATTATTAAATCAAGTACATTTGTCTTCTTCTCTCTTCATCAACCCGGACACACCTTGCTTATATATACTCATGCATGGAAACATGCTAAGTATGCGTTGAAAAAGCACTAAAATCTCATAAGTTGATAATTAGAAGAGTTAGCATTTTACTTTCAGTGTAACAAACTTGTTCATGTGTTGAACATCTTAGACATTAGTTGTTTAAGATTAGCATTGTCTATGTGTTAGACAAATCTAGTTGCCACCTTTTATTGAACTTAGATTTTCCGCATCTAGTTCATGTAATTCTTGATTAACATCAATAAGAATTATATAAAAGTAAACCGTGTGTCTCTTAAATTTTAAATTGCTAAAATTTGTATTCAACCCCCCTTCTACAAACATTTGTTGTTGTAGTATCAATTCGGGACCAACATTTATGTTAATTTTGAATATATATCTCATGTGAAAAGTATTTAATTGAATTAAGGAAAGTGAGGGTTGGGATTAAGGATGATGATATCATATTTATTTGTAAGCTTAATTAATTTTTTTAAAAGGCCCCTATTGGTCAAATTATATTTTAATAAGAAATTTTTTTTAAAGCCTATTCTTTTAATAATATATAGTTAGATTAGAGATTAAAGATCAAAAATTAAAGAAAAATTTAAAAATTTAATGTGATAGTTTGACTCTAAAAAGTCAAAATTGATTTTTTGATTTTAAGTAAATGAATAGTAAAGATTAAATATTTTATTAAAATGAAGGGTTTAGATCATTTAATAAAACTTATCTAATTAGTCTTTTATATATATATACTAGATTAATTCCCGTGTGATACACGGGTTTATTAAAAAAAGATGAGTATTAAAATTAATAGAGAATATTAAATAATTATAAGACACGAATATAATAATTCATATTTATATATATTTTAAAGAGTTAATTGCACCGATGGTCCTTTAACTATCCAAAAGTTGCGACTTTAGTCCTTTTTTTCAAAAAGTTGCATGGATAGTTCTTTAACTGCCCAAAAGTTGCACAGATGGTCCTTTCAAACGATTTCCGTTAGTGAGATCTGTTAGTTTTTGTAAATTGACCATTATACCCCTTGTCCCTATTTTTAATTTATTTTCCAAATAAATATATTTTTAATTATACCTCTCTCTCTACCTACACACGCCTGCACACACACACCTGCACACACACATCCCTTGAAACCACTCTCTCTCTCTCTCTCTCTCTCTCTCTCTCTCTCTCTCTCTCTCTCTCTCTCACCCCTTGAAGAAACCATTCCACCATCAACTCTCAATCTCTCATCTCTATCTCTAGCTGTGTTTCATACTACCGAAAACCACCAACACCGCCGCACACCACCAACACCGTACTCTCACCTCTGTTCTTTCAGAAAACAACCACCGTCGGGGTGTGTGTGTGTGTGTGCAAACGTGGATGTTATTTTCCGGTGAGGGTTTTTTGTTTTTCGAGTTTTTGGTGGGGCGGGAGTGGTGGTGGTGGTATTAGGGTTTTCTCATTTATGCCATTGGTAAACGGCGATGATATTAGGGTTTTCTCATTCGAGTTTTCTGGTCCTCAATCGATGATATTAGGGTTTTCATTGGCAGCGGCGGAGGTGGGCGGTGGTGATGGCAGAGTGGAGGTGGGCGGTGATGATGGCAGTGTGGAGGAGGTGGGCGGTTGCACGAAGAGAGAGAGAGAGAGAGAGAGAGAGAGAGAGTGTGTGTGTGTGTGTGTGTGTGCTTAGATCTGTGAGTGTGTGTGTGTGGGGGGGGGGGGTTTGGAGTTCATTGGCAGCGGCGGAGGTGGTGTCCCGTGATGGTGGTTTCCGGCGAGAGTTTTTTCGGTGATGGTGGATTTTCGAGTTTTTCCGGCGATGATTGTGGCCATTTCACTGTGGTGGTTTTTTTGTACGGTGGTGGTAAACTGGTAGGCGGTGGTTGTATATGGTGGTGGTTTCAAGGTGGTGTGTCGTGGTGGTGGGCAGATCTAGGGTTTTTCGAGGTGGTGATGGCGGAGGTTGCCGGAGATGGGCGGAGGTTAGAGGTGGTGATGGTGAAGAATGGGTTTGGGAAGGAAGAGAGACAGAGAAGGGAGAGAGAGCGTGTGTGTGCAGAAAGAAAGTGAGATAAAGAATGTGTAATTAATTCTTTTTTAATTAAAAGATTAAAATACTATTTTAAATTAACTAAAATGTTAAAAAATGGTAAAAAGACTTAAATGCCCTTGACTTAACGGATCTCACTAACGGAAATCGTTTGAAAGGACCATCTGTGCAACTTTTGGGCAGTTAAAGGACTATCCATGCAACTTTTTGAAAAAAAGAACTAAAGTCGCAACTTTTGGATAGTTAAAGGACCATCGGTGCAATTAACTCTATTTTAAATAATACAAAAGTGTCTGAAGAGAGAGACCCAAGCATCTAGCCCATACAATAAAAGCTTAGCAGGCTAGCAGCTTACAACCAAGCATTTAGAACCCCATAGGATGAAGAGGATTTAAGAATCATAAATCAATTTCAGGATTTAAAAACCATAAATCCAATTTTATTTTTAGTTTAGGACTCCTATTTAACACCCAAAGAACCGTTAACCTGTAGATTTGATAACGTACTTGTGAAACACACGTTCGTGTATAGATTCTTAAACTAGTTTTAACAAAAAAACACTAAATATCCGATTATAAAATTTTGCTTAAGTGTTGTTACAGTATCTTTAAATTGTAACTAATAGACACGACTTACATCAACTAAAATTAAAAATTTATTTTATGAAGAAAAACATGAATTAGTGGTAAAATCGAATTTGGTTACTTATGATTTTTCCATGAAATGTAAAGCTCGTAACAATAACTTATACGCTACTGATTTAAAATCAAAGTCTTGTATCAGAAAGTTCATACTAATAAGGGTACATGCGTCTAAAAATCAAAGTAATTGACCCACTAACCCTCCTCCACAAAAGATAGTCAGACACCAAGCAACCTTATCCATATATTGATATATATTTTTAAAACCAAACAAGAATATGTAACAATAACAACAAACTCCTCTCTCTCTCTCTCTCTCTCTCTCTCTCTCTCTCTCTCTCTTAATATCTCTCTCTCCCTCTCCACGTAAATATAGAGAAAGATGAAGCAGACAAGCAAACTGATGTATATGATTTGGCTGTTTCTTGTGGCTGCTTCCACCGTAATCGCGTCATCTCAGACAATTGTTGAAAACTTACCTGGCTATCCAGGTCCTCTCCCTTTCAAACTAGAAACTGGGTATGATTCTTCATTAATTCTCTATAGATCTTTAATTTTAAGAAAAAGAAATTAGGTTTTTAACAAACCGTCATTAAATAGTTAGTATTGATTTTTTCAAAATATCTTTTATTATGTTGGGTTTTAATCTTGATAGGTAAGTTTGATTATTATTTAGATAAGATTTAGTTTGAGTTTTAGATAAGATTTAGTTTAAATTTAGTTAGATAAGTTTTAGTTTGAATTTTATTAGATAAGATAGATTGCTTAAAATTTGCTAAGTAGGTTATTAGGTTGTTGGCTATATATATAGCTAATTATTTCAATTGAATATTGCAAGTGATATGTTTCTCCTTTGATTTACGTCCCCTGCCTCTTTTCTTTTTCCTTTTTTCCTTTTCATTTATAAACACAAAACAACATACAAAGGGCCTGAACCTACACTTGGTATCAGAGCCTAGGGCTCGTAAAGAAGGCCGGTTTGAGAGTCGATCTACGGAGAAGAGGGTAGCAGCCCCTCGTTGGTTGTTGGGGCTGTGAGGTGCGATAGCAGAGTTGTGAAAGTAGTCTCCATCTTTGATCGGTTTGAGAGTCTAACCGGCGTGCGGGAAAAGCGGACAAAGAGCAAGATTTATGTCTGGTTTATTGCAAGAAAGAGAGTAAAAAGGAAGCAGCAGCAAGGTTGAAGGATGAAAGCAAACAGCAAGTTTGATCATGTTCTGGTCATCAGAAGCAAGTTATCGCAAGTAGAAAGCAAGAAAAGCAAGTAGCAAGGTTTGTTTCATGGAAACAAATAGCAAGAGTCTGTAGCAAGTAGCAGACAGCAAGCAAGAAAGCAAGAATCTACAAGCAAAAAGCAAGAATCAAAAATAAAGAAGCAAGAACGAGAGCAAGACGTTTTTTTAAACTCGAAAGTTTAGAAAGAGATCGTAGCAAAAGCAAGAAGATTGTATGTGACCGAATTAGGAGAAACTTCAAGACCGAGACCGTGACCAAGAAAGAGACCGCTTTCATGAGTATAATTAAAGGATTCGAGACCGTGATAGATATCAAGATTAGGGGGGTGAATGTTGGGTTTTAATCTTGATAGGTAAGTTTGATTATTATTTAGATAAGATTTAGTTTGAGTTTTAGATAAGATTTAGTTTAAATTTAGTTAGATAAGTTTTAGTTTGAATTTTATTAGATAAGATAGATTGCTTAAAATTTGCTAAGTAGGTTATTAGGTGGTTGGCTATATATATAGTTAATTATTTCAATTGAATATTGCAAGTGATATGTTTCTCCTTTGATTTACGTCCCCTGCCTCTTTTCTTTTTCCTTTTTTCCTTTTAATATACAAACACAAAACAACATACAAAGGGCCTGAACCTACATATTAGTGTGTCATGAATTAACCATCAATTGTATTGGCCTTTAAATTATTTTAATCAAGGATCGTTACAATTCATGATTATGATATGAATTAAATAAAAGGTCAAATTAGACCATTAGATCAAATCAATGATGGATCAGAATTATGTATTACATTCAGTTCTCACCTAAATTTTAAGTAGTTTGACATTATCAAACCTATCCCTCACTCACACACTAAAATTGTCTATAATTAAATTTTTAGAAGGCAAGTCTAACAAAAATATTAAATGAATACTTAATTATAAAATTAAATGAGCTTGTCAATTTACACGTTTAGAAGAAAAGTCAACAAGAATTTAATAAAAAATCAAGAGCCTTTATTAGGAGCCTTTAAACCAGGCTTTTAGAGGAGGTTGAGAAGATGGGGACAAAATATTCAGAGTAATATGTAATTAATTTTGTAATTTTAAAGTATGAAAACAAAAGATGTTATTTTGAATAAATCAAAAGAATCAATATGTAATTATCTCTTTAAATGAAGAAACATATGTGAAATGGATGATATAATTTTACATAGCAGAAAACCCAAAAATATGAATAACTAAAGTACATATGAGATTTGTATAGATTAATTACTTTTATCTTAGTTTTTATACTTGGTTCTAAAAGCTAATTTATTGACATAAGTAATCTGTTCAAAAATAAAAAGCAACTGTTTATAAAAGATTATACATTTATACGATTATATAGGATTTATTTCATTGAAATGTATTTAAGCTATTGTATTGTATGTACCAAACTTTGAAATTTGCTATTTACTATATGTACTCATTATATTTACTTTTGTTCAATTTCTCGCAATGATAAGACACGGTTCCTAGGATTGTCATCCCTAAGCCTATGAAATAACACACCTCAAATCACCGTTTAATTATGGGATCGGATCTCTCGTCACTCCTAATCCTAGAACTTTCATTTCAAGATTAGTCCTTTAAGAAATTAATTAGGTTACTAGCTAGTGTATAATTTCAACCCCTATTTCTAGTTTCCTGTTACGTCACCTAAGCGAAAACTAGAAAAAACTCACACAATTATGAAACTTTTGTGGTCAATAAATACATTTTAAAAAATCAACCAACCAAATATTAACGCTAACAACTTTAAGGGTTCATTAATTGATAATACGATAATTGTTCAAAAAACCAAATCAAACCATAAAGATAACCGAAACTAGTTTAGGGTTCGTTAAATCTTACTGAATACAAGAGATCTAGCAAATAGCCATACTAGAATCGACCAACATTACATAAAAATTCAAGAAATAAAGCACTTTGATTGAACAAGAGATCAAACCGAATTAATCACTATGAAGACAACTTGAATCTTCTCCGTGAATGATTTGTAGTAAGAACTTGAACAACTCCTCTACTCCAGCAATTTTCTCCCAATTAGAATTCTCCATAAGATCCTTTCTAATGATGTGTAGAATGGTGGGCTCGCAGCGCGTAGCACCCATCCTTGCGATGCGTATACTATATAAACATAATCTTTTCTTGAATTTTAAAAATTCAAACCGGTCAAGGGCTGCTTCGCGGCGTTAAAGGTCATGTCTTGCTGCACGAAGCTCAACATGACAACATGAAATGCAACCAGAGTTTTGTAGCCAGTGCGAAGCACATTCCTCCCCTCAAGCCACTCTTCGCGGCGCGAAGCATCTTCTCGAGTGTCGATCATTTTCCTGAACTTTTGACGTACTTGGCTCGTTTCTTCATATGTTTCGGCATTTATGTATCCAAGGACCTGAGAATCACATAACACACAATTTAGGCACAAAATTCATTCTTTTATCATATTTCTCAAATAAAAACAAACATATTAGCGGGAATTATTATGTATGATTTCGGCAATATCAAAATTTCTCACACCTAACTTTTACTTGTCCTCAAGCAATCTACTTTGTGAAAAACCTAACTCAAGCCTCCCGAGAATTTCTTAACGGGTCGACTAATGAATGTAACTCATTGTTACTTAACCTAGAAATCTACTCCAACTAATTCTAAGACGTATGCATAACCACCCATCCTTACAAAAGGTTGTAGTTCCGGCTTGCTGTTCAAAGGGTAAAAGGACAGAGTTGTCACTCAATCACTCAAGTGCATAAGGAGTAAGCACACACAATATGCAATACACAACACACGCATAGGCTTGTAACCAAATCTCATCTCCAGCACTAGGGTTTTCATCCATCAGAGGACTTTAAAGATGTAATGTTAGGATAAGGCTAAGGCTAGGAAATTTGAAAATTTTAGGTGGCTAAAGATTGCAAAAACCCAAATCAAGCCAGACAACAATGACTCACCATTTAAACTAGAACAGTTACACGAATAGAGTACATAATATCTAAACATGTACTAACACTACTTGGCACAAATTTTATTCTTTTATTGAGCATTTTTCTTTTCTTTTTTATATGTTCTTATTCTATTTTTTTTGTTTTTGTTTTTCTCGTACACCTTTTTCGCAAGAACTTCAGGAGATTTCACTACTCAAAAATATTGTACTTGATTATTTTGGCAGCAGTATCTCTTTATTGACTCACTTGAAACATTTATAAAATATCAACAAACGTTACACATCCGGCTAAATTCGGACTTAAGCTAAGTCCAGAGAAGGTCTAGAAAAAATGGATTGGCTAAAATAACTTTGGTAACAAATGAAAAGGCTAAGTTCCAACGTGGCTTCAAGTGAATTGAGGGCTAAAATTGAGCACTACGCATTTTCAAGGGTAGGACAAATTAGATAATATAAAATTTAGACTATATAACGAACAGGATAAACACATGGTTAAAACAAACATGACTTCTGTCGGTTAGCTAATACTCATTGTTGTGGTCTCAACAAGCATATCAAAAACAAGTTTTATAGTACTTATGTGTGAATATTCTCACGCAAAAGAGAGCATCAAAATAATTGCTATATAAGGCTCAAGCTCTCAATATAAGTGGAGCTGGGATAAGTGATAAGTGACCATGCATCAATCTAGAAAAATATCGACTTAGACAGATGAGTCAAGCCACTCTAAAGGACTATCAGAAAAAAATTCTGATTGACTTGAAATTATGACAATTCACACAATAAGTGAGAAAAAGGAGCGGGGACTAATTTGATTCTCATTTCTCACTTTATAGTGGATCAAACAGGATTAGGAAAGTGAATAACTGAATTGTTAATATAATCCTATTATAATAGATGCCACTTGTAATCTTGTTAATCCCTCTAACATATCTTATTAAAAAATTACCTAATATTTGAACTCATACATATATATATATATATATAGAGAGAGAGAGTGAGAAACTCATGCGAGAACCGTTGTTAGCGCGAGAACCGCGAGAACCAATCGGAGTCGTTCAATTCCCCCAACTTAAATGTCATTGCCCACCCATGAATTCCTCACATGCACCCTGCCACATTATGTCCCTCCACGCTCTCAATCCATGATCTTCCCATATCCAAGGAACGGCTGAGATTGGTTCTCGCGGTTCTCGCGATAACAACGGTTCTCACATGAACCCTCCCCTATATATATATATATATATATATATATATATATATATATAGGAGAGGGTTCAAACAAGAACTGTTTTTTGTTCAAGAACTACGAGAACCAAACTTAGTCGTTGATTAGATAAGTTGAATTCATGGATGTAGAGCATGGGAGGATCAAGTGTGGCAGGTGAATGTGATGAATACATGGATGGGTGATGACATTAAAGAAAGGGGAATTGGATGGCTCGGATTGATTCTCGTAGTTCTCATACGAAGAACAGTTCTCGTTTGAACCTTTGCACACACACACACACACACACACACACACACACACACACACACACATATATATATATATATATATATATATATATATATATATATATATATATATATATATAGGGGATGATTCATTCGAGAACCGTTGTTAATGCGAGAACAGGGAGAACCAATCTCAACCATTCCTTGGATATGGGAAGTTCATGGATAGAGAGCGTGGAGGGGATTGAGTGTGGCAGGGTACATGTAAGAAATTCATTGGTGGATAATGACATTGAATGAGAATGAATTGAACGGGTCAGATTGGTTCTCGCGGTTCTTGCACTAAAAATGGTTCTCAAATGAACTTCTTCATATGTATATATATAGGGGAGGGTTATTGTAAGATGTAAAAAATAATAAGATGTGTAAGATGTAATATCAACCGTCAGATTCATCCAATCTTGATCCTAAAATTATAGGATTTTTTCTCTCTCTTTAAATTATTAAATATGTTGGAAAGGGCAAAACAGTAATATAAAAAATACATTTGATTTCCTTTTTTTTAAATATATTATTCCAAATCCTCTAAATCCCTCCGTCAATTAATTCAGCCATAATTTTTGGTGATCAATCAATCTCCTGTCTAAATTCAAAACTGATTTAAATAAAACTATGAATAATTTACATTTAAACAATATTAATAAAACAGAAACAAAATGATTCAGCGTAGCTAGAATAGATATATGATGAAAACAAAATATCTATGAATAATTCATCATTCATACTCATTTCCTTCCCTACGAGCTAATCGAAATCTGATGAAAACAAAAAAGAAATATTGATGAATACTTCATAATTCGTCCTCATTTTCCTTCGAGCTAAAAAGAAAAACTGATGAAAATACATACTGATGAAAAATTCATCATTCAACCTCATTCTCCCTATAAGAAATACAGACAACGGAAAATCGAATATCATACACTTACACCCCCAAAAATAAAATGATGAAAATGAAGAGATGATGAACACAAATCTGATCTTGGTTAATTTTCATAAAATGGACAGCAGCAAAAATCGATGATGTATTGCAAGCTTATACCCAAATCTGATCTCATGAAAGCTTCGGTATATTGATGATGTAGAAGACGGACAACAGCAAAATCGAGGCGGGCAGGAGGTCGGTTTAGCCATTAACTTACCGTCGAGCGATGAGAGCCGAGCAGGGAGGTCGCCGCCGTGCTCTCCGGAGATTCACGTATTCCTCCGGCGATTCTCGTATGGAAGGCTGCAGGAACTCGTCTAGAAAAGGGACGGCGATTCACGAATTCATCAGGCGATTCTCGCAAAATCACTCATATGGAAGGCGGCAGGACTCGTCGTCCTCAGCGATTCTCGTAGTCCTCCGATGATTCACGTAGTCCTCCGGCGAAAAGGATGAAAAGGAGCAGCGATTTGGGTGGAGATGACGAGAGAGAGAGAGAGAGAGAGAGAGGCGTCGGCTATGTGTGGGAGGCGATAGAGATGACGTCGATTGTGGAGGCGGTGGGAAGACTATGTACATTTAGGGTTATATGTAAATTAGGAAACTATTTTTAATTAATATTTAATAATTAAATTGTCTATTATACCCTTTTGTAAAAAGGACACATGCCGCTTATAGCTTACATCTTACACATCTTACATAAACTTGCATCTTATTTGATCCTAATCCTATATATATATATATATATATATATATATGATGGATAGATAAATACATAATAAATGTGTTGTTTTCTAAAATTATTCTTTAAAGAATGTGTTTATTAAGAATGTATCATTAATTACATTTAAGTATACGTGTATGTAAGAAACTAAAAAAAAGGGAAATACTCTCTGTGTCACTTTTTAGTGTTTTGAAAAAAAGAAAAAGAAAAATAAGCTAACATAATTATGAGATATGTTATCTAAGATACTTATTTAGTAAGAAGTTATATATATATATATATATATATATATATATATATATATATATATATATATATATATATATATATATATATATTAAACAAAGAACCTAAATAATCAATCTGGACCATTGGATCATCAAAATCAATGGATGAGATCAAAGATGACATAATTGTGATTATCATATATTAGTTATTAAGTAAAAGGACAAACATGGAAAATCCCCCCCCCCCTCCAACAACCCACGTTTAAAAAAAACCGAAAACTTTAAATTGTAAAAACTTTTTAAGTTTTGTGAATTTAAACAAAAAAAATATAACAATCTTTTAGTTTTTTAATCCTCTTTCAAACAAGACCACTCTTCCCATATTTTTCTAAATTATTTTTGAAAATGCAAATTTTGTTTGCATTTTGGGCTGTATGTAGTGTTGTGTACAGATTTTGCATTTTGGGTTTGAATATGTATTTTTGCATTTTGGGTTGCATTTTCAAAAAAAAGTTCTAAAAAAGTTTCGAATTTTTTTTGCAAAACTTGCATTTAAAAAAAAAAAAGTTTCAGAATCTAATGGTATAATTTTTTTGTTAAAATTCTTAAAAACAAACGAGTTATGATCATTTGAATAAGTGAGGGTTTTTAAAAAAAATATATGTTTGTTCGATGGTGGAGGCTAAGTTTACGATATTTTTTGTTTTTGTTTTTTCATTTTTACCCTTATAGAATGTGCCACGTGTTATCTTCAGAATGATTTTTTAAGTTCTATGTTTAAGGGAGGTTCTATATAGAACCTTACCCTATATATATATATATACACACACACACACACACACACATATATATATATATATATATATATATATATATATATATATATATATATATATATATATATATATGAAAATATTCAATTGAGAACCGTTTTTCATACCGGAACTTCAAGTGACACCATTAATGACTCGTTAATAGAAGTATTTTTGTCATTTACATATTTACCCAACAGTAAATTGCGTCCGGGTGAGCCGTCATAAATTTACGAGACTTGATTTTTCCAAAATACTCATAATTAATGCGTCATTTATGTGCTGTCAAAACTTCTTAGCCATTGATTAAATTTAATCAAAGACTAAAATTGGTTCTCGTATAAAAAATAATTATTATTTGAATCCCATATATCTATATGTACCTCTCTCTCTATATAATATATATATATATAGCATGTGAAAAGATTATTTGAAAAACGTTTTAATTCGAATACCATAAGTAACATTTGTGACCATCATTAATGTTTATTACTATGGGGATTTTGTGACCATAAGTAACCGTGAATTGCGTCCGGGTGAGTTGTCATTAAAGATCAAGCCTTGATTTTCTCAAATACTACGCATTAGTGCATCATTAATGGGTCATTAATATGTCATTAATGAGTCATTAATGCATCATTAATAAGTCATCATTTTTATTGGTCATTTATTTATTTTAATCAAGGGTCAATATTTGTTCTCATGGTACTCGCAATATATACAGTTTTTAAATGAAGTGTCCCCTATATTGCATTGTATAATTTGTATTTACACATTTACATATTTCGAGTGTAAATCAGGTATATTGGAGTTGGAGAAGAGGAAGCTGTACAATTATTTTACTTTTTTGTAGAGTCCGAAGGAAACCCAGAAAAAGACCCTCTCATTATTTGGCTTGCTGGAGGTCCCGGTTGTAGCAATCTTCATGCATTCTTTTTTGAAATAGGTATGTCATTATTATCTTTCGAAATAAATGAATTCTATAACAAAAACAAAAAATAATTATACTCCAAATATCTCTTGGTATGTTTATATAGGGTGGTCATTCATTATAAAAATGCAAAATATGAATTGGTAATAACAAATAGGAACTCACGCGCCTCCAAAAAAACTCACCCAACTTTCTTTATATATTTTTTAATTACTTTTTAAATCTTTAGATTGTCATAACTATTTCAATTTTGAGAATTTAAGCAAACAAAAATTACACCAATATACTAATTTTTTAATCCTCTTTCAAACTATACCACTCTTCCCATATTTTTTCAAAATATTATTTTGAAAATACCAACAATATGAAAATGATAGCATAATGTTATCATTTTGAATTGTGTGACTTTATATTATTTTTTGCTGGAAATATATGTATTTATATCATTTTCGGTTGGAAGGAGTGTATTTATATCATCTTCAGCTGAAAGGTGTAGGACCGTGGGGGTTCTAAACCAACACCCTAATGCTAGGACTGATCTAGGATGAGAAATAGTGCGGAATATCTATTTCCTAAACCTCCTAAGGATTCAAGATCTGATTAGGTGTCCGGCACACAGAGATCACGAAGAACACACAAAGATTGCTAAGAAAATCACTAAGAACTCACACAGAATGCTTTATGGCTGCCCAGAACTCTATTTAACAATTATCGACGATTACCCCCGATAAAACACGGTTAAACCCTATTTATATGAACAGAAAACGCGGTATTTATGTTAAACACGTTTCTACCTTAGTTAACTTTCACTACGCACGTGGTGCAACGCACTGCGCACGTAGTGTTATAGTACGCACGTACTAGACATTTTCTAATAATAATTAGTTAACTATAATTATCCAGCCTCACTACGCACGTAATGAGCACCACTACGTACGTAGTGAGCTTCATCACGCACGTGATGACTTTGATTTATACTTAACCTTCCAAACACAAATCAACACATGATTATATACTTGTAAGCTTAAAATAAACATAAGTAAATACTTAGAATGAATAAACATGTAAACCATAAGTCAAAACTCCTTTGTATTATCATTCTAAGTAAGTAATTACATATCTGATTTACCAGAACTAGGGATTTACATTCATGCACTAACAAACTCCCCCTAAGACCTAGTTCTGTCAATAAAATGCTCAAAATGACAATCTAGCTTTCATAATATTGTAGACTTGACTTCATGAGATCCAGCATAGATGTCAAAAGCAAAACAAACACGAACAACCTTCTGAAACTGCAACGCCATATCCATATACTTATCCTTGTACAGAATCGGATTGTAGTACAATACGGTTATGTCGTCCTTTCCAAAATTCTTTATCCACATAGGATCAAAAAGCTTTATCGTATCACCACCAGCATGATCATCTCGCAACACAACAACTGCTTCGGTTGTAACTTCATTGAAATACCACCATTGAAATCTTGCACTCCACCCAGTAGGCATCTTTCTCAATGGATTCTCTTTCATGCACAGTGGGGCTTTACATTTCAAAACTTTAAGCTTCCTGCCGGTCAATGGATCAATCTTAGTCGGATGACTCTTGACACTAGGCACATACGGCTTTAAGTTTTTCCATCCATAACGAGCCTCACGTTTTACCAATGTTTCAAACCATTCAGCCATTCCTTGACCTCCACAATCCAAAAGCAGCAGACGTGCAAGTTGTCTGATGTCATAGAATGGCAACGTCTGTATATCATTTGCTCGCTGAAAATACTCAACTCCCCTTTCTCTTTTAACAGCATAAACGTTGAATTCAGGAACATAGCACCAAGCAACGATTTCACCATCAGTTTTCTTACCCAGAGTCTAATAAAATTTGATGTACTCGGGTGAGCTATCAAATTTCTTTTCTTTACTTACCTGACGTTCCAGGTATCTTTGATATTTCTTTCTTCTTGCTTCTCTTTCTTCTTGCTTAGACTTCCTATCACCCAGATATTTATCTAAATCAAAATCAACGTTTGCTTGTTCTCTGGCTTCAGCTCTTTTGTTGATTTCATCAGCATTAGTATTTTTGAATGGATCAGCAAGATCAGGCAAGTCATCGTCTTTCTGTTGGCTTGGGTAATGTTTCTCAGTCTCATCTTCAATCTCTACCTCATCAGTATCAAAAACTGGTTCTTGCTCAGCTTTCGATGGAGGCACAAAACTTTGATCAACCTCGTCTATGATTACATATTCGATTGGAATTTGCAAGAGTTCAACAATTTGTTCTCTAGACAAAAATGGAAGAATTTCCCCTTCCTCAGCATCATAATCCTCTTGAGATACAAGCTGACCTTGAACATTCAGTAGTCTTGAAGATTTAGGAATCTCATCTTTTAATGGCTTAGCAACATATAGATCTTCACATAGAAAATCAAGCCAGATACAGTTTTTGTCAGTAAACACAAAACATCCTTTTCATTTATAAATTAAATGTTTCAGTACATAGGATTTATTATCAACCAGATTACATCAAAGAAAACAAAGATAAACATTTGAAATCTAGAATCAACCTTCTTCTTCATCTGAAAGAACATATCTGTCTTCCTCAGCAGTTCCTTTCAGCTTTAGCAACACATCATCTTCCAGTTGTTCTATTTTCTTGTTATGCTCGAGAACCATTGTTCGCATTGATTGATTTTCTTCTTTTAGCTCCAAGATTACCTTTTTGTTATCTTCATTTTCCAACTGCAACTGTTTCAGCAGTTGTTCTCTTTCAGCATCTCTCCTTGCAGACTCATCTAATAAACTCTTCATCTTTTCAAGCTCTTCATCCTTCTGATTTTCTCTCGCCTCTCTTTTAGTCTCTTTAGCCAATAATGTCATCACATGTCGTGTGACCAACTGTAACTCCTGAGTGGCCGAGACTGGAGGCAGTTGAGAACCTGCTAGAGTTGTTGTTGTTGCTGGTGTAGACGAGCCAGAAGTTGGAGCTGCTTGTGTTGTTGGTTGGATAAGGGGCTTATACTTGAATACTTTCCTCTTTTTTCTTTGTGGTTCCTCAGTAACCTCTTTTACTCTATCCTCTCCTACTCTCCTTTGTAAAGTTTCCTCAGCCAAGATATCCTCACTTTCCAAGATATCATCATATAGCACATTCCCAAGGTTTCCTGGTATGTTTTCTCCCTGGGTGGGGTCTAATTCAACACTTTCAACCTCCTCTTCGTCATCTGAAACGATTTGCATGTTTTCCACCCCAGAATTTGAATCTGTATTTCTCCACAAGTGCTTCTTCACTGGAGCTTTGTACTGGGGATTGGCAAGGTGACAGATCAGCTTCCTTTTTGGTGGATGCTCACCAATGTACCTACTCATCTGACCAACGGTCGATGCACTCATGTGTTTCAGCTGCATTTTATCACCATCCTCCTTCACCAAGTTCGTCATCTGACTATCAATCACCATCTGTAGAAACCTAGGGTATAGTAGGAACTGGTCCTTACCCTTTGACATGTTTCCTTTTATTGCTTTGAAGATAACCTTTGAGATATTGAATGGCACATTCAGGATTAAAGATACAAACAGATGAGAAAAGGTTGTGTTGATCTGATCATGGCCCGACCTCCTCGATCCCAGACAATTAGAAAGAATATGCATCAAGTATCTGTAGGGTGGGCAGAACAAGGTTTTCTTTATGGTGTCAACTTCCACCTTTCCATTGTATCCACATCGTAAGAGACATCCTTTTACTCGGCAGCTACTTAGCAGAATGCGATCTCCAGGTGCATCCCCAAAACCTAACAGCTCATTTAATACAGCTTCAGACACAAGGGCATCTTGTTTGTTAATCACAGCCTTGATTACATTAGCTTCAGAATCATACAAGAATCATACACAGCTGTTTACCAGAAGGCTTGTTGATGTGACAGATACGCTGAGCATCTAGCAGAGATTGCCTTATGAAATCTAAATCTTTTCAGATAATCGATCATCCCATCACAGTCTCTTGTCAACTTTCCTTTCTCTAGATATGCTCGGATGTTATGGATGTCAACATACATAAGCTCCTTTTGAACTTGACTGCCAGATGCAGTCTCCATTGCACCAGCTGTAGATCCCTCGGGTTGAGTTTGGGATGTTGACATTTTTAGAATCTGTAGAATACATATGTAACACATTAGTAACAGATATCCAAAAACATGTGAAAGTTGAACAAACTTGCAAAAAATAAAATTAAAAAATAAACTCAAAAGTTCATTCCAAAAACACACTTCGTGCGGACTGAGACCCAGTACGCACGGAGTGATCCTGCCTCGCACGTAGTGACAAAACGAATTAAACACTATGATTTAAAAGAAATCAATTTCACCACGCACGTATTACTCTTAGGTACGTGCGTGATGCATGTTCACTACGCACGGGTAGGACTCATCGTCAACATGGAGAACAAGCTTCACTACGCACGTAGTGACATTCACTACGTGCGGATAACATTCAAATCACGAACAATTCAAATTTCGATTTTCTTTATCCTTTGATGTTTTGATCTAATTAAACATGTATTCAACATCGATGAAGGCTAACAAACACTCTTTTCGGTTCAAATCATTCAAACGAACACATAAAATCCCCAATTTATCCCATTTTACATTTCGAGGGTCTTCGGGAGCAAAAATCGATCATATCTCCCTATTTAATGGATGAAAATGGTTAAAAATCATACCACTAAGATCGTGAGTGAAAACCGAACACGAATATGAAGGCAAAATCACTCCTAACACACAGATTCGAAAAACGAGATCGAGAGAAAAGGAACAGTGATTTTGAATGTTCTATATGCGTAATGTCTACAGACACACGTACCTGGCTTTTATATCCACTACACTACGTACGTGGTGTGATACATTTTGGTGCGTAGTGAATGATATCAATGTTTAATCCGACTGAACTTCACTACGTACGCATTGAACTATGTAGTGCGTGCGTAGTGGATTCACTGCGTGCGCGGTGATTTTAGGTATATGGATTCCTTTCGTTATGACCTTACCTGCACTACCCACGTGGTGAGCTGTAAACCGTGCGTAGTGGCTCCATTACGCACGCAATGAAATCCTCATATGTGAAACTTGTTACTTTTCGTACTGCACTCAGCAATAAAAGATCAGTAACTTCAAGGCAACTAATAAACATTTAAGCACATCAAAACAGCAAGAACCTTTAAATATAAAACAAAACACACCGAAAGAAGTTAGACCACACCAAAAATCTTTTTGTATTTTTCTGAATAAAAGAAACAGAAAGCAGACTATTCACAAACTAATTTCAGGGAGATCTAAATGCAAGAAATTAAACTCTAAAACTAAAAGACATAAATAAAAAATAACTAAAAAGTAACCCTGCAAGAATTAAATTGCTGAAATTAAATTTTTTTTTTTTTGTGAGAAGGTTCCAAGATGGAATCAGTACTAGCATATCTATACTTAGTTATCATTCATTTCAGAACCTTAGGCACAATCACACTCCCTCAATTTCTGTCTGTCAATCTAACTTTCCTCAGTTAATAACAGGTTTAATTTCAACATTTTCTGATTATCCAGAGCTGAATACATGGTTAAGACTATCTCTTTTTAAAATCTCACAGTGTTTTGACTCACTCAGTAGGTTGCACAACTTGAATACCCAACCACCATGCTTATGTGCTTTGTCATTTTGTCAACGCATTTTATGCTCTTTGACATTGAGGTCAATTTTTCACCTCTTTTGATAATTTCTGTTGAGCTTTAGTCACTGCATTTTATGCTCTTTGACAATTGAGGTCAATTTTTCACCTCTTTTGATAATTTCTGTTGAGCTTTAGTCACTGCATTTTATGCTCTTTGACAATTCAACACTAATAGATCAATGTATCTATTTCTTTTGACATCTCAGATTGGGGTCAATTTTTCACCCTCTTTTTACATTTTGCTCATTGTTATCTAACACATTTGACATGGTAGCAGGTGTGTGCACTAGACTAAGTTAGTCTCAACTGTTATTGACTTGTAGACTTGGAATGTCTCGATAGTTTGAATCTTTGATGGATTTCCACATGCATAACCACTTATCAGCCTAGACTCTCATCATATGTCTTACACGCCATCTGTTTCTTATCTGATTTGACTCAAATTTTCAGACAGTTTTCTCAAGAATATGTACATGCCTTCAGTCCTAATTTTACTAGACATACTTTGTATTGAAAGCCAGTGTACCATCATTTTCCATTTGAGTTGGATCAACTTCTCATTATTGTTTTTTTTTCTATGTTGCACCTATCTCCCCCTAAAATACTAAATAAAAGTAAATACCAAGAACAGAGACACACAGACACAGAAAATAAACACACAGAACATAGACACACAGGCACAGAGACGAGAAGTGCATTAAGTTGCATCATCAGAGACGACCTCACACTTGGTTTTCATCCCGTTTTCATTCACTAAGAACAAAAACCTGGGTTTATCAAATGCCTTAGTATACAGGTCTGCCTTTTAGAATTCAGTTTGAATAGACAATACGTCAATTAATTTCTTTTCCCAGCAGTCCCGTATAAAATGGTATTTGATACCAATATGCTTGGTCTTGGAGTGTTGTACTGGATTTTTAGTGATAGCTATGGCAGCAGTATTATCGACATAAATAGGAGTAGTAGAAAGTTTCAAACCGTAGTCCCGTAGCTGTTGTTGAATCCAGACGACCTGAGAACAACAACTTGCCGCTGAAATATATTCAGCTTCACATGTAGAGAGAGCAACCGCAGTCTGCTTTTTACACTGCCACTTGACAAGACGCGATCCGAGAAACTGACAACCCCCAGAAGTAGATTTGTGATCCTTTTTGCAGCCACCATAGTCTGAATCACTGTAGGCCTTCAAAGCAAAATTATCATCACAAGGATACCATAATCCTAGGTTAGGAGCATCCTTCAGATAACGGAAAATCCTCTTTACAATCATCAGATGCTTGATATTAGGCTTGGATTGATATCTTGCCATCAGGCATGTGGCGAACATGATATCTGGTCTGGATGCTGTGAGGTACATCAGTGATCCAATCATAGCTCGGTAAAGAGATTCATTCACCAACTCCCCCTCAGTATCTGGAGAGATACCGTGATTTATTGGAAGAGGTGTTGCAGCAGTCTTCTCAGTAGACATTTCAAATCGTGCTATAATGTCAGCAACATATTTAGTCTGATGTAGAAAAATCCCTGTCTCTGTCTGCTCCACTTGAAGTCCTAAGAAAAACTTCATCTCTCCCATTGAACTCATTTCAAACTTTTCTTTCATAATCCTTGCAAAATCTTCACACAGAATTGGATTTGGAGAACCGAAAATGATATCATCCACGTGTACCTGAACCAATAGCAAGTCTTTATCTTCACCCTTGATGAAAAGCGTTTTGTCAATAGTCCCTCTCCTGTACCCATTGTCAGTCAGATATTGAGAGAGGGTCTCATACCATGCTCGCGGTGCTTTATGTAGACCATATAAAGCCTTATTCAGTAAGTACACTTTGTCTGGATGAAGAGGGTCCACAAACCCGGAGGTTGATTGACATACACTGTTTCCTGAATTTCCCCGTACAGGAACGCACTTTTAACATCCATTTGATAGACTTTAAAGCGTTTGTGCGAAGCAAAAGCTAGAAATAGTCGTATAGCTTCCAACCGAGCGACTGGAGCAAACACATATGTGTAGTCTATGTCAGGAATTTGTCTGAAACCCTGAACTACTAGCCTTGCCTTGTTCCTGACAATCACTCCCTGATCATCCCGTTTGCATTTCAGAACCCATCTGCAGCCAAATGACTTGGCACCTTTTGGTCTGTTAACTAAGCGCCAAACATTCAACTTCTTGAATTGAAGTAGTTCTTCTTGCATTGCATTAATCCAAGAATCGTCTTTGAGCGCCTCAATATGATCTTTTGGTTCAATCTGTGATAGAAATCCGGAACATAGACATTGTGCAAAATCCACAGACTTGACCAAATTAGCTCCCAGATCTGAAAAGTCTTCCACCTGTTTCAGTCCAGGGGACTCTTGAGAGTGAGATCCTAATAGCTTTGCCACCTGTCTCCTGGTTTGAACATGAGAATTAGGATCACCAATAATTTGTTCAGGAGGGTGGTTTCTATCAATTCTGCTAGATCTCTGCAACTGAGCCTCAACATTAGTTTCCAAATTTGTAACCACGGGTGTCTCTTCAAATGTTAAAGTGTGGTTATTTGAGGAACTGTCAACACCCTGTGAACCCTTGTCCGGTGGGGTATGTGGCTCACCTTCAGAGTCTGATTCAACATCACTATGCGTTGACGTGTGAGTACTAGAAGGCGGATTTAGTATGGTGCCCTCAGAGGAGTTATGCAGGTCATACAACATCTGAGTTGCTATATCATCTTCTAAAGCTACTGGTGGCAGATTAAACGAGTCAAATAGGTTATCATAATCAAATAACCAAGCATCACCAGTTTTTGTAGGTGCCAAGGTATTCCTTTGCACATCCACCTCAAACCATTCTTCCACACAGTGAGTTGTTAAGTTGAAGATACGCTTATTTGGAACACTGTACCCTAAGAAATGTCCCTTCTCGACCTTGGAACTGAATTTACCTTCGGCTTCTCTTTTTAACATTGTGCAGGGAGTACCAAAAGGCTCAAGATGACTTATATTAGGTTTCCGGTTGTTCAGCAGTTCATAACATGTCTTTCCCAATCGTTTGACCACTAAGACCCGGTTAAGTGTGTAACAGGCATTAGCAACTGCTTCGTTCCAAAACCTTACGGGCAAAGCAGAGTCAGCAAGCATGGTGCGTGCTGCCTCTATTAAGGTCCGATTCTTTCTCTCAGCAACTCCATTCATTTGAGGAGTGTATGCTGTGCTGAACTGATGCTGGATACCCTTCTCATTACATAGCTTCTCCATCTTCTGATTCTTGAACTCTCTTCCATTATCTGATCTAAGTTTCCGGATCTTCAGTTTGTAGATAGTCTCTAACTTGTTGATCATTATCTCTAATGTCTCAAAGGTCTCAGACTTCTCCTTTAAAAAGAAAACCCAGGAAAATCTTGAGTAATCGTCTGTTACCACCAGACAGTACCTATCTCCATGGATGCTCTTGTACTTCACAGGACCAAATAAATCCATGTGAAGTAGTTCAAGCAGAATTGAGATGGAGTTGTACTTTTTCAGCTTGTGGGGTTTCTTTGTCTGCTTTCCCATTTTACATGAAATACATTTGTCTGGTAAATGGAAGCTTTTCAAGTTTACTCCCTTAACAAGATCATGATGAACCAGATGATTCATTTTTCTCAAACTCAAATGGCACATTCGCTTGTGCCATAACATGGAATCCTTCTCAGTTGCTTTTGATAAAAAAACACTGGTGCTCAACCTCTTTTACCGAAGCCTTTGACATGTCCAGGACATATAGATCATTATGTCTTGGAGTTGACATTAAAATCATATCTTCGGGAATCTGAAATTCCTTCTTCAGAATATAGCATTTTTTGTCATCAAACATCACCTTAAACTCCTTATCACAAATTTGAGAGACTGACAGCAAGTTGTTTGCTAGCTGCTCGACATAGTTGATTCTGTCAAAGCTCACTCTCCCATTAGACAAGAAACCTTGAGCTGTGATGTGACCTCCTTTATCACCTGCGAAACTGACATACCCTCCTTTTATTTTTCTGACATTTGAAAGCAGGCTCAAATCGCTTGTCATGTGCCTGGATGCTCCACTGTCTACAATCCACGTGTTATAGCCGCGGGCACCCTGCACAAAGAGTAAAAAGTTAGTTAGCATTAGGAACCCAAGCCCGAATGGTCATGGGTTTCCCATCTTCTCCAACAATTGGCATGTTAATTCAAATACCAGTAGCTTTGAAGTCTTCATTGGTATCTGAACTATTTGACATTTTAGATTCGGGTTTATTGGTCCATTTTAAGTCTTGACGAGGAGAAGCCTTGTGATAAACACTAGAAGCATTAATCACCTTATGGAGTGGTTCTTTCCCTTTTTGACAGACCTCGGGACTTTTGGGTTTAACAAATGTTTCCCCAACAGTCCTCTTGATCTGAATAGGTTGAGTTGATCTTTGATTATTTTGATTAAACATTTTGTTCCTTTGAAAATTTTCAGAAAAAGAATCAACTTTCCCATTGCAGCTCTGTTGTTGCTGATCACACTCATAACTGAGGTGACCAGGTCTCCTACAAACGTAGCAAATCCTGTTTGACTGGTGTTTTGCAGGATTATGTGGCACTCTCTGATCAAATGGACATTTTGGCTTAACTCCTAGACCACGTTGTTTGGGTAGGATTTTAACTTCCTCATAAGGACGGGTTGCAGGAGACTTTGCACCCTCCTTCCCTATTGTTCTGAGTGATGCTTGGACATTTTGCATTAGAGTGCCTTGTCCAGTGGAATTGCCTAAAAGTTTTCTCATTCCAGGTTCATGCATTTCTTCTTGTTTGTCCTATTTCATCCGAGGCTCACCAACTACTCCCTTCATTTTTAAATCAGGTTTTGAAGTTGAAGCAGAAGATTCATCAACCTTAGGAGGAAGTTGGTCAGCTTCAGAGAAGACATCTGTTTTCACCAGTTGATTTAACATTGGTGGTGGACATTTGGTATACTGCTTTTTGTCCTTTTCTAAATCGGAACCTTGTGGTCTTCGGTCGATTATGTGCTCAAATAGGTAAGATAAAGTTGAATAACTTTTAAGTTTCTGGTTTAGAGTTTCATAATCTACCTTAGAGCTAGCAAGATCCCGTTTCAGAGTGTCTATTTGATTGATATAAAAAATTATAGCATCCTGTTTATTTAACAAAGCTACCTCTAGTTCTCTAATCTGTCTATTTTGACTTTCAATTTTGTCTTTTAAAGTCTTTTCTCTTCCTTTAATAATCGTGTTCTCATGCAGTTTAGAGGTAAGTTCAGCATCTTGAGATTTCAGGAATACTATGTTTTGTACATAATCATTGCACGACGCACAGGGAAGTCCAGAAATGTTACTTACCTTTAAGTCAGCTTGTCCAGTCATGCATGCCTTAGGATCTTCTGATTGAGATTGTACAGTCACTGGCGTTGGTCCGGCAGCTGGCACCGAGGTTGGTTTGTCATTGTGCTCATCAGTAGGCATTACGGATTCTTCCTTACTGGCAAGAAATTCATCATCAGCTTCATGGACACTATCTGTTTCAGATTGTGACTCATCATTCAGCTCCTGAACACTAGCCAAGTTGGTCTCTGTAACTTTAAAAACATCATCATCTTTAAAGTGCACAGACCAGTCAATCCCCTCATCTTTTTGAACAACCGCCATTGCCTTGGTTGAACTTTTAGGAGATGTTTCTGCTTTCTTTTGAGATGTACGGAAAGGATACTTAGGTCATGAGTTCTTTGGTTTGTCACACTCTCTAGCAAAATGACCCTTTTCACCACAATTGTAGCACGTGACAGCTGATTTATCAAAACCCAACTTGGTATCTTTGGTTGCTGTCAGCTCTATCCCGGTTCTCTTCACTAGTGCCTTGGCTCTCCTTACCAGATTAGCATAAGACCATAGAATGTCCTGTCTTTCCATCTCATCATTATCTATCTGGTCATAATCTTCCTGAGTCAAGTAAGCATTTCCAATTTTACCCTTCAGCAGATCATCGTAGGAAGAGACCAAAGCACTAAGCATCCCCATATGCTCCTTTACTTCTTCAGTGCTACCACGCTTGAAGTGTTCCGTGTTTAACGCTGGCCCAGATTTTTTGCTTGAAGGAGCAGAATATGGTGGTCCATTTGAAGTTTCAGGGGCAGACTTGTTTAAAGCACATACATTAGAAGTAAAAGCTGTATGCAATGGAGCATTTGATGAAGTGGCTGGAGAAGCAATGGGTCCAGAGCAGTATAGAGAGGGATTTTGAACATAACTGCTCAATCTGTCTAGATTTTGCTCCTCCTGTTCATGCTCTTTCAGCTTAGTTATAAAATCATTTAGATCCATGACTTCAAAACCTTCACCATTCTTCAGAATCATTATAAATGGCCTCCAGCTCTTGGGTAGTGCCTTGGATAAAGTCTCTACTTGTTGTCTTTCAGAAACCTGCACACCCAGACTGTCCAACTCACTAAGAAGATGGTTGTATCTGTTAATCAGATCAGGAAGCTTTTCATTCATGTATGCTGTGAAGTGATCAAATTCTTTTCTCAGTTGTGAGGCTTTGAGCTCTTTTAGAGATGCATTCCCTTCATTCCTCTTTTGCAGTGCATTCCACAAGGAATGAGATGTTCTATACCTTCTGAACTGGTGAAATATCTCATTAGGAATGGCTTGAATCAAGTAAGAGTAAGCTTTCTTTTCAGCATCATATGCTTTCCTCTGATCGTCACTCATCATGTCATAAGAAACTTCGATATTCCCTTCACCCTTAGGAATAAAATAATCAGCAGATATAGCCCTGTGCAGTCGTGGATCAATCCCGTCAATAAAAATCTCAAAGCGTGGTTTCCAGAATGGGTAGTCTTCCATGGTTAAGAGTCGAGGTACTTTATTAATACCACCTTGTTCATTGTCCATTATCAGATTACTTAAAGCGGTTATAGTCTGTTTAGCAGCCATTGCACTCATCTCAGACATTTTGATTAAAAAAATAAAACAAAAACAGGTACAACGCACGCAGTGACCGGAATACGCACGTAGTGGCAGTGTACTACGCACGGAATGAAAAGGACAAGTAGACTATCACACAGACTCAGGTACGCACGGATGAAAGAACTTGTACGCACGAAGTGGATTCACCTCGTACGTAGTGAGTGACTTGTTTTCCAAGATTAGTTCTAACACTAAGATTCAATACGTGCGAAATGAAGGACACTACGCACGTGTTGAAGACGCACTACACACAGACTGAACAAGGGTTACGGAAAGTTCTAGAACACCAAAAGACACTATGCACGAACTGAAAAGTTATACGCACGTAGTGAGAAGCACTACGCACGTGTAACCTTCAACAGTTAAGAAACTTTTAAAGCAAAAACTCGAATCTTTTGATGCAAAAACAAACTGTTTATGACTAAACGCACGAAAAATCACTGGGAAAACAACAAACTAACAATCCTTGATGACCAAAACAGACACCTAGATCACAAAATCTTAAGGAAAAGTGATCAATCAAAGCACAAGGCTCTGATACCACTTTGTAGGACCGTGGGGGTTCTAAACCAACACCCTAATGCTAGGACTGATCTAGGATGAAAAATAGTGCGGAATATCTATTTCCCAAACCTCCTAAGGATTCAAGATCTGCTTAGGTGTCCGGCACACAGAGATCACGAAGAACACACAAAGATTGCTAAGAAAATCACTAAGAACTCACACAGAATGCTTTATGGCTGCCCAGAACTCTATTTAACAATTATCGACGATTACCCCCGATAAAACACGGTTAAACCCTATTTATTTGAACAGAAAACGCGGTATTTATGTTAAACACGTTTCTACCTTAATTAACTTTCACTACGCACGTGGTGCAACGCAATGCGCACGTAGTGTATATAGTACGCACGTACTAGACATTTTCTAATAATAATTAGTTAACTATAATTATCCAGCCTCACTACGCACTTAATGAGCACCACTACGTATGTAGTGAGCTTCATCACGCACGTGATGACTTTGATTTATACTTAACCTTCCAAACACAAATCAACACATGATTATATACTTGTATGCTTAAAATAAACATAAGTAAATACTTAGAATGAATAAACATGTAAACCATAAGTCAAAACTCCTTTGTATTATCATTCTAAGTAAGTAATTACATATCTGATTTACCATAACTAGGGATTTACATTCATGCACTAACAAAAGGAGAGTATTTATATCATTTTTGGCTGGAAATAAGTCCATTTTTATCATTTTTATCTAGATAATGTTATCATTTTGAATGTTGTATATTATAATAATTTTCATCTAGAAAAAGTTATCATTTTCAATTTAGAAATTGTTATCATTTATCATCTAAAAACATGTGTATTTATATCATTTTCGGCTAGAAAAAGTCTATTTTTATCATTGTCATATGGATATTGTTATCATTCTAAATGATGTATATTGTTATCATTTTCATCTGGAAAATGTGATTATTTTTTGCTAGAAATGTATCCTTTTCGGCTAGACAAGACATAAATGAAAAAAAAAGAAGGGATACCCTTGCTTCTATAATTAAATCTTATAATTGTTTAACTAATTACATTAATATCATTATTAGATTTTGACCATTGATTAAAAAATCTTTATGCAACAACAGCAACAACAACATTACCAAATCCCACTATAGCAGGGTATGGGGGATGTTAAATGCAGAAAATCATACATTTACCTGTAAGTAGAGAGATTGCTTCATGAGATAGACCTTCATCAACGAAAGCAAAAGACAAAAAAAAGAAGAAAATAGATAAGTAAAAGAATAATAAAAAAAGATCAAAACACCGAAAAATAAATAAATAAAAAAGCTAATGATAAAAAAATAACATAAAGTAATTAAAACTAGTTGTAGCAATTAGATATGGTAAAATAAATATGAAAAAAATAGAATATAAGTGAAGTAGCCAAATAAATAGATTAATATTAAATACCACTATTGAAGATATTCTTTGTAATCGCCATTTAGATATTAAGGAGTTACTACAAACTTCTAATTTAGGTTGGTTTCAATTTTATTTATTTATTATTTTTCTATTTCTATTTCTTTTATTTTTCTTATTCTTTTATTTTTAAATTTTTGTTAGATGTTAACTCATAATGCTAACTCATTTCTTATCGTAAGCCTAAGGTTGTCAAACCCTCGTACTCCTATCCCTGTATCTTAATCCTCCTTTTTTATGTGTTTTATTACGTTTCAAACATAGACCGAATTAGTACTCATATTACTTTTATTCGATTTACTTCGAAAGAAAACATTTTTAATCTTTACAACAAAAGCAAAAATGTGCATGAATATAAAACTAATATTTTATAAATAATCTCAAAAATATTCAAACCATGATCATCCAAACGTAGAATCATCCGGAAAAGAATTGTTTGATAAAGTAAGTACATAATAATTTAAGAATCATAAACTAATATATCTACTATAGCTACATGTGGATCCTCTTATGCCGGGTTGCTTCACTTTTCTTGACCTTTTACAATTAAAATTTTCAAAATATTCAGTATACTCGAGAAAACAAGTAGAAAGTGGATAACTGATGTAAGTCACAAAGTACCTGAGGTGCTAGCCTTACCACCTTGGTGACGCTTAGAGCAATCTGATTTCCAATTGCCGACTTCATTACACTTGAAGCACCGGTTCTTGGTTCTAGCCTTGTTCGGCATTTCTTCTTGCCCTTGGCGTTGAGTTCTTGTTGTTAGGCTCGGAGTTACCCTTATATCTTATGCTACACCCTTTCCTCTTTTTCACACCTCTGCTTTTCACCATCAGGGTATATGTTCATGTTTTAGTTGATTACAAAATACTTGTAATCATCAGAAAATGAGTTGAAGATCATGTCTATTGCTAGTTGCAACATGAGGACTAGGTGTCCAAAGCCTTTCTAGGTTTTCAATATGCCATTTCATTTTCATGACATGGGTTTTGACCCTAGGTCCCCTTAGCCATATTGCATGCATTTAGAGCCCGAGTGGCATCATAATGCTTTTTGCGGCCTTGCACTTGAAACATTTTCTTCAGCTCGTGGATCATGTCATAGGAATCGTTGCGCATATGGTTTGCACTTTTGGACTCGTGGTGGCAAACATTAGGCAACCGACATCAAGCTGGTCACCTAGTCCTAGAGGTTCCTAGAGGTTCCTCCGGAACATACCCTTTCCTCTTATGCCTGAGCATAATCCAGAGATTGCGCTCCATGTCAAGGAAATTTCCCGGTAAGCTTGTTATTTTCTAGTATCAAATAGAGAGAGAAGTTGTTAATGTTGCTAACGTTGTTTTCCATCTACAAAATAAAAAATAGTTTAATAAGTAATCGAAAGAATAAAATTTTCTTAATATATCAATAAACCCATAAATGATAAAATATTAGGTTATGATCCATATTTCACATACTCGATGCTTGGTTTGGGCACTTCAACACCGAGTCATGCTATTCCCGGTAAGTAGTGACTTTTACCAGTTGTACCTAAATGGCACAACTCCTAGATTTTATAGGATTTAAGATAATAAAACTGAAGCTTGTTTAATCCTAAATCTTATGCATTGGGCCCGTGACTCAAGAATCTACCTGTTACATCGTACCAACTAGGACATTCAGACCCTGCCCAATCAAGAATCATGGAATCGCAATGCTCTACCCACATAAAGTTTCACAAAGGATACTCACGGTTTGGGCACTTTAAAGAACCAATGCACTTTAAGCAGAACATGTGTTCCTAGAAGAGTTGCATATTTGATCTAAGATTGCTTGAGTTTTAAAAGAAAAAAGTTATTAGATCCATATTTTGAAATACCTTTTAAAATGATTGTTCTTTTAAATCACGATATATATATATGTATTGCCATCTAGGTACATAATACATCTACACGTAAAATTAATAGTAGTATGATGAAATTTTTTAATATATAAGATATTTACAATTAACACAACGAATACTAAAATATATGAATTTATAAAATCGTCGTATTTATTTCGTCACCAAATCATGGTTTGTGTTATTGAAATCAATTATTACAAACCCGTTTTTTGTTGATGTCACATCTAAAGCTATACTATTAAACAACCACATAATTAATAAAAATTATAGTTTTGCCAACTATTTCTAAATAGTAAACTTAAATGACAAAACAAAACTAGTGTTGACATATTCGGTGAAGCCTTCGAGTATCCTCCATCCAACGTGTTTGTTCCTTTTCGTCTTGAATCTTCGATCTCCATTTTTCTTATAATAATGTAATAATAAAATATTATACATTAAAATTACAGTATGAAGATAAACAAATGATTGTAACTGGCACATATGCCTCTTCAAAATCACAAAAAAATAGAAAAAGGAAAAACACAACCACGGTTATAAGTCGAAAAGAGCTACAACTACATGGGAGAAAGAATAAATGGTTGACACAATTAGATCGAGCATTTGCGATTGACATGTAAAACCACAAATACGATCTAATTATATTAAATGCAACAAATATTTGAGTCAAACAATTCTAAAACATATATATATATATATATATATATATATATATATATATATATATATATATATATATATATATATATATATATATATATATATATATATATATATATATATATAAACCACACAGATATATAAATAAATAAATACGAGAAAAACAAAAGAGAAACTAGATCTGTTCAACTATTTACCGTTACCTCTCAATTAATATATATTAATCGAGATGAGGAAAAAAAAATCACAACTATGTTATTAAAAAATCCTTTTTTTACTGACAATTACAATCATTACTATTTCTCTTTTTCTTGATCACTTTTATTGGCTTACACACACACCCCTTTTATAGAATTTTAATCTATAAACCTTAAGTTCTAAACTAAAACAAAATATATATAGGGAAGGGTTCTATTAAGAACCGATTTTAATGCGAGAACCGCGAGAACCAATCTTAGTCGTTGATTTGATAACTGGAATTCATGGATAGAGAGCGTGAAGGGATCAAGTGTGGCAGAGTGTATGTGAGGAATTCATGGGTGGACAATGACATTGAAAGAGGGGGAATTGGACGGCTCAGATTGGTTCTCGCAGTTCTCGCATTAAAAATGGTTCTCAATGGAACTTCTTCCTATATATATATATATATATATATATATATATATATATATATATATATATATATATATATTAATTTATTATTTCTTTATTATATTTAGGATTTAAAACTTGAAAAACCTACTTTGATAATCAAATAATGCACGTTTTATTCACCAAATCCAGTACACCTTTACAATACTTTACCTTTTACTTTAAAAATTAAAACAAAATAAACATACTTTGAAACAAGGTTTATTTTTCAAGATTTAAACGTTATTATGTCTTACCAATTACCAAAAACACAATAATGTATGAAAAACATTTTGAGCTAACTAGTTGAAAACACAAAGTATATATATACGTTATTTGTTCTCTTTCTTTAACCATATTAATTTTATAAACTTTTAAAATTAATAACCATTTTCAACCCGAATATTGGTTTTGGACTTTCTAGGTTTAAAGTCATGATTACATACAAATCACCATACAGGTCGCAACTAAAGGTGCACAAAAAATCCGAATATCCGATTTTGTGCAAAAACTATCCGAACCAATTTTTTATAAAACCGGTTTTTTTTCCAAACCGGAGCTGATTTAACCGGTTTTATCCGATCCGAAACCGGTTAAACCAGTTACACTTTTGTCCGAGAAAATCCGGTTTTAATCCGTACGAAACCGGTTACACCTCTGTCCGAGAAAATCCGGTTACAATCCAAAAATCCGGTCCCAAAAAAACCGAAAAAATCCGGTCCGGATTTAATCCGATCCGGATAGGATTAAAATCCGAAGATGTGCACCTCTAGTCGCAACCCATTTGCGGATAACATCCATTCGGGCTGATGCCCTAAAACGCAAAACCACCCATTTTGGGCCAAAAAAACGAGGTTGAGAAGGGACTTAGGCCACAGCCCACTTTCACGTTATGATTTCCCGACTTGCGGCATAGCCCCACCTCATGTAACCATGATCCGAGTTGTAGGCCTCTGTCATGATATTTTGACTTGGGCCAAAACCCTCTTGCTTGGCCCAATGACTTGGACCGAAGCCTCCATCAACGAGAACCCAACTTGGGCCGAAGCCCACTTGCCAAAACTATTACGAACCGAGTATCTACTTTCGGTTTTTGGGTTAGACTTGTAACTAAATAAAGAAGCGGAAAATCGAAAAGAATATATATTATATTAACCTAACTTAAAAATTCAAATATTTTGACCCTTTAAACTAACTCTACATAATTATTAATTTTAAAAAATGTATATAGGAAGAGGATAACAAAAACTTGTTTTCACTTCCCATGATTTCCAATCATCAGTAAGGAGAAAAAAAACTAGAACTTAATAACTAGAAAGAATAAAAATAAAATTTTTGAAGTTAAAACGAGCCTATTGGTATGTTTTAACAGTTAAAGGTACTCATAGGAACTCAAACTGGTTCACACGAGTTTTAACAAAACTATTCTTTTATTTAGTTCAATGAAAATGAGTTCTTTAAGAATAATTAGTGTGCGGAAAAGAAAAAGAGTGAAAACTTTAAAACCCATAAGCAAGATCTGGTTTTAATCTCAAAATTTCATTATAGAACTAAACTAACAAGAAAGATTAAGTCTTTACCTCGAAAGTTCAAGTTGAGTCCACCCGTGATAATGCCTAACAAACTCTGTCTAACCAGTATTTGCAAATCTGAAACAAACCTCGAACCTTGTTAGTTTGTATGAGTGTGTTGAACTCAAAACCGAAAAAGATACATACGTACGTAGGTACCTACATACCTCCTACATACATACCTACACACCTACAAATACCTACATACATACCTACACACCTACACACACCTATTAATAAGTATCTAATCATCATTTATAGCTAATCAACATTAATAGTGGTTAAAATAGTAATTGCGCTACTTGTAATAAGAATGTTTATCAAGAAAACCTACCCATATATTATATATATACACACTCACACACCCTTATTACATTTAGTCCTTTGACAATTAAAGATAATAGATTAAACGCTAGCTTTTTAAAAATGACTATTTTATCATTTTCTTACTTTTGTATAATTACATTTTTAACTTTGATTTTGTCCTCTTTCCCATATATAATTTGTTTTCCCTTTTTAGTCATTTTACAAACATAAGTTATGTCAAACACTTTTAATAAAAAAACTTTTTATCTTATAAGTTATAAGCTAATACAAACACTTTTTTATCTACTATGCTCATAAACTACTAAGCTTCAGCTAACACCTAATTTACTAAACACATATATAATTAAATATACAGCTTCGAGTTCCAGCTAACAGCTTCTAACTATCAACTATCAACAATCAACTATTTCCGCCAAATATATCCATAAAAACTCATAATCCTAAGAGTGGTGGGAGTGGTTACCTCCCACCACACCCATCACACTGTCACGTCAGCTTTTCACTCCCACCACTCAGCCCACCACACAAGTCCGTAGTGGTCACCCCCTACCACATCAAATTCTAGGACCCACCTTATTTATTAACTTCACATTTAATAATAATATTAAATAAAAATAAAACTATAAGCAAAAATATATATTAAATAAAACTTTGTTTAAAATTTTTAGTAAAAGAAAAAAACGTCATAAAACAAAAAAAAAGAGATATATTAAATAAAACTTTCGCTTAAAATTCTAACTAAAGGGGAAAAACGCCATAAAACAATAAAAGAGAGAATAATGTGCATATTTATGAGAGCAAGTAAAAAGTTAATAATAAGAAAAAATCAACTCAAAAGTATCTTAGCTAATTAAAAGAATCTGAGTTAATAAAAAGAAAATGACAAATGTGTAAAATCATATAGAATTACAATTATGTGACTTCATCTAGGGTTTATCTCATTAGTATCCAACCACCTTCTTCCCCCCTTTGATATTTCTTCTCCACATGTTTTCTACCGGTACAACCTTTTATCCTCCTTCATGAAACACATCCTGTACACATAAAGAAAAAAAATAAGATATTAAAATGTGAGAAGAAGAAAAAGAGAGGAAAAGAAATGGGTCACCACATCTCCACTGCTTGCGCGGTTCTTACCACGCCAAAGACTCACCACGCCGCCATGGTGTGGCAGCACCTCCGACCACGGCGCCATCAGACCTCCTCCACGCCAAAATCACCGTCCACTCCTTGCTCTCTAAGCTAAAAGAACAAGCTTATCCAACCACCTCATTAAAACATTCATCTTCTCCTCATTCATTCATGTATCTGGAACATTTGGAACAAACCCATGTGCAAGAATCAATCCCAAATACAATTACGTTTTTTTTGCCGCATACCAAATCTGTTTTGTTACAGATCATGGTAAAATCGACCCCAGATACACATACAAAATTACATATAAAGATTGAAATAAGAATCTATTTGAAATCCCAACCTTCATCTTCATGTTGCTTCATCCATAAAGTCGTTGTTCATTTCATCAAACACAAATTAGGGTTCTATGACTCACAAAATCTGATTGATCAGATCTTCATGAACGGATCTGTAACATTGCAAAAATAAATAAACCACCATTATAAAACCAAAATCCGATGCTGAATCCCATTCAACTTCATATGGGTTCCGATTGATAATCAATGCTCCAAAATCATCGATTCAAGTAGATCGATCTGGGTTCATGTGGGTCTTCTTCGATTGCATTGAATGATCCAAGATCGTCGATTGAAGCACATATGGGTTCATGTGCGTTGAAGATGAATGATCCAAAATCAGCGATTGAAGTAAATCTGGGTTCATATGGGTGTCGATTGAAGATGAATGCTCCACTGCTCGATTATTTTTTGGGTTCATGTGGGTTCTTTTTCCATTCATCAATGGTTCTTCATATGAAGATGAAACCCAGCATGTGATTTTTTTTATTCATTTGCACTTTTTAGAATAAAAGTTTCTGTATCTGCAAGAATATATTGTAATTGTTCATGAATTTCTTAAAATTGGTTAAGAATAAAACCCATATATAATTATCAATTAACTATTTTCATTTATAAAATTAACTAGCTAAACGACCCATGTATTAATACGAGAATGATATATGTAAATTTTAAATTTATATAATTTTAAAGAATACTAACATATATAGTAAAATTAATTAAAAAACATAAATAGAAATATAAATGTCGTAAGAGATGAGTAAACATTACATACTTTTAAAATTCATGCATAAGATTATCATCTGATTTTTTGTAGAACTTCTTTATAAACAACATATTATGGTTTCAAAGTAGGGTTGCCTTTATCATCGTAAATTAAAACTTTTAAACCCTCCTTACTCTTCACTCAAGAAACCGCCATATATAACTGTCCATGAGTGAAAACGGACGTCTAGAAAAACAATCCAACATTCGATAAAGATTGACCTTTGCTTTTGTTTATCATCATTGCAAAACAAATCGTGGCTTTTGTTTATCATCATTGCAAAATAAACCAAGAGAGAAAACTGCATTCGTTGGAACTTGAATGATATTGTATGCTCTGATGGAACCATCTTCAATCTTGGAATATAAGTAATGTGACAAACATTCCTCAACAATCAGATCACTATTGGACGCAATAGTCTAGAAAGAATCTTCATTGACATCAATAGGAATATGAAAGCGAGAATGCGCAGTCGTACCTCCTTCAAGTAAAAGTGATGCGACACCACTTGAAGCCACATTTAGAACTACACGACCATGCGATTGAAGGCCTGCAGATAAAGTCTTGCACATAAATTTTTTACCTCTTCCTCCATATCCATATACAAAGAAGACTTTGCCTTTACCTTTACTAACAACGTTTGTAATTTTTTGATACGCACTATTTTGACCGTCGTTTATTAAAGAGTATAGACAATTGTAACGTCCCAAATTTTTCTTCAAACAAATAGCAAAAATAGTATCAGAGTAAATTGAAGAACATCACATGAAATAAAAGACTATTACAATTTCCCAAAGGTCATAAATGAAAAAGTCTTGTTTGAAATAAGTTTTAGAAGTAAAAGTAATATCGTTCAATGTCGGGGAGCTGTGCCCTGGAGCTCTTAATTGGTCTTGTCCTGAAAAGATTAAGATTTACAACAGTAAGCGCGAAGCTTAGCGATCATGTTACTTACATGCTAAAATAGTTTAACATAGTCATAAGCACATATCATTCATTTCATACCCGCTATTGCCGTAGTCGGTCTTATCATACCCATTCTATAGAATAAGGTCGTACATACCTGACATGCGAGTGTCAGTCTTCATCATAATTTTAAATACCTGGCACATAAGTGTCGTTCGAAATCATATATTCACATACCACATAAGTGTCGGTCGAAATCAAACATTCACATACCCGACACATAAGTTTTGGTTGAAATCATACATTCACATACCCGGAACATAAGTGTCGGTCTTCATACATTCACATACCCGGAACATAAGTCACGGTCGTCATACATTCACATACCCGGTAATAAGTGTCGGTCGTCATATATTCACAGTTAACACTGGTTCGGTATGTAAGTAAGAATAGTAACCTGGTCGTAGCTTAGTCACGCTGTAATAGATTACAACTATTCGTGGTTTCAGGTCAATCAGCAATCACCTACAACACGTGCACCTTGTTAGGTTAAAATAGAATATAGTTGCTTAACCCAAGTCAGATGAACAAGTCATAAAATCCTTAAGTCGGGCCCAACCCAAGTGGCACATCCCCCTGGACGGTCCTTACACCAAGTTCCATCTCCCTCCCCCTCTTTTGTATCGAACCTCAACCACACACACACACACACTAGGTCGAACAAGGTAGGTTGGACACATTAAGGTCGGACGTACTTGTGCATGAGTCGTACCACACACGAAAGTACCAAGTCAGATCTCTCTCTAGGTCGGACCAAAGCCTGAGTACGCAAGTAGGACCATGGTCCTTTGTCGCATTAGTCACATATAAGTTGGACCCGAAGTCCATTCCGCACATAACAAGTATCTAAGTCGCATAACTTGCACACACACGAGTCCAAGTCGGACTACTCTTTAGTCGCATGTACTAGTATAAAAATTAGACCTTAGCTGGCATGTGTCAAGTGTGTAAGCCGAATGAGTCCAAGTCGGACCTCCTAACAAGTCGGACCAAGGCCATGTTGGAACACCTGCATCTCGTCGATACATGAAAAATAGACTCCATTTTCGAACCAATCGGCCATCACAGATTAAATCTAACTCAAAACTCAACCAAAACGATTTATTTAAGTGCCATTCAACCCTAACACACTTTAAATACATCCTTTCCATTTATTTCGTGTTTTCATCAAGTTTTGATCCTAAACCCATATATTTTCCCTCTCAGTACATACACCCACGAGAACACACATACACATGCTCCAACTCAACGAAAATTATATCTACATGATCGTAAAAGCTTAGGAAATCAAACCTGATGATTCTCTTTAAAATTATTTGAAGATTGGATGCAAGAATGTAGATTCTTGATACTCCTTGTTTTTGTTCTTGGCTCAAGCACAAAACACACACACAACACTCACACTACTTTCCTGAAAAATGGAATAGTGTATTTTTCTAGGGGCTGAGCCCTAATTTTCTATATACATAAATGTATCTTATGAGGCCTAAGCCCATGTCCTCTACATCATTCCATACCTATCTAAGCCCATACAAAAGATCCATTCTCAATATAATCATTTTGTCTAGAACATCAATCAAGTCCAATAGGCTCAACCTTAGCCCATTAATTTATTAAAATCCAACAATAGCAATAATAATATTATCAATAATATTCTTTTATAAATTTCGGGACTCGTACATTACAACTCCCCCTACTTAAACACGATTTGGTCCTCGAAATCTTAACTCGAACAGTGTGGGATAGTCCCTCCACATTTCTTCCTCGGATTCCCAAGTCCACTTCAAACCCTTGCGGTGTTCCCATTGCACTTTTACCATTCCTACTTGCTTGTTGCGTAACTGCTTGATCTTCTTGTCGATGACCGCAACTGGTCTCTCGATGTAGTTTAATCTCTCGTCTACCGTGATGTCTTCTAGGGGTACAAATGCTACCTCGTCGGCTATACACTTTCATAAATGAGACACATGAAAGGTGTTTTGTGTATTTGACAACTCCTCGGGTAGCTCTAATCGATAAGCTACCTTGCTAACTCTTGCAATCACCTTGGGTTCAACTTCCCTCATTTCCTGAACCGTATTACTCCTTCCCACAGAGATACTTTAAGCAAAAGATGATCCCCCACTTGGAATTATAATAATGATCTCCGTTTATCCATGTAGCTCATTTGTCGATTCTGAGCAACTTTTAGTCTCTCCTGGACATGTTGCACATATTCTGAAGTTTTCTGTATAATTTTAGTGCTACCAAGTCCACTTTGACCAACTTCTCCCAAGCAGATTGGGGTCCTACACTTACTCCAATATAGCATCTCGTATGGCGACTCCCGATACTTGCGTCATAACTGTTATTCTACAAAAATTCTGCTAACGGTAAGTACGAATCCCAGCTCCCGCCGAAATCTATAACACACTCCCTGAGCATGTCTTCCAATGTCTGTATCGTACGCTCACTCTAGATGATAAGTTGTACTAAGGTTGACTCGAGTATCCAGATCTTGATGAAACTTTTTCCAAAACCGGGAAGTAAATCTTGCATCTCGATCGGATACAATAGACCCTAGTACCCCGTGACGCGACACCACCTCCTTGACGTACACATTTGCCATTCTTGGGAGTTTGGTGATCAAATCCATAGTTATATGCTCCCAAATCTACATAGGTATATCCAGCGGTTGCAACTTCCCATACGGCCTCTGATACTCAGACTTTACTCACAAACACGTCAAATAATTTTCTACATACTTAGCTACGTCTCTATTCATGCCCGGACACCAGTAATCCATTTTCAAATCCCTATAATGCCCCCTTGAATTGAAAATTTTGACTTATGAACTTCATCGAGTATAGCATCACGGACTCCTAACACCCTTGGTACCCATATTCGACCATAACGAACCATCAGTCCATAGTTATCTTTCACCAGGTGTACTATTTGTCCCTTAATAAGTTCTGCCTTGTGATTATCCTCCTTCATTGCTTCCAACTATGCTTCCATGATCGACTCAAACAACGTTGTCGTCACGGTCATTCTCATACAGGTCATTGGCAACTTCATGTAATTGGTCTTTCGAATTAAGCATCTGCCACAACATTTCCTTTTCCTATATGATATAAAATCTCACACTCGTAGTCCTTGACTAGATCCAACCACCTCCGCTGACTCATATGTAAATTCTTTTGGTCGGCAAAGTATTTCAAGCTCTTATGGATGGTGTAGATAGTACATTTAACCCCATACAAGTAATGCCTCCAAATTTTTAACGCAAAAACCACTATTTCCAGTTCCAAGTCGTGAGTCAGATAGTTACTCTCATGCGGCTTTAGTTGTCGCGATGAATATGATATTACCTTCCCGCGTTGCATCAGAACGCATCCAAGGCCCATGTGCGAGGCATCACAATAAACTACGAAATCCTCCATTCCATTTGGTAAAGTCAAAATCGGTGTTTCACACAGCTTCCCCCGAAGAGTCTCAAAAGCTTGTTGCTGTTTATTTCCCTAATGGAATTGTACGCTCTTCTTCATCATATTTGTCAAAGGCACCACAATCTTCGAGAAATTCTGCATGAACCTCCTGTAATAACCGGCTAATCCCTAGAAACTCCTAATCTTTGTCGGACTTTTCGGCACTTCCTACTTCAGTACTGCCTCAATCTTTGCCGGATCTACCTTAATACAGTCTTTATTTACCAAATGCCTGAGAAATTGTATTTTTTGTAGCCATAACTCGCACTTAGAAAGCTCGGCATATAACTTCTCATTCTTTAAGGTCCTCGCTACCTCTTTCACATATCCTCGCTTTCACCTCGGGTCTTTGAATAAATCAAAATATCATCAATGAAGACTATCACGAACTTCTCTAGCATCGGTCGATAAACCTTTTTCATCAAATCCATGAATGCTGCTGGTGCATTCATGAGACCAAAAGGCATGACCACAAATTCAAAGTGCCCGTAGTAGGTGCGGAACGCAGCCTTTTCTACATCGTCTTCCCGAACCTTTAGCTGATGATAACCTGACCGTAGGTCGTTCTTGGAGAACCACGCTGCCGCTTGTAGCTGATCGAACAAATCATCAATTCTATACAACGAATACCTGTTCTTTACAGTAACCTTGGTCAGTTCTTGATAGTCGATGCACATCCAAAATCTTTCGTCTTTCTTTTTCACGAATAGTACTGGTGCTCTCCACGGCAAACTACTCGGGTGGATGAACCCTTTATCTAACGGTTCTTGCAGTTGTGACATTAGCTCTTGTATTTCCGATGGTGCTAGGTGATACGGCGCATTGGCAATTGGTGCAGCTCTGGGTATAAGGCCAATTCAAAATTATACTTGCCTGTCGGGTGGAAATCCGATAGGTCTTCCGGGAAAACCTCAGGATACTATTGAACTATCGGTACATCTAACACGTTAGTTTTCTCTTTTCCGCCTTACTATCAACTACATGAGCGAGGAAAGTGTTGGTACCGAATGGATACTACAACGACAAATATTTGTAGAAGGGGGGGGGGTTGAATACAAACTTTAGCTAATTAAAAATAAAACACACGGATGTACTTTATATAATTCTTATTGATGTTAATCGAGAATTACATGAACTAGATGCGGAAAATCTAAGTTCAACAAATGTGGCAACAGTTTTAGTCTAACACATAGACTAGCTAATTCTAAACAACTAATGCTTAGAATGTTCAACACATGAACAAGTTTGTATACACTGTGAAAATATTTTGCTAACTCTTCTAAATCTCAAGTTATGAGATTTTATAGTGTTCAACCGATGTATTCAAGCACGAGGAATGCTTGAGTATATATAGAAGCTTTGGTGTCCGGATGGTGGTAAGAGAAGGAGACAATAAAGTATAAGAATAATAATATTATAATAGATAAAGTTAGTGGGTAGAAAGTAGATTTGCTTTATACACAAAAAGTATAAAATGCATGTACTATCTGATAAAGTGAAACTCACTATCTATTATTATATTATTAAACTCATACCTTTTGCCTTGGAAGTGCAAGTTACTCTTTCCATGCTTGTACTTTATACAACATCATGCTTTCTTCAGATTTGACTTTACCAAGTATGGAGTTGCCAGCCATACTTAGTTGTTGAAACAAATCTTCGAGATCTTCCTTTTGTAAAGTAGCTTTCACCTTTTCCAGGGGATCAAACTCTATCATTTTTGTGTCTTTGCAGATTCAAAAAGTGCTAATACTTTTACAAGGGAAATCCTAAAGGCAAAATAGAACAACACATGTTCTGCCTTAACTTAAGAATAAAAACAACCAAGTGTTTTTATTTAACACTGGTTAGCTGATGAAACTTAACTCTAAATGCAATAATACTTTTGCTTAGCTGATGAAATAAATAAGGACTAAAGAGAATAAGTTCATCAACCTATATGATCAGTATATCAAAACATGTTCTGTTGATCATATAAAGTGATAAACTTATAAAAGTTAATTTATATAAAAAGTAAACTACTTATCTGAACCGGAGAAGTCTTCAGCTGATGCTTTGAGTCACTAGCTGATGCTTTAGAGGTGTCAGCTGATACTTTGTAAATCCTTAGCTAATGCTCTTTTCTTCTCGTCTGATCTTTTGAAGCTGATTCATCTTCTGATACTTAGAGTTCTGCTGAGGTTTTAAGTCATCAGCTTATGCTTCATACTTAGAAAATTCTTTAAGTCTATTTTGAAAAACAACACATGTTTTTCAACATTCTGAACTCAAAACTAAGAATATGGTTTTATAAACATCAAATCGTATTTTAAATAATAGATAGGTTTAATTGTGGTTTGATATTGCTATTTCCCCAACAGAAAGCTTCGCAACCATTGTGCAGATACTTGGCCACTTTCGTTACCGTGAAGAATACTGACACTCCTCCTTGGCGTTTTCCGTAGATCAGGACTTCTCCCCCACTTGGATTCTGTATATGGATGATCCCCTGCTTGTACAAAATGCTGGCCTGATGCAGACCTAACCAGTCCATCCCTATTACTACTTGAAATTCTCTCATCGGCGTACAGATAAGATCTATGCGAATTTTTTTATCAATTATAACTATTACATTGTTCCTATAAATGGTAAATATGTTCAAAGCCTTATCGTCGGCTATCTCTACCTCTAATGGTGTTTCCAGCATTACTGGTTCTATTACAAAACTTTTACAAAAAGAAGATGATGTAAAGGAGCTACTGGACACATAATCAAATAGCACTAATAAAGGTAAAGAGTTGACAATAAAAGTACCTGCTATCACATCGGGTTCCTTGGTTGCCTCCTCCACTGTCATCTGGAAGGCCCATCCTCTAGCCCTTGTGCTTCGACCTTCCTACTCTCTCTCATATCCGTAATCCGAAGCGGCTGTTACCCAGCTGGACTTTCAGCTCGTGTTGCTTGAGGGCAATCAGCCATACAGCGTCCCGACTGGTTGCATTTGAAACACATGTTCATGTAGGTCTTGCAATCTTTTCCTGGATGCCCACTCTTCAAGCACCGGAAGCAGTTATCCGTTCCCAGTCGGCATGGCCCGGCGTACCCTCTCCCACATTTGAGGCATCTCGTTTTAATATTCTTCCCAGAATACCTAAAACAACTGGTGTTAGGTTTATTGACAAATTGTCTTCTCTGGTTGTGGTCCAAAGCAACCCATTCTGCTGTTCTTTTCTTGGCCCTTACCTCTAAATCCATCCCTCTCTTTCTCGCGACCTCAAGCATTTGTTCCAGGGTAGTGCACCTCTCAGTCGTCACGAACTCCCAGATGTCTCCCCTCAACATTTGGGCATAATGAGGGAAGAACACAACCTTCTCCTTGAAAATCGCGTTCATCTCATTCACCGATTCCGTAGTGTACTCTAGCTTTAGGAACTCATTCATCAATCTTCCCCTATCTACCTTCGGTGCAAACTATTCATTGAAAAGCTCTGTAAACTCTTCCTAGGTCATGCTGAAGATCAGTTCTCATTTCAACTGTCTCAACATATTTCACCACGTCTTGGCCTTTCCCCTCAGAAGATTTGATGCGAACCATACCTTGTTTTCCTCCGCGCAACGATAGGTGTGAAATGGTCCTTCTACCTTAGAAACCCATTGTGCACTCTTGACGGGGGTTGGGATCCCCTCAAACAGGTTGACAAGCAAGAAAATCTCGGTAGTTGCCACCCTATTGATCCTGGTTTGCTACAGGAGTAATGACTTGAGTGGCAGCAACTCCCTTTATTGTCCATAGGGCACCCAGTTTCTGGTAAATCATCTTACCCATGTCCTACTTGACCTTAGTTACAATTTTGGAGGACATATCCCTCAACTCCTTCATCACGTCAGTTTTCACCCTCGCAGCTATAGCAGCTCCCCTGTCCATCTCTTCCTCTTCCTCTTCCTCTTCTTCTGCATTACTGGGTATCACAGTCATCGGTGTCACACTCCTAGGGTTGGGTTACGTGTACACATTTCCGTTCAAGTTTGGTTGTTGCTGAGGATCATTCTCACTTGTAATACTTGTCTGAATTCCATCGGGTGCATGGCTGGTTCCCGCTCCAACAGAAATCAGATCTCGGTTTTGTCTTGTGTTAACCATTTTGGAAGTATAGATAAAGCACTATAATATTAGGTGACTTTACTACACTATCTTCAGTATCACAATTCAAATCTATTTATCACCTTGCATGAATAATCATCCATGGTAACCCTATGTACGCTAAGGCATCCCTATCGTACAAGAGTGCTAGTTCCTACAAGTACCCCTCACCTGATTCACAAGATTTCCGTTGGTTTGATCAATATCAACTATGCATCGTGTATTCGTAATGGTACGGGGCCAGATACTATTCTGAATTCACTATACATACTTGACCTAAACCCTACCATCTCAAGTCACGATTCACAGGCTTAGGCCATGTATCACTTTACTCTTTCTCATATATTCATCATATACTACATAACTCATGTCTAAGAGACTAACTAAGGCCAATTATAATACCATCATACTCATCATATACGTTACAGATGCAAGTCCCTACATATTATTAATCCACGCAGGCATTCGAATATTTGATTCTACCCTACCACAACAATCAAACAAGAACACGCAATAAGGCCAAATTAAGGATTCTAAACCTAGATGGGTAATAACATGCATGGTATGGAGCTTCATTAATAGTAAAGACTTGTAATCATTTCACACATATTTCATCAAAGTATATCATAATAATAATACCATTTCTCACCCCGTGCTTACCACAACCAGCTCCAGCTGACAGCTCTGTAGAAATCGTTTTGAAATATCAAATCAGGGGAATCGACATGCCAAACCCCGAAACAACAATCAAACAAGAATATGCAACGGGATCTAACTCGTAGTTCCCAGTCCAACTTGTTTTTAAATTAAATACTTTAACCGAGGTTTAAGAAGTTCAAACACTATATGCATGTTTGAATCCCTTAAACCTAGGCTATGATAGCAAGTTGTAACGTCCCAAATTTTGTTTGAAACAAATAGAAAAAAGAGTATCAAAGCATGGTTTTGAAAACCGGACCGGTTATTAAACCGGCTATCATACTGGTTTATTGGTACAACCGGTCCAACTGGTTTAACCGGACTACATCATAGTTAATTTAAAAACTGTAAACGAACCAAACTGGTAAGTTATGTGTATTTTTACGTACAAAATAAAGTTTGTTGTATACAATTACAATATTAGCATAGTTTGTTGTATTTTAATACAATTTGCCCATATATAAAAATACCTTTAAATTTACATTACTCATATAAACTTATTAAATTTAACATGAAGGGTGCATATAATACATGTTTAGCATTAACTATTTTAATAAATATTATTAAGACATTAAAATTCTTTAGTATGTGAAACAAAAACGAGAAAAAAAGAGTGAACAATAGAATTTAGAAGTGAGGACGAAGAGTGTCATTAAGAATTATAGCTTTTTTTCTATCCCATATCCATGGTGAAAGGAAAATCAAATGAGTGCAGAGATTTATAAATTAGGTGCGCACCATTAGGCAGGAAGAAGGGAAAGGTTCCATGCAATTGAGCTCATATTATTCTTGAGCCGGTTTCATCCGGTTTACGCCGGTTTAACGGTCGTACATACCGGCACATAAGTGTCGATCAAAATCATATATTCACATATTCGGCACATAAGTGTCGGTTGAAATCATACATTCACATATCCGACACATAAGTGTCGGTCGTCATGCATTCACATACCCGACACATAAGTGTCAGTCGTCATACATTCATATACCCGACACATAAGTGTCGGTCATCATACATTCACAGATAACACTAGTTCGGCATGTAAGTAAGAATACTCACTTGTCCGTAGCTCAGCCGCGTGGTAGTAGTTTACAACTATTCGTGCTTACACGTCAATCACCTTGTTAGGATAAAATAGAATATAGTTGCTTAACACAAGTCGAACGAACAAGTCATAAAATCCTTAAGTTGGACCTAACCCAAGTTGAACACCCCTAGATTGGTTTTCATTCCAGGTCGCATCTCCCTCCTCCTCTTTTGGGTCGGACCTCAACCATGCAAAGACATTAGGTCGAATAAGGTAGGTCGGACCCATTAAGGTCGGATGTACTTGTGCATAAGTCGGACCACACACGAAGGTACCAAGTCGGATCTTTCTCTAGGTCGGACCAAAGCCTGAGTATGCAGATCGATTCTTAAAAGGTTTAATTCACCAATCAGTTCATTAAAACAATTCACGAAATTGACTCATTAATCATGAAATTAATTAAATCGATTAATCAATCCTTATTCTTTAATCAAAATTCACGAATCAGATCATAAAAATGATTTCATCATTACATATGATTGCAAAACTCATGATTACAAAATGGTTTCATCTTTCAAAACATGAGACAACACCTATAAAAGGTTTCTGATTCTCCTTCGTTAATGATTCTGATTCATGGTTTTCAAACTAGATTTAATTAAAGTTTCAAGGAAACAGGGAAGAAGAAGAGTCCTATTCATAGTGTTATACGGTTAGAATCAGAAGTCTGATCGAAACAAATCAATCAAGATCCATTGATTACCAGATTTGAAATAAAAAATAAAGATAAACTTATTGGATCCAACGTGTTTTCTTGAATAACAAAAATAAAGGTCACTCTGATATGATGCGAAAAAGCTTTCATAGGAATTATCGAATAAGGAAGCAGCCGAATGGGGAAGTCGCCGTTTGGGAGAAGGTGTTTCAATTAAATCGAATGGGGAATCGGCTTTCTTTTTTTCGTACACCCTAAAAAGGATCCATATACAACCAGATTAATTTTTATAACCCACATTTTTAGCTTAAGCAGTTGAGGCACCAAGTGACATAATAATTTAATTATATATCATTTTCTTTTAATAAGGTTATTAGATACTAATATAATTTAACAATATTAAAGCTAAAAGTTAGTAATTAAAAAATAATTAAAACTAAAAAAAACTATCTAAAAACCCATTAATACAACAAGCTTTTATACAGCAAGCTTAAAACATGAGGATTGAAAGTGTTATTTAATAAAATGGTAAAATAGTTATTTAAAAAAGTTAACACTACATTTGTTATATTTAAAAGTTAAATTATTACAAACAAAAATCAAGTAACTATTAGTGTAATTTTAAAAATTAAAGAACGAAACTTGTAATTTTATGCAAACCACATGGACGAAATTTGTAATTTACACACACACACACACACATATATATATATATATATATATATATATATATATAGAGAGAGAGAGAGAGAGAGAGAGAGATCATAAGCTTAAACATAAATCCTAAACATTAAATATGGACCATTAGATTTTTTAAATCAGTGGTCAAGTAATTAATTAAACAATTATATGATGTAATTATAGAAGGAAGTGTATTATGGGAATCCTCTAACTCAAAAATCACACCACTTCCTTTTTTTCCCCTCTAAGTTCCATCCAGCCGAAAATGATAACCTTTTCAACCGAAAATGACAACATTATCCAATTGAAAATGATAATTTTCCAAATGAAAATGATAACAATATACAACATTCAAAATGATAACATTATCCAGATAAAAATGATAAAAATAGACTCCTTCCAGCCGAAAATTATATAACTACACGTGTTTTCACATGAAAATAAAAACTATTTCTAGTTGAAAATGATAACATAGTCCAGATGAAAATGATAATAATATACAACATTTAAACTGATAACATTATCCAGATAAAATTGATAAAAGTTGACTTATTTCGAGCCGAAAATGATATAAATATACATGTTTATAGCCGAAAATGATATTAATACACATGTTTCTAGCCGAAAATAAAGTTGACTTATTTCGAGCCGAAAATGATATAAATATACATGTTTATAGCCGAAAATGATATTAATACACATGTTTCTAGCCGAAAATGATATAAATGCACTCATTCCAGCCAAAAATGTTACAAACTTACAACCGAAAACGATAAGAATTCACATGATTCAAAATGATAACATTTTGGTACCATTTTCATATGGTTTGCATTCAAAATAAAAATTTTAAAATATAAGAAGAGTGGTCTTGTTTGAAAAAGGATTAAAAAATGAGTATATTCATATAATTTTTTATTCAAATTTTCAAAATTGAAATAGTTATGGCTATTTAAATATTTAAGAGGTAAAATAAAAAATAAAAAAAGAAAGTTGGTGGAGTTTTCTTAGGAGACGTGTGAGTTTAATTTATTATTTCTAATCGTACGAAAACTATGACCCCTTAATTAAAATAAATCAATGACTAATAATTTTGGAGGCTAATGATTGACTTATTAATGACACATTAATAAGGGGTATTTTAGGAAAATCAGGCCTGGCAAATTAATGACAACTCAACCGGACACAATTTACATATACGTAAATATATAAATATCTAAAATACCCATAGTAATGAGTAATTATGGCAAACAGTTCTCACAATTCTCGTATGATGGTCCAAAGGGGAACCATTTTTCGGATGTAAACTACGAGAACCAATTATAGTAGTTGATTAATTTAATTAATGACTACGAATTTTGGCAGATCATTAATGATTTAGTAATGACTTATTAAGTATTTTGGAAAAATTAAGCCTCATAAATTAATGACGGCTTACCGGACACAATTCACGGTTCAGGTAAATATATAAATGTCCAAAATACCCTTATTAATGAGTTATTAATGGCGATACAAACAGTTCTCACAGTTTTCATACGAAAAACGGTTCTAGATTAACCCCCCCTCACACACACACACACACACACACACACACACACACATATATATATGAAAAAGTTCATGCGAGAACCATTTTTAGTGCGAGAACCGCGAGAACCAATCTAAGCCGTTAAATTCTCCCTCCTTCGATGTCATTGCCCACCCATGAATTCCTCACATGCACCCTGTCACACTCTATTCCTCCACGCTCTCCCATCCATGAACTTCCCATATCCAAGGAACGGCTGAGATTGGTTCTCGCGGTTCGCACTAACAACGGTTCTCGAATGAACCCTCCCAAATATATATATAGGTATGTATAATTGTGGTGGATGTTTGAATCGTTTTGATCCGAGTTTGTGTTAGTGAGACATGGATACAACTGTAAACGAATGTTGGAGCTGCCAACTTTTACCATCTTATCTAGCTTTTTCACTATTTCTCACCATTTCTCTATTTTTCCTCACTGACGTGGAATCCTGAAACACATATAAAGTCAATAATTAATATAATTCACTCTAAATTGTATTTAAAATATAAGATATGAGATATAAATTATATGTATATTTTAGTCGACATCATTAACATCTTATAAATCCAAAAAAATCTTCATACGGAAATTGTAAGTAAATTAAAATTTTAGGTGACTTTTGAAAATTCCCGTCTAATGGGAAACATCAGAATCCATGTTTCTTCCTCTCGAAGTAGTCTAATAGTGTCAGTTTACCCATATGATTAAAGATTATTATTACAAATGTTTCTTACATATTATATAGGTCCATTAAAAATTCAAAATGGAAAGTATATAGATAATGTCCCAGCATTACAAGCGGACCCAAATTCATGGACAAAGGTATCACAAATCTTCGTACATATTTTGTATTTAAGTTAACAATTTGTGCTAATTAATCATGCTACAATTAATTAATCTTGTATGAGGATTCAAGCTGGCAAATATCATATATTTGGATGCACCAACACTAACAGGATATTCATATACAACAACTCCAGAAGCTGCTCATTCTAGTGATACATTATCAGCATCACAAACTAGTGAGTTTATCAGGAAGGTTAGTAGAGATTTAACAGTTCAAATATATTTTTGTGATTTATGAAAGGATTGTTATTAATTAGCAATTACTTATTTACTATGCAGTTTCTTCGTAATCATCCGAGATTCGTAGAAAATGATATGTATGTTACTGGAATTTCTTATTCCGGGATTGTTATTCCAATGATAACCGAGATGTTATATATAGGTATATATATATTTTTTCAAATTAGTTCTGTTACATTTTGGTTTATATTCTGTATCAAGTTCCACAATTTGCAGTATTATATTAATTAGGAAAATAATTTATATTCTTGTAAACATTGTGTAGGTAATGAAGAAGGGTTAGAGCCTACTATAAACATTAAGGCAAGTGCATTGATTATGTGTGGTATATAATTAATTCTAAGAAAATCACTTCTACTTGAAGTTTATAAAGCTAAATTAAGGGAATCATTGAAGGACTTTGTTAATGGAAACCTCAGGGATACATAGCAGGAAACCCATTGACAGATAAAATAGGTGATTTAAACTCCAGGTTTGATTATGCTTATCTGATGGCACTTATATCCAAAGAATTATTTGAGGTAACATAACTTTCAATTTCATAACAGTTGCATATCTTTTTTCTTTCTTTTTCTCATATTCTTATAAAAATAAAAAGCTAACTAATTCTTTCATTGAATTAGTGTAGTCGACGAAAAAGGAATGCAATGGACACTATGTTGATGCTGATGATAACAATTTGTTATGCCTGTCAGCTATTGATGAAGTCAATGAAGTACTAATTGTAGTTCATAACTATGAAGTTTATCTTCACTAACATTTTCACATGTTATAACAACAAAAGCTAAATCTTTGCTTGATTTAATGTCAGCGTGTTAGAGACCTTAACCGCTCACATATTCTCGAGCCTAATTATTGTGATGAATCGACGAATTTGCTTGCGACTGTAAATCCAATTAGTATGGGAAAGCGGAGATCACTAAGAAAAAATCCAGTTAAAATGGCCCCTGCACAATCTTCGCTCGATGAAAGCTTGTGTGATGTACTTATCTCCCTCTTTCTCTCACTTGTATATCGTTAACTCTCCTGTGATGATCTAAATTCATATGCAATCTACACTCCACAGGTTAACTACTACTATGCAACCCTTTGGGCCAATAATGAAGATGTGATGAGAGCACTTAATATACTCAAGGTATGTAACAATGTAATGTAATGTTACTAATAAAAGTAGAAGAGATTTTGTTGATTCATTCATGTGAACAATAAAAGTTAAGTAAAACATACCGAGGTCATATTCTTTCATAACAAATATCGGTAGGACCCTTAAGGCTAAAGCAAATTGAGAGCCAATGTAAGGATGTGTTCGGTAACAGACTTATGTAGGACTATAGGGGCTTGAGATTATAATTTGCATAATCCCCGGCAACACTATACCCTCGTTTGTGTGGTAAAATTTTGAGGGGATTATTAAAGACATAATTCCTCATAAGCCCCTAAAATAAAAACATTTTCAAGTAGTTTATAACATGAATTCGAGATTAATTTATCAGCCCCAGCCCCAACACCAGCTTTAAGTCTCCAACCAGCCTCTGTTAGTTTTGTTAAATACACCCTAAGATGAACTGATTTTTGTATTTATGTTCTTTCAAACTGAACTCGATGAATTATTTATATATTAATGTCATTAAATAGGGAAGGGGGAACGAGTCAAAGCTATGTAATGTGGATATGAAGTTTAACTATGCGGAACCTTCAATGCCATTATACGAGTTTAATGTCAGTAGTAGTGTTGTCATCCATAAAGAGCTAAGTAAGAGAGATTGCCGAGCTTTAATATTCAGGTAACACTTGTTTCATGTTACCATGATAATGTACGTATGCATGTTTTAATGGGTTTATTTTACAAAATAAGTTTACAAACTGGTTTATCAAGATTATTTCGTAATATAAAATAAACAGCAGAGTAACCTTAATATAACAATTTTCAAATTTAATTACGTGTGATGTTTTCCGTTATGTTAATCTATATATTGTTTGTATGAAACATGCAGTGGAGATCACGACTTGATGGTTCCACACGTGGGTACACATAATTGGATAAAATCTCTTGATTTCATGATCACGAATAGTAATTGGGATGCATGGTATTCTAATGGTCAAGTAGCAGGATTCAAAACCACATATTCCAATCTTAACTATTCCTTAGTATTTGCCACCGTAAAGGTACAACAAATCATACATATACATACGTTGAGAAATATTTTTTGTACAATAAGTGTGAGAACTATTTTTCGTACAATAAGTGTAAGAACTATTTGTAATATTATTAATAACTTATTAATAAGGGTATTTTGGTCTTTTAAATATTTACCTAAATGTGAATTGCGCTCGGATAAACCGTCATTAATTAGCGAGTCTTGATTTTACAAAAAATACCTCATTAATACGTCATTAATGAGCCGTCAAAATTTCTTAGCCATTTATAAATTTTAATCAAGAGCTAAATTAAATTGGTTCTCGTAGTTTTCGTACGAAAAAACAGTTCTCATTTGAACCATACTTCCTCCCCCCCCCCCCCCCCCCCCAACACACACACACACACACACACACACACACACATATATATATATATATATATATATATATATATATATATATATATATATATATATATATATATATATATATATATTGGAAGTTCAAATTTGAATTTATATTTATGTGAGAATGAGAGACTTAATCATGACTATTCATTTGATTTTATCGGATGGTCCACATTTGACCCTTCATTTTATTCATTACACAACTATGAACTACGACGACCATAGATTGTGACGGTTGAATTTCGACCGTTAGATCTAATTTATATATATATATATATATATATATATATGAAGAAGTTCCATTGAGAACCATTTTTAGTGTGAGAACCGCTAGAACCAATGTGAGCCGTCTAATTCTCCCTCTTTCAATGTCATTGCCCACTCATGAATTTCTCACATACACTCTTCCACACTTCATCCCCTCACGCTCTCCATCTATGAATTCCACTTATCAAATCAACGACTAAGATTGGTTCTCGCACTAAAATTAGTTCTCAATGGAACCCTCCCATATATATATATATATATATATATATATGGGAGGGTTAATGCGAGAAATGTTTTTATTGCGAGAAACAATTTGAGACATTTATTGGTTTTTGATATTATGGTTCACATTACTCCTAATTAATATTTTTATTTAATTCCAAAGGGTAAATTAGTAAAGAAAAATATTTTCTCTCTCCTATCTAAAATTAACTTTTTTCTCTCTCTACTTTATTTTTCAGATTTTTGAACTTATTATAATTTTATTATTAAGGTGTTTAATACTGAACACAACCTACAATTTATAAAATTGTCATTATATGTACAACCTACGATATATATATATATATATATATATATATATATATATATATATATATATATATATATATATATATATATATATATATATATTTCAGTGTTTATTAATGAACCATTGACAAATTTAAAAACTTAATATTATGAATAGAAACATTAATAACTAATACTTATATTCAGTAATGAACAACCTAAAATTAACCAAAAACAAGCTTAAAAATTCTTCAATTGTATATTAAAACGGGGAGTACGTGAATCCAAATCAAAAAAAGAAGAGAAAGAAATAAAAATAGCATGTGTGTTGGGAAGGTCTTCCAATGGCGATGGATCTTCACGGAGCATCGAGAGAAATTTACGTGCTCGGAAAATATATGTTCTTGAAGAAGATATGTTCCGACGGCGGTGGCTCTTGGTGGTGGGCGGCGACTTTAAGAGTCGTGTTTGACGGCGACGATTTGCAACATCCTACCGGCGACGATGATGTTTACTCCGATGGTTTCAAAAACACGTAAAGGTTGGCCAACAGTCATCTATACAACCAAGATATGGCTGATGTGGTTACAAAACATTGGCAGCGTTTCTTTGCGGAAGTTGGATATCACCGGCGGCTTGGTTTGGTGTAGGGGCAGCTTTAATTTATGAATTGTGTGAAAGATATAGGAGGTTTGAATGATATTTAGTATGGTAGGATTAATTAGGGTAATGATTTTTATTAGGTAAAATGTTTCTATTACCCTTTTTATTTTAATTTAATCTTCACCTTTTTTAAGTTAATTACTATAATGTCATGTGTAATCTTAGCCATTAATTTACTGATATAAGGGATGGAAATACTTCTCGCACTTCTCGTAATAATAATGCTTCTCACATGAACCTTCCTACATATATATATATATATATGTAAAAATTCAAACAAGATTTCCTTTTATGGCGAGAAATTTTGACTCTTGATTGAAAAAAAATTAATGGCTATTAATGGTAAGGGTTCATTAATGACACATTAATTCATATTAGGTAATATATATATATATATATATATATATATATATATATATATATATATATATATATATGACTAGACGTAATTCATGATTAGATAATTTATAAATGACCAAAGCATACTTGTTAATGTTACGTACAAACAGCTTTAACACGAAAAATCATTCTTATTTGAATTGTTTCTTGTATATATACACATGATATCTTTCTCATTCATAAATAGATATATGGAGTTCTATTCCATAAATTGGCGAATAAAAATCCTTTGTAATTTATTTCTGTAGGGAGGAGGCCATACGGTGCCCGAATACAAACCTAAAGAATGCTTTGACATGGTTGAGAGGTGGTTTGCTCACATGCCTATATAATAAAAAGTATAATACACGTACTTTGATGAATTAATATTTATATTTTAAGAAATTGTTATTTCCTTTACATTTATATTAAGATTAAGATGACTATTATTTATTTTTCTCATAGTTTATTTTGGGATTTGAATATTATTCATTATATGAAAATTATAGTGTAAGTGATTTTAGAAAAATTTGATTTTCATCTTAATTATTACAATTAAATGAAACTACCAAGATAGTAGAATACTTTACTTAAGTTGTTTAAGTTATAGTCTACATGTAATATACAAGTTATAAGAATTCTTATTTTTATTGTTAATCTTTGATATGTATTATAAAAGAAAATGAGTTATGATGTTATTATTTCTTTTTTAGAATCTTTTCCATGGATCATTTCACTTATTTTCTTAAATGGCTTACATATAAGTTGTTATCTAATATATTTTGTGGATACATCTACTTATTTTTGTGGCCATTTATCTAAACACGTATACCAATTAAATTAAATAAAAAAATTTAAATTTGTTTATAAAGAGTTTCTACAAATAATTTGATAATGATGTTATGTATGAAGTTTTAAATTCTAATATATTTACCATTCTTTTAAGAATTTTTATATCTCTATGTATGTTTTATAGTTGTTTTATTATATACTAGATTTAGAGACCTTTGCACACATGGGTGTTACAAAATTAAATTTTAAACAATAATATTTCAAAAAAAAAAAAAAGATTAATCAAGTACTTAATGACCGTCTCAAGTGTCATAAATAAGAAAAAAAATTATAAATCCCGGACATATACAATTTGTTTGAGAAAAAATCACTAGAAGAAATTCCTTTGGATTCTTTAAAACTTCTTTATATACTACATTAGGTGTTTTGTTAGTGGAATTGTCATTGTCATCGCAAATAAAAACGGTTAATTTAATCATACTTTTAACACATGAAAGTGTGACGTATAATTGTTCATTTGTAAAAACAAGTCCAAAATAGACAGTGCGACGTATAATTGTCTAAAAAAATTCCTGACAAGGGCTATCGGGTCACACGCCAAGGGCAATTCCCGACGTGACAATCACATAACAAGAGAAAATTAAAGTAGGCTTTGTGGTGATCTTCACACGTCGTAAGGAGTCGTGAAAAGACCCTTCACATGGTAATTCCACCGGATTGGACCCTACCATTTGAACTTATGTGAGATGCGAGTGACTTTGCACTAGGAGCAGTCTTAAGGCAAAGGAAAAACAATCGTTTTCAACCCATCTACTATGCCAGTAGGACACTCACGGGGATACAAGCCAACTATACCGTAACCGAGAAGGAGCTCTTTGCGGTTGTGTTCGCCTTTGATAAGTTTCGTCCCTACTTGCTCATTTCGAAAAACATCGTCTACACCGATCATTCTGCCCTCAAGTATCTTTTCTCTAAACAAGATGCAAAACTGAGGCTCATTCGTTGGATTCTTCTCTTACAAGAGTACGACATTGAGATTAGAGATAAGAAGGGGATCGAGAACCTCGTTACCGATCACTTATCTTGATTGGATAACCCTCACATGGAGGAGTTAAACAAGGATGAGGTTCATGACACATTCCTCGATGAATTCCTTGAAGCCATCTACTCATGGGATGATGAAAACACCCCATGGTATGCTGATTTTGCAAATTATCTAGCGGCGGGTGTGTTAATAAAAGGATTAACCCATCAACAAAAGGGTAAATTCTTTTCTGATATAAAGTAATATTACTGGGAGGATCCCTAGCTCTTCAAAGTTGGTTCTGACGCCATTCGAAGGCGATGTGTGCATGGTACCGGGGCCATGCAAATCCTTGAATAATGCTACAAAGGTCCAACGGGTAGACACTTTGGCCCGAGCTATACCTCTTGGAAAGTCCTAGATGCGGGCTTCTATTGGCCCACAATCTTTAAGGATGCTCATTTAATAGTCAAAACCTGTGATTCACGCCAAAGGATTGGTAACATCTCCAAACGGGATGAAATGCCTCAGCATGGCATCCTTGTTTGTGAAATATTCTATTTGTGGGGCATTGATTTCATGGGTCCATTTCTCAATTCTGAAAATAACAAATACATCTTAGTGGTCATCAACTACGTCTCGAAATGAGCTGAAGCAAAAACACTCCCTACAAATGATGCCCAAGCTGTAGTTAACTTCATCAAAATTCTTTCTGTAACTCCGTACTTTTATATTAACTTTAATACGCTAGCGGAAGCTAACTACATATAAATACATTTAAATCCCAAAGGATAATACAAACTTTAACTGGTTTATAGTTACAAAATGCTATTACGGTGTTATTTACAAAACAGGCTCCATTTAAAATCTTGGACATCAGAGTTATGGTCTGCCTATATTCCCAGTCTTCATTATCCACAAACTCACAAAGGAGTATCTGCAAAACAAACTAGTGGGGAATTAGCACAAAGCTAAGTGAGGAAATACATATCCAAGCATATACAAGGCAAAACATGCCCAAACATAGCTCAACAACTAAGGAGAACCGGCGGTGTTGCAACACCTACAACAAAGGTAGGCCAAAACCAAGGTTTACCGATAGCCCTGCTACTTGGATAACAGTACAGGCTCCCTTGAGTGCAACAAATGCCCCTCAAGATCAAATCCTGTAAATCCCTAAGCATAAGCCCAGCCGCCCAGCCAAAGCTGATCTCCCGCCCAAACATGTATACAGTTTATCAAGAGTGCAACAACTATCAGGATGTCATATCCTACATATCCGAAGATATAAGTCCACTCACCAAAATCTTCAAACTCTGGCCACTCAGCAATCTAATCTACTGAGCCTTGCCACCACCTGAACAAACAACTACTAGTCGGTATTTGCTTAATAAATCCACAATAAGCATAATACTACAGTTATTATACATGTACATAAAATCAGCAGGTACATTCTTCTACGTATCACATGTACTAAAAATCTACAAGTACACAATCATCAACTACAGATATATCCGAATTCACAATTACTCTTTACAATTTGTAAATCTGTAGATTCATTCAACTCCTTAGCTTAGGCAATACATAATCTCTCATTCATACACTTGATACAATGTTCAATTCAATTCATCAGTATCATCGAGGAGTTATTAGTTCAATCTTAATTCGGATTCATCATTGAATTCCCCAATTCCGAGCATAGGCATAAATGTAAATCCCAACAAGTCCAAATCCGATTAAATCATACTTTAAATTTAAGTATGGGTTCAAATCCGATCAACTCCAATTCCGATTGAATTCCTAAATTCCGATCAAAGTCAATTCCGATAAAATTAAATCCGAGCAACGGCTCAATTCCGAGTAAAGGCAATTCCGATTTAATCGGATTCCGATACAATACACAATCCGAGAAAAGGCCAAATCCAAGGATAGTCACAATCCGATTAAACATACAATCCGGGAAGGTTAATTCCGACTGAACTTCATTTCCGAGTAAACATACATTCCAATGGAAATAACAATCCGATAAACAAGAATTTCGATTAAAGTGTTAGGCATTTTACAAGTCTGATTTCATACTTAAAATCATGAATTCTGATAAAAGTCAAATTCCGAGTGAATCCAATTCCGACTGATTTACTCGGTTTCTCACCAGTTCCGATTAAAAGTCAAAGCAACAGTTCCAATCTCTCGGATTCCTATCAATTCCGATAGATTTAATCGGATTTCATCAATTCCGATTCATTCATCCTTGAATTCCGACCGATTCATACTTATGAATTTCGGGTCATTCAAAAATCATACTAAACTTCGATTTTGATCTGGTTTTTATCATGCAAGTTATATATGTTTTCTAGAATCATTCTAAACATATAAACAACATGTATTAAACATAAAATCTAACATGCATTCATCCTAATTCATCAAACCATTATCATGTATCAATCGGAATTCATCATACATAATCAAAACCGAATATAATCTATCAATTAACAATTGAATTCAGTATTCTAAGCTCTTGTTGTAATTCACTTCAGATAATCAATCACAATTTAGGATCCACAATTCACAATCTCTCTTCTTCTTTTCTCGGCCGTGAGCACCCCAAAGAAACACACACAAACACCTAATCTAAATTGCATGTATTGTGAGTGTTAAGTGTGTGTTGGTGACTAAGTATACACTCTAGACACCTCATTATCCACTATCAATTATTTAAACATATAATTGATATATAAAACTATTTAATTATTTAAAACAATTAAATCACATAAATTTTGTTAATTAATCACTTAATAATAATATAAACTGACTTATTATCTTAGTTAATCTAGGTCAATTTAAGGGATGTTACAAATCTCTCCCCCTTAGAGGATTCCGTCTTCGGAATCTCATCAGATATACATGTATTCCAATTACTAATTATAACAACATGCACTAATCTAACATATGTTATTTATCACACTGACATGTATTTTTCATTTTATCACATATTGTCACAGATAAATAAATTCTATCCACACTAAACTCATATAACAATTAAACAATTATAGAATTCATCAGAAACATACCTGTAATCATATTTTCATTTTCAGCAATTTCATTTGCTATCATCTGAAATGCCCTTGCTTCAGCAGAAGGCAGATTCTTTCTCTTCTGTCCTGTAGAAGACGATCCCCCGACATCGACTACCCCTTGCCCTGTCCCCGCTGTTCTTTGCTTTGTACAAACTCCAGCTCGATGTCCTTCTTCATGACAGTTCCAACAGACGTTCGTTCTAAATTTACAGTCATAAAGTTCATGACCTATCTCACCACAACGAAAACACCGACGAGTCTGTGGTGTGCACGGACCAGTATGACGTGATCTGCAATTCATACACCATGGATTCCTTTGTACATATCCTGAATCCACAAATTTCCGATCTACCTGATTCTGACTATTCTGTCCTTTTCCCTTATTCCCACTCTGACTTCCACTGATCTTGTGAGAGGATCCCTTTTCTCTGTTCATCTTCTCTCTGGCTTTCACATCTCCTTCTGCAGCTCAAGCTATAGTGAATGCCTGAACTAATGATTTTGCCATATGAGTGTTACCTCGATACTCAGGCAACAAGGCTTGTACAAAATGATCGATCTGTGAAGGCTCGTCAGGTACCCACTGCTTTGCAAACCTCAACTTCTCATTGAACTTTGAAATTAACTCATCAACTGACATTTTATCATCTTGTGCTAGATCCATGAACTCCCGCTTCACTCTAGCCAGATCATAAGTATTGCAAAATTGTTCACAAAATTTGGATTGAAACTGATCCCAACTTATAGAGTTCATCACTTCCCCAGACAAATAAGCCGTCAAGGAATCCCACCAGGTTGCTGCTTGGACTTTCAGTCTCTTCGTTGCAAACTTCACTCTGTCAGATTCATCACAATTGCAAGTATCCAAAGCCTTTACTGTTTCTCTTAACCAATTCAAGGTATCCGTAGGGTTTGAGCTTCCAGAGTATTCAGGTGGTTGACAATCCATAATGTCCTTAAACTGACTCTTGGGTTTAAATCCTCCTTGAGTGGGGTACCACGGTATGAAGAAGTTATGTTGAGGTTGGTACTGTTGTTGGGGTTGGTGTTGCTGTTGAGGTTGATAATACTGTGTCACAGGTGGCATTGACACAAACGGTAAAGTTCCAAATGGTGTTGACACAATGTTGAATGATGCAGCTGAGTAAACAGGTGGTGGTATGGATTGGGTAAACACAGCCGACTCCCTGGGCATATGAATAGTTTGTGTTTGCTGTGAGGACTGAGTTTGCTGTTGTTGCTGTTCCAACTCCTGTATTCTATCCCTCAAAGTTTGTAAAGTATCCTCCAACTGTAACACATAATCCTGTTGATCTGACTCCCCATTGTGAGAAGTACCGGCTCTGTTATGTTGTTCATTTGCTGCAGTGGAAGACTGATTGTTTCTTCTGGGGGACGCAGGGGTAGTTGTCTGGTTCACGTTGTCAGCCATTTCTGTACAATATACAATATCTCACCAATTATTAGATATAAAACGTTAGTACCAAACACACTAACCACCTCAAAGCTACACTACTAATTACCCACCCTGGGGAATACTGGACTAACCAGAGCCTTGGTTCGAGTATTGCACGACCACAACCAATGCAAATCCTCAAACCGGGGCTCTGATACCAATTTGTAACACCGTACTTTTATATTAACTTTAATACGCTAGCGGAAGCTAAATACATATAAATACATTTAAATCCCAAAGGATAATAAAAACTTTAACTGGTTTATAGTTACAAAATGCTATTACGGTGTTATTTACAAAACAAGCTCATTTAAAATCTTGGACATCAGAGTTATGGTCTGCCCATATTCCCAGTCTTCATTATCCACAAACTCACAAAGGCGTATCTGCAAAACAAACTAGTGGGGAATTAGCACAAAGCTAAGTGAGGAAATACATATCCAACCATATACAAGGCAAAATATATCCAAACACAGCTCAACAACTAAGGAGAACCGGCGGTGTTGCTACACCTACAACAAAGGTCGGCCAAAACCAAGGTTTACCGATAGCCCTGCTACTTGGATAACTGTACAGGCTCCCTTGAGTGCAACAAATGCCCCTCAAGATCAAATATTGTAAATCCCTAAGCATAAGCCCAGCCTCCCAGCCAAAGCTGATCTCCCGCCCAAACATGTATACCGTTTATCAAGAGCGCAACAACTATCAGGATGTCATATCCTGCATATCCGAAGATATAAGTCCACTCACCAAAATTTTCAAACTCTGGCCACTCAGCAATCTAATCTACTGAGCCTTGCCACCTCCTGAACAAACAACTACTAGTCAGTATTTGCTTAATAAATCCACAATAAGCATAATACTACAGTTATTATACATGTACATAAAATCAGCAAGTACATTCTTCTACGTATCACATGTACTAAAAATCTATAAGTACACAATCATCAACTACAGATATATCCAAATTCACAATTACTCTTTACAATTTGTAAATCTGTAGATTCATTCAACTCCTTAGCTTAGGCAATACATAATCTCTCATTCATACACTTGATACAATGTTCAATTCATTTCATCAGTATCATCGAGGAGTTATTAGTTCAATCTTCATTCGGATTCATCATTGAATTCCCCAATTCCGAGCATAGGCATAAATGTAAATCCCAACAAGTCCAAATCCGATTAAATCATACTTTAAATTTAAGTATGGGTTCAAATCCGATCAACTCCAATTCCGATTGAATTCCCAAATTCCGATCAAAGTCAATTCCGATAAAATCAAATCCGAGCAACGGCTCAATTCCGAGTAAAGGCAATTCCGATTTAATCGGATTCCGATACAATACACAATCCGAGAAAAGGCCAAATCCAAGGATAGTTACAATCCGATTAAACATACAATCCGGGAAGGTTAATTCCGACTGAACTTCATTTCCGAGTAAACATACATTCCAATGGAAATAACAATCCGATAAACAAGAATTTCGATTAAAGTGTTAGGCATTTTACAAGTCTGATTTCATACTTAAAATCATGAATTCCGATAGAAGTCAAATTCCGAGTGAATCCAATTCCGACTGATTTACTCGGTTTCTTACCAATTCCGATTAAAAGTCAAAGCAACAGTTCCAATCTCTCGGATTCCTATCAATTCCGATAGATTTAATCGGATTTCATCAATTCCGATTCATTCATCCTTGAATTCCGACCGATTCATACTTATGAATTCCGGGTCATTCAAAAATCATACTAAACTTCGATTTTGATCTGATTTTTAGCATGCAAGTTATATATGTTTTCTAGAATCATTCTAAACATATAAACAACATGTATTAAACATAAAATCTAACATGCATTCATCCTAATTCATCAAACCATTATCATGTATCAATCGGAATTCATCATACATAATCAAAACCGAATATAATCTATCAATTAACAATTGATTTCAGTATTCTAACCTCTTGTTGTAATTCACTTCAGATAATCAATCACAATTTAGGATCCACAATTCACAATCTCTCTTCTTCTTTTCTCGGCCGTGAGCACCCCAAAGAAACACACACAAACACTTAATCTAAATTGCATGTATTGTGAGTGTTAAGTGTGTGTTGGTGACTAAGTATACACTCTAGACACCTCATTATCCACTATCAATTATTTAAACATATAATTGACATATAAAACTATTTAATTATTTAAAACAATTAAATCACATAAATTTTGTTAATTAATCACTTAATAATAATATAAACCGACTTATTATCTTAGTTAATCTAGGTCAATTTAGGGGATGTTACACTTTCTGCCAATTCGGATGTTTGAAAGCCTTGATTAGTGACCGAGGCACTAATTTCGCCAATTATCTTATGGATGAAACTCTAAAACGGTATGGTGTCAATCAGCGTTTTTCAACCGCTTATCACCCACAAACGAGTGGGCAAGTAGAGAACACGAATAGAGCCTCAAGTCATATTTTGGAGAAAACCGTGGATAATTATCCAAATGTTTGGTCTCAAAAGCTTGATGACGCACTGTGGGCATTCCGTACGGCCTATACTCCGATAGGATACAATCCTTACCTGATAGTTTATTGGAAAGCATGCCATCTCCTGTTTGAAATCAAACACAAGGTGCAATGGGCCCTTAAACAATGAAACTTGGATATAAATTCAGCTGGAGAAGAGAGAATGTCCCCGTTAAAGCTCCTCGATGAGATACGGCTTAACGCGTACGAGAATGCAAAAATCTAGAAGGAGATGAGCAAGTTATGGCATGCTAAGCAACTAAGAGAGGTGAAACACCTCACAGAGTGAGAAAAGGTGCTAATCTATAAATTTCGATACAAATTCACACCTGGAACGCTGAAATTGAAATAGGCGGGCCCTTACACCATCGCAAAGTCGTACCTCACCGGATATGTCGAGCTCCGCTCCGAAAGCAGCCAATTGCTAGTGAATGGCCATCGACTCAAAAGATACCATGAGGAGATGACACAAAAAGAGGGGGAAGTGATGTACTTCGCCCCGGTGGATAAAGAAGAACAAGTCGCAAGAGTCGAGCTTTAGACTCGCTAATCAATTAAGCGTTTTGCGGGAGGAAACCCGTGCACTCGTATATTTTTGTTATTCTTGTTTTCCTTAGTTGCTTTTTCATTTAATTCCTTATAATTTAAATAATCCAAAAAAATATCATAAAATTTAAGAAAATGATGAAAAATAGGTCTTCGTGCCACGAGGAGTGTCGAGCAGAATTATCTCTTTCCTAGATAATTTTACCCGCCGCGAAGGATCCGACCCGGAAAAGTGTTGTTGGGTCACTTGGTACGCGCAACGAGTGCCATCGTACGTGCGAGTGGGCCCCACGCGCCACGAGTCAGGCCAATATTTTTCAATTTTTTTTGTTTTTCTTTATTTCTTGATAGATTCACTTCTTCTTCAATCTTCAAAGGCTCCAGCCGACCTGAGCTCCACTTCTCCCCCCCATTTTCAACCTTCTGCTTCATTTTCTTCCCAAAATCATCCTACAAACATGGCACCTAAGGTATGGTAACCATTTCTCTTCCATTTTCTCTTAGATCTAGCCAATTCAAGATTTTGGGTGGGTGTTCTTGAGAATTCCACCATTGTTGAACCACCTTCGAAGCTTGAATTTTTGTTGCTTATTGTGCTAATTGTTCAGATGTTTAACAGTTATCTTGCTTAATTTAGCCTAGTTTTGTGATTTATTATGTGATTGAAGTGGGATTATGCAATTTCCCTCCACCACACCCATGGAAGCTTCATCCTTTCTCATTGTTCTTTATATTTGTTGCGGTGGAAGCATGTTTCCAAACTCAAAAATTCAAAATCCAAGTTAATTATGCTTATTGTGCTTAAAAGTTGTTAATTTAGTTATGAGTTTTGTGGAACTAGAATTTTAAAAAATATATGTCGAAGCTCTAACATTTTATAGTCCACTTTCACGCTATTCTACAAGTCAAACGAGCTAGTTAAAACACTAAAGTGTGGGAAGTGTATTCCTCCCAAATTTTCAAGACGATCCTTGCTAAACGTATATATTTTTCTGTTGTTTTGATAGTGATCCCGAACTGCCAGTGCAAGTGGGTTACAGCCCGAAGGGTACCCCACCTACTTAAATTTCAACGGGGCATATGTTTTCCTCGACTTTGCGCAAGACACACATATTCCACCATAAGTGCGACCCAAGTGCAACACTAAGTTTGCCACCATATACCAACAACTGGTTGAACGCGGTGTTAGATTATGTACAGAGATAGATAACATGTACTATCGTGTCCAATACTATGTGACACTAAAGGATCACACCGCTGCACACCCAAATAGAACCTGTTGGATTTTACCTGTTTGTGTATCACAATAATTAATAGTTTAATTAATTATTGAGAAAAGAGAAAAATAATAAAAGTTATTTATTATTTAAAAGGAGAAGTTAATATTTAGTTTAAATATTAACGGGACCAGTTAATTAATAGTTATTAATTAATTAGAAAGGTCAAGGGTATATTCTGTAATTGATTAATAGTTTAATTAAAGCTGGGCTTTAATTAAACGGGCTTAGGCCTTATAATGGTTTATTATAAATAAACTTGTTTAAGCCTCATTAATCAATAAGTTAATCAAAAGACAAGAAGTAACCCTAAACCTCTCCTTCTCTCTCTCACTCGGCGGCGCTCTATCTCTCTCTCGTGGAGTTCGACGGCGGCGGTAAACCGAGGACCAACCACCGAACGGTGGTGGTCGACGGCGACGGATACACACACACACGGGTCACGATTATTTGATCCGAGGTTTAAACCTTAGGTGGTCTAGCAGCCAGTTCGAGGTGGTGCAGTAGCGGTGGATAACCTGCAGCTGTCTAGAGGATTAAAGAAAAAGTTTTGGTTTGCATCAAGGTATAACTTTTCTAACCCTCTTCCTCTTTTAGTTTCTGTACGAGTTAGATGAGATCACTGGAGGGGGTTTTATTCCGCTGTGTATGTTATTATATGTTTTTATACCCTACAAAACCCTTCAGTGGTATCAGAGTCACTTCTAACCTCGTAGGAGACTAGGTAGGCTTCTTTTTATTCTGATGAAATATAATTCTGTTTTATCCAGAAAAAAGCTTTTTGATCATCCAAGTAAATAGAATTCAAGTTTATGATTTCTATTGGATTAGATTAATTAGTTTTGGATAAATAGATTGCTAGATTTAAATATTAATTAAATCTGTTGTTTTATATTATTGTTATTATTTGCGATGACCATGTTTTCGACCACCACATTGCCGGCGGCGGCCTCAGGCTGGGGCGGTAGCTCGCGGCGGAAATTGGTGGTGGTGACCGGTGGTTTAGTGACAATCGGCGGTAACCTATGGCGGTCCGCGTCGCGTTAGCGGCCCCAGTTAGCGGCGCTAACTGCGTGGTGGGCTTCGGCCCAGAAAGCCACGGCCCAGGAAGCCAGCGGCCCAGTTGGGGCTTAGCGGCGCTAAAGGCTATTTGGGCCTCGGCCCAGTTTTTTTTTCCCGGTCCGTTTCCGATCAATGACCCAGTCTAAATATCTGGCCCAGCTCGCGGTTCAGATATTTTGTGGTCAATATTAAATTGAAATACAATTGTTATTTTAATTTAAGGTTTAAATATTATTTTGAGTTTTTTGATTAATTATCATAGTATAAAACTTGAAATATATATTTATTGCAAATAAAGAAAAACAATATAGGGGTTTTAACAGTTTGTTAAAATCAGTAGTTTTTCATCGAGATGAATAATTAGAAATCAGTTGCTTGTTTAACTTTAATGTTTTAGTACATGTTTGGGATGTCATAGCCGAGCCCTAGACCTTGTGGATTGTTTAATTTCTTGCACTTGTGGTTGTTTTGGATTTATTATTCTATGGTGTGGGGAGGCCTGCGTGCCACTTACAACCCCTATTCTATTTTGTAAAAGTTTTAGATTAGCGGGTCTGCGTGCCTTTGATCATCTTGTAATTTTATAATATTTCTAGTTTTTAGTTTTTAGAATAGAATAGATTATTAGAATAAATATGAAGCTGACACAAGAACCAAGAACCAAGGAGCAGGGAGCAGGATTGGATGCTGGAGCCAGTGGGAGCTTCAGAACGCCATGCCATGTGTGTTGTGTTTTTCCACTTAGGTTTTGACCGTCGGGTTTTTTCGTGTGGCTCACGAAACCGACATTAGTTAAGGGCAAGGCTAAGGCATAGATGTTTGTGGTTGTTTTATTTCTTTACATATTTTATATATGCGTGGTTGTGATTAACACGATGAAATAAAACAAGGGTTTTAATAATAGTTAATTATTAAACAAATGTTTTAAAAAGAAAACTGGCATTAAAGTTTTTCTCGTCAAAAACTTGGAAATCCTTTTTAGAAAAATCTTAGATCAGTGTGCTACCCACCTAATGGTACACCTTTCCTGTTAAATGGTACTCGGGTGTCGGAAGTGACCAAACCTTGGGCATTCGGGTTCAAACCATTGCGGGGGAGGGTGTGAAAGACTCTGCAATAATCGGGAGTCCCGGCCAGAGTTCACACTGTCTTAGGTGGTGCGATCTATTTTGGTGATAATCGGGAGTCCCGGCCCAAAATGCACTAGAGGGACTAAACTTGCACGGTTCTCGTAACCGATGTCCCGCGGATCTAGGAGTCATGTCCAGTTAGGATACGATTGGTATAGTTCTTACCTACCAGAAATAGCATTGTCCTAGTGGGAAATGCCCAAACCTTGCATCGGAAATGTGAAATATGGATCCTAGTCTAATAATTTTTGTTAAAATGTAATAATTATTAGAAGATATAATCAATACTTAATCGGTTTTATCTTTTTCTTTTTCTGTAGATGTCTATTTTATATGTTATTCCGTTTTATTCACCAAGAGAGTCTCTAAGTCTCATCACTAGCAAGTGGAAGCTTTCAGGTCCAAACTTTGCTGTTTGGAAGATGCATCTGAAAAATGTTTTGGATGCCCAGGATAGTGAGTATGACACTTACTATCAGTATCTGGCTGACGAATCTGATGTTATGTCGATTCTCGTTCTCACCGCATCATCCGAGTTTACGGACGATCTCCGTGAGAGGTCATATTACGAGATTGTTCAAGGACTGGAGCAGAAGTTCAAGTTTAGTGAACGGATATGTCGCATGCTATTGATGAGGGAAATTCTTTCAGCCAAGATGAAAGAAAGTCAGCCTATTAGCGATTATCTCATTAACATGAGAAGACTCTTAGATTGCTATGAGAGTTTTGGATCAAAATCAAAACCACATGAGCTAGTTATGCTCTTGTTCGGTTCCTTGTCGGACTATTACTAGAAAAGAGTAATGTATGTCCTCGGAGATTTTGAGATGACTGTCGCAGGGTTGCATGAAATCATTATGTGCATTAGCGATGAGTTGAATCGAAAGCAGCTAGAGTCAACAGTTGTGGACCCTATGCAGGAGGATGACTGGCTGGAAGAACTTGGAGAAATTTGTTGCCCAGACTGTGGTAGCAAGGATTCATGCGAGCACTCACTCGACATAGATCAGCTGGACATTGGTTCTCCCAATGCTACAGGTATCTTTATGATAGATTGTCTTATTACTTCTTATGAATCATGGGTATTGGATACCGGATGTGGTCATCACATATGCAATCATTTGCAGGGATTCAAGAGAAGTAAGAAGCTGAGACAAGGAGATATGGACCTGCAGGTAGGCGAAGGCTCCATGGTTGGTGCCGAAGCTGTAGGGACATATTGTCTTAGTTTGCCCTCGGGCATGGTCTTAGAACTAGAACCTTGTTATTATGTTCCAAGACTAATTAAAAATGTTATCTCGTTTGATTTACTAATAGACCGTGGATTTGCTTATGTTATGAATGAAAAGGTTATTTCATGTTTTAAAAATGATATTCTCTTCTTTAAAGCTACTCCAGAAAATGGTCTATATACGCTAAATCTAGATAACAAAGACATCTATCATATAAGTAAGAGATCCAAGAGTAACTTGAATCAAACTTACCTCTGGCATTGTCGTTTAGGACATATAAACGAGAAACGCATAGAGAACCTCCGAGATGACGGAATTCTAGAACCATTTGACTTGGAGTCATATGATGTTTGCGAATCTTGTTTGTCTGGTAAAATGACGAAGCAGCCTTTCAACAATGAGAATGAAAGGGTCAGCGAGTTATTAGGGATTATACACACAGATGTGTGCGGACCTTTTACTCCGGAGGTTAGAGGAGGATACCGGTATTTCATAACCTTTACTGACGACTTCAGTAGGTTCGGTTATGTCTACCTCATGAGACTTAAATCTGAAAGTTTTGAGAAGTTCAAACAGTTTCAGAATTAGGTACAAAATCAGCTGGACAAGAAGATAAAGTCGCTTCGGTCGGATCGAGGTGGCGAGTATCTGAGTCAGGAATTCGACGATCATTTGAAGGAATGTGGGATTGTTTCACAACTTACACCTCCGTATACACCTCAGATGAATGGTGTATCAGAAAGGAGGAATCGTACACTGCTTGACATGGTACGATCAATGATGAGTCGAAGTTAACTACCAATGTCGTTTTGGGGACACTCACTCGAGACAGCAGCGTTCATGCTGAACCGGGTTCCAACCAAATCGGTTGAAAAGACACCGTTCGAGGTATGGACGGGGAAAAAGCCCAAAATGTCTTTTCTAAAGGTTTGGGGATGTGAGGTGTATGTCAAGCGAACATTCACAGATAAACACAATCCCAAATCAGATAAGTGTATCTTCGTGGGCTATCCCAAGGAAACCATGGGATACTATTTCTACAACACAGATGAGAACAAAGTCTTTGTTGCTCGAAAAGGGATGTTTTTGGAGAAGAAGTTTCTAAACTCAGAGACTCCAAGAAAAGAAATAGAGCTTCAAGAAATTGAAGAGGCGGATATTACACCACCACCGATAGTTGAACCTGTAGTTCAACAGAGAATTGTTGAACCTCAACCCGAGTCTGTGGTTGAGGAAGAGGTGCAAACACAAGACCTTCGCAGGTCTAGTAGGCCTCGTAATGAGTCAGATAGGTATCTGGGATTCCTAGTTGCTCAAGACGAAGGGGATCTATTAGAACCCACTACCTACCTAGACGCTGCCTCAGGTTTAGAATCTGAGAAATAGCTAGAAGCCATGAAGGCAGAGATGCAATCCATGTATGACAACCAAGTTTGGGAGTTAATAGATTTGCCTCAACACAGTAAAGCTGTTGGGTGCAAATGGGTCTTCAAGAAGATGACAGACATGGATGGAAAGATGCATACTTTTAAAGCAAGGCTAGTGGCAAAAGGTTTCACGCAAACTCATGGTGTTGACTATGATGAAACTTTTTCCCCAGTGGCAATGCTTAAGACTATTAGGATTCTTATGGCCATATCAGCATATTTTGACTATGAGATATGACAGATGGATGTCAAAACTACTTTCCTTAACGGGAAACTGACAGAGGATGTATATATGATACAACCAGATGGTTTTGCAGATCCAAAGAACCCTAATAAAGTATGCAAATTGCTTAAATCCATTTATGGACTAAAGCAAGCATCTAGGAGCTGAAACTTACACTTTGATGAGCGCATCAAAGAGTTTGGTTTTACCAAAAGTGAGTTCGAGTCGTGTGTTTACACTAAATTCAGTGGGAGCGCGGTAACCTTCCTAGTCTTGTATGTAGACGACATACTGTTAATAGGAAACAATATACCAGTATTACAAGGAGTAAAATCCTGGTTAGGTAAATGTTTCCAGATGAAAGACTTGGGAGAAGCTGCTTATATACTAGGTATAAAGATCTATAGGAATAGATCTAAGCGGCTTAACGGACTTAGTCAAAGTAATTATATTGACAAAGTCGTGAAAAGATTCAAGATGGATGGATCCAATAAATGATTTATTCCTATGCAATCTAGCGCAATTTTGAGCAAGGCTCAGTGTCCTGTGTCTAGTCAAGATCAGGACAAGATGAAATTGATACCATATGCCTCGGCAATAGGTTCAATTATGTATTCCATGCTATGTACTAGACCCGATGTTGCCTATTCTATCAGTGTCACGAGTAGATATCAGCAAAATCCTGGTGAAGCCCATTGGGTAGCCGTCAAGAATATTCTCAAGTATCTGAGAAGGACGAAAGACATATTCCTAGTATATGGAGGTTCGATGGATGAGCTCAGTGTAACTGGTTACACTGATGCTAGTTTCCAGACCGACAGAGACGACTTCAGGTCGCAGTCAGGATTTGTCTTTACCCTAAACGGAGGAGCCATATCTTGGAAGAGTCAGAAGCAAGATACAATAGCAGATTCCACTACAGAGACAGAGTATATTGCGGCAAGTGATGCGGCAAAGGAAGCTGTCTGGCTGAAGAATTTTATCTCGGATCTTAGAGTTGTTGCCAGTATCTCTAGACCGATCGATATATTCTGTGACAACTCAGGGGCTGTAGCGCAAGCTAAAGAGCCTAGAGATCATCAGCGGACTAGGCACGTACTCAGGAAATATCACCTCATCCGAGAGATCATTGGAAGAGATGATATTAGATTGCAAAAGATACCGACGGACGACAATGTTGCTGACCCGTTGACGAAGCCGCTAGCTAGGGCTAAGCATGAGAGGCATGCGAGTTCTATAGGAATGCAGTACTTGGAACATAGCAGCTAGTTCGTGTTTTTGATTATTACTATGGATGTAACTTGAAACTTTTTATTATGTATTTACATTTCATGGGATTGAAATAGGAGGTATTTGCATAATGTTTCGTAGTTGTCCATTTTTTTAGCATGTTTAACCTATCCTTGACAAGTCAAGTTATGAATTGTCTAAATGCCCGTAGCTACTTAATGTAGTGGGAGCTACATTAGGGAGGTAACGCTATCATGAATATTTGATGATTTATTCGGGTATGAGTAAAAGCACAAGGTTGTGACCAAATATTCATAGATATTTATCAGGGGATAAATATTGGGGTGATCCGCATCGAGTTTACTTCATGGAGCGTTAACATAAGTAAACTTGATAGGTTGTCCTTAGACCTGAGATATTTGGTTTGGGGTATGGTAACTTCTGTACTTTAGCATGTTCTAAAGTCACGCCGTAACAGGGTGATCATAAGGGGCTTGTCTAGGTGCAGCGGAAGCCATGTGCTCAAATTGCAAATAGTCAAGATGGGATTTGCACCTCCTTTTTAGGAGAGATATTTTCTGAGCTCCTCGACGATTAAGACTACTGAAAATGCGTGGCCGCGCTCGGTTAGAATGATAGTTATTCATTCGGGAAACCGTAACTGCAGAGTGTCGAAATCAGAGTTGAGAAAATCTGAGTATTAGATGAGATCCCTGCTCCATGTCAAATACTCACATTACGGAATATCGCGATGCAAAAGGAAAAGCCTAGATAATCCAAGGTTTGGATTATATCTCTAGATGTAAGAGATCTCATAGTCTGGTTAACCTAAGTGTCTGGCTAGGGACCTCCTTAGGCCAACGATGTACAAGGAGTGTTACTTATCTTGCACAAGTGGGAGTCTGTTAGATTATGTGCAGAGATAGATAACATGTACTATCGTGTCCAATACTATGTGACACTAAAGAATCACACCGCTGCATACCCAAATAGAACCTGTTGGATTTTACCTGTTTGTGTATCACAATAATTAATAGTTTAATTAATTATTGAGAAACGAGAAAAATAATAAAAGTTGTTTATTATTTAAAAGGAGAAGTTAATATTTAGTTTAAATATTAACGGGACCAATTAATTAATAGTTATTAATTAATTAGAAAGGTCAAGGGTATATTCTGTAATTGATTAATAGTTTAATTAAAGCTGGGCTTTAATTAAACGGGCTTAGGCCTTATAGTGGTTTATTATATATAAACTTGTTTAAGCCTCATTAATCAATAAGTTAATCACAAGACAAGATATAACCCTAAACCTCTCCTTCTCTCTCTCACTCGGCTGCGCTCTATCTCTCTCTCGTGGAGTTCGACGGCGGCGGTAAACCGAGGACCAACCCCCGAACGGCGGTGGTTGATGGCGACGGATACACACACACACGGGTCAAGATTATTTGATCCGAGGTTTAAACCTTAGGCGGTCTAGCAGCCAGTTCGAGGTGGTGCAGTAGCGGTGGATAACCTGCAGCTGTCTAGAGGATTAAAGAAAAAGTTTTGGTTTGCATCAAGGTATAACTTTTCTAACCCTCTTCCTCTTTTAGTTTCTGTACGAGTTAGATGAGATCACTGGAGGGGGTTTTATTCCGCTGTGCATGTTATTATATGTTTTTATACGCTACAAAACCCTTCACGTGGGAGGACACTCGATTGGTTTCTCCTCACACAGCTCAGCCACGATGATCAAATCCTTGCAATTTTGACGTACGACTTCACCAATTATCAAGGTGAACTAATTTTTACATGTAGGGCTTTGGAAGTTGCTATGGACATAAGAGAGCCCATCTATCAGGAACTGGTACTTGAGTTCTTGGTAAGTTATAGTCTCGTGGTTGAAAAAGCATGTGAAGGTCCCGACGTGGATTGCATGCAATTCAGGCTAGGCGGGAGATGGTGCGTCCTCAGTTTAAGTGAGTTCGCTCTGCACCTTACACCGAAGCACAAACCCACCATCCCTGTTCGCAACTTACATAGACTAATGTGAGGCGTGATAGATTTGTGTGCATAGCCGGCAAACCCTGGTGTCACGTCTAACGTCATAGGACACTCAAAGATCACACCTGTGAGGGCATATAATTCGAGAACTAATGCAACCACACTCGTAAGAATGGTGTTAGGTTATAAATATTGTATAGAATATAGAAGATATATTATAGTTAAAGTTTCTATAAAATATACAAACTTAGGGTTAATATTGTAAATACCCTTAGGGGTATATATACTAATGACTAATTAGTCATTAGTAAAGTCTTTGGCATAATCAAAGCTTAAGTGTGTGTTTTACGTGGTGTTTAATATTCTCTCTCTACATTTCAAGATTATGATCCATTGATCTTCATTACATTGTTGATACCTGAATCACTTGAGTCAAACAAGTGGTATCAGAGTAGATTAGGATTGATTTGAGCTAATTTTTGATCAAATTTTTGAAAGTTTTTCTTAATTTTCGAGATTAAAGTGGGCTGACATTTCAGAAAATTGTAAAAAATTCATACGAGCTTGGATTGATCTGATTTGGATATGTTGTTCTCTATGATGAAAGGAACATTGTGTAAAAATTTCATGTCTAAACTCCAAATCGTTTGAGAGAAATCGCAAAATCATTTTCTGGGTTTTTATGGTGTTCTTGAAGATGGATTTTCGGATTTCAAGTTATAATTGATGTTAATTGCTGAAATTTGTAACCAAGATTAGCATTATCATTGTGATTACATCTGCAAAGTTTCAAATCGTGATTCTTAACACACAAGAAGAAATTTGATAATTTGTTTTTGAAGTGTTCTTGAAGTTCTTGAACAATTTTTGCCCAAAAACGGATTTTTGATGTTTGTTTTCGAGATTGGAGTACATAAAATGTGTTTGTGTTACTGGAGAAGCATAGATCTGAAAAGAAAAATCTATTTTGATGAGTTTTTAGAATTCATGTTCTTGGTGTTCTTGAGTTTTTCTTGATGAAGAAGATGAAGATTGTGGGTTTTGATCCAAAAATTTGAGTTGTGTGTGAAAAAAGGTGTTTGTGTGTGTTTTGGATGAAGATTCCTATTAAAAATACTCGGATTTGAAATATTCGGAATAGAAAAATATTCGGAATTTTTGAATTTTCTCGGAATTGAAAATGCTCGGAATTGAAAAAGCTCGGAATTGAGTTTTATCGGAATTCAAAAATGCTCGGAATTGAGTTTTATCGGAATTTAAAAGTGCTCGGAATTGTGAATTTGATCGGAATTGTCATTCCTCGGAATTGTGAATTTGATCAGAATTGTTGTTCCTCGGAATTGCAATTTTGATCGGAATTATGTTCGGAATTTAAGAATTGTTCGGATTTTTTTTTAATATCATTTTGTCCATAGTGTCTTGACTCTCGATGACTGCAATTTTTCTCTAAAACGAGGTCTACATTGAAACTGAGCTGTCATCATTTTTCGAGTCACTCAACATTTTTTTTAATTCATTTTATTTGTGAGCTGTCATCATTTGAGTGGGTGCAATTAATAGAGTTTATAACTAAAATAGGGACCTTAGAAAAAATATTTACCAATCTAGGGTCATTTCAAAAATATTTACTAAAATAGGGTAGTAGTTAAAATATTTACTAAAATAAGGTTTTTTTAATTTTTTTTCAACTTCCAGCTTTTATTATCCTTTTCACTAATATTTTTTATCTTCAACTTTTATTACTTTTTTACTAAATTTTTTAACCTTTAGTTTTTTTTACTTGTAGTTTTTTTTTACTTTTTTACCAAATTTACTTTAAATGAAGTATACGACTATCTTGAACATAAAATTCTAACATCTTAACTTAAAACAAAAAATCACACATACAATGTCTATTACAAACAAAAAGAAATCACATGTTTATTACAAATAAAAACTCCAATAATTGTTTGTTACAAAAAAAAGAGAACAAAAACATCGAAATTAGCTTGAACAAGTCACAATCTCCTACCTGCAAAAAAAAAAAAAGAATTAATAGTAAAAACAAACATGAAAATTAATTTGTGTTTGTATTCACCTTGGCTTGGACAGACATCGTTTTTGATTATGACCTCTTTGCCTACAATTTCCACATAGATTACCATTTCTTCCTTCTTTAATGTCCATTCCATTTTTTAATCCTGTTGAACGAGGACGACCTTTTTTGTTCCGTAATAGTTCCAAATTTGGAAGCAATTCACTAAATGGTGATTGTGGCCAATACTCTTCATGAGGAAGCGGTGAGAACTCGGATGCCCAAGTAGCACAATAATTTTCAATCGAATAACATTTATCAACATATTGCCAACTATTTAAAAAGAGTTTGGCACATGCACTCAATACATGAGAACAAGGGTATCTAAATGCCTCTCACTTACCACATGTGCAAGTTTTTTGTTCCAGATTAACCACTTGCACATTTTTTCCTCTTTGATTTATCAACTCAAATATACCTTTTTCTCGATTAAAAGATCTCAAAAAATGGGCACTTGCTTTTGCCATTAACGCTACTTGCTTTGCAACAACATGTGGAGTATGTGCATCTCCACTAGCTTGAGAACTAAATCCTAATGGACGTCTAACATCAAAATAGTGCACCATTCTATAAAATGTAAGTTGCACACAAACTGTGATTGGTAAGAAACGAGCACCTTTAAGTACACTGTTTAAAATCTCTGACAAATTTGTTGTAAGTAACCCGTATCTTCTTACTAGTTGATGGTGACACAATCCAATTACTACCAATAGTCATATTTGTTCCATGCATACTAGTAAAAGTTGAAGGTACCTGATTATCATCAAAAGACGATTCACCTCTATGTACATGTTGTGCTTCATGCATGTTGTGAACTTCATCTTCTTCATTATCTTCTTCTCCAATGTCATCTTCTAACACTTCATTTAACTCCACTTCATTGTCCAAATCCATTGCATTGCTCACAACAACACGTTGGGAGATTGTATAGAAATCATCATTTTGAATCATTTCTGATACAACATTGCTCGTATTAGTTAATAGCAACTCCGGGCTCCTTTCTTCTACTACCATAACAGCTTCTTGATTTCTGTAAAAAAAAATACAAACTAGACTATCAAATCCACAATAAGTAAAAACAAGAAAATTAAGTACCGTAAATGTTTATACCTAGACGTCATCTCGGTGTTTCGTATTGGTGCGACATCTTCAACTTCTAAATATAGATCAAGGGTGCTTAATTCTTGATGTATATTAAGCACATCAAACATTATGTCAACATCATCATCGTCTTTGACGGGGAGGGGAACATATCTAATCACTTTTCCAATACCAAACGATGGATATCTACACATAATTTTGATGTCATGTTGTTGCTTATTTTGAGATGAAACCCGTTACATACGCTCAACCAACTCATCAAATTTAATCCCATTGTTCACTTTTATTGCTTTACTTGGAGCTTTATTATATGCTAAGCCATTAGAACCTTCACATGTTGTGCCACCCCAATAGCAAAATATTGTAACAAATTTTATCTACAAGATCACAAACAAACTAATTAACTAATTTCATCCATAAATCAAACACATGCTAATTAACAAGAACAACTAAAGTCATTTCTTCTATAAATCAAACAAATACTAATTTAGAAGATCCAAGTTGCATTTCATAAAAATGTGAAGAACCATAGGTTACTTACAAAATCAACAAAATCAGAAATCAGTACAAGGTGGCATAAACAAAATCAGAAACCAGAACCAAAGACTAATTTATCTGATTCTTCAACAAAATCAGAAAAATGTAACAAGTGGCCGGCGGTGGTGGGCAACAAAATCAGAAAAAGAAGGTCCTTTTTATTTATCTAATTTATCTACAAGAACCATAGGGTTACCTTACAAGGTGGCCGGCGGTGGGGAGCAATGTGGCCGGCGGTTCGCTTCACTCCAGGGGACGGGCGGCAGTCGTAGGAGACGGGTGGGCAAGGCGTCGCAGAGGTATTCTCGCCGTCGCACGGTGGCTGGAGGTCATCACAGGCTGTCGTCGAAGGTCTTGGTGGCGTAGGAGACGGGTGGGCGGCAGTCGCAGGCTATCGTCTAAGGTAGGCGTCGAGAGTAGGGAAGGGATCGATAGAAATTAGGGCTCCAATATGCTCTCGTTTTTTTTTTCCAAAATAAAGTCTTAGTCACATAAAAAGGACCTTATTTTAGTAAATATTTTTAAAAGCACCCTATATTGGTAAATAATTTTTACAAGGACCACAATTTGGTCACAAAATCGCAATTAATATCATTTCCGACTTCCGAGATTGCAGGCTGTCATCGAGATTAGCTGTACTCAATTTTAAATTGAACTTTGCGTGGATTCTGTTTTAGCCCGTTTTGTGAGGTTTTAATTTTGTCTTAGACGTAGGGATGTAAACGAGCCGAGCCGAGCTAGACCCTTATCTAGCCGGGCTCGTTTAGGATTTTTTAAGCTCGAGCTCGAGCTCGGCTCGTTTAATATTTGTGAAGCTCGGGCTCGACTCGTTTAGGCTCGTTTAAGCTAGGATCATTTAGGCTCGAGTATTATTTTGATATTTTTATTAAAATTACATATATAGTTATTAAAAATTAAACATATAAAGTATAAAAATATATTATATGTGGAGCTCGTTTAGGCTCGTTTAAGCTCGCGAGCCCACTCTTTGGAGCTCGAGCTCGGCTCGTTTATTAATAGAGCTTTAATATAGGCTCGAGCTCGTTTAGGCTCGGCTCGTTTAGACGCGTGGGCAGAAACTGCAATTTAAATCAACTGTCAACTGTTGTATTTCAAGTACAGCTGTCAAAACAATTTAAAGCATAAACATCATAGCTTTTAATTGAATAAGTCAAATTCATCATAGACAATTTTTTTTACATCGAGTCTTGTGAATCCCAATTTTTTTTTATTAGCCATCCATATTTTTATTAGCCATCATCAATTTTGTTTCTCATAAAATCATTTTGAGTATATTTTGTTGTTCAACAATATTAATTTTGTCTTTTGGTTTTAATCGATTTTGTTTGTATCATTTTTTTAATAAATCATTGTTGTCGTTGATCAAAAGTATCGTGCTTATTGTTAAATAATTGTTGTCAACATTTTTTGTTGCCGTTAATCAACTCGCACTAATTTGATTTTATAAATCATTCTAGTTGATTACATTTTTGATCAAATCAAATTATTCCTAAACGATCATTTTTTTTCAGGTATCACAATGGATTATTCAATGAGATATTTTTCAAAAGCAACCATTGAGGAAGAAATTAAGAAATGGCGGAGATCAAGATCTAAGTTTACACAAGAGGAGACCTTTATCGTTAAATTGTTTGATCATATGTTTTTCTTGCATGATCGTGCATGTGCTGGAGTCACCACACGTCACAAAATCTTTAAGAGTATTCCATCTGATGTTCACAGAAGTACAAAGATTTAGGGTATGATGAGAGTGATTTCTTTTCGAAAATAACTTGTACACAATTATATCAAGGGGAAAGAATGAATCTTGGTTATACACAAAGAATGACGTTTGTGGGTGAAGAGGAAGCAAAAAGAGAGGAAGAGATTAAAAGGAAAACGACAAATAAATGTCAGGAATTTCTGAATTATGATCGGTTGAATGCAACATACAATGCCTGTGATGACAAAAAAGTCAAGCCTGTGTGTTCAAGTGAATATTTCATTCCTTATAAACCAGAGCAACAGGTCAAATCAACTGCACCTCGCGTGTACATTCCTCACATGGAATTACAACGCCGACAGGAGATTCTCGAATCACAATGCTTCACAAAGAATGTATGCTTGAGTTATCTTTTGCAGTTGTATTGGAGCAAAAGCAAGCAGATATTGAAATTGCGATGAATAAGACTAAAGAATTGACACAAGCCAATGCCGAGCTGAATGACAAATTGTCTTCTGTGTTGAAAAATGATACAAAGCTCATTGACAAATTGTGTGTTGAAAAAGCTGAGTTGAAGGAAAAAGTCAATGATCTTGAACAAAAGCTACATGTGTCAATTCAATCATATGTTCCTCGTTCAATCTTGGAGAGGAAAATATCTGAACTGCAAACAATACTTGACATTGAGAGAGTGCAATTTGAGAAAGAGAAGAAAGAGTTAATGGCTAAAATTCTGAATGTTGAGCTTAGCGTTGAAAAACTTGCTGAATCAATCAAGACTTCCGCCGACAATATTAATTTTAATTCAGTTTCACATTGTAGTAGCCAATCTGATTCTTATTTCTCTGTTGCAGGTTCTGAGCTCTCAGATAAAGATTTCACCAACACATCAACTACTATGAAGACTCCTAAGATCAATGTATCTGTTGGATCTTCCTATCAAGTGAAATCACCTTCACCTGCAACGACTCACTTTCCTAAACAAAACACTAAATTCAAACAAGTTGTTTTTAATCCTAAACAGAGTACTTGTTCTACAAGTAATTCTAATTCTGCTTGTTCTGTAATTACACATAATACTTTGTCTAAACAAGCGTGGATCTTGAAGAAAAATCTAGATGACGCGGTTGCAAAGGTGTCATCATTATTTAGTCCATCCATTTCAAAGCCGACGAAATCATCCTGGATTGAAAAGAAGAAACCTTTTGAATTTTCACCAAGTGCATCAGAATCTACAGTAAAGAAGGTTATAAATGATGATTTCTCGTCAAATACAACAACGAGGATTCCAAAGAAAGAGAATCGGGAAGATAAGTCAAATTATACTTCTCGTCACAACAACAGACGCCGATCTTTCTCAAAACCAAAATCAACAGGGGAGTTTGTGCTTAAGACAGACGTCATGTATCCTTTCGTGGTTTACTCAGCAAAGCACTTAATCCGCCTTTCAAAAGAGAAGATCTGTAAGACGTCCAGAATAAGACAAGAGTTTGTTGTGAAGAACGGAATTCCTCAATGGCATTCAGGACCATTGAACAAAAAGGTCCATAAACCTGTTATTACTGCAAATACACAAAAATGGATGCCAAAACCTGCGACTAACAAATCTGGACCCAAA